>OY856410.1:1416136368-1417376368 GCA_963693085.1 Alisma plantago-aquatica | reverse complement strand
CAGTGATAAATGCTTTCAATCATGCTATAGATAAGGCGGGTTTGTTTGAGCTACCAATGGTTGGAGGGGACATCTTTACATGGAACAATGAGAGGAAACCAGAGGACATGATAGCGAGCAAACTGGATAGAGCTTTGGTAAATGATCAATGGCTAAAATTTTTCCCAATGTACAGGTGAAAGCCGGAGGTTCAGATCTGAGAGATCATGCTCGTACATCAGTTCGGACCACAGAGAAGAAACAAAAGAGAAAACATTTCAGATTCCTGAATTACTGGGCGGAGTGAAAGGGGTTCAAGGAGGTCATAAATGAGAGTTGCAATACACAGGTGGTAGGGAATCCTATGTACATTTTTGCAAAGAAGTTGGCAAACACCAAAATTGCATTGAAGAAGTGGGCCAAAGCTGAAGTGAACATCCCAAGTCTATTGTCGGAAACAAAGAAGCAATGCAAAGAGGTCAGAGAAAAGCTATTGTTAGATCCACTGAATGCAGAGCTGATTGAGAGAGATGGTGAGTTAAAGAGGACGCTCGAGGACTTAAAGAAAGTGAAGGAAAAAATTTATTGGCGAATATTAGTATATAGACTTTCCTGCTTTTTTACTTAGTCTATTTTTCTCTTTTCTTTGTTATTCCTATGTCTTGTTTTATCCCACATGGGTTATATCTAAACCATGTGTCTTTCTCTTGTCTTATAAAAGAGAACTCTGTACTCTATTTTTAATCATCTCAATAATAAGACAATTAGCCACAACTTCTAGATGGTATCAGAGCCTCCCGATCCTCCCTAACCCTAATCCTTCTTTCCCTCCCATCTACCCTAGCCGCCACCCTTCCCCTTTCCTCCCTGCTGCGCCGCACAGCAGCCGCCGCCGCCGCCACCCTTGGTCTGCCGCCGCCGCCCTGCACCCTCCCTGGTGCCGCCTCCACCACAACAGGCCCATCCCTACCTTTCTCCCTCACCGCCCACCCCTTCTCTTCCTCTCTTCTCCACCGCAGCCCCCTCTTCTTCCTCCTTTTCCAGCAGCACCCTCTGCTGCCCGCCGCCTCCACCTACCTCCCGCCGCCACCATAGCCCCACCACCGCCTATTTCCGCCACCCCGAGCACCCACCCTATCCTCCCTTCTCCTCTTCCCATCTTCTCTACACCTTTGCTCACCATCTCGTCCGGCTAAAGGCTCCTTTTCCGGCCTCCGTTCAGTTTCCGACAACGCTACGTACAGCCCGGTCTTTTCCAGTTCTGGCACGTTGAAGGAGTAAATCTTTTTTTCACCTCTGTCTGCCTGCGCCTCATGGTGGAGTGATCTTTCCTCCATGTTGGCGTAGGTCCTGCTCTTCCTTTCTGCCCCGTGAGGGTCTTCTGAGGTCCATGATTGGATCTCCTACCTACTACTACTGCTAGTCCATGTGTTGGACTTCTACTGCTGCCCTCTGCTAACGCCTGTTGTTATCTGCGCCCGTGCTCCTGCTTGTTTCTACTTGGTCCGATGGCGACTTCAGATCTTCCTCGCACTCTCTGTGTTACTACGGTGAAGCTGGATAGTTCTAACTATCACCTATGGGCTGCCTCCTTTGAGTTGTATGTTAAATCTCAAGGTCGCTACTCTCATCTGACTACAAAGGGTCCGTCTCTTCCTGCTCATGATGCTGACGAGAAGACGAAACAAGCCTATGATCTCTGGTCCAAGGAGGACTATGGGGTCATGACATGGATGGTCAACAGCGCTGAAGCAAAAATCAGCCAGTCCCTTCTCCGTCTTCATACTGCCAAAGAAATGTGGGAGCAACTCTCCCATGTTTACTCGCACCAACAGAATCCTAAGGTCTTTGAGATCTTCAAACAACTTGCCAAACTGGAGTATTCTACTACTGATTCGGTCGAGGATTACTACAACTCCTGCTGTGCCCTCTGGGATGAGTTCCAGGTGTATCATCCCCTTTCTACTGACATTGATGAACTTAATCGACAGCGGAACGAACTTATGTTAGTTCAGTTCCTCGCGGGCCTACCTGCTTCCTTTACTGGTGTTGTGGACCAGATTCTCTCCAGCGACCCTTTACCCACTCTCTGCGATGTACTCAAAAGGGTCCAGCGTCTACCTTCTGTGTCCCAGCCCGTGCCTGACTCTTCTGATGGTGCTGCTCTCGCTGTCCGCTTTGGTGATTCCTTTCGTGGTCGCGGTCGTGGCAGAGGTCGTGGCCGCGGAGGACGTTTTTCTGCTCCTGGTCGTGGCTCTGGAACTGATCTTGTTGAGTCCCGCTACTGCACTCACTGCAAGCGCACCAACCATACTGAAGATCGTTGCTGGATCAAATATGGCAAACCTGATTGGGCCAATAAAGTGACTTCTGATCAGACTGATCCTGCTCCGCCAACAGCTGACTGGATCCGCTCGGAATTTGAAAAACTGCTACAAGCTCGTCTGGCGTCTTCTACTGAGGATTCAAATGCTGGTAGTGCCGCACTTCTGACTACGACTGGTAAAAACTCCTGGGTGATTGACTCTGGTGCGACTTCTCATATATCTGGCAATCCTGATTTATTCTCTAAACTGCACAAGACTTCTTTTATACCTCCTGTTACTTTAGCTGATGGTTCTAAATCACCTATTACTGGCATTGGTGATATTTGCCCCACTGGTAGTCTGTCTCTGCGCTCCACGCTTTATGTCCCGAAATTTCCTATTAATTTACTCTCTGTCAGTAAAACTGTGAAGAGCCTTCGTTGCTCAATTACGTTTGATCTGGATGGTGTTTTGTTTCAGGATCTGCGCACGAGGATGACGATTGGTTCAGGCCATGAGGGACCGGATGGACTCTACTACTTGGACGAGCCAAAGACAGCTGCATATTTGACATCATCCGTGGCAGACATCCAGTGGCATTATAGATTGGGACATCCTTCTGTTGCAAAGTTAAAAGTCATGTTACCAGATATAGTTAGTTCTGATTTTCATTGTGAGACATGTCAGCTTGGCAAGCAGACTCGTGCTACCTTTTCCAAAAAAATTTGTATCAGTTCTAAAGCACCTTTTGATATTATACATGCTGACGTTTGGGGTCCATGTTCTGTGGCAAGCACTTCTGGTTTTAAATATTTTCTGAGCTTCATTGATGATTTTTCTAGAACAACATGGCTATTTTTGCTTAAAGATAGATCTACTATCATTGAAAAAATTACTGAATTTTTTGCTGAGATCCGCACTCAATTTGCTAAGCCTATCAAAAATTTTCGCACTGATAATGCATTGGAATTCATGCAAGCCTCTGTTAGCTCCTTTTATCGTCGTCAGAGCACCATCCACCAAACTTCCTGTGCTTATACCCCACAACAAAACGGTGTCGCTGAACGCAAGAATCGTCATCTTCTCGAAGTTGCTCGTACCCTTCTTTTTCACTACCATGTTCCCCAGGTTTTTTGGCCCGAGGCGATAGCCACTGCCTGTTATCTTATTAACCGCATGCCATCCTCTGTGCTCGGCAATCAGATTCCTTTTCAGATTCTGTTTCCCGATGCATCTCTTTTTTCTGTCCCGCCTCGCATATTTGGGAGCACATGTTTTGTTAAGAATCTTCGGCCAGGCCTTACTAAATTGGATCCTAGAGCGACTAAGTGTATTTTCCTAGGGTACTCTCGCACTCAAAAAGGGTACCGATGCTATGATCCTATTTCTAAAAAGTGGTTTGTGTCTGCGGATGTGGTATTTTTTGAGCATATGGCTTTCTATTCTTCGGTTGGTTCTGCGCTCACTTCGGATTTACTAGTAGATACACCTTTACTTGTGGTGGATGATTTACCTGATACTTCTGATGCTCCGATTGAAAAGCCACCTCTGAAAGTTTATCACCGAAGACCAAAGCCGACAGCTCCCTCTATGGCCTCTCCATCGTCCTCTTCCTCTGTGCCAGATCAAACACCTCCGCAGGTATTTTCTGATCATGATATTCCTATTAGTTTGCGGAAAGGGACAAGAACGTGCACTATGCATCCGATTGGGCATTTCTGCTCTACTGCTAATCTGGGTACTAATTTTGCTAACTTCACTGCGGCTCTTTCTGCTATATATGTACCTAAAAATGCTGCTCAGGCTCTTAGCCATCCTGCATGGCGTCAGGCTATGGAAGAAGAAATGAAGGCCCTTACAGAACGTAATACATGGGCCCTTGTTGATCCACCTGCTGCCTGCTCTCCAGTTGGTTGCCGATGGGTCTTCACTGTCAAATACCAGCCAGACGGTACTGTTGAACGGCTTAAGGCGAGACTTGTGGCAAAGGGGTATACATAGACCTATGGAGTTGACTACTTCGAGACTTTTTCTCCAGTAGCGCGCCTGAACTCTGTGAGAATTCTGATTTCTGTTGCTATAAATTCTGACTGGCCTCTGTATCAGCTTGATGTAAAGAATGCTTTCCTGTATGGTGATCTTCATGAAGAAGTATACATGTCACAACCCCCTGGTTTTGTGTGTCAGGGGGAGTCTTCTAAAGTCTGCAGGCTGAAAAAGGCTATTTATGGCTTAAAACAGAGCCCCAGAGCTTGGTTTGACAAGCTCAGCAATATTCTTCAGAAATTTTCTTTCCGGCGCTCCCAGTCTGATCATTCTGTTTTTGTGAAAAATACTTCTGCGGGTATTGTTATCCTTATTGTTTATGTTGACGACATTATTCTTTCCGGAAGTGATCTTGCTGGTATTCAGTCAACAAAGTGCTATCTGGAGAAACACTTTGTCACCAAGGATCTCGGCTCGCTACGGTATTTTCTTGGGATAGAGGTGTCCCGGTCTTCTTCTGGTCTCTGCTTATCTCAGCGGAAGTATGTTCTGGACCTCCTATCTGAAACTGGTCTTCTAGGTGCTAAACCTGCTAGCACACCTCTGGATCCAAACACCGACTGGGATGATGAGGATTCTCCTGCTTATCCTGACAATCAGCAGTATCGAAGAATGGTTGGTAAACTCATCTATCTTACTGTTACATGGGATGATATTACTGCTGCGGTTGGGATGGTTAGTCGCTACTTGGATAAACCTCGGCAATGCCATTGGGATGCTGTCTGCCATATTCTGAAATATCTGAAAAGTTCTCCTGGAAAATGTCTGCTTTACAAGAACCATGGGCATTGCAAACTCCTTGGCTATTCTGACTCTGATTATGTTGGCAGCAAGGTTGACCGTCGCTCTACTTCTGGCTACTGTACCTTTATGGGAGGTAACCTTGTCACTTGGCGAAGCAAGAAGCAGTCTGTAGTTGCTCGCTCTAGTGCTGAAGCTGAGTATCGTGCCATGGCACACACTACCTGTGAACTGTTCTGGATTAGGAGCTTGCTGAAGGACTTTGGCATTTCTGATTTGTCTCCTATTCCAATGTATTGTGACAACAAAGCAGCTACCTTCATTGCTAGTAATCCTACCTTCCATGAGCGGACCAAGCACATTGAGGTGGATTGTCATTTCGTTCGCGAAGCTGTTCTATCAGGCCAAATCTCTACTCCCTACATTCATACATCTGATCAGGTGGCTGACATCTTCACAAAGATTCTACCAAAGACGAGGTTCACTGCTATGACATCCAAGCTGGGCATGCTAGACATCTACGCTCCAGCTTGAGGGGGAGTATTAGTATATAGACTTTCCTGCTTTTTTACTTAGTCTATTTTTCTCTTTTCTTTGTTATTCCTATGTCTTGTTTTATCCCACATGGGTTATATCTAAACCATGTGTCTTTCTCTTGTCTTATAAAAGAGAACCATGTACTCTATTTTTAATCATCTCAATAATAAGACAATTAGCCACAACTTCTAGAGCGAAAAAGCAGAGAGAAGTGGGACGAGGATGGTGATAGAAATATCAAACTCTATCTTAGGAGAAGGGAAGCTGACAATATCACTTCTGGGCTCATTGATGTAGAGGGCAATGTAGTCAACAAACAAGAGGACTTGGAGGAACAAGCTATAGAGATTTATTATGCTCTATACAATAAGGAGTTTGGGGCTGCACTAGAAGAGGAGATGGAATGGAAGTTCAAACTCACAAGCACTCACAAAAACATTCTTACAAAGAAGACGAATGAACAAGAAGTCAAGGAAGCAGTTTGGAGCATTAGCAGCAACAAGTCTCAGGTTTTAGATGGTTTCAATACTTTCTTCTACAAAAAGACTTGGGACATCATAAAAGAGGACTTGGTGGCATACATCAGCTGGTTTCTTGAAGGAGGTAACATGGTCAAACAAGTCAATTATTCTTTTGTAGTTCTCATTCCAAGAAGAAAGTGGCAGCCTCTCTTGCTGATTTTAGACCTATTGCACGTTGCTCTGTCCAATATAAAATTATTGTAAAAATTATGGCAGCTAGATTGAAGTTAATTCTTCCTACCTCATTTCTGCAAACCAAAGAGTTTTTGTAACATGAAGAAGTATAAATGATTGTGCTATGCTAGTAGGAGAGTTCTTGTTGGACTACAATGTGATGAGGGAGAGCAAGAAAGCATGTATAAAGTTGGATGTTTCTAAAGCTTATGACACTGTCAGATGGGAGAAATTGTGGTGGATCATAAAGCAAATGGGATTCAATGATCAATGGATTAGCTGGATGCAAAAGTGTGTTGGGACTACAAGCTTTTCTATCTAGTTAATGGCACTTATGCAGGGATGTTCAAAGTAGGAAACGGCTTGCGTCAAGCAGACCATCTATCCCCTCTTCTCTTTGTGGTAGTTATGGAGTACTTTACACAAAAAATGCAAGACACAAAAAGGAAGAAGGAGATCAAGCCGTATACGGTACATGGTACCAAGGTGATGACCTACTTAATTTTTGCAGATGATGTACTAGTCTTTTTGGAAGCCAAGCAAAACACACTGGAGATGTTGCAGATTCTACTCAGGAAGTTTGGTGAACAAACGAGGCTACATGTGAATGCTAACAAGACACACCTTTTTCTGTCCAAAAACTGCTATGGATAGATTAAAGGAGGCAATGGGAGTGGAGATGGGGAGATTTCCTACAAAATATCTTGGCTTCCCTCTGGCTGAAAGCAACCTCTAGGTGAAACACTTTATTGATTGCATTGATAGAGTGGAAGAAATGATCAACAGGTGGCCAACACAGAAGACTTCTATGACAGGGAGATCCACTCTAATAAAATCTGCTATTGAGGGGTTTCTTATCTTTTGGGTACAACAAGGAGAGATTCCTAGACCGGTGCTTGATAGGATGAAGAAGATGTCAAACTTTGTATGGGCAAGTGAGTATCATCCAATGAGATATGCGAGACTGGCTCTTCCGAAAGATGAAGGGGGACTGCATTTCAAGTCACCAAGAGACAGCCAAATGGGGAATTCGCAGAAGAATTATTATTAATCACGAGGGGTCTACAACTTTGGGGAAATGGATGAGGGAGAGATATCCAAGAGGGTTGAACTTTATACCAAAGACAAGAGAAGGATACTCATGCACCATAAATGTTCAAACAGAAATATGCCAACAAGTTAAGCAACTGTTTGAATCTCACGAACTGGAGAGATGGAGACTCAAAGACATAAAGATTAATCTCTGGGAAGTGACATGATCATGAGCTGCAAAAGATAAGCATATGGAGCAGGTATGGGCTGGTGCACAGGTACCGAAATGGAGCATGTGTGTCTATAAAATTCTGCACGGTGTGTTGTCTACTTTGGACAAGATACATAGATGGAATGATGAAGTTTCTGGTATTTTCTTGTTGTGCTCAGATTGAGAGGAGTCTCATATCCACTTGGCGGGTTGCTGCAAATTCCCTAAAGAAGTTTGGAAGCTAATATGCGATGATTTCATATTGCAACTAAAGCTGGAAGAGGAACCAAGAAGAATGGTGGCAAGCTATGGGAGCGACGATAAGAAGAGAATATTATTTTCTTCTCTTTGCTACCATATTTAGAAAGAAAGGAACGCTAGAAAACATGGTGGTACAACCACTAATGTGATGAGTATTGTTGTAAATGTGTGAAACGTAAGTTACACATTAGATAGAAGAGTGAGTTGTTTTCTGTTATGATGTATAGCGTTGGCTATATGTAACTCTTGACCTCCTATAATTTTAGGAGGGGTCGGAATATTTTACATGATTCCGATACATACATACATACATATATACACCGACAAGGAGTGGCTCAAGTGGTTAACCACGGTGTCCCCCATTAAAGGGACCCGTGTTCGAATCCCAACTGCCGCCTTGGTTTACCACCCTCCCATACGTTTGAACTCCGTCACGGGCATGGGAGAGGGGGAGAAAATGCCTCTCTTGATCCCATACATACATACATATATGTACTATCCAAAGCTTATGACAGTGTCAGATGGGACAAGCTTTAGTGGATCATGAAGCAGATGAGATTCAATGAACAGTGGATTGGTTGGACGAAACAGTGCGTGGGAACAAGCTTTTCTATATTGATGAATGGCACTTCTGCAGGTATGTTCAAAGGTGAAAAATCCCATCTTATAGGGGTTAAGAGTATTCTAAGGTACCTAGACGAAGCCCAAAATTTTGGACTGTAGTATCCCAAGTCAATGGACTTTACTCTTACGACTTATAGTGATGCGGATTATGATGTGTGCTTAATTGATAGAAAGTGCAAAAGTGACACTTGCTTCCTCCTAAGACCATGTTTAGTTTCTTGGTTCTCTAAGAAACAAAGCATAGTGACTCTTTCAACTACCGAGGCTGAGTACATTGCAGTTGGGAGTTGTTGTGCCCAAGTCCTATGGATTAAGCAAATGCTCTAAGACTTTCATATTCATTATGATGCTTCTCTTATCTTTTGTGATAATACTAGTGCAATCAATATTCTTAGTAGAGCCAAACATATAGAGGTCTGCCACACTTCCTCTGTGACCACATTGCCAAGAAAGATATCTATATCACTCTTGTGGACATGGAAAACCAACTTGCGGACATTTTCACTAAACCTCTAACTAGAGAGCAATTTACTTTCATTAGATCAAAATTGTTTATTACTACTCTTGATGATAATGGTATATGCCTTCTAGCTAGATGTTCTCTCACCTATATGTTCATGCTCATAAATAACTCACCTTATGCTTGTTAGTGCTTCATATACCTTGTTTTAATGCTTTATTTTGCTTTTTTTTGTCTTTTTTTGCAAACACTTGTTTTATCGTAAAATAGTAGCCAATGATGAGTGGAAAGTGCCTTAATATGTTCAAAATGCATGATAGACTAGAAAAATAAATTTATATAACACTCGTAGCGGCCCAAAATTAAATTCCATATCTTTTGGGCAGACTTTCTTGTAGGTCGAGTTTATTCTGGGTAAATTCGACCGACAACTGACCCAAGGACCGAAAACACAACAGTGTTGGCGGAGTTTCCCAAATCTCAAACTGGACCGACAACACTGTTGCACGGAAATATATATAGACTGTCGGCCGATTCCTCCTTCTCAACTAGAGAAAACTCGACTGATTAGTCATCCCTTCTATTCGTTCTTGAACCCTAGGTCACCCAATCCCCCTTCCTAGCCCTATCCAACCCCCTTTGACCTTCCCCAACCTCTAACCTAGCTTGGGCGGCCTGCTGCTTGCGTTCTTTTTTCTTGTTTAGCGCATCTTCAACTGATTTCCTCTCTATGGCGTCAAATAGGCGAAAAAGAACTGGTCCATCAGGTGTACCTTCGTCTTCTACAGCAATTAGGCATCTCTTACAATGGTACCTTCTTTTTCTCCAATCAAGCAGTAAACTGTTATGGGAGTTTTTGCTAGGAACCTTTATCCTTTTCGGCCCTTGTTGATTCCTAGCAATGAGCTACTGAAAGAAGTTAAGAAACACTTTTCTAACCAACGCCTTGATGCTCTTTGCTGCGAATGCATGACTTGTAACAACTCCCTCTCGAGCAAGAAGACGGTGCATGAGTTCTATGCAAATCTAACCTGGAATCAGTGTTTCAAAAAGCGGTATGTGTTATGCGTTCGGAGAGGTCACCTTGTAGAGTATATGCGGTATGCGGGAGTATATGCGGAAGTATATGCGGTTTTGGATTTTTTTAATTAATTATTATTATATATATATATTAATCATGATTTACATATTTAATTTGTGCAATTGTGTATCTAAATAGTACAATTACAAGAATAATGGATGCAATTATGCAAATATGCAATCATCACAACTTAAATAAATACAAACATGCACTATAATCTAAATTTAAACAAACATAAATGAATGTAAATGTATAAAAGAAGAAATCAGAATATCTCTAACTAGAAATCGGGGTATAATCGGCCTTGTATGCGGCCGTACAACCGATTATGCGGCTTGGACCGCTTTTTGGACCGATTTTGATTATGCGTTTTTTTGGAGGTCCGCACCTTGTATACGGCCGCTTATGCGGCCGCATACACCGATTTTTAAAACACTGCCTGGAATTACACCACCTTAGTGCCTCCTAACACCCAAGTTGTTTTGTCATCCATTAGGGTGAGTCAAGTTTTCTATCTCCAAAAAATCTTTGAATAATTATCTATCTTGCTCCTCGTCAAGTTGAATGACTCCCTATCCTACCTACGAGACCTCCTTGACCCAGAAGCCTTCTGCAAGAGCTTTGACCCTGAGTTATCTCTTTCCGATATCCTCAAAACTCTTAAGAAGCCTGAGGTCCCATATAGGAAGAAAGCCATCCTACCGTCTTCTTCTCTGGATATTAAAACTCGCTTGGTTGCTCTCCTAGTTAACTGCAACATCCATCCAAAAAAGAATCAAACGGATATTGCAGAAAACTCGGTTGTGATCATGTATTGCCTTCTACAAAATATTCATGTCAAATGGGCAAGATACATTCCCCACCACTTGACTTGCTTTGACACACAAAAGAATACTAGAGACTCCCATCTGCCCTACCCTGACCTAATCTGTGGTGTATTTCAAGATCACCCTGGCCAATCCCTTTTCAAAGACCTTGGCTACAAAGTCAGTCGAAAAGGAGATTATATCAGTGACATCATGGTCAAGAAACCCTTTCACCCCACCTCCTCCACCCCCGGTGCTTCGACCTCCACCCATCCTCCTCCTAGACCTGATCGTGCCTCGTTTTCGGTGTCTAATGAAATCCTAATGGGCTACATGATGCATCGACAGGCATACAACCTACAAGTCGAGGAGCACCTACATTAGAATCTTGTTCATATCATGTCAAACATGATCTTGTTCTGCACCCATCCTTATCCTACCTATCAGCCTTACCCAGCTACTGACTATGCCTCTTATGCATACAATCAGTTCCACGTGGCTTTGCTTCCATTGTATCCCCTACCTCTGACAGTGGACCTACCCCTGTTGCCTCTCAGCTGCTTGCACTTCCTGTTGGCCCTTCTCCTTCCATTCTTGCTTACTTCAATTGGACTTCTATACCCAATTATGAACAAGCTAAGGCATTGCGTAAGTGTGGCGTCGCCTGGGAAGAGCAAAATTGCAGATGACCCGGTCCTCGCTCTTTTATTCTTGAGGAGGACACAGAGATGGTTGATAAGGATGTTGAGGATGATGATGTTGGTGATGGTGACGAGGATGAGGATGATGATGAGGATGGATGATGATGGAGATGGTGGTGAGGACACACATGTTACCCCTGATGCACCTTCTGATGGCAATGAAGACTACCAACCTGATGATGATGAGACCGTTGACATAGATGTCCTTGATGTTTAGTTTTTAGTCCATAGAGTGCTCATCTATATATCTTTTTGTAGACTTTCACGTATTGAATATTTGGGCACTGTATCTGAGGTTTACTATTTTTAATATCTCATTTTCTTCGTTGTTTTTGTAGTTTTCATCTCAAGAGGATATATCTTTTGTTGTAATCTGATTATATGTACCTTAACTCTATGCTTGGCTATATCTCATGAGTCATTTGGTATGTGCTTCCATATTTTGATTATGACTCTAGCATATTTGTTCTCTCTCTGGATCATATGGTGGTTGCATATGGTGGTTGCTTGCGTAGTTTGTGCCTTTGATAAGACTTGTGTTTTAGCTATTCTACCCCCTCCCTTTTAGATATGATAAAGGGGGAGAAATAAGCTTAGTACATATTGAATTGTGATCCTTTTCTAGTTAATTCTTTGAAATATCATGTGACTATGTAAGAGGACTCGAATAGTATATATGTTGTGGTTATGCTTTTTGGAGATACTAACCATACAAGCAAAGGTAAGAATGAATTGAGGGGGAGCAATTGCTATTGTTCATTCATGTATCCCCTTACAATTCACAAGGTAAAAGTTAAAATTCCAAGCCCTTTTCAATAAGTTGAGGAATGGTTTGTCATCTTCAAAAAGGGGGGAAATGTTGACCTAACAGTTATACAGTGTCCATATTTTAATGATGACTTGACCATTCCATTCATATGTATCTAATATGTCTATTTGAGATTGATTTCAGATATTAGGTACTTGAAAAGGATCAATTCGATCAAGCCCTAGCTTGACCTAATACAAGACAAGGTTAATGCAAATGCACTTTTGTGAAAAACGTCCTAAAACTCTTAGAACAATTTTTGTAATTATTTGTATTGATGTTCTGACTTGTATTAAAGATGAGAAAAAAATCAAAAGCGCTTAAAACAAATGTTTAAGCACTCTAATGACATTTTGGGAATTCATTACAGGGTGTTTTGTAGGCCGAATTTCATCTTTGATAAACTCGACCGACACCCTTGATGGATTTTGGGAACTACCAGGGTCGACTGAGTTTCCTCAAGACAAACTCGACCGACACCATGCACTGTCAAAACAAATTTAAGTTGTCGGTCGAGTTTCATCCAGGATAAACTCGACCAACACTTCAAATTTGCTTTTTCACATAGTGCTATCGATCAAGTTTACGTTATTGAAACTCGACCGACCGCACTATACGGAACGTGTAGAAAAAGTGTTTTTAGCCGTTAAGAGTGTTGCAAAACTCGAAAATAGATCTGTTGCAACACCCAAACGACTAGAATTTATTCTCAAGTGCTTCTAACTAGTAGATATCCCCAACTACAAATAGGGACCCTTGGGCTTCATCCCAAGTTTGCTTCTTATGCTCCTAGCTACAGTTGAGTGGATTTGTCTACTAAGAGCCCCTTTCTCTCTCTTGCTTACTAATGAAAATGTCAAACTGAGTGAGTTAGGTTATTTGTGAGAGAGCTATTTCTTTGTAATCATTGTGAAGCTCTCAAATCTTCCCTTTCCCAATCCCTTTCTTCAAGCAAAGTTGGTGAAAGCATCTCCTTGATGAAGGAGAAGGTGAAGGATGAAGATCCTTGAGAAGAGTGGGTAATTCCTTCAATGCGGAAGACTTGTTGCAAGAAAGGAGCTCCTTGGTGAAGGTGTGCGGCTCGTTGCAAAAGTGGGTAAGCCCTTGTAAAGGTTGAAGACTCTTGCTCTAAGGATAGATAAGATCTTGTAAGGTTTATTAACTCCTTTTGATCCTTAAAAGGGAAGGCTAGGTATCATTGCCCTGTAAAAGGAAGGTCTTATTGTATGTCATATAATATAAGAAGTATGGAATGGTTGCAAAATCCTACAGGTTGACCTCTCTAGGTAGTGGATATACACTCTCCTAGTTTGGAGTTTGGAACCACTATACATAGCTTGTTCTTGATCTCATTCAATCTCTCTCATCCTTGCTATGTATGTTTAGTAGCACACAAATCTCATATTTGCAACCTTATCCCTTAAAGTAATTTGAAGGTCTAATGAATCTTGTTTAAGTATTTAAGCTCTATTCAACCCCCCTTGATGTGGAACGTGTCTTGAAAAAGAACAAAGAAGATAAACGTTAATTCTCAAAATTCAATTCATATTCAACTGCCTGGATAAAGGCCCCAAGGCTGGCTATTATAACACTACATGACTTGACCCTGAAGTGATGGAAATAAAATCTTATTTAACAAAATTCGGAATTAAACAAAACCTAAAATAAAGAAAAGCATAAAACATTTACGACTAGTACATTAACTAGATAATTTGTACTTAGGTCCCTAAATATAAAAATAAAGCAAAAACAAATAAAATAAAGCCTAATAAGTCCTACATCACCCCCCCACCTTCTAGAGCCAATTGATCCAACACGTTTCATGAGTGCACCAAGCATATTGAGGTGGATTGCCATTTCGTTCGAGAAGTTTTCTTATCTGGCAACATCTCTACTTCATATACTCATACTTCTGATCAAGTAGCAGATATCTTCACAAAGCTTCTTTCCGAGGCCAGATTCTCATGGTGGACAAGCCAAGCATGATTGATATCTATGCTCCAGCTTGAGGGGGAGTATTAGTATATATGCTTTATTGCATTATACTATGTTATGTGTTGTGTTATGCGTTATGCTATGTTGTGTGTTTTGTTATGAGCTTTAGACTTATCTTGTCTTTAGCTTTTCTTTTATCCCATATTGTCTAGTTCAGTTTCTGACTTACTCTCTTATCCTATAAAATTGAGAGCATTGTATTTGCTTGGGACACATCAAATATAGATTTTTCTATTCTGTACAAATGTTTGTATAGATCAAATACTAGGGATGCATTTTCCTTGTTGGAATACACTTGGGCAAGGTGATCCCATACCTCGATTGTGTCCGTGAAAAGTAAAATTACGGAGATATGTGATTCACATCTATTCAGAATCTAGGAGAGAACTAGAGAGTCATGTTTGTCCCACCATTAAAAATTTGTCCTTCTTTTGTCAGATGCTTCTTCAGTAGATTTCTTTTTATCAGATGTGTCATCTTGTGGTGGAATTAAATTCATGAGATGCTCTAATTTTCTCGAAGAGTGTGCATAGATCTGAAAGGAGTGTGCTCATAGCACATAGTTGGAGCCATTAAACTTCACAGAGGTCACACACTTAGGGTGTGTCTCAGACAACGGAGGAAGAAGATGAGCCCATCATATACCAACAAAAGGTATAACAGAAAAGCAGATTTAGAGCAGAAAATGTATTTGACAGTCACTGACACACCATGTCAGGAAGTAGGCATGTCGTGTCAAGTGCAGCAGAATGCACAAAAATAGATTCGCGATGCCAACACGCCATGTTAGGCCACAGACACATCGTGTAGGCGGAAAAATAGCAGATTGAAGTCTACAAAAGACTCGGAATAGGTAGTGAACCGTATGAATCACGAAGAGAAATAGGGATATGTTGGAAAGATCCAATCATATCAAGAAATACGTAGATAAAGCCCTATAAGAGATGGTCATAGATGATCGCAAAAAAGGATGTCGTATGGCATTCCGAACAACCGGTCTTCAGGGCATAAGACTAATGGAAAGGTCGTAAGCAGTTCTCTTAGGGCATGTTTGGTTTGATGGAAAGGATTATGATGGGATGGACCACAGAATGGGATAGACTCGTACACCTACAGGATTGGATATATGTCTTCCCAACCTATGTTTGGATGCACATTGGGAAATGATTTTTATCCTTTCTTCATCCTTCTGCATCGTTTCTCCATCTACAACTCAGAAAACATCTACTTTCCTAGCATTTTGTATGTTTTAATTGGGTTGCAGTTGAGTACTTCTGAAGAAACACAAAGACGATGATTGTAGATCGCAACTATAGTTTTTTAATAACACAATGATTAACGGCGTGCTTCATACCCACTTTGCCTCCGTTGCGGGAGCTATATGCCAATGACGAGACGTGCAAGATCTGGTGTTGGCAATAGAGGAAAAATGATGGAGGTGTTGGGTTCCAGCAGATCTCGACTGGTGATGGAAGCAGCAGACAGGTGTGCGAGAAGCACCTCTGTAAAGATGGGAGGTCCAATTGGTGAGGGATGCCGATGAAAGGAACGAGAAGTGAAGGTGGTTTTCGGCGAGGACGGGTGAATTTGGCGCGTGATGCGGATTGGGAATCAGAGTCGAGCGACGAGCGGAGCCGCGATCTGTATACCACTCAAATACATGGAGGGTATGCGTCACTCGCAAATCCTACTGGGTTGGGACTGATTCACCGTCGGAGTGAAGTCCTAGTTTCATTATTGTGCAAACAAACGTGGGATTACATATTTTTACGGGATATAAATCCTATCCCATTCAGAATCCTGCGAACCAAACGCGCCCTTAGATCCTCTTGTTGGGAAGAGGATAGGACTAGAAAGGAGACTAGATCTCCCTTATGTGATCAATAGTGGTGGAGAAGAAAGAAGATTATGAGTGGGGAGGGGAGGGGAGACGACAGTGACGTAGGCTTAGAAATGAGGGGTCATGAGGCGGCTATACGTCATGCTCTGATACCATGTTGAAAGTAGTTGTTTTTCTATATCATAGAAAGAGTACAACCCTCTCATATATATAGGAGTGGACACAACAAGAAAGCAAACAGAAAACCCTAACAGGCCTATTATATTACATAAGACTTAAAGTAAAAGAAAAATAGAAATAAAGGGAATACAACAGTTGAATATAAATATATATCTTAATAAAGCTAAGACGTGCATATGGGACCAGAGATTCATATAGAAAAGCATTTTTAACATCAAGTTGAAAAAGAGGTCAATCATTGTTCACAACAACAAATATGAGCACCCGTACAGAGTTAAGTCTGGCAACAGATTAAAAGTTTCAAAGTAGTCTACCCCATAGGTTTCAGTATAGCCTTTTGCTACTAGACGTGCCTTCAAACGTTCAATTGAACCATCTGGCTAGTATTTAATAGCAGGCAAATGTAGGGCGAGGGCGATCAGCCAGATCCCAAGTCTTGCAATTGCAAGTAGTAGTCATTTCAGCTTCCATGGCTTGACGCCAGGCAGATTGCTTAAGAGCTTGCATAGCAGCCTTGGGTATAGAAACAGCAGAGAAAGCGGCAGTAAAATAGGCAAAGTTAGCACCAAGATTTGTAGTAAAGCAAAAATTATTGATTGGGGTGTGGGGGCTTAGGAAATAGACTTGGGAAGTATTAGGGTTTAAGGGGATCGAACTCGTATGATACCATATAGAATAACAAAACCTTTATTTGAGATAAATAAAACAAATACAAGGCTCCATCAAAACACACAAATAAATATAAAGCATAAAGCATATATACTAATATAAGTATATTATATTTACAGTTTTCAACACTCCAAATTTTTTTTCAATACAATGAATCTGGTTGGGTGGATCATACGCCCGTAACAGAGATGTAAATAGTTATTAAGGAAGGAACCTAAGAGTTTCTAGGTGTATCTAGGCATATCGGAAGTACAGTGCCGTTTTTAGGCTAGGTACCTAGGCAGCTTAGGAACCACCAAGCCAAGTTAGGTGCCTGCTTAGACGTTCCAAGTGCAATGTAGCCATGGCAGCTAGGCCTTGAGTAATTATTACAACTTTGGGATTTTAACCCACTTAATACCAATCTGAAAATGTCTTTGTATTATTCCATTTTTGTACTTTACATATAGGGTGATGCGAGATTTTTGTATATCATGCCCTAATCAGCATTACAAAAATTGTATTTTATCGTGAATGTTTAGTCATCATAATCGATTCATGCTAATCTTGTAGGCAACATTCTGATATTTAACTGCTTGAAAAAATAGTTTCTTTGTAGATATCATGTTCTCTTTTTTACTAAATTTCAGCACACTTTAAAGCATACTTACAGAGAACTATATTAAAAGAAACCTATACTATGTCTCAATGTGATTAGCAAACTATTCCTTAAAAAAGGCTTAGACATTAATAGGGCCCTAGAAGTCTACAATACCACCTGGTAACCTTAAACACAATGGGAAAATATGTGCTCTCCCATGTTCATCAACAATGGGAAAATATGTAGGGATAACGGAATATGGGTGGTTATATAACGAAAGACATGTCATCACAACTTAATTCCAAAAACAGAAACCTCAGCATGTAACTGCAAGATCAGAACATCATGGCTGAGATATCACTTCCAAGTTCAAAGAACTTGTAAAGCAAATAAGAAATGCGTCAAAAAGATACAAAAAAAAACGAGAAAGTAACAACAACAAATGCCATCCATGGACAGAATCGAGGGTGCATCGTGGTGTTTGTATTATAGTTTCATAATCAGTGTTAAATCGGATTTAAGAGGTCAATGCATGACTTTAATAATTGATTACCTTCTGCAAAATCCTAGCCATTCGTTCAAGGCCCATTCCAGTATCTATATTCTTTTGCTTTAAAGGTTCAAGAGATCCATCATCTTTCTTGTTATATTCCATAAAAACTAAATTATAGAACTCAATAAATCTGCTATCATCCCCCAAATCCTGCAGTGAGAGTATTCAGCAATGACGATTTAAAAAAAAAAAGTTAATTATACAATATAAATGTTCAGAAATGAGGATTAAAAAAGTGTTAATTCACATAACATACCGTGCCTGAATGTCCTCTCTCAGGATGAAAATCATAGTAGATTTCAGAACACGGGCCACAAGGTCCAGTTGGACCACTAGTCCAAAAGTTATCATCAGCACCCATCCTTTGTATATGTTCCTTGGGAACACCAACCTACAGTTGGCAAAGTAATAATGATATCAAATTTCATTTGTTCAAGGGCAATTTCAGCTGTGATTTTACATATAGTGGTAACCAGTTAACATCAAATTCAAAGACCAAACGACATAATTATGAGGGATAGCTACAGAAACTATAGTATCAATGATGCTTCATCTTAATCAACCTGTTGCTAGATGCAAAAGAAATTAATTTGAGGGATCGCTATCATGCATAATTAGACTACCTATATAGCAAGATGTCCTGTTTTCTTATCAACAATGTTAGTTTTTACTTTGTGTGATTCCTGATTAACAAACAGATTTTATTTTCCTACTTTGTAATACCCCCTTTTCTAACCTGCAGGTAGTTTCCATTAAATCTTACAGTATTAGTAAGACTGTATGTCCTGGTGTAATTAAGATATTGGGTTGTAAATGTTATCATTTTTGTGGAAATCAATCAAATAGGCTAAGGTGCTCTAAAGTATTGGATAAGTGAACAATAAACAAAGGTATACCTTGAATCAGAAAAAAAACAAAGGTATACCAGATTTCCATCATATAAACCACAAAACACAAAATAAATTGGCCTAACGTCTGATTTGGTTCCTTTAAGACCAAATTGGTACCATCATACAAGATTTTTAAAAACACATCGTATACAGATATACTTAAAATATAAAGTTGCAAATACAAGTGGCAAGTTACAAGTATACTGGTGCTCACCTCATTGTGCCATATTGAAAAAGCCTCGTCGTCGTCTTCAAATATACTAACCCACAGATTCTCTGGTGGTAATCCAAACCTGTGATAAACATGCATTTAAAGAGTCCAGGAGGAAAAACATAGACACCTTTAGTACAGAAAATAGTTGTAGTGTCACATAAAGAAGAATCTCAACAAGAGCATCAGAAAGTGAATAATATGCATTCCAACTTGGAGTGAGCATCATTCTGAATTTCCTAAATGTTCCATAAAATATTTTTAAATGTTTCAATCACTAAGAATAATGAAATTGTAAATGAGTTTAAGAGAGACAGTGACACTTAGCAGACATAATGAATCTTTGAGAACTCTTTGGTAGTTATTCTATCAAGAAAATGCTTGGAGTCATGAAAATCTTCTCATTGTTATCATGTTATATTACAAAAATGTTGGGTTTTGAACTAGGGCGAGCAAATCTCAATCCAAACCGCTAGATCGGACCAGACCGCACATTCGGTCATGTGTCCTTGACAGAATGCAGAATCAGTTTTGTCAACAGTCCATAAAATTTAGATTTTCGTTCTTCGGTTTGATCTGGTCCGAAATAGAAAAATCGTGGAGTAGTTGGTTGAGGAAAATCATACCCAAAATAATTAAGCATGGCCAACGGCCCAATATCACTGTGGCAGCAATCTCCGCAGGCCCCGTCCAATACCCTAGGCTCCCAACCAACAACGGCATGGACACCCGGTTACCCACAACTGGCCGCCAGCCGCACAACCTCACGATTGTCGGACATCAACAACACACGTCCGTGCATGACGCACAACGGGAGTCCAGTTCAGCAGCCATAAACGACACTGCAATTGTTTGAGTGCAGCCTGTTCGGGTGTCCCCTGCCATTGCTAGTTCCTGACTTTGTAGAGGGCAGCACAACTGGCTGGTCGAGCTCTGCCAGTGATTTTCCTTTTCAGTGGTGGTTGGTCTGTGTAGCCGGCAGCGTACTGGCGTCTATGAGTGCCACCAGAGTCAACAGCATCAACATCAAGGACCTGACTGTGGTATTAGTGCTCTGCAATCAAGCAGAAACTGTGGTGCCATGTGGTGGTATCGTGCATCCAAATTGTTCAATCCTTGCTACTGCCACAAACAGGTAAGTATATCCTCTTTGGTTTTTTAATTTCTACTTCCCACAAGATTGTTAATTGATGTTTGTCTAATTTCTGTTTTCCGTTGGCCCTCTCTCTGCATTGAACATGTTATGAAATTTTCTACTCCATAAATTTTAGATGCTTACGAATTGAATTGGATTTATAGGGCCCTTTCTAAAATTTAGTTACGCCATTCTCTAATACATATATCTGTAGCTCACATTTGTAACTGTGGGCGGCAAATGAAGCTACAATTCTATGAATGTACTGTTTTTTATTATAGACTTGTATAGGTTACTGAATTGCGGTTTTGATTTCTGTGGCAAATGAAGCTAGCATTATATACAAATGAACCATACTATTACTGTTTTGATTTCTTACAGCCAGAAATTTTGTATTTCTGTTTGTTTGGTCTCTCCAATGGGTAATGGTTGCACGTCATATTACTAGTCCAAACAATGATATTTTAATGATAGTGTGTTAGAGCTGTGTTTCAACAGACAACGGTAGTTGGTTTTCAGTTTATATATAACCACACTGCTTACAGTGCTTTCTCTTTAAACAAAGATTACTGCTAACATTACTTTTTCTTGAAACAGAGATCCTTTTGGTTATAGTTTCATGTGGGCAACTATCATTATGGATTCGTCTGCGAGATTATCATGCAACGTAAGATACCTACTTAGGTGTACTACAATATGTGTTAACCGTGTTTAGCTATAAATCTCAACTCCATGTTGTTTGTATCTAAAGATGAGTTCCCAATCCAAAAGGACAAGCATCGTTCAGGTGACACAACAAATAGAAATGAATCATTGCCCCAAATGATGATTGACTCCCATGGGAAATCCTGATGTTGAGGAAGCATAAAGCTCTTTGGATGAAAGAGATTCTGAGCAAGAAGAGTTGGGAAAGCCAAGAGTGAAGAAAAGATCAGGAAAGAGGTCAGATCGTTGGTTCCATTTTAAGGAGTGCCTTTCTGATGAAAAAAATCAAGCTAGATGCAAGATTGTAGTAAATATTTTGCTGCTCATTCTTGAAAAACGGAGCCAAAAACTTGAGGGGACATTTGCCAAGTGTAAGAACAATTCTGACCTGAAAACAAGTCTAACTGTGGATTATGGACTTGATTGGAGATTTTCATATTAAAAAAATTTTAAGTTGTAATCAATACTAACACCATGTCATGGAGATATTAACATTCAAGTTTACATGTTATGTTTCTTGATAAACCAGAACGTGTGTTTGATTTTGGTAAATGATGCAACACCTCTAGTTGCATGCTTTTGTTCTGAAATATTAGTTTTGTATTAATGACAAGTTATATAATTGGATGTTTGAGTTATGTTTATGATTCCAAACAGTGTTTTGATGTTGTTTGGGCAAGAATTTACACATATTGGGACAAAAACATTAGCTTAGTTTTTCCTTTCTTTGGTCTTATGATATTATAGTAAAGCAGGTTTAATATATTGTGTTGGAATAGTCCCACACCTCTGATTTCTGGGATGTTCCTTAGGCTTATAAGGTGTGTGGTACCTTCACTCATGCCTATTGGTTTTGAGTTGAATACCACACATTCTCATATGGTATCAAACAGTTACCCTAATCTTCGAGAGAAAAGAGAGAGAGCCTCCGCCTACGGGCAGCCGTCGTCTCTCCATGGCTTAGGCCGGCCGCCCTCCAGGCATCCTCCCGGCCTCCATGGTCGTTTCTCTTCTTCTCTCATAAAGATCTTCATCTATATGTCGGCTTTATCCTTCGCGGCCATCATCTACGCTTCATGTATGCTTCCCCGATTCATGGTCAAAGGCAGCCACTGAATCTCTGGACGACGTGAATCCCCGTCTAGATATGTCTGTCGTCTCTTCCTCAAGGTTGTCCTCCCGGTCATGTGCAGGCTTTGTTCACGCCAGCCATCATCAACCATCGTTTGCCCCAGGACATCTCCTTCGCCGTCACAACAGCAAAGAAAGACATTGCATTAAGGGAGTCGTCGTCATCCCCCGATCCTCGTTCCCTAGACGGCTCCAATTATGTCCAGATTGGGTCATGGTCTAGCAACGTCCATATGGCTATTGTCACCCTAGAAGCCTCCACCAATTCCAAGGACGCCTTTCTCTGGATGATGCTAATTCTCGTCTAGATCTGTTCATGGTCAAGCAAAGGGGTTGTTCCTGCCTTCGATTCGCATGATTCATTGTCACACATGACGGTACTAATTCCCATCACCCTCCGGTGCGTTTTCTCGGGGTTGTGTTCTCCTGGACGGCGCCAATTTCTGTCTAAATCATGCATTAGCAGCCGCCAACACAGTGTGTTGTCCAAGCGACACGGCGTGTCAGATCTCAACACAGCGTATTAGCATAAATCTATTTCATGCCTACACGGCATGTCAGATTTTCAACACAAGGTGTGTTTTATGTCTTTGACATCCTACATGGTGGTTAGAATCTCCACACGTATGTTGTTGGGAGCCTGTCATCTTCGACCAACAAAGTTACACGTCATGTCAAGACTTCACACAGCGCATCCAAAGAAGATTATCTACTTCCAGATCAAGTTATGACGTCCTCCAAAGGTCTCTCTCCTCCAATACCTAATGATAATATAATTCTATTTTTCTTGACCTAGTCCAAAAAAATTTGCGGGCTCCACCACGACACCCCCAGATTTATCAACCTAAAGGCGGGGAAAATCTCCTGTTCAGGTCAAGAAAAGATTCATTTAATTTTTCTATACAGATTTTATAATTGGGTCATTTTGCATATTGATTCCGGTTATCGGTTTCTCTTCTCTACATACTACACCTCTCGTTTTACATTTTCCTTTCCTGCCCTCCCATCCCATCATGTGTGCGTCTCTTTCCACATGTGGGGGGTCATATGTCTCTTTTCCGCACCACCTACTCATTCTCTTTGTATTTTGTGTGCGGGGATATAGAGGATAGAGCAAGTATATGAGTATGAGAGAGAGCATATGAGAAGAGGATGAGAGGGATATTCCAGGCTATCTTCATGGAGCTTCGTATTCTTCAACACATCTGATCTTTCGATGTCTGTGTGGCACGTCGTTCCCACTAAGCATTGCTTTACATGTAAGTTGGTTGTTTGTGCTAATTCCAGTTGGTCACTGCTTTCAGACGGCATTGAAGGAGCTTAACTGCAGGATTGCCACTAAGCTTTTCGCATTCGTAACGCATTATGTACGTCAAGACAAGAGCTTGATGCTCTAATTCTGGCATCTTGTTCCCTCTGGTGTTAATGACGTTTCAGTTGATCATTCTCATTGCATTCTCATGAGACATGGTTGCTTTTTCACATCAAAATCTCATCAATTTATAGCTTGTGCAAATTTTGTATCTGCAAGGATTCGTCCAGATTTATCTTCATCGAGCTACTTCCATTGTGTCTTCTCCGAGTTGCATTTGATGTCATGGCTCTTCTGCCGATCTACGTGGATTCCTCCTTAATGGTGCCATTCATTCCTATCAAGCCTCCAAGATTCATGCGCCAGATTTGTGGAACCAGTATTGCAGCCATCAGCACCTCGTCCAACTTGTGTTCGTGCCACATTATGCATGTTTGTGGTCTTAGGTGCTAATTCCAGTTAGTTACACTTCTCAGACGATTTGAAGACACCTTTATTGATAAGTCAACATTGTGCATCCGCTTTAATGCTGTGTTACGTACGTGGAATGTATTAGATGTGCGCTTATACCATTCGCATGTTCCTCTGTAATGAAGATGCATAGTTATGGTGCTTTTGACCGTCTGTTCCAGTTTGATTGTAGCGAGATTTTGTTGTGGCGCTTGGATTCCATTAATCAGATGTTCTTCATTCTAGATGCACATCAAAAGACCATCTTCAATGCTCAAGATTTCCAGCCTACAGAACACAACTCAAAACAAGAATCATCATATGTTTTTAATTAGGAAGTATTGTTTAAGGGGGAGTGACAACAATTGTATGGGGAGTGGCATTTATATTACCTAATCAAGTCTTGTAAGTCCAAGCTTGGACATGTGTTTCACACATGCTCCAGCTTGAGAGAGAGTGTTAGAAAGTATTATAGGCCTATTTAGTTAATAGGTTAATTAGTTAATGGGCTTAAGTATGTAGCCCATATAACCTTACTTGAATCCCAAGTCTGTAATGTTCCCCCCTTCTATATGTAGGATAGGGATGTGTCATCTAATATCTCCCCTCACTTTTCAACATACTGGATTAAGTTTAAATTATTTAACTCAATAAAATGTCTACATTTATTCAGTTGTGTGGATTGGCATTTTTGAAAGAACTCGACAACATTGTGTCATTCACCAAAGTGATTAGCTGCTATTCTGGAAACTAAGATAATGCTTTTACTTATTATAAAAGCTATCAAGATGTTGCTTCTAAAGATTACGACAACTTTAAGTAATGGGTTATGAAGATATTGTTTTAAAAATTAGGACAGCAGCCATCATGATTGAAAAAGCTTAAGAAAACGACACTGTGGAAAATAAGACGGGAGGTTGATGGGATATTTTCTT
The DNA here is from genome assembly GCA_963693085.1 of Alisma plantago-aquatica. Classification (NCBI taxonomy): domain Eukaryota; kingdom Viridiplantae; phylum Streptophyta; class Magnoliopsida; order Alismatales; family Alismataceae; genus Alisma; species Alisma plantago-aquatica. The sequence continues at coordinate 1,417,351,494 of OY856410.1, read as the reverse complement.
ATTTATAGAAGGCAAACTCCCCTCCTATATATAGGTTAGGAGGCAACTACAAGGGAAGAAAACTTAATCCTAATGGGCCAAGACAATTAGGCCCATTCCCCTCAAGTTGGAGTATTAGTGGAAACACATATCCATCTTGGACTTATGAGACTCGATTAGACGATGCGACAATAAAAAAAGGAAAATGTTGCTCGCCATACAAGATTTTCACTCCCCCCTAAAAAATGACTGTCCAAAAATAATTTGACGATGTCACCTTTGAAGTTATGTTCTGCAGGTTGGGAATATTCAAGTTTTGGAGATCTTTTGAAGTGCATCTGGAATGAAAAAAAAATCTGATAAATGGATTCTAAACGCTACAGAATGTGGAGGACATCAACGTGCATAAAACTTGCACCTCACCAAGGGAAAGCATCCACAAGTACCATGTAAAGGTGAATGAACTGGTTTGCAATAAAGAACAAGTAAAAATCCATGACTACATATGGAAATTCGTTTAAAAAGAGAAATCCCACAAAACGGAGGAGGTAGAAACAATAAAGAGAAGAAGGAAGATGAGTTTTAGCAAGGGAAATGGTGACTAACCTCGAACTGACTTCAAGGAAGCAACTGAGACAGCCTTGCTGCTAGCTGCTACTTATCATAGAAGGTTGAGATAGGAGTTGGTGTCAGGTGCTAAGTGAGTTAGGCCATACCCAGACTTTTTTTAGTTTTTACCAACTGGATACGGCCCGATACGGCTTAAGAGTATCAGAAATGTATCCTGGGGTATCCACAGAGTATTGGTATCGGATACGGGTATGGCACCTGTTTTGGAGTATTCCTACTTCATAGTTGACGAGTTAGATCAAGTCATGTTTGTAAAACAAGTAGACAAACACAAGGGCAATTGGCAATTAAGAAAGCACCCTGCTGTAGGATTGTCAAAGATCCATTGAAATAGAGGAAAGATGCCAATCATAGGGCCTATCCAGCACTTGATTTTCTCCACAGTCGCGTTGCTAATGACCCTCCTATCTGGGCCTATGGTTGATATTTGCGGTCGGAGGAACCGGCTCACGACAATGGTTTCTTCCATGTGTTGTCTCCGCAGGGGACCAGAGATGCGGAGGACAACATGTGGCCTATTTTGCTCTTAATTGAATAATAAGATCAGGTATCTAGAGAGAAAAGGACCCTACAGACATCGTAATTCCCCTTTGTAGGGTCGTACATGTCCTGGAATCTTTGTGAATAGGCCAGTACGAGGAGATGATGTAATCCATAGATCCAGCGGATTGTCTGCGTGTTGTAATTGACGTAACCAGCGGTGTGGTACACTACAATTGTGTTGTTGGCCAACTATACTGTGGATCTGGGAACAGGACCGGGAAAGCTGCTGCGGGCAAGCAAAAGAAAGATGACACCATATGTGGTAGGTGGTTGGGAAAATTAACAGCACAGTGATGCAAGATAGGGAGAGATCAACAAATGGGAGGAAGTGGGGAAGAAACGACTAGACAGATAGGACTCGAGGAAGGGAGACAAACATAGATGATAGCCCGGATAGAAAGCTTCGGCAAAAAGATTAGTGTTTTATAAAAGAAGAGAGGAGACGACCATGGAGGCCGAGATGATGCCTGGTGGGCAGCCAAACTAAGAAGAGACGGTGGTCGCCCGTAGACAGAGGGACTCTCCTTTGCTCCCTAGGGTTAGGATGCTTTAGTACCATGTGGAAAATAAGATGGGAGGTTGATGGGATGTTTTCTTATTGATAGAAGGCAAACTTCCCTCCTATATATAGGAGAGGAGGCAACTACAAGGGAAGCAAACTTAACCCTAATGGGCCAAGACAATTAGGCCCATCTAACATGATAAACTAAATAACAATAATTCTAACAAACACTCTGTCACTTTCATCAACATACAAGTGGGATACTATATCAAACTACAATAGTATTGTCAAAGTCAATTCAAATAGTCTGGTCCACTTGTTGAACAGTATGGTCTATTAGGAATTAATTTTTCCTCTAATTTGGTCTTCAATCCGGGACCGGTTTTGGATCGATGCTCACCCCTATTACGAACTATGTTCATGTTACAGACAATTCCATACACCAGTTAGGCCAGCTAGTGATCCATTTATCAATGATTTTTGGGAGATTGGCATGTTTCAATGCTGACTGGACTGGTGATGCTAGTGATTGACAGTTTAACTGAATAGTTAGGTCCAATCCTGATAACAATGGAAATATGTTATCATGCTATTGATCATGTAAAACAAATTTTCAAGTAAACTATTAGTGTGTGTGTGTGTGTGTGTATCACTGGGTTATTTTCGTTATTGTGTTATGGGCTTTAGACTTGTCTTATCTATTAGCCTCTTTCTTTTATCCCATATTGCTTGTCTACTTTATGCTTTACTCTCTTGTCCTATAAAAGAGAGTCCTCTGTAATTGTTTTAGTCATCTAATAATAAGCCTTTTATTATTTTAGATGGTATTAGAGCGTCTTAATCCTCCTTAAGCCCCTCCCACCCTAGCCCTATCCATGCCTCCATAAACCCTAACCAACCGCCACCAATCCCTTCTCCTTTCTCCTTGTTGCCCCCCCCAACCAGCCGCCGGCACCGCCAGCCCTTCCTGCCCCTCCTCTCCTTCTCCCCACCACCACCGCCCACACCCCTACCCACCCGTCGCATCCCCTACATCCGCCGCCACCCCCCTGCTCCAATCTACTGTCGCCACCCTCCTAGCCCAGCCACCACCTGCCGCCACCCCTCGTTCCATTACGCCGCCACCACCGACACCACCAAACAGCCACACCACTGCCATCCCCTCTCCCCTCCTTACAGCCCTCTCCCGCCCTCCTCCTCTACTTCCTATCCTCTCCCACATCATTTCTCCCTTCAGCTAGTTCCCCCCAATCTCGCCGTCTCTTCCCTGCTACTCTCTGGACGTCTCTGGTAACTTTCCAGTTATAGCGCGTTGATGGGTTAATTAGTTTTTTGCTCTCTGCCTGCCTACGCCTCATGGTGGAGTAAGTCTTCCTCCATGTTGGCGTAGGTTTTTTTGTATCTTTTGTTGCCCATCTGTGGGTTTCTGAGATATGATGTGTCAGATCTCCTACGACTATCTTCTGCCTCGTACGGGTGTTACTAGCTCGGCCCATGTGTTGGGTTTCTACTGCCGCCTTTTTCTGTTGACTACTACGTCTAACTCGTGCATGTTGTTCCTGCCTACTGTACCTGATTGCTGCTCCTGCCTGCTTTGGCATCTTGCATACTACGTGACTCATGGCGTCCACCGATCCGCTCCGAAATCTGTGTCACTATTGTCAAGTTGAATGGATCCAACTATCACACCTGGGCAGCTTCTTTCGAGCTTTATGTTAAGGCTCAAGGACGCTACTCCCGTTTTTCTACTGAAGGCTCGGCTGCTCCTGCTGCAACTGCTGATGACAAGACAAAGCAGGCATATGATCTCTGGACAGAAGAAGATTTTGGTGTTATGACCTGGATGGTCAACAATGTTGAATCTAAAATCAGCCAATCTCTTCTATAATTGAGGACGGCTAAGGACATGTGGGATCAACTTTCCCACATGTATTCTCATCAACACAATCCAAAGAAAGTGTTTGAAATCTTCAAATACTTGGCGAAAAAGGAGTACACTAACATTGACTCTATCGAGGACTACTACAATCAGTGTTGTGCGCTCTGGGATGAATTCGAGATCTACCACCAGCTTGTTGCTGATATTAAGGAAATCCAGCGCCAACGCAACGAGCTTCGACTTGTTCAGTTCCTTGTTGGGTTACCACACTCCTTAGCTGGTGTGGTTGATAGATCCTATCCAGTGATCCTACCTACCTTAAGAGATGTTCTCAGACGTGTACAGCTCTTACCTTCTGTCACTCCAGTTTCCCCTGATTCCTCTGATGAAGCAGCCCTTGTTGTTAGGTCTGGTGATTCTTTCTGTGGTTGTGGGCGTGGTCGAGGGCGCTCTACTACTGGCTCTGGTCGTGGATCGTACTCGTCTGGTTCTGACTGTTCATCTACTGAACAACGCTACTACAACTTCTGCAAGCAAATCAATCATACTAAAGAACGTTGTTGGATCAAGCATGCAAACCTGCTTGGGCAAATCAAGTTACGTCATGACAGCTCGACACTATTGCTTGCTCATCTGCCCCACCTTCTGTCGAATGGATCCGATCTGAGTTTGAGAAGCTGCTCCAAGCACGCCCAGCTTCCTCTGTTGAGACCTCTACTGATGGAAGTTTTGCTCTCCTAGCACAGTTTGGTAAAAATACATGGGTGATCAACTCTGATGCAACCTCCCATGTTACTGGCAATCATACTTTGTTTTCTAAACTGCATTAAACTTTTGTTATTCCGCCTATTACTCTTGTCGACGGTTCTCAAACACCCGTTTCCATATTTGGTAATATCTGCACCCCTGGCCGTCTTTTATTACGTTCAGCACTATATGTTCCTAAATTTCCAATAAATATGTTATCTGTGAGTAGAATTGTTAAGAGCCTAAGGTGCTCCATTACTTTTGACCTACATGGTGTTATCTTTTAGGATATGCGCACGAGGATGAAGATTGGTTCGCGCTATGGGGACCACATGGCTTATACTATCTGGACATGCCAAAGACTACTGCTCTACTAACTACTTCTATGATCAGCATCCAGTGGCACTATTGTTTGGGACACCCTTCACTAGCTAAGTTCAAGCGCTTACTGCCTGATATTTCTGATTTTGTTTTTCACTGTGAAACATGCCAGTTGGGCAAACAGACCAGATCTATTTTTACCAAAAAAACCTATATTGGCTCGAAACAGCCGTTTGTTATTGTTCATGCTGACATTTAGGGCTCATGAACTGTTTCTAGCATTTCTGGTTTTCGGTACTTTATGTGTTTCATTGATGATTTCTCTAGAACTACCTGGCTATTTTTGTTAAAAGGCAGATCTCATATAATTGATACTATCACATCCATTTTTGTTGAGATTCTTACCCAGTTTGATAAAATTATGAAAATCTTTCATACTAATAATGCCCTAGAATTCATGCAAACCTTAGCCAGTCGTTTCTGTTGAAAATGGGTACCATTCACCAAACATCTTGTGCATACACACCTCAACAAAATGGGGTTGCCGAATGCAAGAATCGGAATCTTCTTGAGGTTGCCTGCACTCTCCTTTTCCACTACCATGTTCCCCAATATTTTTGGCCAAAAGTCGTTTCCACTGCATGTTATTTCATTAATCGCATGCCTTCTTCTGTTCTTGGCAATCAAGTACCATATCAAATTCTATATCCTAGTGCACCTTTATTTACTGCGCCTCCTCGAATTTTTGGAAGTACCTGTTTTGTGAAAAATATGCGTCCTGGCCTCACAAAACTGGATCCACGTGCTACCAAGTGTGTTTTCTTGGGGTATTCTAGGACACAAAAAGGGTATCGGTGTTATGATCTGATTACAAAGAAGTGGATGGTTTTTGCTGATGTAGTCTTCTTTGAGCATATGTCGTTCTATTCTTCTGCCGGCTCAACACTGACATCTGATTTACTAGCGGATACCCCTTTACCTCTGATTGATGATAGTGCCATACTGAATACAACTGTTCCACCTGCTCCTCGACTAAAAGTTTATCAAAGAAGACCGAAAGCTCCAACTCCCTCCATGGCCCCTCGAAGTCTTCCATCTTCGTCGGCAGATCCAGATCCGCCTCAGGTTTTTTCTGACTTGGATCTTCCTATCAGTTTACGCAAAGGAACTCGGTCTTGCACTCAACATCCCATTGGGAATTTCTATACTACTGCTAACTTGCGTACTAATTTTGCAAACTTTACTTCTGTTCCATCTGCTGTTTCTACTCCTAAAAATGCTACCCAGGCTCTTCAGCACCCAACATGGCGTTAAGCAATGGAATCTGAAATGCAGGCTCTTACTGATCGACATACTTGGGAGTTGGTTGATGCGCCTGTTAATTGTTCACCAAGTGGCTGCCGATGGATTTTTACTGTCAAATATCATCCTGATGGAACTATTGAGCAACTCAAAGCTCATCTTGTAGCCAAAGGCTACACTCAGACATATGGCGTAGATTACTTTGAGACATTCTCTCCTGTCGCTCGCCTAAACTCGGTTCACGTACTTATTTCTGTGGCAGTAAATTCCGTCTGGCCTGTATTTCAATTGGATGTTAAAAATGTTTTCATGTATGGCAATCTGCATGAGGTGTACATGGAACAGCCTCCTAGATTTGTGATTAAGGAGGAGTCGTCCAAAGATTGTCGGCTACACAAAGCAATTTATGGTCTTAAGCAAAATCCCCGAGCCTAGTTTGACAAGTTGAGCTCCATTCTTCAAAAGTTCGACTTTCGTCGTTGTCAATCTGATCATTCTGTGTTTGTAACAAAAACTACTTCTGGTCTTGTAATCCTAATTGTCTATGTTGAAGACATCATATTATCTGGTAGTGACTTAGTAGGAATCTAGGCCACGAAAAACTACTTGGAAAAATACTTTGTTACCAAAGATTTAGGCAAATTGTGCTATTGGGCATTAAGGTTTCTCGACCATCAACTGGTCTCTGTTTGTCTCAACCAAAATATGTTTTGGATCTCCTATCTGAAACAAGAATGCTTGGGGCCAAGCCTGTTGTTACTCCCCTAGATCCAAATACTAACTAGGATGATGAGAATTCTCCTCCTTACCCTGACCATCATCAGTATCGACGAATGGTAGGGAAACTTATATATCTTACTGTCACTAGGGCTAATATCACTTTTGTTGGACTGGTTAGTAGATATTTAGATAAGTCATATTCTTAAGTATCTGAAAAGTTCTCCTGGAAAGGCCTGCTTTACAAGAAACATGGGCACTGTAATCTTGTTGGCTATTCTGATTTTGACTATGTTGGGAGCAAGATAGATCGCAGATCTACATTTGGGTAGTGCACTTTTATAGGCAGTAACCTAGTCACATGGCGAAGCAAGAAGCAAACTATAGTTGCTCATTCTAGTGTTGAAGCCGAGTATCGAGCGATGGCTCATACTACATGTGAACTCTTCTGGGTACGAGGACTTCAACAAGATTTTGGTGAACAAGATTTTGGTGTCTCTGATTCTAAACCTATTCCCATGCACTGTTACAACAAAGCAGCCATCTTTATTGCCAACAATCCCACATTTCATGAACACACAAAACACATTGAGGTTGATTGCCACTTCGTGCGGGAAGCTGTCTTATCTGGTCAGATTTCTACCCCTTATACACCTACTTCAGATCAAGTTGCAAACATCTTCACGAAAACTCTTCCGAAGACCAGATTCACTACTCTGACTGACAAGCTGGGTATGATTGATATCTATACTCCAGCTTGAGGGGGAGTATTAGTATATATATTTTACTGGGTTCATTTTTATTATTGTGTTATGGGTTTTAGACTTGTATTGTCTATTAGCCTCTTTCTTTTATCCCATATTGCTTGTCTCTGTTTTATGCTTTACTTTCTTATCATATAAAAGAGAGTCTTCTAAAATTGTTTTAATCATCTAATAATAAGCATTTCATTATTTTAGACAAATGCATATGCTCAAAATGTAATTTGTCCCTCGCTTTCCCTCTTCTTCTTAATCCTCTATTGATTATAGTTGATTTTTTCATGATTATAGTAGTATATGTAAGATTGCTACGCCACCACATGTCATATCTTGTTTTGGACCACCATCGAGTTCCATTATCACAATCCCCACATGAATGTAATAACAAGCAGCTGCAGAACAACTTCTAGGGAATGGCAATAACTTGTGATCATACACGCCTCCAACTCCTCCCCCCTCCCCCCCAAAAAAAATAACCTCCCACAAACAACCCCTCACTTCAGTCATTCCTGCAGTAGAAATAAACTTTTTCCCTGACTTGCTTTCCTTCACTCTTACCTCCGGTACAGCTCCTTCACCACTCCGTCCTTCCCCGTTACAACCCTGCGAGAATTATTTACCCTTATTTGTAAGGCAGTATTGGAGCATTTATTAGAGCAAGGGAAATCATACACATGAGAGAAGTTGAATACATTTAGCCACCATCAAACAATAGCAACCCCCACCCAAAAAAAGGAAAAAGCCGCTATGCCTTTTGTAAACATAGATGCCACAAAGCTGCATGCAATGCAGCGTGTGAGAGGGTCCATGAGCCCTCTCTCTTTTATTAATAGAAACTTGGAGAAATTACATAGAGGTCCAGCAAAATATAGAAATTACAAAAAATAGAATATAATGAGATATATTAACACTCCCCCTCAAGCTGGAGCGTACACATCGTGTATGCCCAACTTGTTGCAAAAGTTCTAAAATGTTGTTGGACTCAATGCTTTGTGAGAACATCTGCAAGTTGATCTTCATATTTGACGTGCGGAGTCACAACAGTGCCATTCTTGATCTGATCTCTGATGAAGTAGCAGTCAACCTCTATATGCTTAGTACGTTCATTAAAGACTGGGTTCTTGGCAATGTAGATTGCAGCTTGATTGTCACATCTGAGCTCTATGGGAGACAAAACAGGAATCTTTAATTCAGAAAAGCACAGATTGAACCCACTGCAACTCGCAACAGGCATGAGCCATTGCTCGACACTCAGCCTCCGTGCTAGATCTAGCCACAACATTCTGTTTTTTGCTTTTCTAGATGATAAGGTGATTTCCTAGAAACGTGCAATATCCAGAAGTAGACCTTCTGTCATTCAGATTACCAACCCAATATGCATCGCGTATGCCCAGCTTGTTGCAAAAGTTCTGAAATGTTGTTGGACTCAATGCTTTGTTAGGACATCTGCAAGTTGATCTTCAGATTTGACGTGCGGAGTCACAACAGTGCCATTCTTGATCTGATCTCTGATGAAGTGGCCGTCAACCTCTATATGCTTAGTACGTTCATGGAAGACTGGGTTCTTGGCAATGTAGATTATAGAGATATGTTGTGTTATGTTGTGTTTTGTTGAGTGTCATGTGCATAGCATGTGCCTCACTTATGCTTTCACTTCTGTAGTTTAGTCCCATATTGCTCATCTCTGCTTTAGTCTCTATTCCCTTCTGTTATATAAGAGATTGTATTGTACACTATTTTATTCATTCAGTAAGCAATTCCCAGTTTCTTTATATGGTATCAAGAGCAGGTTCGGTTTCCCAATTTTTTTTTCTTTCCTAGCCTACCCCTATGCCCTAAGCCTTCAGCCTCCCCCTCCCCCCCCCCCCCGCCGCCGCCTGACCCCCCCTCCCAACTGGCGGACAAAGCTCCTCTATTGCCCCTGGAGATCAAGCTACTAGTCCTCGCTACTGCAACTGGTGTGGTCATGATAATCACACTGAAGATAGATGTTGGATCAAGCACGGCAAGCCAGCCTCGACAAACCAGGCCTCTACCGAAACTACTACTGATGCTACATCCGACCCCCCAGCTGCTCCTCCGAGTACTGAATGGCTTCGCTCTGAATTCGAAAAGTTTTTCCAGGAGCGCGTGACTCAGCTACCTTCGACATCTGATGCTGGTTCTTCTGCCATGCTTGCCTCTCCTTCTGCTGGTAAGAATAAGTGGTGCATTGATTCTGGTGCGTCTGTCCATATGGCAGACGAAATCCGATTATTTTTTGCTCTGTCTAAAACCTCTAATATTCCATATGTAACTGTTGCAAATGGCTCTAAGATTCTTGTTCATGGCGTTGGCACCGTTCCTCTATCTTGCAAGCTGAATCTTCAATCTGTTTTATACATACCACAATTTCCTGTTAATTTATTATCTGTCAGTAAAACTGTTAAACAACTTCAGTGCTCCATTAAATTTGATCCCTCTAGTTGTGTTTTGAAGGATCTCCGCACGAAGACGAGGAATGGTTCGGGCCATGAAGGACCAGATGGACTATACTATTTGGATGGACCGCCTGCAGCTTCTACTATCTTGTCTACATCAGTCACAGGACTTCAGTGGCACTTCCGGCTGGGACATCCGTCTGCTACAAAGTTGAAGCATTTATTTCCTACATTATCTGAAAACGAATTTTCTTGTGCATCTTGTGCTTTGGGAAAACAAACGAGGTCAGTCTTTCCTGCTAAGAAGGAACTTGGTTCTAAGCAATTTTTGACATTGTTCATGCGGACATCTGGGGTCCATGCTCTGTTCCGAGTCAAACCGGTGTTACATATTTTTTGACATTTATTGATGGTTTTTCCCATGCTACCTGGCTGTTTTTGCTCAAAGATCGTGGCACTATTTTGGACAATAGCCGTATTTTCTTTTCTGAAATACAGACCCAGTTTAATAAATCCATTAAATTTTCCGTACCGATAATCCCCTGGAATTTATGCAGAAGTTTGTCACATCTTTTTGTTCTGATCGTGGCACTATTCATCAAACCACTTGTCCTTATACTCCACAGCAAAATGGTGTTGTTGAACGGAAAAATCGTCACTTATTAGAGGTTGCTCGCACCCTTCTTATCCATTATAAAGTTCCTCACCATTTTTGGCCTGAGGCAGTCACTACGGCATGCTATCTTATAAACCATATGCCATCTTCTGTTTTACAAAATTGAATACCTTACTCCATTTTGTTTCCTGATGCACCTCTATTCTCTGTTCCTCCTCACATTTTTGGGTGTACTTGCTTTGTTAAAAATTTACGCCCAGGAATGACGAAACCCTACATATGTGCAGTAGCCGGAAGTGGATTTCCTGTCAATCTTGCTCCCTACATAGTCAGAATCAGAATAGCCTTCTAGAGAACAGTGCCCATTTTTCCTGTAATGGAGGCCCTAGCCAGGTGACTTCTTTAGATATCGCAAAATGTTACATAGAACATCCTAGTGACATTGTCTGGGTTTATCCAAGTACTTGCTAAGAAGCCCCACAACAGTAGATATGTCAGCTCTAGTTACTGTCAGATATATCATCTTACCAATCAATCTCCTGTATTTCTTGTTATCAGCAAACAACGGAGAAGAATCATCATCCCAATTAACATTGGGATCTAGAGGCGTGTCAGCTGGCCGTGCACCAAGCATACCAGTTTCCTGTAACAGATCCAGTACATATTTCCTTTGAGATAGAGCAAGAGCATTAGAGGTTCTAGACACTTCTATGCCTAAAAAATAGCGTAGTTTTCCCAGATCTTTAGTAGCAAAGTGCTTGCAGAGATGGGCTTTAGTGGCCTGAATAACATCAGAATCACTGCCAGATAGAATGATATCATCAACATATACAATAAGTATCACAATGCCAGAGGAAGTCTTTTTCGTAAAGACAGAATGATCAACCTGTGACCTCAGAAAACCAAAGGCAGTCAAAATTTTGCTCAACTTATCAAACCAAGCATGAGGACTCTGTTTGAACCCATAGATAGATTTCCTCAGCCTGCAGACTTTATGTGACTCCCCCTGAGCAACAAACCCAGGAGGTTGCTCCATATAGACCTCCTCTTGCAGATCACCATATAAGAAAGCATTTTTAACATCCAGTTGTACTAGAGGCCAGTCAAGATTAACAGCAACAGATAAGAGAACTCTGACAGAATTAAGACGAGCAACAGGTGAAAAGGTTTCAAAGTAATCAATACCATAGGTCTGTGTATATCCTTTAGCAACAAGACGTTCCTTCAGACGTTCTACAGTACCATCTAGTTGATATTTGACAGCATAAACCCATCTGCAGCCTACAGGCTTACACTGAGGAGGTGGATCCACCAACTCCCAAGTCTGTCTGTCAGAAAGAGCAATCATTTCCTCCTTCATAGTAGTAGTCCAAGCTGTACTTTGCAAGGCATCTTGTACAGTCTTAGGGATGGCAATAGCAGATAATGCATTGACAAAGTTGATAACATAAACACTTAAATGATCAGTAGATACATAGTTAGCAATATTGTGGATAGTGCAGGAACGAGTGCCCTTCCTAAGAGCAATAGGTACATCAAGATCAGAGATTACCTCAGGTGACGTAGAACCTTCTGGAGGAGAACATTGGCTTGGATTGGGGGGGGGGGGTCTTGTGCAGGTTGAGATCTGTTCCTGCCCTGATAAACAATAAGAGGTGTCAGTTGTACAGAAGTAGTGGCATCAGAAACACAGTCACTAGTAATAGGCAGCGGAGAAGCAATAAGCTCAGACTGAAGACTATCTCCTTGAGTAGAGTAGTATGGTGTACCCTCAAAAAAGACAACATCGCTGCTTGTGAACCATCTCTTGGTAGTTGGGCTATAGCATCTGTATCCTTTCTGTGTACGAGAATACCCCAAAAAAATACATTTTTCAGCACGTGGAGATAGTTTATCATGCGTTGGGCCAAGCAACTTTACAAAGCATGTAGAGCCAAATATGCGAGGAGGTACAGTAAATAAAGGTTTATCAGGATTCAGAATTTGCACATGTATTTTATTTCCAATTACTGAAGAAGGCATCCAGTTTATTAGAAAATAGGCAGTCAAGATGGCATCTGGCCAGAATCCCCGAGGTACATTAGCATGCAACATAATAGTTCTAGCAACCTCTAGTAAGTGTTTATTCTTTCTTTCAGCAATGCCATTCTGCTGAGGTGTGTATGCACAAGAAATCTGGTGTATAGTGCCAACGGATTTACAGAACAACTCAACATCTTTTTGAACAAATTCAAGTGCATTATCCGTTCTAAAAATTTTAACAGGCATAGAGTATTGTGTTTTCATCTCAGCAAAAAAGAATTTAATTGTGGACAAAACTTCAGATCGACTTTTCAGAAGAAATAACCACGTGGCCCGAAAAAAATCATCAATGAACAGAATAAAATATTTGTTGCCAGATAGATTAGGGACATGACATGGACCCCATACATCAGCATGAACAAGATCAAAAACATTTTTACTACTAATCTGAGAACGTTTAGGATAAACATCCCTAGTCTGTTTGCCTAACTGACACGATTCACATTGAAACACATTTGTTCCTACATCAGATACAATATGACGCAATTTCTCAGATGATGGGTGCCCAAGTCTGTAGTGCCACTGTAAAGCCGATACTAAAGAAGATACTGCAGAAGCCAGAGCCACATTATCAACTCTTTTAAGATTGTCCAGGTAATACAAGCCATCAGATCCTTCATGCCCCCCACCAATCTTCATCCTCGTGCGAAGGTCCTAAAAAACACATGAACCAGGCACTAAAGTCAGGCTACAGTTCAGGTTACGCAAAGTCTTGCTAATAGATAATAAATTCAGTGAAAAACGAGGCACATATAGAGGAGCAGATTTCAGCACAATATCATACACAATGTCTTCAATCCCCAAAACGGCAGACTCAGAGCCATCAGCAAGCATAACAGACGAATTAGTAGTCGGTCTAGATAAACTTCTGAACGACCGATTCCCAGAAATATGAGAAGACGCGCCCGAATCTATGACTCATTTCGTATTACCAGTAGTAGAGGATGGTGCAGTAAGGAAGGCAGTGTCACAACCAGAGTATGTTGCAGCATGTGCTCCAGTGGTGGTGGTAGTAGATGACGAACCAGTACGCTCCAGCAACAGGCGCTCGACCTCAGCACGAATGAAGTCAGCAGTAGAAGTACCCGGGACATCAGGCTGGGTAGACACCTCAGAAGATGTAGTAGCCTCAGTAGTCGCATTGGCCCAAGCTGGTTTGCCGTATTTCTCCCAGCACTTTTCTTCAACATGGTTAGACCGGCCACAGAAGTTGCAGAAGCGTTGGCCAGTCTGAGGACGAGCAGCAGCAGTAGCAGGTCCAGAAGATGCTCCACGACCTGAAGAGTTCCTCCCCCTGCCAGCACCAAGAGGAGGACAAGCGTCATGCGAGCGACCGCGTCCACAACCACGACCACGACCACAACCAGACATCGCAGCAAAAGCAGTAGTCTCACCCGTATCAGCAGGAGTCTCAGACGATGATGCAGGCAAGCGTTGTAGTCTCTAAAAGGCAGTCTATAGAGTAGGCAGCGGATCACTGGCAAGAATCTGATCCACCACCCCGGCATAGGAATCAGGTAGGCCACAGAGGAACTGGATTACTTGCAACTCATGTCGCTGTCGTTGCATAGTAGCCAAATCAATAGACAAGGGATGGTAGGCTTCCAATTCCCCCCACAGTCCTTTGAAAGCAGAGAAGTAATCTATTAAATCGGATCCAGAGAACCGCAGACGGCTGAGCTGCTTGTTGATATCAAACACCTTCTTGGGATTCTGACTGTGTGAATAAGTGCTAGCAAGCTGATCCCACATCTGCTTCACCGTTTGCAGGTATAAGAGTGTGACGCTAATCTTGGTCTCACTACTATTCAGAATCCATGTCATGACTGTGGAGTCGTCTTTCACCCAGTCATCATAAGCTTTCACATCTTTTGAGTCGACTGTTGCAGGAGGCACCGGTGGTGGATCTCGCGTCAGGTGCGCCATTTTTCCTTGTGATTTGACATATATCTGCATAGAGCACACCCAGTGCTGGTAGTTTCTCCCATCCAGCTTCACAGTTGTCACTTGACGACGCAGATCTTTATGGGTAGACGCCATAAGGTAGAGGCAGACGAACTGGCAGAGTGACAGGCAGGCAGTAGCAGGCAGGAACAAGCAGTAGAAGGTTGCCTACGTCTTCAGGTAGGCAGCAGCAGGCACAGAGCTACAGATCGGAAGGACCTCTTCACATACAGGCTACACCGAAGCGTAGCAAGGAACCCGGTGACTCAACCGGTCACACGGGCAGGCAGGCAAAAAACAGATCCGACGGTGGTCTTCAAGCAGAAATCAAACTCGCGGGTAGATGGAGCCCAAAACCAGGCGGGTGAAGCAACCCCGGCGGCTCAGCAGCCCGGCGGCGTGCAGCCCCGGCGTTGCAGCTGCCGGTGGCGGCGGGCGGTCGGCCTGCTGGCTGTTGTCGGCGAGCGGCGCATGGCCGGGGAAGGAGAGAGGGGGGAGGGGGGAGAAGAGAGAGAGAGAGCGGGTCAAGTGGGAGGGGACGGCGGCGCCAGGTGAGGGAGGACTTGGATCAGTTCTGCTCTGGTACCATGTAAAATAACACGTGAAATGGAGAGCTTAGGGTTACGCAATGTGTGTACCCTTGTATTTATACTAAAAGAACATTTAAAGTGAGGTCCATATATAACAGTAAATTAACAAAACACTCAATAAAGGCATATATATTAACAACAATAAGAATGACAAGTCCAACCATTGTTTTGCGAATAAAGACTGAATGATCAGAATGAGAGCGACGAAAGCCAAAAGTGACTAAGATCTGACTGAGCTTGTCAAACCAAGCACGTGGACTATGCTTGAGACCATAGATGGCTTTTTTTAGCTTACATACTTTGAAGGCAGACTCTTCCTGAGCAACAAACCCGGGTGGTAGCTCCGTGTATACTTCTTCCTGTAGATCTCCATAAAGAAATGCATTTTTAACATCTAACTGAAAGAGAGACCAATCTTTATTAACAACAACAGAAATCAGAATTCTAACAGATTTAATCGTGCAACAGGAGAGAAGGTCTCAAAATAATCAACACCATATGTCTGTGTAGCCCTTTGCAACAAGACGTGCTTTCAAGCGTTCAGTAGTCCCATCAAGTTGATATTTAATGGTAAAGACCCAGCGGCAACCAACAGTAGGGCAAGAAGAAGGGCGATCCTCAAGTTCCCATGTCTTGCAATCACAGAGTGCCTGCATTTCCTGATCCATTGCCTGTTTCCATGCAGGAATAATAAGAGCCTCTGCAGCAATATTTGGAATGGTGATAGAAGAAATTGCAGAAGTAAAGCAGGCAAAGTTGTTATGCAGATTGGCAAATGTGCAATAATTATTGATAGGATGTTTAGTACAGGAGCGAACACCTTTGCACAGACTGATAGGAAGGTGCAAGTCAGAAGTTATCTCAGTGTTTATTTGATAATCTGCAGACGGAGGAATTGGTTGGGGAGGGGCCATGGAAGGAGTGCTTGTCTTCGACCAGCGTTTGTACACTTGCAAAGGACGATCTTCAGGCTGGTTAGAAGAAGGCAAGTCTTCAACAATATCTGATAGAGGTGTGGGTGCCAACATATGATTGGATAGTCTTACTCCATCATCAGAAAAATAGGGCATATGCTAAAAAAAGATCACATCCCCACTGACAAACCACTGTCTGAGTACCGGATCAAAGCAGCGATAACCTTTTTGGGTTCTAGAATAACCCCAAAAAATGCATTTAGTGGATCGAGGATGGGTAATCTTGTCACCTGGCGCATCAAGAAACAAAATGTTATTGCTAGATCTAGCGTTGAAGCTGAATATAGGGACATGGCCCATACTGCCTGTGAACTTCTGTGGGTGCAGTCTCTTCAACAAAACTTTGGTATTGAGTAGTCTTCTGCTATTCCGATGCACTGTGATAACAAAGTTGCTATTTTCATTGCCAACAATCATGTATATCACGAGCGCACAAAACATATTGAGGTTGACTACCACTTCATCAGGGAAGTTATTCTATCTAGGAAAATATGCACACCTTTCACCCGTTCTGAAGACCAAGTTGCTGACATATTCACAAAACTGCTGGCAAAGAAGCACTTCTGTTCTCTGGTGGACAAGTTGGGCATGATTGACATCTATGCTCCAACTTGAGGGGGAGTGTTAATATATATGCCTTTATTGAGTGTTTTGTTAATTTATTGTTATATATGGACCTCACTGTAAATGTTCTTTTTGTATAAATACAAGGGTACACACATTGTGTAACCCTAAGCTCTCCATTTCACGTGTTATTTTACAATTGTTTATGTTGATGATATTATCTTATCTGGCAGTGACATTGTGGGTATACAGGAAACTAAAACGTACATAGAAAAAAAAATTGTCACTAAAGATCTCAGAAAGTTGAGGTATTTCTTAGGCATTGAGGTTTCCAAATCATCAGCAGGGCTTTGTCTCTCTCAGAGAAAATATGTACTTGATCTCTTGCGGGAAACTGGTATGCTGGGCTGCAAACCAGCCAACACTCCACTTGACTCAAACATGGACTGGGATGATGAAAACTCTCCTCCCTATGGTGATCATCACGAGTTCAGAAGGTTGGTAGGCAAGCTTATCTATCTCACCGTCACAAGAGCTGACCCCACTGGTGTTGTCGAATTCATTAGCCGGTATCTTGATAAACCCTGGCAATGTCATTGGGATGTTATATGTCATATTCTGTGATATCTTAAAAGCTCTCCAGGAAAAGGCGTGATGTATAAGAAGCATGGTCACTGCAATCTATCTGGCTTCTCGGATTCTGACTATGCAGGAAGTCGTTCTGATCGTAAGTCAACATCAGGATACTATACATTTGTTGGCAGAAATCTTATCTCCAGGCAAAGCAAAAAGCAGACTGTTGTCGCCAGATCTAGTGCAGAGGCAGAATACCGAGCTATGGCTCATACTGCATGTGAACTTCTGTGGGTCCAGAGTCTCCTCCAGGAGTTTGATATATCCTATTCCAGCCCCATACCGATGTCTTGTGACCACAAGGCCTCCATTTTTATTGCGAGCAACCCCGCTTTTCATGAGAGGGCGAAACATATTGAGGTCGACTATCACTTTGTTTGAGAAACAGTCCTTTCTGGCCGGATTTGCACTCCATATCTCAGCACTGAAAAGCAAGTTGCAGACATCTTCACCAAGATACTTCCTAAAGCTCGTTTTCAGACTCTAGTTGACAAGCTGGGCATGTTCGACATCTACGCTCCAGCTTGAGGGGGAGTATAGAGATATGTTGTGTTATGTTGTGTTTTGTTGAGCCTCATGTGCATAGCATGTGCCTCACTTATGCTTTTACTTCTGTAGTTTAGTCCCATATTGCCCATCTCTGCTTTAGTCTCTATTCCCTTCTGCTATATAAGAGATTGTATTGTACACTGCTTTATTCATTTAATAAGCAATCCCCAGTTTCTCTATATAGATTGCAGCTTGATTGTCACATCTAAGCTCTATGGAAGACAAAATAGGAATCTTTAATTCAGAAAGCACATATTGAACCCACTGCAACTCGCAACAGGCATGATCCATTGCTCGATACTCAACCTCCGTGCTAGATCTGGCCACAACATTCTGCTTTTTGCTTTTCTAGGTTATAAGGTGATTCCCTAGAAACGTGCAATATCCAGAAGTAGACCTCCTGTCATTCATATTACCAGCCCAATTTGCATTTGCATAACTAGTAAGAACAAGAGTAGACACATGAGTCTTGGGTCTATAATAGGCGATCCCCTTACCAAGTGCACCTTTCAAATATCTCAAAATACGGCAGGCTTCCATCCAATGTGTCTGTTGTGGTGAGCTCATATGCTGACTCACCACTCCTACAACAAAGGAAATGTCAGGGCGAGTAACTATTAGATATATCAGTTTACCAACAATTTTCCTATAATATCCTGGATCTGGATAATCGGTATCATCAGTCGTCTCCTTTACATGATAGTCCATAGGAGTAGACACTGGCTTGGATTCACTCATGCCTGCTTCCTGCAGTAAATCCAGCACGTATTTCCTCTGAGACAAATTAGTACCTACAATCCTTTATATGAAAATGCCCCTGCAATCCTTCTTTCATACGTGATATGCTTGTAGAATCATTGTCGGTGATAACTATATCATCAACATATACAGCAATAATAATGGATCCAACAGAAGAACTAGAATAGAATAAGGAGTGATCAGTCACAGAATGAGAGAAGCCCATCTTTAGTACAACATCACTGAACTTATCAAACCAAGCTCTAGGAGATTGTTTCAACCCATAGATGGCTTTCTTCAATCTACACACTATCTGACACTCCCCCTAAGCAACAAAACCAGGAGGTTGCTCCATGTACACCTCTTCCTGTAGATCACCATGGAGAAAGGCATTCTTGACATCAAGCTGAAATAGAGGCCAGTCAAAAGTAGTAGCCAGAGAAATAAGAATCTGCACTGAATTCAGACGAGCCACTGGTGAAAAGGACTCAAAGAAATCAACTCCATATGTCTGAGTGTAACTCTTTGCCACCAGTCTAGCCTTCAACCTCTCAACTGAACCATCTGGATTATGTTTTACTCTAAATACCCATCTGCAGCCCACAACATTTTTATCTGGAGGTAAGTCAATAAGTTCTCAGGTGTTGTTTTGTAGAAGAGCAGACATTTCCATATGCATTGCCTGTTTCCAGCCAATATCTTTCTTAGCATCAAGATGATATCTTGGAATGACCACAGAATCAATTCCAAGAGCAAATGAACGGGTCTGCTTAGATAATTTTGACAAACAACACACATTTGCAATAGGGTGTCAGATAGTACATGAACGAGTACCTTTGCGAACAGCAATGGGAACATCAAGGTCAGATGGTTCTTCAGAAATCTCTTAAGTAGAGGAAGATGGGGAAGGCACAGAGACCGGAGTCACTACCTCCTCTGGATCCTATCTGCCTCTTCTGTTGTAAACATGCGGATATTATTGAATTAATGTATCATTTGTTGGTTGCTCTTCCTGAACTATAGTATAGTCAGGAATGATAGGTGGCACTCTCTCACTCTGGTGTGGTTGTGGCACTCTCTCACTGATGTCTGATGGTGGCACTCTCTCACTTTCACACAATTGTTCCCCCTTACTGGGAACACTAGAGAAATATGGTGCTGATTCATGGAAAGTTACATCCCTAGACACAAACATACGACGGAGACTGGGACAATAACACTTGTATCCTTTGCTAGTGTTGGAGTACCCAAGAAAAAGAGTCCTAATAGACTTAGGGGATAACTTATCGGCCTTAGGCTCTGTCACATAATTCGGCGAATTATTGAAAAATTCGCGTATAATTCGCGCATATTTCCCTGGACGAATGCAACAGCCGAATTACGCCAGATTCACGCACATATCCCGAATTTTACGAATTATTCACGAATAATTCGTAATTCACGTATTAAACATGTATAAAACGTAAAAGACGCGCTTTTTTCCTGATATTTTCTAAAGTAGTCAGCTCACTTCTCGCATTTTATGTGGCCAGATGATCCACCTAATCTACCCCCGCGTAGCAACAACTTTATATACATTGGGATTAGACGTGCAATATGAATATCATGTTTGAGCTATGTATATGTTTTTGTATATTATGCACTCATGTATGTAAAAAAATATGCACAAACATATAATATATATATATGTGTATATATATCCGAATTTTATCCCTTTTTCCGAATAGTTGACCGAACTTTTACCGAATCTTTGGCGATTTTTATCCGAATTTTCCGCATAATTCCCGAATGCCGAATTTTTCAGCCTCGCCGAATGATTGCCGAATCCCGAATTTGTGACTATGGCCTTAGGATCAAAATTGTGGACAAATGAAGTACAACCAAACACTCTAAGAGGAACAAGAAAAGGTTGATCATTGGGACGTAAGACAGAGAACGGAGTACGTACTTGAAACACCGAAGAGGGTTGCATGTTGATAAGGAAACAGGCAGTAAGTAAAGAATCCAACCAGAATCTCTTAGGAACATTGGATTGAAACATAATTATCCTGGCAATATCAAGAAGGTGACGATTTTTCCGCTCAGCTACCCCATTTTATTAAGGGGTGTGAGGACAAGACGTATGATGAATCATCCCAACAGAGCTACAAAAATCAGCCATAACACTTTGAACGTATTCCAAGGCATTATCAGATTGAAGAATTTTAATATTGCAATCAAATTGAACTTTTATTTCTTGATGAAAATGCTTGACAATGGATAACACAAACTCTCCACTCTTTAACAAACAATTCCATGTCATGCGAGAAAAATCATCCACAGAGAAAATAAAATAGCGAAAACCATTATAGCTATTGGTCTTTACAGGACCCCAAACATCAATGTGGACTAACTCAAAGGGACAAAAAGCCTGTTTATTGGCACGACTGGAATAAGACATTTTCAATGATGTTTTCCCAGTTGACAGGACTGACACTCTAATGAAGACACTTGGGATAACTCAGGTTCTAACTTTCTCAAACTCTCCAACGAAGGATGTCCATATCTGTAGTGCTACAGTAAGGGAGAACCGCTCAAAAGGATAGCTAGAGGTGGAGCAGGAGCAGATACTTGGCGAGGCAGACTTTCACCATGGAAGTAGAGATCACCTTTCCTAGGCCCCCCACCAATCGTCCTCATACTCTTGAGATCCTGTAATACAAAGCAAGAAGATCCAAATGTCACCGTACATTTCACAGTATCAATTAATTTTGCAATAGAGAGAAGATTAAATGGAAATGCAGGCTCATAGTGAACAGATTTAAGATCAATTTTAGGAGTCAGAGAAACAGATCCACTTGCTAACACTCTCCTCACTGAACCATCTGCTATGGTCACAGATTTGTGAGGAATATGTGAGTCAATGGAATGAAGCAGTCTCCTCATACCAGTCATATGTTGTGACGCTCCAGAGTCAACCACCCATGAAGAAGTTGAACCAGAAGCCAGTAAAGAGGTAGCCTGATTACCAGTAGTAGATGTCAGATTTGCTGAGGAAGATGATCCCACACTCAGATGTTGTGTAGCCAGAATAAATCTATCATATCCCTCCTTGGTGAGTGTGATTCCAGAAGAACCATAACTCGAAGCAGGAGGCTCAGAAGACTCAGCAGTGCCAGCATAGTTTGTTGCCCCCACATGTGGTGCAGCAGGTCTACCATGCTTCTTCCAGTATTTCTCAACAGTGTGTCCAGGTTTGTCACAGAAGGTGCACTTAGGACGTATGCCACGTCCTCGGCTGGTACCTGTACAGCCTCCTCTAACTGCAGCAGCTATCGATGCATGGGAATCTCCAGATCACGAGATTGTTGTAGGATCAACAGGTTCAAAATATGTTTGTAAAATCCTTGAGTAGGCTTCTACCAAACTGGGAAGTTTGTCAGAAGCTAGGATGACACTGCGGACTGAACTGCACGAAGAACTCAGGCCAAATAAGAACTTTGTTGTAATCAAGTCATCTCTGTCTTTGACTTGTTCTTGGACAGCCACTAGATGATAGAAGCTCAGTTCTTGAGCAATAGCTTGGATCACTCCAAAATATTCTTCTAAAGGCTTGTCTCCCTGTCGTTCTGCAAAGAGGCGATCATATATCATAAATTGACAAAGAGTATTCTTTTCTTGAGAGTAATGTTTCTTTACTGCATCCCATATGTCTTTGGCTGTAGTATAGAACATAAACCTAGCAGCAATACCAGGTTCCATGCTCCCCCATAGCCATGTATTCACCAGGCTATTATGATGCTTCCATTCAGCATAACCTTTGTCAGTAGAAGCAGGAAGATCAAAATCAACATGTCTTGCCTTGTCTCGGGATTCTAACACTGTATGCACAACATTCATCCACAAGAGATCATTCTTCCTGTTCAGCTTGATGGAGGGGATAGGTGACATCTTGTTGTAGATGGTAGATGCCTTGGTGTCCGCCATGATTCAACGGAGAGATAGGGTGACGGAGTGATACACGTCACAAAAAGGATTGAGCGACAGTGAGATACACGTCACGTCAAATGATTAGATGTGTGTCTGACGCATCCACAGCCCCCAAACGAAAATTCCCTGATCACACATGGAGGAGATGTGATTAGGAATTTCCTACATAACGACGGACCCTCTAGTATGAGATTTAATAAGTCGTTTGATCAACCAAAGGGCCATGTAACCACGGCCTTTGGAATCGGCCGGAGAAAAGAGGGGGCTACTGGCGGCGGCTGCGCCTGCCCTGGGCCAACGACTGCGGCGCCCGCCCTTGGCCGGCGACTTCTGTTGCCGCCCTGAGCCGGCGGTGGCGGCTGCTGCCTTGGGCGGCGGCGCCGGCCTGCTGCTGGCATGTGCTGACGGTGGCGGCAGCGTTGAGGAGGGGAGGGGAGGGGGGAGGCGTGGAGAGGTGAGAGGAACCCTAAGAGCTTTACTACTCTGGTACCATGTAAATGTTGATGCCGCAAAGCTGCGTGCAATGCAGCATGTGAGAGGGTCCATGAGCCCTCTCCCTTTTATTAATAGAAACTTAGAGAAATTACATAGAGGTCCAGTAATATATAGAAATTACAAAAATAGAATATAATGAGATATATTAACACCTTTTGTTTATTATGTGGTCATGACTTATGTTTATTATTGCAACTCAGATATTGCAGCAACACTACGACCAAGAGGTACGAATCACCCATTGCCCACCTCATTCTGCCTCTTCTGCCATCCTCTTTGCCAAACCCGAGATTCCACAACCTCCTCATGGAAATACAAACTTTTTTGCGGTCTTCATTGCCTTTACTCCAGCCAACTCCTCCTATGCCCCTCTCTTCTAACTTCTCTTTGTGCTTGTGTATTGCACATAAGAGAAATGTATCATCGACCGTTCATACAATGGAGTAAGTGAAGAGAAAGAACAGGGTGAGGAGGTAAACAAGTGGTTGGTGGAGCTAATGTAGAGCAAGGAGAAAGAGGGGGCAAACAAAAGCAGGATGCATGAGAATGGGATAATTGGTTGCAGTGTGCAAAGGAGGTGCAATACAAGAGACAATTTAGCATGCATATGTTAGGATCT
The DNA here is from genome assembly GCA_963693085.1 of Alisma plantago-aquatica. NCBI lineage: Eukaryota > Viridiplantae > Streptophyta > Magnoliopsida > Alismatales > Alismataceae > Alisma > Alisma plantago-aquatica. Next base: position 1,417,327,920 of record OY856410.1, on the reverse strand, counting down.
AAATTTACATCTGGTAACTACACAAAATACACAAATAGATGTCTGTAATATGGTTTCTGCTAACTGATCAAATGCATGGAATTTTTTTGGCCATTAAACGTCTAAACGCACAGATGCAGGGAATGGGATTCGCAAAAATTTTGACCTTGGGTGCCAAATTTTGCCAAACAAGGGGAATTTCACAGCGCAAAAGCCCAATTTGGGCCGTGATTTGGCGAAATGGCACAGAAAGAAAACTGAATTTTGAGAAATTTGTTGCTAGGGCTGCTACTACTAGATCTTGGGTATTTAGGGGGAAAATTTATTTCTTACTTCTAAATTCTATTTGTCTTAACTCTAAGGTATGTTTCCCCTATCCTTAGACGACCTGTATATCACTTTCTTCACTTTTTACACTATTTTGTATAGATCAAAGAACATACTCCGAAAGAAACAAAGTTCTTTCTTGGATCTATGTAAGATGTCCCATGTAACCTAGTTAAATGCTACATTAGACTTATACAAGTTGTAGTTCGTAAGTTTGTAACTTGCAACTGTAAGTCTTAAATTCTAAGTTGTAACTTGGAAGTTTGAAACTGACTAACAGACATGATATTCCATTCATTTGTGCACTCACTCGTCAAGTCATGGATCCCACCTTGACATCTAAACATATAAATTTGTTATTTCGTCTAGTGTGTTAATGTCTAAACATTGTGTTTGAAAATTTTCATTTAACTATTCAAATTTCCATTGAAATTCTGTCAAAATTATTCAACTTCGTTCACTTACAAATGTGGGAGACCCCCCTCCCCACATATCCAATATGAAATATTATTGCCTATTTGAATAGATATTTGTGTTTAGATCGTCCTAAAAAAATTTCATGATTTAATTCTCTTATTTGGTCGTCGAAATCGTTAGGGTCGTACATATCAAAATTTCAGTCGAAATTCTTGTAAATTTTTGTTTCTGGGCCATCAGATACGCCATCGAAATTGAACATTTAATTCCTAGATCACATGTCAATATTGTTTCTATAAGTAATAAATTTAACCACAAATTTGGGTCAGTCTTCCAGTTCCATTAGTTGTGCAGTATAAGAAAAAAAAAAGTTTTGTGAAAAGACATGTAATATTGGAAGAAAAATATGAAAAAATTTATGCGTACTCCTTGGTTGAAAGCTCCCATGCCCAATTAATTGCCTCCCTCTTGAAGTAATCACCAAAGCTGAAGTTTCCAAGCATCTCAAAAAAGGTATGGTGCCTAGTTGTTCGACCTACATTTTCCACATCATTTGTCCTAATGCATCTTTGAGAGGTTGTTGCGCGGGCCACTTCCCTAGGCGCCTATTTATAGGATAGCACATGCAATACCTGATTAGCAACTTAAATGCATCACATAGATTTACAACATTTGAGACAATATCCGAAACATAATGCTCAGTCAGTCCATGGGAGCAATATAGTGAAAATGTTAAATCAGGAAAACCCATGTAAAGGTGATAAGTTGAACCACATAACGTAATAAAAAAATCATCAAATCATGCCAAATTAAAGGACACAATCAGATCCATCAAAGACATCATCTCAGGGATATGTGAAAGACAGACATAAGAGAAGTAAAAAATAAAGGAACATTCAAATTAATGCAATCATGGACATCAGGTAGATAGCTACTATCGCACTGCATGGTCTGGAGGGAAATGGATATTTCTTTTACTTATCTTATAGCTCCATAATTTTTTGTCTCCCAAAATAAATCCTCGAACTACCTCATTGCAAACTAAATAAATCGTTGAAGAAACTTTTAGTAATTTTGTACTATCACAGATAAAAATGTCTCCTCACTGCAAAAAGCGCTATAGAAACTGACAGTGAAACTTAGAACTATAAGTCAAGTATAGTCCAAACAAAAGCTATGGAATCCATAAATCCAGTTGAAGAGCTATCACGTATACAGAATTATTCCTCCTACCGAAATCATGCATGGTGATCAATTTTCATACTAAAAGATGAATGCTCAAATGAAAAGAGAGTTAGTATACATAGTATAAGCGAAAACCAGAATGAGAATGGATAGGTTATGATTTACTAAAATTTAATAGAATAATTAAAACTTGTACAATACAGTAAATAATAGGGAAAAGAAACAAAAGGAAATAGAAAGAATTAAGTGATATCTCGTATCACCTCAGTTGCTCTTTCACGAGTGATATCCCCTGTGCCACCTAACCCGCCTAAGTTGCCCCTTCATCTTTATCCAGCCACATCACCATGGCAGCATTGTATGATCCATTGCAGTAGGCTAGTATGTAGCTTTTGTATTGTAGCGGCGTGCTTCATAAGGTAGCAGACTGTTAGAGAGACTATTTACTTAAGTTGTTTAGTATATGTTGTAATATGGGCCCAAGTGTTGGCCTATTAGGGTTTGTCTTGAGTCTGTATGCTTCCCCCTTATCCTATACATAGGAGAGGGGGGCTGCCTTCTATCAATAAGAAAAATCTACACAGAGGAATTCCCCATCATATTGTTTTCCCACACAAACTGCTACCGCTAATCTGGTTTTTGAACTCCCATTGAGCAGTCCTCACAAGTTTTCAACTTAGTTCTATTATGAGGTGTCTTTTGGTTAATGTGAGTGCTCCACGATAGTGCTCCCTACCTAGATGTACCTTTCATCCTAGGCCTAATGACTTGCTTGTATGAAGCACATGGTGTCCAGTTGACTGTTGACATCTCCAAGTGACTTCTGTCAAGCTTGACTTGCTTGTATGGAGCATATTGCTCCTCTCTATGCAAAATAGGAAGGGAAGTATAACCATTTGAGTAATGATGGTCCACGTAAACCTATTGATATGGTTGAGAACAAGCCAAAGGAGTATGGTATATGATCTACTTAAAAGTTCTTAATACTGTGCCATGATACAAGTCGCTACCTACATAAAAGCAATAGCCAGAAGTAGATTTGTGATCAGTAGGACTTCCTGCATAATTAGCATGAGTGCCCAATAACAGTGTGACCCTGTTTGGATTTACAATAGACCTTTTCAAGGATTAGCCTTTAAGAATCTCAGGATGTGACAAACAGCTTCCCAGTGACATTGTCTAGGTTTGTCTAAGTATCGACTAATAAACCCAACTGCAGCAGTGATATCCGCAAACTGTATCTTGAGTGATCAAGAAACATTGGGCCTTCATCATTAAGTTTAGCATTAGAGTCTAGAGGAGTATCACCAGGTCGTGCTCCCATCATACCACTTCTTTAAACCAGATCCAGAACATATTCCTATGTGACAGACAAATAGAAGATCCCTTGGACACACATCAATGCCAAGAAAGTAACATAATTTACCCAGATTTTTAGTAACAAAGTGCCCAAATAGATACTTTCTTATAGCTTCAACTCAATCAAATCACTGTCAGAAAGAATAATATCATCAACATATACAATTCGAGTAACAACTCTTGCATCAGTTCTTTGCAAAAAAAAAAGAATGATCAACATGTGATCTGGAAAACCCAAAGGTTACATGTATCTAACTGAGTTTATCAAACTAGCTCTAGGACTCAGTTTTAGATCATAGATGGCTTTCTTGAGTTTGCAGACCTTGAACTCCCCCTGAGCAACAAATCCAGGAGGTTTCTTCATATAGACTTCTTCATGAAGATTACCATATAGGAATGTGTCCTGACTTCTAGTTGAAACAGGGGCCAGATGAGATAAACAACAGTAGAAATAAGAATACAAACAGAATAGAGTCGAGCCACAAGAGAGAAAGTCTCAAAATAATCAATGACATAAAACTGAGTACAGTGTTTGGAGACAATGCAAGTTTTAAGGCGTTTGATAGTGCCATCAGAATGATATTTGATAGTAAAAACCCATTTGCAGCCAACAAGAGAGTAGTCAGTAGGAGCACAAGATAACAAGCCTGACATTCTTGCAGTGTAGAAAGTTCTTCATCCATGGCAGCCCTCCATCCGGATGTGCTAGGGATTCATCAACAAGTTTTGGTATAGAAATAGTTGACAAGAAACTAGTACAAGCAAAAAATATGGGTCCTAAGTTGTCATAGTTGCATATCGAGCAATGCCATGTGGTGTACATTTTCTCTTGGGCTTGCGTAAGGAAATCAGCAGGTCTAACTCAAAAACACCAAAGATAGGGTTAGGAACATTAATACTCCATTGATAATTGGATCTACAGTAAGAATAGAAGAATCGGTGGGGACCTAGGGTGTAGAAGTTATAGGCTTCTGTTATGATAAACTTAGAGACTTGGCCAATGCAGGAGGTGAAAAGGCATAAAGGTAATTGGCGCGGCGCAGTTTGTGTACATGTTTGCTCATTGACAGTAAATTCGCAGGATATTTAGGAGCATATAAAACTAAAGATAAGGATGAACCAAAAGAAGGTTTAGCAGTCCACGTGCCAATAACAAGGGGATTGGGATCCATTTGCCAAGAGGATCGGGAGAATAAGTAGTCGTTGGGTGATGTTGGATAATGAGTTCGTGTTGCCAATAATATGTGACGTAGTACGTGAATCAATAACTCATTTATTTTTATTACCATCGTAAGGAGCGGAGATAAAAGTAGAATCCCGGGGAGTGGAAGTTCTCACAGTTGTACGCCTATAAGCATGTCCAAATCAGCTTTGTATAACATAACATGATGACCTTCAAGTCCAATGTAGAAGTATCAATAACAGAATATTTTGTGGTCTCAGAACATTGGGCCAAGTCGGCTTACCATGTTAAGCAAATATTTATTTTCTATATGGTTGGTGCGCTTGCAGAAGGAGCAGTAACGAGGACCGGTCCCACATCCGCGGGCCAATGTCTCTAGTAGAGAGGTCGCGTCCTCAAGAAGAACCACGACCACATCCGCCTCTAGTAAGAAGAGCAGATTTAGAAGTGGGAGCAACATGCAAGGAGTTCATAAAAAGGTCTTGCAGTCATTTGAGAACTTTGTCAACAGAAGGAAGTGGATCACTCCCCAAGATTTGATCAGTAAGACTGGAAAGAAGTTAGGAAGACTGCATAGGAACTGGACAAGTTGGAGTTCTTGAAGTTGCTTTTGTAAGGTGCAGATGTCAATAGACTGTGGATGATGCTCTTCAAGATCCCCATAGAGGGATTTCAAGGATGCATAATGATCTTCTAAGTCAACGCCAGGAGGCAAGTGGAGTTTTATCAAATTCTGATAGATCTCATAAACGCGCTTAGGATTCCCCTTGTGTGCATATACAATAGCCAGATTCTCCTACATTAGTTTGGTAGAGTCCAGATAGAGGAGGGATAGACTAGTATGTAGTTTGACACTATTGACAATCCAACTTTTAACATGAAAAATATCATTCTAGTAGGTGGTATGGGCGCTTGTGATCTTGGCTTTGGCCTTGGCATCCAATGCAGCAGGAATAGAATCAGTCAAATGAGAGGCTTTATGATAGGATTAGGCATATATCTCGAGCGATATATGCCAAGTTGCATATTTTTCCAGTTCAAACATATGGCGAGAAATCTCCACCTAAGCAACCATGAGAGCAATAGCCAAAGATAAACGACACACGGATGATCCATATGGTCACAGATAAGACGTGGCTAAACACTCATAACGGAAGCAGAGAAAGAAGCCTGTCTCATGGACAGTAGAGGAGGCATCATCGCGGCTTTAGACAGACATGTGACACCTCAGGGGAGACCTAGAGAGCTACTAGCGGTGGCTATTTTAAGGTGATTTAAAGTTTAGTTTGTAGTCTTCTTGGTTTGAGCTTGTGTTCTTCTTCAAGAGACGAGTGTTATAGCTCTTTTTTGCCTTCTTCGCATACATAACCTACATACAAACCCATTTTTTTCTAGGAACATGCTTAATATGCCTAAAAAGATGGTTTTATGGGATGTTTTGATAGTATGATGAATAATCTTGAATTTCCTTACTTTGTTTCCCTTGCATGATGACCTATGATGGAAAATCTTCAGCTTTCTGAAAGCCTTAAGGGCTGAAATTTCTAAATATGCATGGTTTGCCCTAAAATTGCTACTATTAGTATATATATTTTACTAGTTTTATTATTTATGGTGTTATAGGCTTTAGACTTGTCTTGTCTATAGCCTTTTTCTTTTATCCCATATTGCTTATCTCTGCTTTATGTTTTACTCTCTTATCCTATAAAATAGAGAGCACTGTAATTGTTTTAGACATCAAATAAACACCCTTTTATTTTATATGGTATCAGAGACTTTTGATCCCCCTTAGCCCTGCTTCCCTCAACCCTAACCCTCATGTTGCCTCTAATCTAGTCGCCACCCACACTTCTTCCTCCTTCCTGCTACTGTCGTCGCCCCCCCCCCACAACACCCCCCCTTCCCTTACTGCCCGTTGTTGGTCCTGCCCTCTTCCACCCCACCGCCACCTCCCTTCCCCCCATCCACCCTCCCGCTGCCCCCTAAGCCCCCTGCTGCCGCCTAACCTAACGTCGCCACCTTCCTCTTCATGTCTTCCCCAATTGCTGCCACCTTGCCCTCTCCATCCCTAAGCTGCCACCTGCTTCTCTTCTTCCCCCTTGTTGTTGCCATTGTCGCCGCCACCACTGCCCCTTCCCCACCTTGTTGTTGTCATTCCAACCCGCCACCAACAGCCCATCCACTACAGCTCCCATCATCATAGCCCCTCTCGTTGCTACCCTCTTCATCCACTAGCCCTCCATCAACTCTTCTCTCCCATCTAGCCTCTTCAAATCACCCTCCTTTCCTTTTTCATCTCCACCTCGGTCTATGGTAACTTTCTAACATTTGCACATTGAAGTCGTAATTGGCCTTCGCTACCTGCCAGCCTGCGCCTCACGGTGGAGTAACTCTCTCCCTATGTTGGCGTAGGTTTTTTATCTCTTCTTTTGCCCCTGTATGGGTTTCTGAGATATGATGCGTCAGATCTACTACTTCTGCTTGCTGCCCCATTGCGGGTTTACCAGATCTACTGATTCAGGTGTTCTACTGCCCATGTGTTGGGTTCCTACCTTATCTATGGTCTGCTGATTGCTGCTTCTACCTACTGTATGTTGGTATTGCCCCTACGTCGGGCTCCGCCTACCTGATTTTGCATCCTGTTATCTTCATCTGCTCAGATGACTTCCACCGATCCTCTACGAACGCTTTGCGTCACGACGGTTAAGTTGAATGGATCCAGCTACCATACATGGGTCGCCTCCTTCGAGCCTTATGTTAAGGCTCAAGGACGTTACTCCCATCTTACTGATGATGCCCCGGTTGTTCCTGCTGCAACTATTGATGATAAAAAAAACAGGCGTATGATCTTAGACGAAGAAAGACTCCAGCGTCATGACCTGGATGGTCGACAGTGTCGAGCCTAAAATAAGTCAATCCCTTCTTCGATTTCAGACTGCGAAAGCCATGTAGGATCAACTTTCCCATGTTTATTCACACCAACAAAACCCAAAGGTGTTTGAGATTTTCAAACACTTGGCCAAGACGGAGTACTCTGTTACTGAGTTTGTAGAAGATTACTACAACCATTGTTGTGCTCTATGGGATGAATTTGAGATCTATCACCCACTCTCTGCTAATATCAAAGAAATCCAACGTCAGCAGAATGAACTTCAGCTTGTTTAGTTCCTTGTTGGTTTACCACATTCTTTTTTTGGTGTCGTCGATCAAATATTGTCCAGCGATCCGCTGCCTACTTCGAGAGATGTTCTCAAAAGAGTTCAGAGATTACCATTTGTCTCCCCTGTTTCTCCTGACACATCTGATGTTGTTGCTCTTGTCGTCCGTTCCAGTGACACTTATCGAGGTGTCGTGGTCGCTCCACTAGTGGGCTCGGTTGAGGATCTTACTCCTCGGGTCCCTCAGGCTCTTACTCATCTGGCGCCGATGTTGCACCGACTGAGCAATGCTACTGTAACTTCTACAAGTGCACAAACAATAATGAAGACCATTGTTGGATCAAGCATGGCAAACCTGCATGGGCGAACCAAGTCACATAATCAGCTTGGCACTACCCCATCTTCGTCCGCCCAACCTTCTATAGATTGGATCCGCTTAGAATTTGAAAAGCTACTTCTGGCTCATCTGGCTTCCTCCGCTGAAACCTCTACTGATGGAGGTTCTGCTCTTCTTGCCTCTTCTGCACAGTCCAGTAAACATACATGGGTGATTGACTCTAGAGCAACCTTGCATATTATTGGCAATCATACTTTATTTTTTGAACTGCATAAGACTTCAATTGTTCCGCATGTTACCCTTGTCAATGGTTCTCAAACGCTTGTTTCTGGAATTGGGAATATATGCACTCTTGGTCGACTTTTATTATGCTCAGTTCTATATAATCCTAAATTCCCGATGAATCTGTTATCTGTGAGTAGAACTGTTAAGAGCCTACGGTGCTCTATAACTTTTGACCCAGATGGTGTTATTTTTCAGGATTTGTTCATGAGGATGAAGATTGGTTCGGTCCATGAGGGACCAAACGGCTTATACTACCTGGATACGCCAAAGACTATTGCTCAATGACTGCTTCTGTGACAGGCCTACAGTGGCACTATAGTATAGGACACCCTTCACCTGCTAAATTGAAGCATTTATTGCCTAATATTTCTGATTCAGTTTTTCATTGTGAAACATGTAGTTGGGAAAACATACTAGATCTACTTTTTCCAAAAAAACATGTATAGGCACAAAACAACCGTTTGATATGGTGCATGCTAACATTTGGGGCCCATGTTCTATTACCAATATTTTTGGCTTTCGGGACTTTATGAGTTTTATTGATGATTTCTGTAGAACTACCTGGTTAATTTTGTTAAAGGACAGATCTCACATAGTCGATACTATCACATCCTTTTTTGCTGAGATTCGCACCCATTTTTATAAACTTGTAAGAATCTTATGTGTTGATAATGCCCTTGAATTTATGAAAACATATGTCAATTTTTTTTGTCAAAAAATGGGTACCATTCATCAAACCTCTTGCGCATACACACCTCAACATAATGGAGTTACCAAACGTAAGAATCGTCACCTTCTTTAGGTTGCCCGAACTCTTCTCTTTTACTACAATGTCCCCATCTGGCCGGAAGCAGTATCCACTGTGTGTTACCTCATTCATCGCATGCCTTCTTCTGTTCTTGGCAATCAAGTGTCATATCAAATTATATACCCTGATGCACCTCTCTTTACTGTGCCCCCTTGGATTTTTGGAAGCACCTGCTCTGTGAAAAACTTGCGCCCTGTCCTGACCAAACTAGATCCACATGCAACCAAGTGTGTTTTCTTGGGGTACTCTAGGACACAGAAAGGGTATTGTTGTTATGATCCTTATACAAAGAAGTGGATGGTCAGTGTCGATGTAGTCTTTTTTGAGCATATGTCGTTCTATTCTACTATTGGCTCCACTCTGACATCTGATTTACTAGTGGATACTCCTTTACCTATGAGTGATGATACTGATTTACCGGATACGACTGTTGCACCGACTCCTCCGCTGAAAGTATATCAAAGAAGACTGAAAGCTAACTCCCTCCATGGCCCCTCCAAGTCCTCCATCCTCGTTGGCAGATCAACCTCCACCTCAGGTTTTTTTGACTTGGACATTCCTATCAATTTATGCATAGGGATTCGGTCTTGCTCTCAACATCCGATTGGGAGTTTTTGTTCTACTGCTAACTTGGGAACAAATTTTTCCAACTTCACTTCTGCTCTATCTATTGTTTCTATTCCAAAAAAATCTACCCAGGCTCTTCAGCATCTTGCATGGCGTCAAGCCATGAAATTTGAAATGCAGGCTCTTATTGCTCGACATACATGGGAGTTGGTTGATGTGCCCACTGATTGTTCACCTATTTGCTGCCGTTGGATCTTTACGTTCAAGTATCAACCAGATGGAACTATTGAACGATTGAAAGCTCGCCTTGTAGCCAAATGCTACACTCAGACATATGGCGTGGATTATTTTGAGACTTTTTCTCTTGTTGCTCGCCTGAACTCTGTCCATGTACCTACTTCTGTAGCAGTAAATTATGACTGGCCTTTATTCCAATTAGATGTCAAAATTTCTTTTCTGTATGGAGATCTGCATGAGGAGGTATACATGGAGCAGCCTCCCGGATTTGTTATTAAGGGGGAGTCATCCAAAGTATATCGCCTGCGCAAAGCCATTTATGGACTAAAATAGAGACCCCGAGCCTGGTTTGACAAACTGAGTTCCATTCTCCAAAAGTTTAATGTTCGCCGTTCTCGGTCTGATCATTCTAGGTTTATCAAGAAAACTGCTTCTGGTCTTGTGATCCTGATTGTTTATGTTGATGATATCATATCATCTGACAGTGATCAAGCAGGCATTTAGGCCACTAAAGAATACTTGGAAAAACACTTTGTCACTAAAGATTTGGGTAAATTGAGATACTTTTTGGGCATTGAAGTTTCTCGCTCATCCTATGCTTATCACAATGAAAATATGTTCTGGATCTCTTATCTGAAATAGGAATGCTTGAGGAAAAACATGTTGCTACTCCCTTAGATCCTAATACTAACTGAGATCATGACAGTTCTCCTCCATACCCTGACCATCATCAATATCGTAGAATGGATAGGGAAACTTATATATATCTCACTGTTACCAGGGCTGATATCACTTCTTTTGTTGGTTTTATCAGCATATATCTAGATAAACCCAGTTAATGCCATTGGGAAGTTGTATGCCATATTCTGAAGTATCTGAAAAGCTCTCCAGGAAAAGGCTTGCTTTACATGAAACATGGGCATTGTACTCTCATCGGCTATTCTAATTCTGACTATGCAGGAAGCAAGATAGATCGCAAATCTACATCTGGCTACTGCACCTTTGTAGGAGGTAACCTTGTTACTTGGAGAAGCAAGAAGCAAATTGTCGTTGCTCGCTCTAGTGTTGAAGTTGAGTATAGAGAAATGGCTCATATTGCGTGTGAGCTCTTAGGAGTCAGTGGACTTCTAAAAGACTGTTATTTCTGATTCTAAACCTTATCCCATGTACTGTGATAGAAAAGTAGCTATATTCATTGCCAGCGATCCTACCTTCCATGAATGCACCAGTGAAATAAAAAACGGCCAGGCGGGCCGCTTAAGCGCCCATGACCCCCAGCCGCTTAATTTTGCCATTAATCGCCCGCTTAATCATTTTGAACAAAATCGCCCGCTTTTTCCCACTTTTGTTTAAAAATCCTAATGTAAGCATCTAACATTAATTAATTACATAGCCAAGTAGTGTTGACTATAATATACGAAACTTGTATACATTAAATGTTCTATGATATAGCTAGTCCTAATTTAGAATGCATACTTTGTGTGTAAGCTGTAATAATTGGGTACTGTTGTAATGCATCTAAGTAAATATCCTATTGCTCTATTATACTAGTAATGCATGATTAGTTTTACTGATTTCCTTGCTGCTTTCAGTGATTAATGATTGGTACTGCTGGTTAGTATTACTTTAGTGATTACTTTAATTCAATAATTCATAGTTTGTTATATACAATTACTGATCTGCTTGCTGATTTTAGTGATTAGAGATGCTGATTAATAGTAAGTATTGATGAATACTTAGTTAATTACTGATTTGCTGATTAGATATGTATAGAAGTTCCTTATAAATATATTTTTTATATACACATACATGTAATTTTGTATAAAAATATATAAAATTTAGACACCCGCTTTTTCAAAAATCGCTCGCTTAATCGCCCGCCTACCGCTTAATCGGTTACAGGGTGTCGTCCACACGCCTCCCGCTTCCCGCTTTCTAATACATTGGAATGCACCAAACATGTTGAATTTGATTGCTACTTTGTGCGGGAAGTTGTCTTATCTGGCCAGATCTCCACACCATATACACCTACTTCTGATCAAATAGTAGACATCTTCATCAAACTTCTTCCGAAGACCATGTTCACTACCATGATGGACAAGTTGGGCATGATTGATATCTGTGCTCCAACTTGAGGGGGAGTATTAGTATATATATTTTACTGGTTTTATAATTTATTGTGTTATGGACTTGAGGCTTGTCTTGTCTATTAGCCTTTTTCTTTTATCCCATATTGCTTATCTCTGCTTTATGTTTTACTCTCTCGTCCTATAAAAGAGAGAGAGCACTGTAATTGTTTTAGACATCAAATAAACACCCTTTTATTTATAGCTACCTTTATGGGTTGTTTGATGTCATGTCGAAAGAAATACAAATTTTACAAACTCCGTTGTTTATATGAATATCTAAGATGGGAATACTCTATTTTTCCTAGCGCTATGATGCTGAAATTTTCATAGCATGTATGGTTATACTTAAAGATGGCACTTATCATATTCTTGCTTCAGTCATATCTCCCTCATGGTAAGGAGTTTATAAATGGGATTTGGCATGGTGATTTGATATTGATTTGAGATGGTAAATACACCTTTTGAGATAAACGTGGAATCTTTATGATGGTTTGGCCTTGTTATGGCTAGAGATGATAAATTGGACTAAGTGTGGGCACTTTGGTGCATGATATGAAGCTTTCTATAACTTCTAGGTTTTTCTATACTTTAATTATGTTGCAGTACGTCTTTATGCCTTGTTTGTATCTGGTTGCTTCCTAAAAGATGAGTAATTGGCTTAATGAATCAAGTGGAATCATAATTTGTAGTGCCTATGAGTATATGTGGGGTGACTGGAGATTGTTTGTTTGGCAACCTAATATGGGTTATATGAATGAGTGTGGTTGAGGTCGTATCTCCAGATATATGTGACATGTGAATGAGATATGTAACATGATGATATATAGGTCATTATACCCAAGAGATAGGTGTCGCGGCCTGAGTACCAAGGACGGACCTAATGTTGTAGGTTGGCTTTTGAGCCCCTACTAGTAGATTTCTGGCCATTGAGCTCCTACTTGTTATACTCTCACTAACCAAGGTACAGCAGGATTTTATGAAGATTGGTATTCCTAAGATCTCTTATACAGTGATCCATGGGACTTCACAATCACTATCTAGTGGTTTGAGTGGTACACCTCAAACTACCCAAGACTTAATAGTAAAATAAGTAACTAAACCATGTAGCTACATATCTATTTAAGTATCTTGGAATTCACTTGTGATAGATTTATTGCTCTTCTATGCCTTTCAAGTATTTCCAATGTTTATACTTATGTTGCATCTATTATTGATCATACCATGTGGACATTACTATTTATTATTCTAATATGCCTTTATTATGATGATAATAGTAGGCTTGTGTGCATAGAATGGTTACAATTTTTATATCATATCATTTGGACATGGGTTTCACTCTTGTGGTTATCCACATCCTTTAGGTGTTCAGCCTCATTCCTATGTCTTTAGCAGAGAGGATCCTCCTTTGGACGGTCAGCAGTAGTCGAAGATTAGTGGTTTTCCTTTGGAGGTGTCTAGAGGCGTCCATGTACACTCGGGTCTGGGTAGGGTTGTTTCATATCGATATGTATCAACGACTCAAATATTTGGTTTGCATGCCATGTATATATGCTCACGTTATAAACTTTGGACAATGTACTTTTTCTATACAAAGGTCATGACAGTAGTCATCAAATATATCAATGTACCGTTACATGTTGATGATGTAAATGATGGCCTTTTATGTACACTTTGTTGAGATTTGGATGGAATTTTATTGAGGATTTTCCCTATCTTCTAGTTAATGATGTTGATTAGTGCAGTTCGCCTTTTTGTTTTGAGTCATCTCGCTTTTATTGTGGCAAGGCGTCACAATTTAAGAGGAGCGGTTATGTGTTGCTTACAGCAGCAATGAAGATGGGAGTTAAGCCAGGGCGGTTGGATAACAGAAATGATGACTGTTTTTAGCATGTGAATGCTTGTAAATCAAGTTGTACCTATTTGCATGAGTTGTACATGTGTAATCGTACATCTTGATTGAAATAATGCAAGAACAAGTAATAAACAACCCCAACCATTCTAAACCTATTTTGACACCAGAATACACCAATTGGGATAGCTAGAAATAATTTAAAAAATATTTGACATAATTTACAAATTTTAGTTTTAGGATGCAAAAATCAATTCTTAGTCAAACTACTAGTTCGACTGGAGTAATGATTGGTCAAATTTAAGTTCTGACTCAAATATAGTTGTTACACCTTTTGGATGCAGGTTGCATCTCGGTCAAAGTATAGTTCGACCAAGCACCAACTTGATAGACCTATAATTCAACTGAAATGTGTCTATAGACAGTCCAGTCAGCGTGCAAGTAGTTGTTTTATACGCATTGGCCAAAGTATAACGACTAATTGAGCCCTTAGCTCGCCCCATGCATTTTAAACGTCTATCTAGATGTTTATTAATTATTCTTTACAATTATGATTGTCTTTAGAGAGTCTTAGGACACTTGAGCAATACTACTTACGTGATACTATCTTGAGCATAAAATCCCAGCTTGTCGTTACTTTTTTGCTTCAAGCAAGTCGAATTCCGTGCTCAGTTTCAGTGTCATCGCCACTACAACAAAACCTTGACTATAGTGGATGTGTTTTATCACTTGTTCGTTAGGAGATTCTAGTTTAAGACTATTAAGAGAGTTGTAATTTCTTCTTCCTTTATTGTTCCTATGTGATCTTATGATATACAGCTACTTCTTGTGAGAATTTTGTGTTTGGGGGTTAGGAAGGAGCTAAACATTTTTTCTCTAAGGGTGCTTTTCTACATCTAGGAAAAAGAATTGGAGTTTTGATTCTAGAGCCTGCAAATAGCTCCATGCATTCTTCCTTGTCTCACAAAGAAAACAAAGGTAATCCTTTGAAGGAGGTTCCGTCTTTGTGCACAGAAGGCATCGGCATTTGTAAAAGCAATCAATTACATGTTAAGAAATCCACGTAGGAAACTAATAGGTAGTAAACATACGACTTTTCATACTGGAGCCACTATACATCTTGTATCTTTTATGGTTGCTTTTATTTATCTCTTCCTTAATTTATTTCATTGCCTATCTATATACTTACGCAAGTTGAAATTAACCTCCTTGCCTTTGAAGCTGCATATTCTTGGATTAGCTCATTCACCCCCTTTTTAAAACTTTCAATTGATATTAGAACAGGTCTTCAAAGATCTCTCATGAATCTTGAAGAATGGGGAAAAACTTACTCAAACACCGCAAACTTAAAGGAGTGCATGTCTATTTTCCTAGTATCCTTGATGGCTCCAACTATACAAATGTGAAGCGGAGGATGCAATTCTTCTAAGGATCCAGCTTTGACTTGTAGAAGATGGTTTCACGCCCACATGATCTTCCAACATAGGAGCTTGAAGTATTGGATGAGGATACAACGCAACGTGCTACCATAAATGGTAAAGGTATTAGTGTTCTATACAGTTTTCTTTCTCCTAGTGAATTCAATAGGGTTCCCTCATGTGAATTTACAATTGGATTTCTAGTGGAAGATCAACCATACATCTGCCAAAGAGTAGAAGAACAAGATAAAAGAATAATACCATGTGCCAATGTCTTGTACAGTTGAACCATAACATATAGTACCCTTATGTCGTATAGGCCACCTATCATGGGCCTACATGGGACTCGCAACAGCATTAGGCACACCCAGAGCAACACTCCACCAAAATAGCAAGACGGAAAGAGAAGAAGGGTGTGGTAGCAGTAGATAGCGGATAGCCAAAGGGTGTGGCGGATGCACTCCAGCAGATTACAAGGGAGGGTAAGAGAGACAACTATTCTTATTCTTTGTAGCAACAGAGGTAGTAGGTTCTTGAGACAACAACGTCAACGGCTTGAAGGATAGGTTAGTGGCCCAGCAAGGAGTAGAGCCTTCCAGCAATGGAGCAACAACGAGGCTGACACATACTTGTCAAGGCGACCAGGCGGTGGGTCCCACCCACCTAGGCCATCTAGACGCCTAGGTGGGCGCCTAGGCTTTTCTGGGCAATAGTCGCTGACAACAAGAATACAGTGCTAGCAACCAGCAGCACCAAGATGGGCAGCAGCGACCCTAAACCATAGCAATATTAGAAGACGAGAGTGGGGAGGACTCCTCCAAAGATCACCAAGACAAAAACAACTTATGTGGAAGATGGGAGGTCACACCCTCCATGAAGGCAGATACATGTGGAGGAGGCAGAATCATCAACAACAATGAAAGGAAAGATGAAGGGAAGATCATCAGTATGCGAGAGGAGGCAATAGAAACCCAAGGATGGGAAGGGTGGAAAGGGCTTGCATGCGACCAAGCACAGGTGGAGGCCTACCAGCTATAGCTCTTTATTATTTCTCTCTCTTAGTTCGGGATCAGAATTTTGGATCTCTACTCAGATACCACAAGGAAAAATAAATAGAACAGCAATGGGATGATTTTAAATGGCAAAACCCTGCTCTTATATATAGGATAAGGGACTATTACGAACATGGATTCAAATCCTAATGGGCCAAACATGCTTTGACCAAGGAATGAGGTTTTGTCAAAATCGTATAAATTTAAAAGAAATCGATTTCGATGGAATCTGCTAAAAAATCATGTGATTGTGTCGATTTCAACGAGATCTGCTACCAAGTTGCATTTATCAAAAAAAAAAATTATAATTTCGATGAATTTGGCCAATTTCGATGGATTTTGAGGTTTTTTGTGCACAAATCAGAAATTTTGATAACTGCAATCCTTGGTGTTGTTGTCGTTGTTTGAAGAGGAGAAAGGGAGCCAAAGTAGTGGCACCCCAGCGGTAAAGTTGATGTTGTATGACTTCAAGGTCACAATTTCAAACCCTTTCACCAAAAAAAAAGAGGAGAAAAGGGGAATTGGGGTGATTTCACCATTTAGTTTGCATACCTAGTATATACACTTATAATATATCATAATTGCATTGTGTTCCCTAATATTTGCTATTCAATGTATTAAATACTAATGTACTACATGCTTTTTGTTGGTTTTTATTTTCATTAGTGTGGACGACATGTATTCCAGTGGTGTTTTATCAGGCAATGAGGGTGCTAGGAAGCCAAATACACAAAAAATAATGATTTTGCTTGGAAACATTGCACTATTGTTTCTAGGGCAGTGATAGGGTTGGCTTTTGAGTCAATATCATAGCAAACTATCAACCCAAGTAAAATATGTGGGAGATGCCCTACATTTCCAATATGTGATATTACAGCACTAATAAGTACATGCATGTATACAGCTCATGTTTGCAAAATCACATAACTTAATTCCTACATTTTGTTATCAAATTCCTTCAGGAGAGAGGAAAAATTCCTTGCCTCCCGCATGAAGGACCCCCCACCTACCCCCATATAAAATTGTATTACATAAAACAATGCATTTAGGTGCAGACATCACGCCTGTAAAAATTTCACAGCTATATTCATTCATTTTGGCATCAAAATGGGCACGGTTGCATGTTAGAGTGTCTATTTACTTAGTATTTTAGTCTTTTACTTAAGTTCTGTTTAGTCTACTTGTAACATGGGACCAATAGTCTATTGGCCCATTAAGGTTTGTCTAAGTGTTTGTATGCTTCCCCTTTCTCCTATTTATAGGAAAGGGTGGTTGCCTCCTTTCTATCAAGCAATAACAAAAACCCTACACGAAAGGGGATCTTCCCCATCTTATCTTGTTTTTCCACATGGTATCAGAGCATTCGATCTTGTGCTGCCCCAAATCCTAAGAGAGAGAGAGCACAAAGGAGAGATGCCTCCCCTTGCAGGCGACCGCCGCCACTGCTAGGCGCTACTGATGGCTGCCCGCAGGGATTTTCCCATCCCCGCCTCTTTTTGAAGCCATCTTTATCTTCATCAACAAAATCATCCTATGAAGTTGCCGGTATCCAGATCTACAAGGGTCGTCATGCGTCCGTCAATCCTGCTTGCTAATGAAGTCGCCGCTATCCAATTTGCCGCTATCATCACAGATCAACACCACCATTATCAACTCTGCCACCGATCTACTCCATGCATCCACTCCTATTGAGATCTACTCCGATATCAAGGAAAAGATCTCCTATTTCTGCTAATGTTGAGGATCCATCATCCTCTACTGCTTTGGTGGAGATCCTGAAGGATTTCCCCCTCTTTTGTTGTTGTTGCTGGGGATTTTTTGTTGTTGATCGCCACTGACACGGCGTGTCATTTTTGGACACGGCATGTAGCGATGTTCTGCTTCTTCGCGATTTCGTTCGCCGTTTTTGGACATGGCGTGTCGAGGCGACCTTGACACGGTGTGTCTCCTGCTTCTGCCCTGAGCTTCTGTCAACTGACACGGTGTGTCCTTTCAACGACACAGTATGTCGCCGGCTTCTGCTGGCGCTGACTACTGCTACTGCGCTACCAGACACGGCGTGTCTCTTAATCGACATGTCGTGTCACCTGCTATTATTGCTTCATGTATCAGCTGGCACGGCGTGTTGCTCAACGGCACAGCATGTCCGCCGCTACCTGTTGCTATATCTTGACGTGCAACAATGGTATTATCATATGACGGAGTTATCTATACATGGAGTGACCCTTCTTTCTCTTACCAGCAACAATTATCGTCTCGTTTTCAGCATTTTTATAATTTTGTTTACACCCCCCAGTCTTCCAACCCTACATAACTTTTTTGCCTACCTCCTCAATACTTTTTCCACCCCCTTTACATATTGAACCTATTCATCCTACCGAGTAACATTTCTATTAGAGAGTCTATTTGTTTAAGTTATTAAGTGTTTTGTAATATGGGCCCAAGTATGTCTTGGCCCATTAGGGTTTAATTGTGTCTTGTACACTTCCATGTTCTCCTATTTATAGGAGCAGGGTTTCTTCTATTCAATACAACGATTAGTCGTCTCTTACTTTCTGACATGGTATCAGAGCAGCCGTCCTAGGGACCAAAACCCTACGTGAGAGAGCAAGAACCAAAGGAGCACCCCCCTTGCGGGCGGCCGCCGCCATTAGCGGTGTTTGGCTGCCCGCAGGGAATTCCTTCCTAGTTCCCTGCCTTCTTCCTTGTTCCTTTATAGTTATACTCTTACTATCGGCCGCCGGATCTGTTGCCTATTGCCCAGCCGCAACCCTCCCTCTGTTTTTTTTTCACTACTACAGTATGACGCTACAGTACGGCGCTACAGTACCGACGCTACAATACCAGCGCTACAATACATCTGCTACAATCTCTGGACAGCCCCAGCGTTTTTCCAGTTCTGGCACGTTGACGGCGTAAAAGGCTTCTCCTTCTCTGTCTGCATGTACCTCATGGTGGAGTGACTGATCCTCCATGTTGGCATAGGTTTTTCTCTTCATCTGCTGCCCCTACGTGAGTTTTTCTAAGATCCATGCATGTTGTCGGTTGCCTCCTCCACCTATTTGCCTATACTCCTATAGAAATTTTTTGCCTCTACCATTGTTTTTTTTACTGTCCACGCTAACCACTCCTTTACTCTTTCCGTGCTTGGCGTGAGGGGGAGAATAGAGGAGAAAGAGTAGAGGGAAGAGATGAGATGGAGGAGAGTTATGTTATGCTACTTCATGCCACATTAACTGCTGATATCTGGATTTATGACGTCTGCTACTGTGATGGATGCTTTATGAAGAGGGAAGATGATGAAGACATTTGTTACTGACTTTACATGGAGCTTTATCTACTGGAGTTATGTATTTGTTTGCTACTCTGTGATACTGGTCTTCTATCTGCCTACGTCGTCGACTCTCTACTGCTGTGCGCCAGCACTCTCTGGCATGTCCGTGCCTTGTTTGCACGTCGACTCTCTACTACTGTGTACCAGCACTCTCTGGCTTGTCTGTGCTCTGTTTCGCACGTTGACCCGTCCGTACTTTATTTGTACGTTGACCTCTACTGCCTGTGATCCAGCACTCTCTGGACTTTGCTGCATGTGACCCAACACTCTCTGGCTACTACGACGACGACGACATTGATGAAGACCTTGGTGCCTATCAACTATTATATCTTTTGCTCCAGATGATTGTGTTGTTGCTTATTTGTGCTCCAGATGATCGAGAAGCTTTTGTGACTTTCTTGCCTGCTTGCTTGGAGTATCTACTTGAGGGGGAGTGCATGAGTTTTTGAGTGTTTTGAGTGCTTTAATGTAATATTGAGGGGGAGAAACATCTTGTATGGGCTTGGTTTATTTTTTTCTTTGTCTCTTTATTTTTAGTCTAACTCTCTGTTTGCAAGCTGATTTGGGATTCTCCCAACTTCAGCTTGAGGGGGAGTATTAGAGAGTTAGGGCTGTCAATGGGGAGGGTATGGGGAGGGTAAGGTCTTACCCTTACCCTTACCCTCTTTGGGTAGCGGGTAAGGGTAAGGGTAATTATCCTTCTCAGCAATCCCCTTACCCTCCCCTTACCCTTTCCCTCTTCTCCATAGGGTAAACGGGGAGGATAAAGGGTAAGCGGGTAATTTTGACAAAAAAGAATTTTATACACATTGTGTGTTGATTTTTAATAATTTTATAACTAATTTATTGATAACAACATATACAACATTATATCCAATTCAAAATTATATGTTTATCCATGTAATGTTAAGTCAATTCACACAATAATAATTTTTTATGCATAAATTATTTTTTCCTTTGCATAAGTATGCATAACAAATAAGTGTTTCACCAACACCTCATTTTCTGCAAGATATATATGTTTTTCTCTCAACAAGAAAGTATACAAACACAACACCAAGTCATTTTCCAATGATAGAATAAAGTATTAGGCTAAACATTAACATACAAATCCCTTTAGAATATTTGTATTTGTGTAACTTTTATATCATGTGCGGGTAAAAGGGTAAAAGGGTATGGATAATGTCTATACCTTACCCTCCCCTTATAATATAGCGGGGAAATGGGGAACGGGTAAACGGATAAAGGGTAATAAAAATCTTTACCCTTACCCTTACCCTCCAGGGTATGGGTAAGGGTAAATGGATAATACCCTCCCCATTGACAGCCCTATAGAGAGTCTATTTGTTTCAGTTATTAAGTGTTTTGTAATATGGGCCCAAGTATGTCTTGGCCCATTAGGGTTTAGTTGTGTCTTGTAGGCTTCCCTGTTCTCCTATTTATAGGAGCAGGGTTTCTTCTATTCAATACAACGATTAGCCGACTCTTACTTTCTGACAATTTCAATAGTGTATCTTCTCTTTCTACCGAGTTCCATTCCGATAGTCTTCTTTTTGTTCTCCAGAATCAGAGCCATTTATTTTTTTCAATGTTTTAGAAAGCGGGAAGCGGGAGGCGTGCAGAGAGCACCTTGTGGCCGCTTGAGCGCCAGGAGGCCGCTCAGGCGAGCGCTTTTTGAAAAAGCGGGTACCTAAATTCTTCTATAATTTAATAAAAAATATATACATATTTGTATATAAGTAATATATTTATAAGGAACTTTTATACTTATTTAGACAGCCTACACAAAAAAATAAAGCACCCAGATAGTTTTTGACACAGTTGCAATATGGTATTTGGGTACTACTAATACCCAAATAGTTTACTTTCACTGCAGTGAATATATTCTGATTATATGTACTAAAATGTAGTAAGCAGTAGAAGATATATAATGTATTAATGTAGATTATGCAGTAAACAATTAGAATATATAGAATGTTTTATTATCAATATCCAGTAAACAGTAGAATATATATTACACAATAAAATGTATTAGTACATTATATTATATAAGGTAGAAGGGTACATAAATACAATATGCAGTAGATATTTATGTATGTATTGGTACATTATAAAATGTATCATACAGTAACGTTTCATATTAAACAATGTACAGCAGCAATGTATTATATTATTACAGATTTATAGTATTGTATATTATATTACATGCTAATACAGTCACTCATGCACATACATAGATACTAGGCAAGTCAATATATAGTAGCAGCAACAACATTTGATTACAAAAAAATGAAAAATGAAAGCAACGATACAAAAATCCAGCGCCCAAAAATTAGGCGCCCAAAACAAGGAATCAGGCGGGCGCATAGGCGGGTTAAAGCGGGTTTAGACGGCCGCTTAATGGGCTGCCGCCTGAGTGGCCGCTCAAAGCCTTAACCAGGCGGTTGGGCCTCTTGGCCGCTTTCAAAACACTGATTTTTTTAATCTGGATCTATGTAATAGGATCATTTTGCACCTTGACTCGCATTATTGGTTACCTCCTCCACATATTTGCCTACACAACCCTACCTCTACCATTGTTTTTTACTCTCCACGCCAACCACTCTCTTGACTCTTTTCGTGGTTAGCGTGAGAGGGAGAATAGAGGATGAAGAGTAGAAGGAAGAGATGAGATGGAGGAGAGATGAAGAAAGAAATGAAGAAGATGAGATGGAGAGATGAAGAAAGAAATGAAGAATTTAGTTATGCTGCTATGTGCATCTTCATGCCACTTTTTACTGCTGTTATACGGATCCTTGTGCTACTGTTGGTGTTCCTTTTTCGTCTATGTGGATCTGTCTATTATTATGTGGATTGCTCATGTTTGTGTTGTTGTTATATGGAGCTTTCAACTGCTATTATTACTTTTTCATCATCTACCTCAATTGCTACTATGAAGTTACATATCGGGATGTCATTGTTGCTACTTGTGCTATGATTAGCACATTTTACTTATTGCTTTGTGCTTTTGCACTATCTGTTGCCCGTGCTATGTTTTGCACGTTGACTTTCTACTGTGGATCTGGACTTTGATGCCTACTATTGTGATGGATACTTTATGAAGAGGGAAGATGATGAAAACCTTTTGTTGCTGACTTTACATGGAGCTTCGTCTACATTGCATAGTGGAGTTATTTATGTGCTTACTACTTTGTACACTAGTCTCTTATTCGCCTACGTCATCGACTTTTACTTCTGTGTGCCAGCACTCCTTGGCTTGTCTGTGCTTTGTGCATGTTGACTCTCTACTTGTATGTGCTTTGTTTGCGCGTTGACTACTGCTGCTTCTTGTGACCTAGCACTCTCTAGGACATGTGATCCAGCACTCTCTGGCTACTACCACGACGACTGTGATGAAGATCTTGGTGCCTATCCGCTATTTTTTTTGTTGCTCCAGATACCATTATGATGATGAAGAAGCCTCTATGCCTGCCGAAATATCTGCTGCTTTGGAGTATCTACCTCTGGGGCAGTCTTTGAATTTTTGAGTGCTTAAGTGACTGATTGTAACATTGAGGGGGAGAAATTCTTTTATGGGTTTGGTTATCTTTTTATTATGTTTAGTATGTTTGTTTGTTTGTTTGCAAGCTGACTTGGGATTCTCCCAAGCTCCAGGTTGAGAGGGAGTGTTAGAGTGTCTATTTACTTAGTGTTTTAGTCGTTTACTTAAGTTTTGTTTAGTCTACTTGTAACCATGGTAATAAACATCCTCGACATCTGGCGATATATCCTCGATGTTACATATGTTTGCGCCTGTCGACGTCGAAACCTAGTAAACTTCCTCGACATCGATGTTGCCTACTTGTTGACATGTGTCAATGAGTTCAGCCTACTTGGTGATGAAATTGACTTAGCTAGCTCAAAGCCTCCCATCTTTTGGATGATCTTTGTAGTTATTATTGTTGCACACATAGTGAAGACATAAAGAACTTGTAGGAAACCATTCTTCACATTGAGATGACTATTTCTTTGGTTTCTAACTAGAGAGTAATGTTAAGTTTATTCCTCTATTAGATTTCCACAAGTTTTGCAAAATTTGGTGTAGACCTAATAAAATTTCACCTCTGTTACTTTTCCCCTCTTGACAAATTGATGTATTTGAAAATAAGCTCATGTTTTTTAATTCTAGAATGTGATCCAATTGGGATTTCTGTACATACAGAACACATATATAGAACAAATCTAAGTTCTAAACATTTCGGATAGAAGATTATAGACAGAGTATGTGTTTACTAAAAATTTGATGTTTTATGCCAAATTCCCTCTCAATCTCATTTTTTTAGCTTATTTTGCGTCGAAGTGTTAGTTAAAGACTTCCTCAAAGTTTCCTTACATGTTCCACAAACTTCCACTTTCTTGCTTGTCGAAGTTGACACTAAGACGTCTTTTACATTTGCACGTAACTGTGTTTTTCTTTATATGTAAACATGTATGGATGACTATATACAGACATATTTTTAGTTTTTAAGATAGATTTGATGAAATCTATCAAATTTCATCATGAAATCACTATTTGAGCTTAATTTTTGTCAAAGATGTGTCGAAGTTTGGTTGTAAAAATCCTCGATGTTTCCACAAACTTCCACTTCCACACCTGTCGAAGTCAATTCGAAGTCGAAGTCATGTTCCATGCTTGTAACATGGGCCCAATAGTCTATTGGTCCATTAGGGTTTGTTTAAGTGTATGTATGCTTCCCCCTTCTCCTATTTATAGGAAAGGGTGGCTGCCTCCTTTCTATCAAGCAATAACAAAAACCCTACACGAAAGGGGACCTTCCCCATCTTATCTTGTTTCTCCACAACATTTATCCAACTTTCCATAAATTTCCATTTCCACACAGTCAAAACAGCATCAAAATTTATACCTCATTCCTTGGATTTGGCTCATACGACAATAAAATCACGTACACTATATCTAATACTCTTAATAGCAGCAATCCACTATAGAGCATTTGGATTTGCAACTGCATCATAAAATTCAGTGGGATCATCCCATTATCAGACATCAAGAGTGTAGGAAAGGGCATAGGTTACCACAGAGTTGCCAAAATCGTAGAATTTAAGTGGTCTGACTTTCTATTTGCCTTTTACAGTATTTGTATGAATTCTCTAGAGTCTCCCTCTTCGATTTTAATATGCACTAAATCAACTAGCGTAGAAGAGGGACCTTGTTCATCAACTAAGAGCCATTGTCTTCTTTGATCTCTACATGTTATTGAATACCTTATAACAAACCTATACGAGAAGGACTATTTGTGTCGTGCATAGCAGACACCATGGCATTTTGTCAGAAGTAACATTTTTCTCTACCAAAAAACACAGTGAAGTAGAACCCTTGCACTAACGACAGTATCCTTTCATCCCATATGTATAACCGAAGAATGTATGAAAAGCTCTAGGTTCTAGTTTTCTAGTATCGGAATGGGCATAAGCAGGGAAAAAAATGTTGAGTTCAAACCATAATTCATTAATGTAACAAGGTTACATGAAAGATCCTCACATAGGACAGGAAAGTCCTTTACCCATATTTCATCACTTACAAAACCCTTCCCCATTTTAGCAAGTGTGTGCGCTAAAATATTGCCCTCCCTAAAGACATGACCAAAAACAACTTTGTTGAAATCAGAAAGCAGCCTACTAATGTTTTTAAAAATTTGGACAAGAGGCCCTCCACCTTTCACAGAACCATTCAGATTTTGAACCACCCCTAAAGCATCTTGTGAAATAATAAAATTGGATCGAATACAATGGGATGAATACAAGACTGGACGCCCTCACCTTTATATAGGAGAGGGGAGACACCCTAAGACTTAGGACGCAAGTAATCTAAATGGGCTGAAATACAAAAGCCCAATAACTAATTAACCTATTAACTAAATAGGCTAATATAGACTCTTTAACACTCCCCCTCAAGCTGGAGCATGGGTGAAACACATGTCCAAAGCTTGGAGGTTACAAGACTCGATAAACGATAAAAGAAATGATAAATGAAAGATAAAAGATAAATATCACTCCCCATACAAAAATTGATACTCCCCCTGAATCATACGATGACGCCTCTTTTCTTCGAAATTGTATTCTGCAGGCTAGAGATCCTCCAGCTTTGATGAATGTCTTTTGGAGTGCATCTGGAATGAAGAACATCTGAAGAATGGAACCTGATACTACAGCAGTAATTCGCCACTTGGAGCAGACGATCCTCAACACCATCACTACGTCATCTTCATTGGATTACGTACTTAACGCGGCACGAACGTGGATCTCCAGTGATGATGTAGCAGTAGTGGTGTCTTCAAAGCGTTTGAGAAGATGTGCGTAACGTGGCACGAACACGAACGGACGATATGCTGGTGATACGATGCAGGTACCATAACTCTGTCGCATGAACCTTTGGGGCTTGACAGGAAAGGAGATATCATCCATCAAGGAAAGTCCCAAGAAGATCAGCAACAGGTGATATCGAAATAGCAGATGCAGCTCAGAGAAGACGTGATAAAGCAGCTCGGTGAAGATAAACTGAATGAACTATCAACCTTGCAAATGTAGACTTGGCAGGCTGAGCTTCTAAAATCTGAAGAAGCACCCATCTGTCTCATGTAAATGCAGCTGAAGAAGTACACCATCAACACCTGACGTACATAACGCGGATAGCTCGATGTTGATGCTGAATGAAGATCCTTCAATGTTGTCTGGAAGTAGAGAACAGGTGTGTTGAACGAAGCTCCATGAAGATAATAGCCTGGAACATATATAGACTGAATACATATATCATCTTCTTCTCATACTCTCTCATACATATTCTCTCACTCTCTCTCTTCTCATCTCTTCCTCTCCTCTCTATCCCCCCCCGCACACCAAATACAACGAGAGTGAGTATTTGGTGTGGAGAAATGGATATATGACCCCCCCACGTACTGTGGAAAGGGATATACATGATACGGGTGGGTGGGAAAGAAATTGGTGGATTTGAGAGGGTTTTGTGATATGGAGATGTGTAATATGTGGAGAATGAAACCGATAACCGGAGAGAATATGCTAAATGGGTCAATATAAGATCCTGTAGAAAATTAAATGAAAAATCCGATTAGGCTTAAAATTTGATCCGAATAGCCAAGGGCAGATCCGATTAAGGATCTGAATATCAACAGGCATCTGGTATATGGGGGCAGTAATAGGGCTGTTTGGTAGTGGTGGAGAGTGATGGGTGACCGTGCTTCAACCAAGGATAGGCAAAAACGTTGGGGCAGCAACGACGAGATGGAGAGCAGCAGTGGAGCAGCGACCAGGGGCATGGATGACGGTGGCGGCTGAATGATGTGAGTGGCGGCTAGGGATATGGTTGCTGGATGATATGGCAGCAACATAGCTGCAGGACAGATGACGATGATTGTGTCGCTCGGCTGATGTAGCACTTGACCGCAACGAAGGAGATGATATCGATCTCATGCACGGCTCCAGAGATATTGCATGCCATGCGGTTGCATGTGGAGTCAAGTGTGAAGCCTCTCCACGTGAGGCGACGAAGGCTGGTGATGAGGACGTCAAGGCGATGCGGCGGCAGAGGCAATGGTTGCGATTGCGATGGCGTTGACTGCTGCTCTTGGGATTGGTGGCAGTTGCGGTCGGCGGTTGCTTGCTACTGGATACATGTGGTGGTGGTGCTAATAGACGTACGCTGACAGCACAGGGCGTAGGGCCGGCAGTCATCAGCGACACATGGGCAAGCAACGGCGGCTGTTGGCCTGGCCGGCGGTGTTGATTGATGCGGCTGGCAGCAGTGACGTTGCTGCTTGTGATTGACGGCTGCGTGATGCAGCGGTGGATGTATGGATAGACAGGAGATAGCCGGGAAGGAGATCACCGGCGGTAAGGTTTGGATTTGGAAAACATAGATCGCAGGTCGGGAATTAGTGATCTATGTGAAAGTGGAAGGAGAGCCATGGAGGCCGGAATTGCCTAGCGGGCAACGGCGGCAGCTGCCCGCAGGCGGGGGTTCTTCCCCTCAGTTGCTCTCTGGAAAAGACGAGCGGCGGCGGCTAGGGCTACGTGCGCGCCGGAAAAGAGAGGGAGGAGGGGCGGCGGCTAGGTTTCCCTCAGGAGCGAACGCGCTCTGTTCACACAGGAATTATTGTTCACACCGTGTATTGATCATGCCGGAGTATTGTTCACGCCGCGTACTTTTCACCGCCGGAGTTACTGTTCACGACTTTGATACCATGTGAAATAATAAAATTGGATTGAATACAATGGGATGAATACAAGACTGGACGCCCTCTCCTTTATATAGGAGAGGGGAGACGCCCTAAGACTTAGGATGCAAGTAATCTAAACGGGCTGAAATACAAAAGCCCAGTAACTAATTAACCTATTAACTAAATAGGCTAATATAGACTCTCTAAGACATCTGTCTCTACACAAATGGATTTCATCCTCATATTCCTCGCAAGCTCTAAAGAAAAAAGGATAGCAGAAGCTTCAGCAGCAAAAAGAATTCCAATAGCCAGCCACTGTTCTAGCAGCCATCACTATAGGTGTGCCATGATGGTTTCTGAAAATAGCTCCACAACTGGTCCTTTTATTGTCAATCATGGCTGCATCGGTGTTGATTTTTATCTCCCCTTCTATAGGAGGTACTTGGTTGGTTTACGCCTCTGAATTTTTCCACCTTGTGTAGGGCCGCCCATTTGTGGAATCCAGCAGCAAGGAGAGGTACTTTTGGTTGTTTATCCCAGCAGGGAAATTGAATATGTGCAATTTTGCACAATGAATAGGTTTAACAATCCATAAATTTTCAGGAGGGTTGAAGTTGATAGAAGATCATGGAGAGTGGTTCACCGAATAACAAGAAGTTAATACCGCTTTGTAAAGAAGATCTGTCCAAGCCACACTAAGAAGTATGCATTAAGGCCTTTCCTAACAAAGTTGTTTTCATTCATTATGCATCACTACCAGTGAAATAAAAAACGGCCAGGCGGGCCGCTTAAGCGCCCATGACCCCCAGCCGCTTAATTTTGCCATTAATCGCCCGCTTAATCATTTTGAACAAAATCGCCCGCTTTTTTCCCGCCTCACCCGCTTTTTCCCGCTTTTTTCCCGCTTTTTTGCCCGCTTTTTCCCGCTTTTTTCCCGCTTTTGTTTAAAAATCCTAATGTAAGCATCTAACATTAATTAATTACATAGCCAAGTAGTATTGACTATAATATACGAAATTTGTATACATTAAATGTTCTATGATATAGCTAGTCCTAATTCAGAATGCATACTTTGTGTGTAAGCTGTAATAATTAGGTACTGCTGTAATGCATCTATGTAAATATCCTATTGCTCTATTATACTAGTAATGCATGATTAGTTTTACTGATTTCCTTGCTGCTTTCAGTGATTAATGATTGGTACTGCTGGTTAGTATTACTTTAGTGATTACTTTAATTCAATAATTCATAGTTTGTTATATACAATTACTGATCTGCTTGCTGATTTTAGTGATTAGAGATGCTGATTAATAGTAAGTATTGATGAATACTTAGTTAATTACTGATTTGCTGATTAGATATGTATAGAAGTTCATTATAAATATATTTTTTATATACACATACATGTAATTTTGTATAAAAATATATAAAATTTAGACACCCGCTTTTTCAAAAATCGCCCGCCTACCGCTTAATCGGTTACAGGGTGCCGTCCGCACGCCTCCCGCTTCCCGCTTTCTAATACATTGATCACTACTCTCTGGGAATTTCACACATTGTGCGGTGTCTTTTAAGTCCATGATCATTGCAAAATATTATGGATTTCCTTAGGACATAACTCCAAGTCGTTATCGGTTTGTAAAGTGTTCATGCTCTTGTTGTGTTGATTCTCAACAAGAGCCATTCATTGTTTGAAAGTTGACAAACAATGTATGTAGCTCTTAAGAAAATAAAACCAGACCTTCCTTGTGTAATCATTAATGAAGCTCATCCTGTATTTACCATCGCCTTTGCAAGGAACATGAGAAGGGCCCCGTAGATCAAAGTGAACATAATCAGAGCATCCTACGATGTTAAAACCATAGCATTTAGTCTTCTCTAAAACGCAACGCTCACATAAATTAACCTTTCCATGTTACACCACACAACTCTCTCTTGCTCAAAAGTTTCATCCCTTTCTCAGACATGTGTCTCAAATGCATATGTTGAGTCTGGTGATATCCTTAGATGAGGTTGGAACCATTGCAGAGCTTGAGATAGTGAACTATGCCAGACATACAATTGATATGAAACTCACACCCATCATGAGGACATGGTTGCCTTTGAGAATGTCCAGAGCATAGAGAGCTTGTAGTCCTTTTTTTTAGTGTGCCCAATGAGATGAGATTTTTCTTCAACCTAACACCATGTCAAACGTCCATCAATAATTTGACTTCACCACTAAACATCTTGATCTTCATTATGCAACACAATTGCCTTACAAGGTCAAGCATCACAGGTAAGGACATCCCCACCTTGATGAGACTCAGGTACAGAAATAATCCTTACGCGCAGTCATGTGGTAAGATCATGCAAAATCAAAAACTCAATCCTTCTTGTAGTCAATGGATAGCGATGAAGAAACTACGTACACATCATCTGCAAAACCTCCATGACTCTAACTAGTCATTCTTCTTTTGCTTTGAACCTTTAGTCTTTACCGCATGGAAGTACTCATCCTCTAGCATCGAATTCTTTACCTACAATGTTTGACGAAGCAAGATCCTCCTCCCACTTGATTTGAGATGTCGAGGTAATTTTGACTTCTTGGAGTGAGATAGTCTTTGACTCCTAGAAATTCATCATATCTTCAAAGTTCTTGTAAGATAGTGGAAGAGTGCAAGCAACAAAATTATTTGATCCTTGTGCTATGTCTTGATATCAATGTGCCACAGGGAAGTGGATAATAGTACTAAATTCATCAAGGATTTGCCTTACATGTGAAGCCTAAAGAGGCACCTTCAATGCAAGCTCTTTGTTGATGGACTTCTTCATGTATAGAGCTTCAAGTTCATCACTAAACTATTTTGGTGATCTTTAGATGGACGACCTCGTGGAAGACTTCATCCTCCAAGAAGAGGAAGATGCATGTACATGCATTTTGATCACTCTCCTCCCACCATTTATTTGTCACAGATGCAAGTTTCTAATCCATTCTAGGAAGAGCTTTGTGGACTCATTACCACATGAGGCAAGATTCACACTTAGAGAGAATCTCAACAAGACATCAAACTTTTCAATGTCAATGTGGAGAAATGGTAAATGAGCTCACTCCAATGCAACTTGTTAGGGATGAGAGTGGCGAGAATCCCAAAAAAAAGCCCCAACAAACTTTCCGTATAGATGCAAAAGCGTGAGATAGAATGAGTCAACCGACTACGTGCAACAAGTAACAATGATGATGGCAAGCGAGCAGCCACAACATCATTTTTTAATGGTTTAGCAATTCGCAATACGGAAGCCCACGTCCATTGGCGGAGATAATATTATTCATGATGCAGAGTTACATAAAGGATGATCACAGAATAGAGAAAGAAGTACTTGATACCCTTTACACCCGCAAACCAATCATAAAAGAAGAATGGTTGCATAGAGAAGAGTTCAAGGAGGATTGAAACCTTAGGTCAGTTCTTGGCTTTAGGTCTACGTATTTTGACGCCTCTTGATATATCTTCATGTCTAGGATGAGGTCAAGGGTTTAATTATAGAAATCAAACCCATAACCTATGTTACAATTGGACTAGGACTCAATATGTGTCGCAATACGGTCGGTGTTGACCTTATACGGTCAAAGTGCCCGAACTATATATGCTACTTCCATTATATATGGTCAGATATTCTGGTTGTATATGTTGTTCGCAATACATGGTCAAGCACATCATGACTGGATATGGTCATAATATGTGTGTATTTTGGCCAGAGATGCTGATATGCATGCTGAAGTTTACCAAGCTCAGTGTAGTCTTCTAGATCATCGATTGAAGCTTTTTCTTGAGGACATAAGTTCTCCCAAAAGAACGCAGATTTGAACAACCACTGCTCGAGGGGCTAATTGTCTCTATGGTGAAGAAAGAAAATCACATTTTGGATAAAGTGTCGATAGGTGAGCTAAACATTGAGAAGATGCTGCAAAATGGAAGGGCAGTGTACAAGTGCAATGGACATAGCTTCTGTATACAATGACGAGTAGTCTGCCGATAGCATGGCAGAAACTCTTCGTAATGATGGTGCAAACATGAGGATGATGCCCAAACACACATTTGAGCGAAAACTATCACGTCATAGCTATGCACATGAGTGCTTGTTATTAGAAATAACTAAATAATTAAGCATTAATTGTGGAGAATCAGTCCGTTATTCAATTTTGTCATTTATTATGAGTCTGGGTTTGTGGCCCATTGCTTATTTGAATCCAATCTGTATTGTTCCTGTACAAGGTAATTAGAACAATGTATATGAGAGGCATTTAGAGTACTTAGAAGGGTAATTAATAACATTCGCTTTTAAACCCTACAATATATACAAGAGGGAAAAAATACAAGGCCATAAGACAAAACCTTAATGGCCAACATGTAAGCCTATATACATTATTAACCCATTAACTGATAACTCTCAACAGTACCCTCTCCTTTATACAGTAGAATTTTCTTAGCAATCACTTTCCTACCTCATTTTTCACATAAAATCGAAACAGTAAACTGCATCTATAAATCATCATCATCATCTATAAATAATAGAATACAATAATCATTATTCATTGTTTATTTTGGAATCTTGGAATGCAAGCCCGACTTTGGCCACATATTATTTACTGTAGTCTCATGGTAGAAAGGGTTTGAGCATTCAACGAAACTGAAGGTCCACCCTATTTTTTTCCCTTCAAGAACCATTTATTTTTTTCTTTTAAACATTTTAGAGAGAGGGGCTCGGATAAACGGAATCCAGAAACATGTGAGTGCAGACAGGTAGCCAATGTTGGTGAGCAACCAGATGCTAACATCATTTCCTTGTTGAATATTTGTCTTTCTGAAACACAAATATCAGATAGTACTTACAAAAGGAAAACTGAAACTAAATCCCCCGTAATCAGAGAATATAGTAGATGCCGACTCAACAAGGCCATACTAGTTGTGCACTCTCTCTACTCTCCCGTTTGGTCATATCTATACCAGTCCTAATAACACTAGTACTTGACCAACAAAATGTGAATGTCTCAAACTTCTTATAGTAACAGATAATCCAAATGTTAACTGTAAAATATTATAAACTTTTATCAGAATATGAAAAAAAATGTCTAAGTAAAGTGGATATTAAAATCTACAATAAGTAACCATGTTTGTCCGATAGGGCAGATCATTTACCTTATCATAGCCAATCCAAGTGCAGTGACAGCTAAAATTAATTAACAGTAAAATTAGAGTGGGAGTGGATACAAAACGGAGACGCAAAGCTAGTTTCATGGATTTAAGGTAGAGAAGATATTCAAGATCACTAACAAGTAGTACTAAAAATAGATGAAAAAGACCACTTGGCTCACATTTCCAAGAAAGATCGGCTTGAACTGTAGCATTCCAGCAATAGTAAGTAAAACAGTGGGGTCATCTGGCACAAGTGAAGCGCTTGGAAGTATTTTGTGACCACGCGAGGCATAAAAATTGAGGAAGCGTCTCCGTATTTCATCTCCACTGATATCCTGTTCTGATAAGTTCTCCGTAGCTATTTTACTTGTTTGAGGAGCTGAAGGTGAAGCTATTACAATAATGAAACCAAATAAAGATCAGATTCATTAGTTCATGAAATGATATAGAAGATAAAATGCATGATCCTACCTGATGCACTTATTCTGGAAGATGAGCCTTGTACTATCTTCTTGTTCTTCCAACATTTTGCATTAAATTGGAAGACTGCTCTTGAATAGTCCCAATGTTCCTTGCAGTTGTAGCCTACATGCCAAATGACGGTGATTTGGTGAACAAAGTCTATAAAGTATAAAAAAAGGTAAGAAGTAGCAATTCATTAGAAATTTATGGAAATTATAATCAAGTCCCACTGAGATCTAATAACAATTCACTGTTCCTATTAATGGTCTATCGAGTTGCATTTGCGGCCAAATATGCAATTCCCAAAAGTGGCCAAATTTGTGATAAGTGTATTATTTTAGTATTTTTGCTATCAACAATTGTCTTTTATTATATTTGGGAATACTTTAAATTTCAAATTAAAAGTGATGATTGTTGAAAGTCATTAAACAGTTACAATAATAATATTTATATCATATTTATCAAGACACACGCCTAGGTGTGCCTCGGTGGGCTAGGCAATAGAAGAGGGTCCAAACTTGGCGCCTAGGTCTAGAGTTAGATCGGGCGGACGACTAGGGCCTTTTAGGATTAGTATAGGTCACTAGGGCCAAATTAGGTTAGAATAAGGTCAGCTTATAGCATTTTTAGGTATAAGTTAGGTTTGATTTAGGTCAAATGAGATGAAGGTCTGATCTGGTCAAATAATATCAGTTTCAAACAAAGGCAAGTTAGACTTAGGTGTACTTTGGGTAATGTAAGATGTGATTTTGAGTGATGTTTGCTTTGAATAAGTTTAGAGAAAAACCAATACATTGGTAAACTTTATAAAATTTATCTATAATGTATAACTTTGTGTAACTATGGTTAACATCATATTTTTGTGGGATCTAATATTGTGGTTTCGGACATGACGGCGTACATCTTCATTCATGTTAATTTCATTCAACATTATGTTCAATTCATGCTTGGGTCACTTTAAATTGATGCTTGATTATTGTTCTTCACCTAAGAAAGTATTCCTATCGAAATAAATTAAAGATACAAATTATGATATAGGTACTTTATAATTTCGAAGGATTACATTAATATTAGTGTTTTTATAGTAATATGACAAAAAAAAACAAAAATGGGTATGCCTTGCATTTGCTGCTACATACCATATACACTATACAGTACCTTCCTTGAATGTCGTATTACATGCCGGTTTCAGAACATTGTCTTTACATTATTATTTTATGGATGGTGATGTCCCAGATGATGTTTTTCACATGAGCACATCAGGACGGTTGTGATGGAGGAGTGCAACCGGAGTAGTATGTAACCGCAAGATTCCTTTTAATTTAAAAAGTAATTTCACAGAACAGTGTTATGACCAGCCATGCTATATGTGAATGAATGTAGGGCAGGGACGAAATAAGGCCTCAACAAGAAGAATGTGGCTGAAATGCCCACTCTACGATGGATGTGTGGGAAGACAAGGAAAGATCGCTTGAAAAATGATTACATCAGTAACAAAATGAGGGTGGCAAGTATTGAGAACAAGTTGTGTGAGGGTCACCTGATATGGTATGGACGAGCAACGTAGACTAATAAACACGCCTATTTGAAGCAATGTTATTAAGTTGTGCATGGTTAAAAGAAGAGGTAGAGTCGATCCCAACATGGTTAAAATTGAGGCCCAGATGATGATGATGATGCACAATGTAAAATTAATAGGTGTCTAAAAATCTCCATATACACAATGCAAACGTCTTGTTGTAGAGGAATCTACTAGTTACAAAAGTTGGACTCTATCTTATCTAGGGAATTTTAGCCTCACGGTGGTTAAATGTTGTCAAGGTGTCTATCTAAGAGTGGCAAGATGCCCTATGAACTGATTGTGACAAGAAGTTGGGGAAATGTGACCAACGATGGAGTTCAGGTCCTTAGGCTTGTAAGGACATTGTTGGTCTATTTAGATCTATTTCAAGTTTAATTTTGTAAATTTTGGTTTGATTTTGGTAAGATTTAGTTAAAATATCATGCTTTTGCCAACTTTCATCCAGATCAATGTAGTTTTGATAAATCCAACTTAGGTCTAATTGTTTTGATCATGATTAGTTAAGATTAATCTTGATTAGTTAAGTGATTAGTTAAGAACTAATTGAAGTTTATTGAGATATATATGTCTTTTTTCCTTTATTCTTATTTATGTATTTCTTTTCTCTTTTCTTATTTCTTTAGTCTCATAAAATATGAGTCTAAGTGTACTACACTCATTAGGGTTTTGTTTGCTTCCATGTATCACCTCCTCCTATATATAAGAGAGGGGTTTGTTGTTTTATCAATATAACGAGATGAGAATTTTTAATATTTTATACTTAACATAGACGGAAATATTTAATTTGAACATTATGACAAGAAAAAAGAATATAGAAACCCATTATGCACTAGGGCCCTCAAACTGACCAAGGCGGCAAATTCGGCATGACAAAAGGCAAGGCACGTCCCCTTGGGGTGCCTTGCCCCCTAGGTGCGTGCCTTAACAAGTATGGTTTAACCACACCATTTGTTGAGGCATCTTGACACACATGGTATGATGAATCACGCCCAAGGAATGAAGAAAGATGGATAATTCTTTATTAACAAACTCTAGCCACCACTATAACTTCTAGATACAGGTGGCAGAAAATTAAGTTGTTATTTGTTTTAAAAAAAAAAGAGCAGAAATATCGGACTTCTCTTTGAGAAAACATATTCAAGAGGCTCGAGTACAATCATCTACTAAAACCAAGAAGTAACAAAAACCTCTTTAAGACTTTGAATACGACAAGGCCCCCAAAGATTTTTACTGGCCGAGTAAAAGAGATTACAGTCCCTGTATATTTTTCCTGGGAGAAAAAAACATCATGTGATGTTACCCTACTCAACATACCTCGAGTTGAATTGTCTCATTTGAGGATACTTCTCAGTACTATTGACAGGGAACTGGCAAATTTGAATGACACAAACTGGAGGCAAAGTTGCAGGAAGGGCTGTGAGCAAGTGCAAAGGTGGATGGAAGATTGAGGTAGTAGAGTCCACTACAATCAAATCCCCCATCAATCTATGTCACAGTCTGGAAATCATGTAGAAGGGAAAAGAAAAATAAAAATGACTCAATTGTTCTAAGACTTAGTGATCTTGCTGATGGATAAACAAGTTTAGTAAAATTTTGGTACAGGCATAACATCAGCGAGAAGTAGAGATTTGTCAAAAGTAACGCTTCACATACAAGTATTGTGAGATAGAGGTCCATCAGGCATCAACAACACGAACATGAAATGGATGAGAAAGTGGCTGTTGAGACTTAAACAAGGATGCATTGCCACAAA
The DNA here is from genome assembly GCA_963693085.1 of Alisma plantago-aquatica. Classification (NCBI taxonomy): domain Eukaryota; kingdom Viridiplantae; phylum Streptophyta; class Magnoliopsida; order Alismatales; family Alismataceae; genus Alisma; species Alisma plantago-aquatica. The sequence goes on along the minus strand of OY856410.1, from coordinate 1,417,291,091 downwards.
TGCGAAAAGAGTTGCCAGAATCTAGTCAGAAACACGAGGAATGATAGACAGGGCAAATACCTAATATGTCAACAACCAAGCAGCAGTAGTAGGCTGAGATGTATCAGGGATGTTAGGAAACCGCAACAGGAATCTATCGTATTCTTCTCAAAAAGAAATGACTTCTCTATGTCATCAATAGATGCTTGATTGATTTTGGGAGTGAAATATCCAAAAGGACAGTAGTATTGACCAACACCAATATGATGTATGATTCGTGTGATGTCTATGATCACAAGAGAGGTTGCTATGTCTGTATCCACACCCATGAGTAGGTTGATGTCCCCTCCTTCTGGCTGATATATTCCACATTCCGAACCTATCAATATTTAAGAGTCAGATTTTGGTATAGAAATCAGACATATCCAGTTGAAATGGACGAGCATAGATCTACTCCGATTTCCTGCAAAGCCATCATCTGGTATACTTGTCTTCAGGACTCAAGAGTAGCAAGAAATTGAACAAGTCTGATGACGTCACTCTGCTATTGAGTTCCAGCAACATTATTATATATGAGTCATGTTAATCCCAAAGATTTTTCAGAGAACCATCATTGTGAGAGAGACATGGATCCGTTTGGTGGTATAAATTTCCTCCAGCACTTCATATCATCTAGCAATGTTGCTCTTGTAAAATGAATTTCATGGAGAACAACCCACATATGTTTTGCAGTAATAAGTCGTGACTGTTTGTAATAGATTGTGCAACGTCATTCAAGATGCACATCGGAACCCATTTATTATTTGCTTCCCAGTCTTCGATTCTATCTTTGGCCACAAGTGGTTCATTCAGAAAAATATAATTCTTTTGTAAGATCGCATGTATCAGAAGAAAGAGATAACACGCAGGAGAGAGCTGGAACCATTTGGTTTGATGGAGGTATCTTATTGTGATGAACGACGCTTGTAGTACAGTGGTAGAATTTTTTCCCCTCAGAGTCAATGAAGTGTGGATACGAACATTGGACTCCATTGAATCCGTCATGGGATCAGAAGCAGAGGAGGAGATGATTTACATCAAGGGCCCCGCAAACAAGAGTTTAAAGGAAAAAAGGCCTAGACGACTACATGTGGCAGGCCAAAAGCAACGGCTGAAGGGCAGAAGGAGAGAAGTTGGCGAAGGCAGGGAGAGAGGAGGTCGTAGGTTGTAGAAATCTGTGCCCAAGATAAAAGGAATGGAGGAGCCACAAAGAGGTGTCTATCTGGCTGTCGATACATCGCGGTCTTCCTCAGCTAGCAACAACGAGGGGAAGATGGTGAACTGATTGAGAGAATGGGACAACAGAGGCGCAGCTATTAGAAGACAAGGGGCGGCCGAGTCGGCAATTTCCTTTCGCTAATAAACATTGTCTTGCTTCTTTGCTCTAATTGAATAGCAAGGTTTTTACCGAGCAACTACCTACCTCTATGAGAGCTGCATAGCCTCCGCGGAAACCCCCGGCTAGCACCTGTGCCGAGCCACGACGTCGACCCTCTTCGGTGCGGCGGTTCAGTTACGGTCGAGGCCAGCATCAAGCCGCAGCGCATGCCGTGGGCAAAGTCCGCTGCCATGGCGGCTTCTGTTGCCCCCAACGCTGGCGTCACTACCCGAGCTGGTGCTTCCAGTGAGCCAGCCGTCCGGGAGAATCGGTTGGGCGCGAACGAAGAATGGAGAAGATAGGACTGACGTGGGAGTAAATGGGCAAGAGGAAACCAATGGACAAGATTTGTCTCCACAAACTGTTTGCTATAAGGTCAAAATACGAACCATATACATACATCATTCTTAAACTTACCTTTGAAATTCGAATGGAGTTTGGAATTACAAGTCACTCCATTCAAATTTGATATATTCTGTCTAATAGCTATTTGTTTGTGCCACCCGTTAAAAGGAAAGCGAAGTCATTATCTAATACTAGCGGAGGATACGTGCTAAGCACGTGAGCTGCGTTTAGATTTTGGTAGTAGTATAAACGCATCATAAGATATTTATATAATGGTGAAATTCGTATGATGACACATCATTGTAAAACGTTGTCCTTCACATCTACATAGCAGATGAGATCGATGACAAAAATTAGGCATGCACATTGATTTTTACAAAGCGCCTATTCTTAAGAACATATTAAAGAGAACTACATAGACATGATGAGAGCTAGTTCTTTGCTTCTTCTTGTATTTTCAAATTCTTCGACTATACAAAATTCTAGTACCTTTTGTTAGTTTGTACTACAAACATGAGATGCTTCATACTGATATGGGTTTGTCATTTCTCAATTAGGTCTAATTATTCATGCATGTTATGAGTATAAGAATATTGTGTGCACACAAAGATATGTGCATGGAAATAGAGACAAATTTATGTTTTTGGGTCTTACCACTAAGTTCACTGCCATTAATACCAGGTCGGCATAGAAGTGCAAACAAAAGGCTAACACACATGTACAATAAGCAATTGTCACATAATTTCCAAGAATAAACTAATACACATGTGGAATAAGAAGTTTGCATAGAGGTGTGAATAGAAGGTATGTGGCCTGTATTTATTCATGACTCTTTGATTGAGACGCATCAGCAATTTCTACATTGTTATATAAACAATAATTGCTTTGTTATAGTTGTGTATGCTCATCACTCATCTCAGATCTGAAACTTGCTATAGAATCATCTCATATGTATTTCTCAATCTATGAACTCTCGATGGTGTTGGGCGATTTGAACATGATGTTTTCTCCTTTGGAAAAGACTGGCGGTGGCTTTTTTCAATTTTCAGAATCCGCAAAGTTTCAAGATTGTATTATGCATTGTGACTTATCAGATTTTGGTTTTTCTAGTTTTCCATATGCCTACAAAGCTGGGATACTTCATGAAAGACTAGATCGCGTGCTTGTTAATTCTTCCTTTCTTATATCAGTGTGAAACTATGTTGCTCATCACTTGCTCCGTATACAATCAGATCATAACCCTGTCCTTTTCTTCAAAATTGTGAAGCCACCCTTTACACCAATCTTCAGGTTGAAGTCAAGTTGGAACACGGATGAATCCTTCAAAAATCTTTTGTTTAAGTTATAGCATGATCAATTGGGTTTCACCACAACAATGCGTTATATGAATAAGGACATTCTTGCATGGGATAGAGAGAATAGATGTATGCAGCAAATGAGGAAATATCATCTATTGCAATCGATTGAAGCTATGGAGCAACTTCTTGTAACATCCTACTCCTCAAAGTTTGATCTATATTGTAATCATTTACATCATCAGTATGATCAATTTATTATGAATGAGCTATCCAATATAAGGTAAAAATGTCATATCAGGTGGTTGAAGGATGGAGATGCAAATACTTCCTTTTATCATGCTTTTGTTAAGACTCGACGCCAACAGAACAAGATCTCCATGCTCCTTAATGGTTTTGACGAGGAATTGTCGGATGTTCGGCCTATAAAATAGCATGCATTAGCCTTCTTTAAATGACAATTTCCTTCATCATATACTCCATCTATGGTGAGCCTTCTTCAAGTCCCTGATATGCATGATTTACTATCTTCTGAACAAGCTTCTATACTTGTTGTTCTTCCCTTTGAACTTGAAGTAGAACACACTCTTCGCTCAGTGGAATGCAATAAAGCTAGTGGACTAGATGGTGTTGCTGTCGAATTCTTAATTGCACATTGATCTTGTTGAGAGAGTGTCTTAAACTCTCTAGAAAATCTTCCTTGATGAACCAAACATCTACACCAAGCCTTGGCATCTTCAGGATGCATTTTGGGCACCTACGGGTCTATTTATGGTCATTACTCCATACCATATATGGTCTGCCTGGAGGCCCTGAACTGTATATGTATTTATGGTCCAACCAGACCGTATACAGTCCATCGCCAGATTGTAGATGTTGTTGATTTGGAAATATAGTATGTGTTACAGACTGTATACAGTCCCCGTCGGACCGTAAATGCGGCCAGAAAACAATCTAATGACTTTGGGACTTTGGATATAGGTTCTATTCTTATAAATAGATCCCATCAACTTATCCCAAACGTGAAGAGCAACAAAGATACATCAAGAGATGTCATTTTACAATGACCTAAAGCCACAGATGGACCTAAGGCTTTCTTTAGGGTTTCACGCCTCCAAGAGCTCCTCTCCAAGCAATTATCTTCTTCCACTGTTGGCTTTCAGGTGTAAAAGAGGATTGGGTTCTTGTTCTCTCTTCTGTAATTATCATCTCTATAATCTCTTTATCAAAATGTTATCTCTGCCAGTGGATATAGGCTCCCACATTGGGAATTTGTTAAACCACTATAAATCTCATCTTTGTGGTTGCTTGCTTGTTCGTTGTTGATCTTTGTCGTACGTATTCAGTTTGGATTGATGGATCTCATGCTTTTGCATCTCCGCAACAAGCTTGTTGGGCCTTGTTGTTCGGGTCTCCCATCATCACCATATCCCAACAAGTGGCATCAGAGCAAGTTCTACTACTGGATCTCTACCATGACATCGAAGTACAACATCGAGAAGTTTGATCGCTTGAAGAGATTCTCTCTCTGGCAAGTCAAGTGTGAATCTTGCCTCACAGAAGAAGGAGTCCACAAAGCTCTTCTCAAAAAGGATAAGAAATCAGAATCCAAAACGGATGACCCGTGGGAGTAGATTGATCAGAAGGCATGTACATGCATCTTTCTCTATTTGGAGGATGAAGTCCTCTGTGAGGTCGTCCATCTGAAGACCGCCAAAGACGTTTAGGATGAACTTGAAGCACTCTACATGAAGAAATCCATCACCAATGAACTTGCACTAAAGAAGCACCTTTTCATGCTTTACATGGAAGAAGGTGGTTCCTTAACGACTCTTCTCAATGAGTTCCACGACCTCAGGCAGATCAATGTGAAGATAGAGGGCAAGGATCAAGTAATTTGTTGCTTTGTACCCTTCCACCATCCTATAAGAATATCCAAGATATGATGATATTATGTGAGTCAAAGACTATCTCACTCCATGAAGTCAAAATGACCTTGACGTCTTAAGAGAAATTAGAGAAGGATCTTACTTCATCAAAAGTAGTGGGTGAAGCTTTAGCCGCTAGAGGAAGGGAGCATCCACATGACAAAGACCCTGAAAGTTCAAAGTAAAAGAAGAACAAATCAAAGTCACATTAATCAAAGAGGTGCACCTATTATGAGAAGACATGTCATACCCAGGATGAATGTTATAAGTTGCAAAACAAGTAGAAGCATGAGAAATCAAATGATGTTGCAGCACATGCAAAGGTGGCTCATGGAGTATCTAAAGATGGCAGCTACATTCTTGCTTCATCTCCATCCCACAACTACAAGAAGGATTGGATTCTTGATTCAACATGCATGTACTACATGACTGAGCGTAAGGATTATTTTCAGTCACATCAAGGTGGAGATATCCTTATGGGTGATGATCGTCCTTGCAAGATGATTGGTTTTGTCACGGTGAAGATCAAGATGTTTGATGGTGGAGTCAGAACATTGACGAATGTCTGACATGTTATCAGGTTGAAGAATAATCTCATCTCATTGGGCACACTTGAAGATAAGGGTTGCAAGTTCTCCTGTGAAAACGGAGTTCTTGATGTTCTTAAAGCTGATCGGGTCCTCATGAAGGTAGTGAGAAATTCATACAAACTATACATCTTGCAAGGTTCCACTATCTCAAGCTCTGTAGTGATTACAACTTCATCTAGAGACACCACAAGGCTCCGGCATATGCGTTTGGGACACATGCCTGAGAAGGGAATGATGTTTCTGAGCAAGAGAGGGTTGTTGTGTGGTAAAAGCATTGGAAAGTTAGATTTCTACGAGCATTGTGTTATGGGGAAGGCCAAAGGCAATAGCTTGGACACAATAATTCATTCTTCTAAGGATGCTCTAAATTATGTTCACTCTGATCTATGGGGCCCTTCTCGTGCTCCTTCCTAAGGTGGTGCTAAATATATGATGACCTTCATTAATGATTGCACAAGGAAGGTTTGGGTTTATTTTCTTAAGAGCAAGGACTAGGCGTTCTTGACTTTCAAGCAATGGAAGGTTCTTATTGAGAATCAAGCCGACAAGAGCATAAAGACTTTTTGGACTGATAACGACTTAGATTTCTATTTTAAGGAGTTCAATAATTTTTTTAGTGATCATTGGGTCAAAGGCATCGTATAGTGCGTCACACTCCCCAACAGAATGGTGTAGCAGAAAGAATGAATAGAAATTTGTTAGAAAAGGCATGATGCATGCTTCTCAATGCGGGCTTGGATAGATCTTTCTTTGCTGAAGCGATATCAACCTCTTGTTATTTGGTGAACCATTCTCCATCGTCTTATATTAATTTTAAGACTCATGAAGAAGCTTGATCTGGTAAACCTATTGTTTATTTGAATATGCAAATATTCAGTTGCTCTGCTTATGCACATTCTGATACTGGAAAATTAGAACCTAGAGATATCAAATGCATATTCCTTCATTATGCTTTTGGGTGAAAGGATAACGTATTTGGTGAAAGGATCCTTCTTCATCATGTTTCTTGGTAGAGTGTAATGTTACTTTTAACGAATATGCCGTGGTGTCTACTATGCAAGACACAATTACTCTTCTACATGTTCTCTACAGGGCATCTCACAATAGGTGGAGACCAAAGAAGATGTCAGTTCATAGGTTGATGAACAAGATCCCTCTTCTATGCCAGATGATTCAGTGCTTTTTGAATATAAAGAAGAGATTCCAAAAAGGTTCTTATAGTGTAGCCAAAGGCAAAGACAAACATAACGTCAAACCACTCCAATGTTATGGCTTTGGTGAATCCATGGTAGCCTATGCTCTTTCCAACTCTGTTGATGTGGATATTGGTGATGAGCCAACCAATTTCTGTGATATAGTCGCAGGTCATGGCGCTCCGTAGTGGATTTCTTTAATGATTGAAGAGATGGAATCACTTCACGAGAATCAAATTTGAGATTTTGTGGTACCTCCCAAAGGCAAGAAAGTAGTGGGCTGCAAGTGGGTCTATAAGAAGAATGAAAGTGATAGATACAAGACACACCTTATTGAAAAAGGCTACAGTTAAATTGAAGGCATTGATTATAATGAAGTCTTCTCACCTATTGTCAAGCATAGTTCCATACGCGTGCTTCTTTCTTTGGTAGTCGTTGAAGACCTAGATTTGCAACAACTAGATGTAAAGATAGCTTTTCTGCATGGTGAACTAGAAGAAAAGATCTACATGCAACATCTAGAGGGTTTTGAAGACAAAGAGAATCATGTGTGCTTGCTCAAGAGGTCACTCTATGGGCTAAAGCAATCTCCTAGACAATGATACAAGAGATTTGACTCTTTCATGACACGCAATGGATTTTCCAGGAGTAGCTATGATGCTTGTGTCTACTACAAAGGGTTGTATGATGATTCCTTTGTTTACCTACTGCTATATGTTGATGACATGTTGATTGCTTCTAGACACACATTTGAGATTTCCAAGGTGAAATCTCTTCTAGGTGAGAATTTGATATGAAAGACCTAGGTGAAGCTAAGAAGATTCTTGGCATGGAGCTTCAAAGGTACCGTAAAGATTGAAGGCTTATCTTGATACAGGAGAAGTACATCAAGAAGGTTCTTCACAGGTTCCACATTTTAGCTGTGAAGCCTGTTTCAACTCCATTGGCCACTCACTTCAGGTTTTTGGCTTTACAGTCTCCAAAGTCTGATGAAGAAGAGAAAGAGATGGCACATGTACCTTACTCCAGTGCCATTAGTAGCATAATGTATGCTATGGTTTGTACTATACCAAACATCACTTATGCAGTCAGTGTGGTTAGTCGTTACATGGCTCATCCTAGCAAGTCACATTGGTAAGTAGTTAAGTGGATTCTAAGGTATTTGAAGGGAACTTCAAATATTTGTTTAGTCTTTCGTGGAGTTCAAGTCATCACGACAGGTTATGTGGAATCAGATTATGCAGACGATCTTGACAAGAGGAGATCTCTCACATGTTGCATGTTCATGGTGGGGTCTATAACTGTTAGTTGGAAAGCCACTCTACAAAGTACTATTTCTTTATCTACTACTGAAGTAGAGTACATGGTGGCAACGGATGTCATGAAGGAGGCTTTATGGCTCAAAGGCTTGATGAATCAGTTGGGCGTGGTTTAAGAACAAGTTATTGTTTATTGTGATTGTCAAAGTGATATACATCTTATCAAAGATCAAATGTTCCATGAGAGCATGAAGCACATTGATGTTAAGTACCACTTCATTAGAGAAGTCACAGCTAAAGGCAAGATTCAAATAAAGAAGATTGGTACGTTTGAGAATCCAGCTAACATGATGACGAAGACTCTCCCATTAGCTAAGTTTGAGCTTTGGTCAAAGTTAGTTGGTCTTCTTTCTACCTGAGCTTTGCTCATACAGGGCATGTGCAGGATATGGTATTCTTAATCAGTTTTTGATATTGGAGAAGATTGCAAGTGCTTTTCTACTTCCATCATTTTTTAGTTAAAGACAAGGTGGAGTTTGTTGAGAGAGTGTCTTAAACTCTCTAGAAAAGCTTCCTTGATGAACTGGACGTCTTACACCAAGCCTCGGTATCTTCGGGATGCATTTTTTACACCTACACGTGTATTTATAGTCATTACTCTAGACCATATATGGTATGTCTAGAGGTCCTGGGTTGTACATGTATTTACAGTCCAACCATACCATATACAGTTCAACGTCCCATAATGTTGTTGATTTGAAAATACAGTCTGTGTAACCACTACTACAGAAATGCCTTTTAGCGTCGGTTGTTTAACCCCCTTTGGCGTCGGTTTCCGAGCGACGCCTATGTGGGCACCGCAAAAGGTCGAACACTTCGGCGTCGATTTTTTAACCGATGCCTATTTAACGTACAGGCGTCGGTTGTTTATAGAAAACCGATGCCAAAAGGGTTCGCGCCATAGAAAACGGCGTCATCTAGGACACATTCTGCGTCGGTTATCTACTAACAGACCAAAACCTATATGGCATATAGCGTCGGTGTTTAATTGGTAACCGACGCAGAAAGTGTCCTACATGACGCCGTTTTCTGTGGCGCGAACCCGTTTGGCGTCGGTGATCAACTAAACAACCGACGCCATTTCCAGTACGGCCGTGGCCACATTAGGCGTCGGTGATCAACTAAAAAACCGACGTTGTAGGTCTTTGCTGACGGTTTTCTGTAAATAACCGACGCCTATATCTATTTTTTTCATATCAGTTTGCAGGCCTACTGTGGCTGGTCAGCAGGATGAGAACCTGCAGTTCAGTTTTCTGAACTGCAGGTTTACGACATCCATTGATATCAGCCTACAAACAGGCCACAAACCTGCAAAATTAACAAATATTCTTTTCACACATTCACACATAGGTAGATACATTCAGACATCAATTCAATTCTCACATTCACACATATAGAAACATTCAAATACATGTATTAACATTCAGAAATATTCATTTACAAAGTATCATTCATTATCGCTATCAACATCCCAATTATATCTTACAATTGCCACTGCTTGTATGGCTTTTTCCCATTCTTCTCTTATTTCATTTAATGATTCCATCGTATATGGAGCATGTATATTTTTTAAGCGTTTACCTATAGTGTGGTCAGTTTTAAACACCTGCAAAGAGAATGATGTATATATATAAGTAATAATATAAAAATAAGATTGATATATTTCATACTAACTAATGAGACTATATATAATACCTCATGTATGGTATCGATGTCCAATGCGGCATGTTTGATAATCATCTGCATAAATCGCATCACATAGTATGTGCATGCCCAGCCATTGTCTTGTGTAGTGCACTATAAATTGAAACATACAAAATAATACAACTAAGCACAATTCACATCAATAATATATACATTGGAGTCGGGAACTTACTTGTACGTTCTGCCAATTTATTGGATGGTTCTTTTTCCTTGGGACCATTCCTCCAGCCTTTTTGAATGCATCTAAACCCCTATATGTTAATATAACACAGTAAATTGCATAAGTAAATAGTAATGTAATAACAGATGTTAACAGATACAAAAATGAAATATTTCTCACCAGAATAATGGCATTCTCATTACGTGTCCAATTTTAGTGTTTAATGTACTTCCCGTGGGATCTAGATAATAAACAGTGAACGTCCCGGGGACAATAACTAGTAACTCCCAATGTCTACCGCTAGAGGTAAAAAGTTAACAATTAATAACTCAAAATGCACAATAAAAATGGAATTTTCTTAAGTCCAAATTATAAATAAAGTAAACTTACTTGACATTGAATGGAGCTATTATTATCGTCTTCTTTTGCTGACCAAAACTTGTAAAAGCATCTATACAGTATTGTTGAACACTATCAGGGTCTTTAGCTACCATACTAATCAATGATGGAATCAAAAATCCCACATGATCAAATGCAAATTGTTTGCATTGATCTTCGACTAATTAGCTGTAAAACATGTATTACGTATGCATTAATATATAAGAAACCATATCACCAGATCTTACACAAGGTATATGGATGTATAAACAAGATCTCACCTTATCCATGTCTCTATCATTGATGTATTCAGCCAAGCATACATAAACAACTCAATAATATCTTGTATAAATAAAGAGCTATCATATGATTGACCTGCATAATCTGCATCTAAAGAAACAATTATAGGGCAATGTATATTATGTGCCCGTATCCAACATGCCATTCCCCTACAAGCAGGACCTAACGGGTATGTTAGGTCAGTTGGAACCCAACTTCGTAATGCGGGAAGTGGAGGTGGAGGCCTAGGTGCTCCTGGTGTCTTCTTTTTAACCTGTATATATAATTTCATATCAGTTGACCTTATATATACACATTAACAGTCTAAATCAATGTAAATTTATCTTACAATTTCAGTAGTGTAGACGACATCTGCTTTGGGCCACAATATGACCCCGCCTTCTGCCTCAGCAAGTGTATCAATATCCGGGTGGGGATATGGCAATGTAGCTTCCCTCCAATCGGGTAACACACGTAATGGGCCCACACGAATGTAGGTCCAGTCTGGATTTTATCCCATCTTTAGTCTTACCTGGTATATTTGACAGAGTACCAATGATGCTATCACAGACATTTTTCTCAACGTGCATTACATCGATACAATGGCTGACTGTCAAAGAACTCCAATAAGGAAGATCCCAAAATATTGACTTCTTCTTGAATGAAGAATTGTCACTCCGTGTGGCCTTACTACATTGTGATTTCTTACCAAATTCATTGACAATGTCTTTTACTCTTTCATAAACAACATCCCCTGGTATAGGTTTAGGTGCACTCCGTTCATCATTCCATCCATTGAATGCTTTGTGCTTCCTACGATACAGATGGAATTTTGAAAGAAACCTTAGATGACCAAGATATACAGTCTTGCCGCCATGTTTTAGTCTTATTGAATTAGTGTTTTCTTCACATATAGGACACACTTTAGCTCCTTTGACACTATATCCAGACAAATTCCCATATGCTGGAAAGTCATTAATAGTACAAAACAACATAGTGTGCAAACGAAATGTCTCTCTTGCTGAAGCATCATAGGTCATCACACCTTCAGCCCAAAGTTTCTTTAAGTCATCAATCAAAGGTTCAAGATAAACATCGATATCATTTCTGGGTTGTTTAGGGCCCGATATCAACAACGAAAACATAACGTACTTATTTTTCATACACATCCAAGGAGGAAGATTGTATATAACAAGCATGATTGACCAAGTGCTATGTTGGCTGCTCAATGTCCCGTACGGATTCATCCCATCTGTACAAAGCCCAAGTCTTAAATTCCTATCTTCTTCACCAAATTTGGGGTACAATAGATCAATCTTCTTCCACTATGGGGAATCAGACGCATGTCGTAGGATCCCATCATTATTTTTCTTAACATCTGCATGCCACCTCAAATTCTTTGCATCTTTCAGATTTGCAAACAAGCATTGAAACCGTGATATTATAGGTAAATACCACAACACCTTGGCAGGAGAACCAGTTTTGGACTCCCCCGAAGTCGTCAATTTATACCGTGACGCACCGCATTTTGGACAATCTTTCAAATCTACATAGTCCTTTTGAAATAATACACAATCATTCGGGCATGCGTGTATCTTCTTGGCCTCCATTCCCATTGGGCACAACATTTTCTTTACCTGGTATGTTGAGATTGGCAGCTCGTTTCCTTCAGGAAGCATTTCTTTCAACAAAGTCAACAATGAAGTGAAGCTTTTGTCGCTCCATCTATTATTAGCTTTCAACTTATACAATCTCAACACAGCGCTAAGCTTCGTAAACTTAGCACAGCCTGTGTATAACAGTATCTCAGCATCATGCACAATGTTTCTAAAGATAGGAGGTGGATCGGTGTGCTCTACCCTACAACTATCCAGCATCGCATCAACGATGTCTGCTGGAACTGGTTCGTTCACATTTACATCATCGGAGGAAATTTATTCTTCCACCCAAGCACTTCTATCGACATCTACTGGTTTCGATTTTAAAATCTCTCCATGCCATTGCCATTCTGTATAGCCTTGTACAATCTTGTTGCACATGACATGACTTTTGATTTCCTCACCAGTGTTGACTTTCAAGTTGTTACTGCAATGCCTACATGGACAGTAGAACCTATCTGTAGGTTTTTTCCTATGTTCCTCGACAAATCTAATAAACTGATCAAGACCAGATATAAACTCTGGGGTGCAACGATTACGAATGGACATCCATGATCTATCCATTCTATGATCAAAGAGAAAACAAGTATATATTAGGAAACAAGTATATATTAGGAAAAGATTAGGGTATACACTTACATCCTAAGTGTATAATGTGATGTCATTCTTATATGTACTTAGAGAACAGCGGGGAAATGCTGCCGAAATTTTCTTGAAAACCCAATACACATTATACACTTACATCCTAAGTGAGATTAGGTGTTCAAGAACAGTCCCAAACCGGGGACTATCCAAGATTTAATCCTAATGAGTCAATCTTGGACGGGTTTCTAGGCCAACAAACACATTTGATGTCATTCTTATATATAATAAATGTGTACCACCTGTCCCATCCTTGAACACCTAATCTCACTAGTAAGTGTATAATGTGTATTGGGTTTTCAAGAAAATTTCGGCAGTATTTCCCCGCTATTCTCTAAGTACATATGTACTTAGAGAACAAACGGGGAAATGCTACCAAAATTTTCTCGAAAACTCAATACACATTATACACTTACATCCTAAGTGAGATTAGGTGTTCAAGAATAGTCCCAAACCGGGGACTATCCAAGATTTACTCCTAATGAGTCAATCTTGGATGGGTTTCTAGGCCAAAAAATACATGTATGTGTTGTCATTCTTTACAAATAATTTTCAATTCCAATAAAATACATAGTTACATATATGCATGTTCATACAATCATTATAATATAATTAGATTTGGGACAAAAACATATTAGAATTTATACATAATTCCAACTCTAATCAAATACATTACATGCATTTTTATCACAACAATTTAATCTATGCAAAAAAAAGTAGAGAAGGACCAACCTTGTCAGAGGGAAGAAGGCAGAGGCTCTGGTGGCTCTGGCTGGAGGAGTAGCTAGCAGCGACGACGGTGGAGGAGCAGCTAGCAACGACAGCAGTGGAGGCTGGAGAAGTTGTTACGAAGGCACGATGGCGGTGGAGGAGCAGCTAGCAACGACGACGGCGGCTGTCGTGGAGGCTGGAGAAGGTGGTAGTTGCAGCGGCGTGGCGGCGGCGCTGGTTGCGGCGGTGGTTGCGGCAGTGGTTGCGGCAGTGGTTGCGGTGGTGGTTGCGGCGGAGTGGTTGCGGCGGCGCACAAATCGGCGGCGTGGTCGGGCGACAGCAGAGAAGAAAGGGGGAAATCGGCTCGCGATGAAACAGAAGAAAGGGGAAGAGTCGGGTGATCGTGGGATATTAAGTTCACAAATAGCGTCGGTTGTTTGAATAACCGATGCCTAAACATCTTCAGCGTTGGTTGTTGGAAACAACCGACATCCAATTGGACAATATTTACACGAAATTATTTGGCGGGAACCACTTTCAGCGTCGGTTATCAACAGATAACCGACGCTGAAAGTGACACTTTTCGTGCAAATTTTCATCACCCATAGGCATCGGTTTCTATCTACATAATCGACGTTGTATGTGACACTTTTTCTTTTTGCTCGAAAATTGGATTTCGCGGCCGACTTTAGGCATCAGTTTGTTATAAACAACCAACGCTGAATACAAAGCGGTACCCGTGTCTGGCTGGTCTTCGAATATAGACGTCGGTTTACATAAATAACCGACGTCTAATAGTATAGGCGTAGATTTTCCTAATGAACCGACGCCCAGAAAAGCGACACTGAATGATGTTTCTGTAGTAGTGAATGGATGTATACAGTCCCTGCCAGACTACAAACATGATCGGAAAACAACCTAATGACTTTGAGACTTTGGATATGGGTTCTATTCTTATAAATAGACACCCCACCTCATCCCAAACATGAAGAGAAATGAAGAGACATCAAGAGATGTTGTTTTTCAAAGACCTGAATCCATGGACGGACCTAGGGCTTTCCTTAGGGTTTCACACCTCTAAGAGCGCCTCTCCAAGCAACCACCTTCTTCCATGGTTGACTTTCAGGTGTAGAAGGGGATAGGGTTCTTCTTATCTCTTCTATAATCATCATTTCTATAATCTCTCTATCACTAATATCATCTCCACCATTGGATGTAGGCTCCCACATTGGGAATATGTCAAACCACTATAAATCTCATCTTTGTGGTTGCTTTCTTGTTCGTTGTTTATAGTTTGGATTACTCGATCTCACACTTCTACATCTCTGCAACAAGCTCATTCAACCTTGTTGTTTGCGTCTCCCATCACCACCATATCCCAATAGGTCTACTGTTAAATCCTCAATACTTCAAACTATTTCTCTATGCTTAAGTGGATTCCCTAGTCCAAATGTGTGGTGTGACTATGGTTCTCATACCAAAAGTACAACACCCTAGAAGATGCAATAAACTACGACCAATGTCTCTAAACAATATCAATATAAAATTAATCTCAAATATTATGGCTAATATATTAAAAGCTTATATGGGTGGATGTATCTATGAAGAGCAGTCTAGCTTTATTCCTGACCGCCGTATATCAGACAATGTGATACTTGTCCAGGAACTTATTCATAATATGAGAAGTCCTTGTTCTGGTCTTGCAATGGCAATTAAAATCGGCTACGCTAAAGCACATGATCGTATGTCATGGTATTTTATATTTGATACTCTATCACAAATTGGGTTTCCTTCTAATACAATCTCATACATGATGAATTCTATCTATGGCAGCCGTATCTCAATTGTTTGCAATGGGGGGAAATTACCTAAGTTTAAATCTTCTCGGGGTCTTTGTCAGGGTGATCCATTGTCCCCTTACTTATTTGTTATATGCTTTAATAGATTGAGTCTTCTTATACATGATGTTGTTAACAATAATCTTTGGAAACCCTTGAAGCTCTCATGTCAAGGTCCTTTAGTATCACATATTGCCTTTGCAGATGATATTATCATATTTGCCAAAGATACCTTGTCTAATATTATCACTATTATGAGGTTTTTTCAGTAGTTTGAAACTACGTCCGAGCAAACCATATCAGCAACAAACGTTCCATTTTCTTTTCACGTTATATCAATCTTTCTTTGAGAAGAGAAATCTGTTAGTATGCAGGCATGATGGGGCTATAGATGATCTAGGCCAATATATGTAGGTTCCAATTATTTATGGTCGAGTTACTGAGTATTTATATTCTTATGTGCTAAATAAAGTTCAATCAAAACTTTTGAGTTGGGAAACATGTACACTATCCTTCACAGTTCAAAATTGTTTGGCAAAGTCAGTGCTACAAACTATTCCCACTTATGCTATGCATACTTCAGTTCTTCCAATTGCTACATGTGAACAAATTGATCAAATGATCCAAAGATTTATTTGGTGTAGAGGTGGCTCACATTCTTCTATGTCATCAACTAGTTGGCAAGAGGTGATAGCTTCTAAAAACAATGGTGGCTTGGGTTTAGTTTTAATGCATGAATGGAATCGAGCATTATTACTAAAATGTGCCTGGGATTTTGTGAACGGTCGTCATTCCATTTGGATTAGAGGACTAGAACAAAAATAGAGATCATTTCAACCTTCATCTACCCAAAGGGTTACTTTGTTCTGGAGAGCATTATGTTCTCTCAATTCTTTGACTATGCAACATAGTTACAAAGTGATAGGGAATGGACACCTCACTTCAGTCTGGTATGATAATTGGATTCCCAAAATTTTGGCCAATCGTCGTCCCTTTTAAAACAAATTTTACTGATCTACATGACCTAAAAGTTGAATCCATGGTCTCTCTTGATGGATATTAGGAAATACAATTTATTGAAATCTTCTTTACTATACATATTGTTTGTGGCATTCTTTCTCTTCCACTTCTACAACCTTCATATCCTGATGATTCTAGGGCTTGGACTTTAACACATTCAGGCTTGTTTTCTACAGCTTCAACTTATGAACTTCTTATGATTGATAAAGCATTAACTGTGCCTGGTACATGGACTAAACTGTGTTCCTTGAAATTAGCTTCTATGTTAAAGATGTTTCTTTGGCCGATTGGCCATAATGCTCTAATGACTAATGCCCAATTAGTATATTGACGTGGAATATTATCACACTGCAAATTCATTAGGAATATAATACCTAGAGTTTACCAAAACCAAAGTGCAATAACGCCACCCGCAAGTGGATGGATCTTATCACAGTATAATTGAGGATCAAATCCCAAGGGGAAATGTTTTTAAGAATTATCTAATCAAAGTAACCTAGCAAAAATTAGTATCTATCACAAAAGTTGAGATTGGTTTGTTTAATCTAAGGTTGCAAGAATAAAAAGAGCTAGATTAAATTTCTAGTTATCAATGGATGGAAGCACTAGGGTGGAACTTGGTTTCACCGCCACTACTCGAATCTGCTCAATCATTCAAATCCAAACATGTATGAATATATAATTGGAGTTATGCAAGTTTCCCATTTCAGTGTCAGAAACTTGCATGAGTAGATATCCCTGTAAGCTCGATGTCTCGTTACTTACAGATCCTCTATTCACTACTCCGGAGACTTTCCGTCGAAAGTTCTCAGCAGGGTGTCGACCAAAGATAATCAATATTCAAATCTTAAATGTTGAAAGATTATAATAGATCACGCAAAGTGGGCGATCAATCCACAAAACATGCAACAAATGATTATCTATGAATTATATGAGTTCATACAAGAATTGGAACATAAATGGAATTGCAAGAAACGGGTAGTGGGGCTAGTCCCCACACCCTAGTGAAAATACTACTCCCTCGTTATGGTGAGATTAATATCACAAGAAGAGGAAGAGGACACCATCATGGTCATGATGGTGGCAGAAGAGGCTCGACGTGGTGTGCAACGACAAACTTCCTTCCTTCTCTCTCATCTAGGAACTAACCCTGGCTTGTAGTGAAAGCAGGGGAACAAACATTAGCTCGGGGAAAGATCGGTCGCCTTGGAGAGAAAGATCAATGACTTTGGAGTTGCGGATGAAGGAAGTATGTCGATCTATGCTTGGGGTCAATAGGCATCGCCAAGCTAGGTCGATAGAACTAGCTAGGTGACCGGCCTAAATCACACGTCCTAAATTAGGAGGCGGATTTGAGGTAATCAAGCTTTCACATTTATAACCCGAATCCTTCTAGGCCCCCACAACTTTGTTTACGGGGTGGAAGTAGATATACGGGGTCGAACACAGGGACAAGGGTGGTAGTGTTGAGAATCCAGAATCGACACGCTACACTCCGACAGGTATAGAGATATAATAAAATTCCCGAAAGGGAAACGGTAAGATGTCACAAACAAAATAAAGAAAACTATCTCCAACTGGAGCTACAAGAAAGATTTAAGGTTTTAGTCATTTAGCAGTTTTTAGGGGTTTTCATGCAACAGAAACAGAAAGATAAGACCAGAGCTAGAGCAAGGTACGAAGGATAAGACTTCAGTAAAACAAGTGGCAGCAGTAACATCCTGCACCCCTCCTCTCAGAGCGGGTACCTTTAACCAAGTATCATCACCCCTCTCGAGGTTGTTGGACTTAAGTTAGAGTGGAATGTTACTGAAACAACTCCGTTCCAGGCACTCTCGTACTCTAGAATCGGACCAAACACTAGAGCCACAACACAATTCTCGAAGCTGTTACGATGGGAAAACACGATTCGGTAGCTAACACTACTACAGAAATGGCTTATAAAGTCACTTTTCAAGGTGTCAGTTGTATACATAAACCGACACCTAAACTCTACAGTGTCAGTTGATAACATAAACCGACATCCAATTATGAAGGGCGACCAGACACGGGTACCGCTTTTATTAAATGTCGGCTACTTAATAAAAAACCAACAACTAAAATTAACCGCCAAATCCCAAATTTCCAGCGAAAAAATTACCTCTAAAATTTGACATATGGCGTCGGTTGATAATTAAAAAACCGACGACTAAAGGATATTTGCGAGACAGAAATTGGGCGTCGGTTTTACTACAACGACCGACACTTATGAGTTTTCCCGCACTGTCCGCGGGGAATTTTTCACACCCTTTAAGCGTCGGTTTGAAGTAGAAACTGACGACTATGGTCATAAATCAAGAATGATTTTTTTAATCGGCATATGAATATAGACGTCGGTTTGTTTGTAGTTAAAAACCGACGACTATAATCAACTATTGGTGTCAGTTGTTGTGAAGAACTGACACTGTTAGTTTTAGTTGTCGGTTGTTTTGATTAACCGATGCCTATGGTACAGTTAATAGCCCCACAAACACAACTTTTCCCCATTGTCTCTGTTTCATTGCGTCGTGCGCTAGGTCTGGCGATTTTCCCCGATTGCTCCCCGCCGTCGTTGCCGGTTGGCCCCCCCGCGCCACCGTTTGTCTCCTCACGCGCCGCTCGCCGCCGTTTCCGTCACCGCCGCTCGCCGCTCGTCGCCACAGCTCTCCTCTGATCCTCGCCGCCGACGCTCTCCTCTGCTCCGGCACTGCCAGCTGCTCTCCTCTGCTCCGGCGCTGCCAACTTCACCTCCAGCTACTCTCCTCTGCTCTAGCCGGGCCTTCTTCCTCTGCCCTCAAGGTACGCCGACTTCTTCCTCCTTCCTCCCTCCGCCTAGGCTAGGTCAAGCCCTACACGTGCCCTGGAGCAAAATCGTCAGGTGCCCTACTGGGCATTTTTTAATTTTTTTTAAAAGTTATTTATTTATTGGTAACTTGATAAGTGTTGAAACAGTCTGTTACGTGATTTATGATTGTATACGTGTGCTAGCTAGCAACAGACTTGGTCTTGAGGATCTATAAATACATTCTTACATTCTATAAACTGTGTAATCTTACATTCTATAAAACTATGAAACTGGTAACTTGTTTCATTGTTGAGTATATTGAGAATCCTAATCACCCTTCTTGCTTAATGATGAACTGTAATGCACACATGTGACATGCTTGGAATGTAAATGATGAACTTTTCCCTAAATTGCCAATCATGCTTATAAAGACATCAATAATCACCCTAACTTGAAGAACTAGGATTTTAGGTATAAGAATGACAACACATTATTTGTTGGCCTAGAAACCCGTCCAAGATTTACTCATTAGGAGTAAATCTTGGATAGTCCCCAGTTTGGGACTGTTCTTGAACACCTAATCTCGCTTAGGATGTAAGTGTATAATGTGTATTGGGTTTTCAAGAAAATTTCGGCAGCATTTCCCCGTTTGTTCTCTAAGTACATATGTACTTGGAGAACAGCGGGGAAATGCTGCCGAAATTTTCTTGAAAACCCAATACACATTATACACTTACTAGCGAGATTAGGTGTTCAAGGATGGGATAGGTGGTACATGTACATTTATTATATATAAGAATGACATCACATGTATTTGTTAACCCTAGACCCTAATCTTGTTGTAATATATACTTGTTTTCTCTTTGATCATAGAGCTTTACAATTTTGTTGTGATATATACTTTGTTGTAATAATGTGAACTTTACAATGTGAGCTTTACAATTTGAATTACTTTACAATGTGAACTTTACAATTTGAATGTGAATTTGCAGATGGCTGACCATTCTCCTGATGACCGTGCTGATGATTACCGTGAGGGTGAGGACATCGATGCGCCGCCTCACAATGTAAGTTTTAAAAATATATCATATATTTATATCTATATGTCCATTTATAGTTATATCTTGTAAATGTGATTATTTTGTTAAATTTTAGGTTGATGATGCACATGTACCATCTGAAGCACTTGATGCACTTGATCAACAACACAAAAAGTTGACAAGAGAAGGGGCATCACTATGATGAAGAAGTTAATTGCGCAAAAGGGCAATGGACCCAAACTTGTTGTGGATTTTGATAATGCAGGAAATGCATGTGGTGTGAATCGCAATTCATTTATTTCATATCTTGGGTTTGTTACTCGTAGCCATTGCGGTTGTCGCTTATATTCTTGGCATAACGTTTCTAAGGAGAAGAAAGACTTAATATGGAGGGATTTATGCGTGAGTTATTATTAATTTGCAATTCTATTTTGTAGATTACTAAATTTTTGGATACTAGTTAATAGCAATTCTATTTTGCAGAGTATATTTGAATTGGATGAAAAGCTGCACCGTAAATGCGTGATGCAACACTGTGGGAGAGTCCTAAGGAACTATAGGACAAATCTCACCCGAGAATACATAAAAGAAGCTGACAAGAGGAAGAAGACAGCCACTGAACAGTGGAACTTCCTGGACAAAGAAGAATGGGACGCGTTTGTCTCTTCAAGACAAACTGATGAATTCAAGGTATTAGGCGTCAGTCTCAATCTCATTAATTAATATATGTTGTATTCACCTATTCAAGATTAACATTTAGTGTTACTAACCAAATCATTAATGTGCATACTAACTAGGCCCTCAGTGAGGCACAAAGATCAAGGCGTGCACTAAATGTGCATGACCACACAATGGGTCCAAAGGGGTATGCAGGCATTCGCCAAAGACTACAGTCTGAGGCTACTACTCAGTCTACTGCTACTCAGGAGTCCTCTACCATAGGTAGCACACCTCTGCCTCGCCATGATGTCTGGATAGCTGGGAGGCAAAATAAGAAGGGAGAAACAACAAAGGCCGCAATTGCTGAGGCGGCTGCAAAAATGGTAAAATACAACTCTTACAACAATAATTCGAATATTGATTATTTGTGCTATTTACTTAATTACAAATTTTTGTTTTGGCGATTAGCGGGAGCTGCACGACCTCAGGAAATAAGGCAAGTTCATCCCTGAGGGCACAAGGGATGAATTGACAGTTGCTCTGGGTAACCCAGAGCATCCTGGACGTGTTAGGGCTGCAGGCGCTGGTGTGGGAATCAAAGCTTTTTTTGGGCCATCCCAGCGCAAACATGTCCCAAAAGCAGGACTTTCACAAGAGGAGGTAACATATTCTTTCTTTATAATGTTATTGTAAAAGAGAATTCAATAATTAGAAGCTAACGTTTCTTTTATCCATGTATAGGTAGATAAGCTAGTTGATAGGAAACTAGAAGAAGCAATGAAAAAGTGGCAGGCATCTTAGACTGCCACTTACCAGACTGTACCTACTGCAGGCTCTACTCCTCCTACTCCTACTGCAGAGGTTGGGAGTAATCCTGTAGAACCACCACCTAGCACATCTGCTGTAAGTATTTTTATGACATAGTAACTAGTTTTTTAATTCAAGATGATATGTATATATGAAATTGTAGTTGTTTCAAAAAAAGATGATATGTATATATGTATATAACATTCTTTACACAAAAATTTGTAGGGGTTGAAGCCATGCCGTCTAAAAAGTAAATAATTTTTCGTTGCAGAGGCGTCGGCTTACCCATCCCTACCAAGGGAAATGTGTCACGGGTCTCCAGTACCAGCTGGTTGGATTCGTGTGAGCCCGATACATATATTCTCCCAGTGGATGGATCTTCCATTGCCATATGCCCACCTAGATTGTGAAACGCTTGGTGAGGCAGTAGGCAGAGTGATATTGTGGCTAAAAGCGGATGTCCTCTTTACTGAAAAGGTATGGTAAATTTACATTACGTTCAATTGTTAGTGTGTGTATATGATGGCAGCTGATATGAAATTATATATATATACAGGTTAAAAAGAAGACACCCACAACATCTAGGCCTCCACTTCCACCTCCTACATTACCTAGTTGGGCTCCACAGGACCTACCTGTCCCGTTAGGTCCTAACTGTAGGGGTATGTCAATATGGTTAGGCGAACATGATATAAACTCCCCTATAACTGTTTCTTCCGATTCAGATTCTACAGGTCAGTCATACGAAACAAAACTATTTATACTAGATATTTTGGAGTTGTTTCGATATGATTGGCTAAATACATCTGTGATAGAGCTATGGATAAAGTGAGATATTCTTTATACATCCATATACCTTGTGTATGATCTGGTGATCTGGTTTCTTATTTATTAATGCATGCGTAATTAATACATATTTTGTAGCTACTTAGACAACATATGTGCAGATTTTGGATTCAAACATGTAGGGTTTTTGATTCCATCTTTGATTAGTCTAGTAGCTAAAGACCCTACGTCAGTTCAACAATACTGTTGTGAGGCTTTTTCAAATTTTGCTGTAAATAAGAAGACGGTGATAATGGCTCCATTCAATGTAGAGTAAGTTTACTTTGCTTATTATAATTTGGACTTAAGAAAATTACATTTTTATTGTGGATTTTGAGTTATTAATTTTTAACTTTTTACCTCTAGGGGTAGGCATTGGGAGTTACTGGTTATTGCCCCCGAGACGTTCACTGTGTATTATCTAGATCCTAAGGGGAGTAAATTGAATACAAGATTTGGACACATAATGAAAATGGCATTATTCCGGTGAGAAATATTTCATTTTCATATCCGTTAACATATGTTATTACATTACTATTTAATTGCAATGTTCTATATTACATTAACATGTAGGGGTTTTGAGGAGTTCAAAAAGGCTGGAGGAAAGGTCCCCACGAAAAAGAACCAGCCAATAATTTGGAAGAACGTGAAAGTAAGTTCCTGACTGCAATATATGTATATATTATTTATGTGAACAATGCTTAATTAGTTGTATTTTTTAATATTTTGTATGTTTGAATTTATAGTGTGCTACACAAGACAACGGATGGGCATGTGGATACTATGTCATGTGATATATGCACATGATTATCAAACATGCCACACTGGATATCGAGTGTATTGCTCAAGTATTATATAGTCTCATTAGATAATATGATCGAAATATATCAATCTTATTTATAGCTCATTAATTATATATATACATCATTCTCTTTACAGGTGTTTAAAGCTGACCCCATTACAGGAAAGGACTTACCAGATGTACATGCTCCCTATACGATGGGAGAATTAAATGAAGTAAGAGAAGAATGAGCAACAACCATATAAATAGTGGGGGCTTTAAAATATAATTGGGATCCTGATAGCGAATAATGACTAAACAATGATATTTTGTAAATGAATTTCTGAATTATAATATATGTGTGAATGTTTCTACATGTCTGGATGTTTCTACATGTGTCTGAGTGAAAATGAATGAAAGTGTTGGTTGCTATATGAATGTTTCTACATGTGTGAATGTGAATGAATGGAACTACAGATTGCTAGCTACATGAATGTTTCTAAATGTGTGAAAATAAAATGGAACTGCAGGTTGCATTGCTAAATGGATGTGTGAATATTTTTGTTGTTAATTTTACAGGTTTGTGGCCTGTTGTCGGATGATATCAATGGATGTCGTAAAACCTATAGTTCACAACTGAACTGAACAGGTTTCTCATCCTGCGACCAACCACAGAAGGTCTGCAGACTGACAGAAAAAAACAATAGGCGTCGGTTATTTGTAAATAACTGACACACAATGTTATAGTGTCGGTTTTCCTACTCTTAACCAACGTTTATTTCCTTAACACCACAGCCATGCTGGACAGCACGGCCGTAGCACCTGACCAGACAACACGTAGTTACAGTGTCGGTTTCCTACTCGTAACCGACGTGTATTCCCTTAACAACACGGCCGTGCTGGCCAGCACGGCCGTGGCGCGAAGATATATGGCGTCGGTTATTTGTAAAAAACCGACACTGATAGTACCCAAGATGGTGCCCTTTCTGTGGCGCGAAGGGTTTGGGCGTCAGTTTCTTATCTAATAACCGACGCCTATAGTCCCATGATGGCGCGTTTTCGGTGGCGCGCGAAGAGTTTGGGCGTCGGTTTGGGAACCGACGCCTAATGGGTGAGCTTTTAGTGTCGCCCACATAGGTGTCACTTAGAAACCGACACTAAAGGCTTTAAATAACCGACACTAAAGGTAGGTTCTGTAGTAGTGTAAGCGAAACGCTATCCAAACATGCAATCTAGGGTTCAGATATCAAACATAGCAGTCATCCAACATATTGCACCAAGCATAGAGCAACAAATAATTAAGATTTTCCATTTCCATAAACATTAAAGGTCTTAATACGTTGCGTAAATAAAGAATTAAATAACAGAATTAAAGATAGATGTCGCCTCCTTGATGTAGAAGGACGACAGGCTACAGTGGCTCTCCAGCCCGATACCGGTCAGGAACCTAGCCCGATACAGCCGTGTCGGGCGGCACACCCTCTCGGGCGGCACACTGTGATGGCCGACTGTATCGCTCAAGGACCCTGGCCGATACGCTCATGTCGGGTGGCGCACCCTCTCGGGCGGCACGCATGACGGGCTAAGCGTATCGGGTTCGATATCATGTCGGGCATGGAGCGACGCATTTTACTGTCGGGCACTTGTGTCGCTCATCTACGTTGGCCGATATCGGCCCGCAGTGTCGCCCGAGGCGGTCCTAAGTGAACCATCCCCTCCCCCTCGGGATGAGGAAGAGCTCACCTAGAGTTGCCCGACCCGAGCACTGGGGCACGATACTCTTACTCTCGCAGTTTTCCTCGAAAGATCGCTCAAAGTTCCCAACTGTCCGAACCTTGTCCCTTTGGCTTCCTCTAGCTGCTATTTATAGGCAGCGGTTGGGGGAAGTTATGGTGCTTGAAGCGCCACGTGTCCTCCTTATTCGCGGGTCGGTGGACGGTCGATACGGGTATCGCTCAGCGCAGGGGTGTCGGCTATCAGTCACATGACGGGCGGCGTCCCTACCGGTGGGTGGCTGTGTCGCCCGACAAGCTGGGTTGTCGTGGCGAGCTTGGCTCCCTGTCGGGTAGAAGGCGTGTCGTCTGTCAGCTTCTTCCTGCACGGCATCCCTTTGTCGTGCATCATTGTGTCGCTCCACCCTGTCGGGCAGAGGTCGTATTGGGCGTCAGGAAGGCCGAAACAGACTTTGGACTTATTTGTGGGCCGGGACGACCTTATTATACCAAAATGAGGGAAAACTCTGCAAAATATGAAAATATTGGATTAAGAGCATTTTTTGGCCAATTATTGCGAAAGTACTAATAAAAGAGAGGAAAATAGCAGAAAAGGGCGGTTTTGATAACAGAATAAAGGGCAAAAAATCACAAAAATTGGTGTTATCAACTCCCCCAAACTTAGTGTTTTGATTGTCCTCAGTCAATATTTAAACTATATTTAGTGATGCTTCTTATGCTCAGAATAACTCTCTGTTCAAAAGGTGAAACAAGAATCGTAATGCCTTAAAGATAATGCTGTCTCATTACGAACAAAAGACTTAGTTTTTCCTGCCTTATTGTTTAAGTAAGATTCTTCTCTACAGCTTCGGCGAGACTTTGTTGTATGATTCCGAAGTTAGCTTACACACCAAACAACTTTATTTTTGGGGTAGAAAGTTGTGTATCGGGTAGACTAAGGCTTTTTGGGGTTTTTCCGTGTTTCCCATCGGTCCATCCAGGTAAGGGTCCGTTAGCGGGCAAGTGGTCCCTGCAGTCCAAGCCAGTTGGCTTTAGAGCAGTGATTTCACATCCTACGTACCACTGCCTCGGATCTACCATGTCTAAAGATGGGTACTTTTGGAAAACAAGTGTGTATATATATATATTTCTTTTCTTTTATTGGGCACAACTCTTCTGCTTTTATTCATACTCATAAGGCTTCTCTCTCTTTTTGGGATTTTCGTTGGGTGAGGGGAAACAAAGAGATTTCTTCTATTTGGGCAACTTTTTCCTTCTCCATACTCGTCTCTTAGCTGTTTGCGAGATTATTATATTTTTTGAAATTTTTGACAGGGCAAAACATACTCTTTTGTTCGTTTGAAGCAGCATTATCAAAAAGATATAACAGAACTTGCATCTCGTTAAGCACATAGAAAACTAACTTTGCAAGAAGTCGCAACAGGTTTTTACTATTATAGAAACTTTGTACATATGCATGGGAGTAAAAGCAAAATTTTTCAAAAATTTCTCTTTTTTATATGATCATGACATTTTATACAAGCATGGGTACATGCACATGATAAAGAGTAAGAACAAAATGGCACAAAGGGTGGAGGTGAAGAAACTTTTTATACCTCCTTCACTGGTACATGGGTACCCCCCCAAACTTACTTTGTACTCTGTCCCAGAGTAGCGAAGAATACAGGGCGAGGTCATGTTAGCCCAGTGAAGGTTATCTAGCGGGCTCGCTTGTGCCTTGGAGAAGCTGCAATATGCTTCTCTACTGCAGCCCTTTTATTTCCCCAGTTGGAAGCAGCCGGAACAAGTGCAAAGCTCTCAAGAAGGAAGCTCGAAGCTTACACGTGGTAGACAGAGAGCTATTGAAAACACTTGTGGATGCTTCCCCCCTCTCCTTAAGAGGATGGAATCGGAGTGCCCAGATGAGATCCGGAGTCCATCGGGGCAAGACTTGTGCTGTCTCTGGAGATGGTCCTAAACCACCACAGAAGACAGACTATAATAAGGAAGTACTCCTCTTCGGGGTTGTGACGTTTCTGTCCGACAGTTGTTGCTTCAGCTGCGGTCGCAACTCTGATTCTTGTGCGATCCGTACCTGTTATCAAGTTCATTAACCATTTCAATGTTAGGTAGGAAAAGCAAAAGAAACTCGATAAAACTCGACTTATTTCAAAATCCGGGTAGCGTCCATCAAAAGAAGGCTCGAGACGATATAGGGTTGGACGATATGAGGAGAGATGCGCGACACAACACACCGCCCGACATGGATGTATCGGACGATAAGGTTGCCAAAGATCAACTGCCCGTCCGGACGTCACAAAAGAAAAATGTGTCACCCGATATGGCGTATCGGGCAAACAATACCGGCTGTTATTTCGTGCTTAACTGCGTCGGGCGATACAAAAATCGCCTAGGCTCATAAAACCCGATAAGCAGCACACGATATGAAAACTCATGTCGGGCGATGAGTCTATCAGGCTATACCTTTACTCATTGGAGCCATCGCCCGATACGAAGGTGAAGGCAAGCTGGCCGATACGGGAGCAAAAAGCGGCTTACTGAATAAAACAGGTGGCTAAAAGGAGTAAGTGTGATAGCTCGACACGATAAATCCACCTTACTATATATAGCAAACTCAGCTGGGGGTAAATCGGGCAGTTTTGGGCACGCATCGGCCGCTTGAGACATGCCGTTCCCGAGACGACAGTCCCGTCAGTCTAATTAAGGGCATTTATTCCCATGCACGATATGGTTGTCGCTCGGGAATACCATCCGTCGTGGCTCTTACGGTGCCCAAGAAACTGCGGCCCGATACAAGCGTGATTGCGCGCCAGTTGAGCTGTTGCCCGACACGGCGTAAAAGAAGGCGCCTGAAACAAGGCGGAAAAAGCAATTGACGGGCAAAACATCATCGGTTTAGGGTAGAGCCCCTCACCTCAGACAGAATTACTCCTCAATGCTTTGCAAAATTCATCGATGACCCATAAAATAGAAGAGTTGGTACACTCGGCGCGTACTCTGACTCGGGCCTTATTACAGCCCATAAAGTTTGTTTTTACAAGTAATAAGAAAAAGCAACCTATTCTAGGAAAGAAAGAAAAAGCTTGGGCTGCCTCCCGAGGAGCGGTGAAGGTTGCGTCGCCAGCTCGACTGGTGTAAGATCATCTTGTTCAGCCCTCGACTGTACCCATATCTTGCAGACTGATCTCTGCTCTCCTGACAAATGCTTCATCTTCATAGAACCTTTTCACCCTGTACCCATTCACTCGAAAGACTTTGGTCGGATCGTCTGTCATATAGCTCCATCATTCCTGATGGGTATATTTTTGACACGATGAACGGTCCCGACCACCTCATTTGTAACTTCCCAGGGAAAAGATGAATAGAGGACTTGAATAACAAGACATTATCCCCTTCGCTTACATCTTTTCTCCTGAGGTGGGAATCATGCCACAATTTTGTCCTCTGTTTGTAGATTTGCATTTTCGTAGGCATTCATTCTAAGCTCTTCGAGCTCTTGAAGCTGCAAAAACCTCTTTTCTCCTGCCTTGTCGAGGTTCATATTTAGGAACTTGATTGCCTAAAGGGCCTTGTGTGTTCCAACTCTAAAGGAAGGTGGCAGGACTTTCTGTATATGAGACGATAGGGGGTGGTTCCAATGGGCATTTTGTAAGCAGTACGGTAGGCCCAAAGTGTGTCGTCAAGCTTCATGGACCAGTCTTTCTTTGTTCGGTTGACAGTTTTCTCCAAGATCTGCTTGATTTGTCTATTGGAAACCTCTACCTGCCCTGACGTCTGTGGGTGGTAGGGTGTAGCAATCTTGTGCTTCACTCCGTACTTGCGCAGAAGTGCTTCAAACTGTCTTTCTCCAAAGTGCGACCCTCCGTCTCTTATAACAGTACGCGGTATGCCGAAACGAGGGAAGCTGGTCTTCTCGAAGAGCTTGATAACCGACTTGGCGTCGCAGGTTTGGGTGGCTACTGCTTCCACCCACTTCGGTACATAATCCACTACCACGAGTATGTATTGATACCCCCGGGATGGGGGAAATGGTCCCACGTAGTCGATCCCCCATACATCAAATATTTCTACTTCAATCCAGCTTGTCATTGGCATTTCATTCCTCCGCCCTATGTTCCCTGTAAACTGGCACTCTTTGCAAACCTTCACAAATTATACAACGTCTTTAAATAAGGAGGGCCAGTAGAATCCTGACTGTAGCACTTTTGCAGCTATTCTTTCACTACCCAGGTGACCACCATAGGGGGAGGCGTGGCATTCCTTCAGGATGTCTGCGATTTCTTCTTCTGGGATGCACCTCCTGTATAAGTTGTCAGCGCACTTTCTGAATAGGAGAGGATCATCCCAGTAGTAGTTTTTAGCATCCGCGAATAGCTTCTTTTTCTGATTATACGTGATGTCAGGAGGCAGTTCTCCGCAAGCAAGATAATTGCAGATGTCTGCAAACCAGGGTAAGTCTTCTTCTTGAGCTTCGACCAACATAAGAGCCTCGTCGGCGTAGTCATCGTTGATTGGAGTCCCTCCCTGTCTCTCAGCCACGATCCTTGATAGGTGGTCTGCGACCATATTTTCTGCTCCCTTCTTGTCGATAATTTCGTGGTCGAACTCTTAGAGCAATAAGGCCCACCTCAACAGTCTGGGCTTTGTGTCTTTCTTTTGCATCAAGTATTTTATAGCCCCGTGATCTGTGTATACTTTGACCTTAGCTGCGACGAGATACAACCTGAACTTATCGAACGCGATCGCGAGCATCTCCTTCTCATTTGTTGTGTAGTTTACTTGAGCCTCGTCCAACGTGCGACTAGCATAGCAAATCACATGGTGCTTTTTGTCTTTCTTTTGGCCCAGGATTGCTCCAACCGCGTAGTCGCTAGCGTCACACATCAGCTCAAAAGGTAAACCTCATTCTGGTGCTTGAAGGATAGGTGGTTATATTAAAGCGTTTTTCAGGGCCTGAAAAGCACTGAGACAATCGTTAGAGAAAACAAATTCAACATCTTTTACCAGAAGATTGGACAGCGGTTTGGAGATCTTCAAAAAGTCCTTGATGAATCTTCATTAATATCCGGCGTGCCCGAGGAAGCTGCGCACCCCCGTGATGGATCTAGGTGGAGGAAGCTTGGATATTGCTTCAACTTTGCTTAGGTCCACCTCGATCCCACGCCTTGAGATCTTATGCCCTAGAACGATGCCCTCCCGCACCATGAAATGGCACTTCTCCCAGTTCAAAACTAGGCTATTCTCCTCGCACCTTTGAAGGACCAATGATAGATTCTTCAGACAGCTATCAAAGTCCT
Organism: Alisma plantago-aquatica; assembly: GCA_963693085.1. NCBI lineage: Eukaryota > Viridiplantae > Streptophyta > Magnoliopsida > Alismatales > Alismataceae > Alisma > Alisma plantago-aquatica. The sequence goes on along the minus strand of OY856410.1, from coordinate 1,417,260,689 downwards.
TCCCATAGACTGAAAAGTCGTCCATGAAAACTTCTACGATGTCTTCTAGAAAATCTGAGAACATTGATATCATGCATCTTTGAAAGGTAGTGGGGGCGTTGCAGAGTCCGAAGGGCATCCTTCTGAAGGCATAAGTGCCGTAAAGGCAGGTGAATGTTGTTTTCTCCTAATCGTCGGGCAAGATGGGTACCTGGTAAAAACCTGAAAAGCCATCAAGGAAACAAAAGAAATCGTGACGCGTTAATCTTTCAAGGACTTGGTCAATAAAAGGTAGCGGAAAATGATCCTTCTTTGTAGCCTGATTTAGCTTTCGGTAATCTATGCACATCCTCCATCCGGTGACGGTCCTAACCGCCACCTCGTCGCCTATCTCACCCTTAACCACCGTCATCCCGCCCTTTTTGGGCACTACGTGGATCGGACTCACCCAATTGCTATCGCTGATTGGGTAAATGATCCCCGCATCCCTAAGCTTTATTACCTCTTTCTTGACGACCTCCTTGAGCATCTGGTTCAGCTTCCTCTAGGGTTGGGCCAGAGGCTTGGCAGATTCATCTAAGTTGATGCGATACATGCACAAGGCGGGGCTAAGGCCTTTGATATCATCTACTGAGTATCCTATAGCCCCCCTATGGAGCCTTAACTCCTCAAGGAGTCTGTCTAGCTGATTGCTTTAAAGATTTGCATTTACGATGACGGGGTTTCTGTTCTCTTCATCCAAGAACTCGTACTTCAGGCCTTCTGGCAACGCCTTTAACTCTGGCTTTGGTCTGGGTGCCTTCTCCTGAGACTCCCCCTCGAGAGAGGCATACATCACAGACTCCACCACCTTGTCCTCTCCTTGCAAGTCTTCATCAGAAAGGTTGAAAAGGTTGAGATGTTCTGCGACCTCAGGATCTTCGAGGTCAGGATCTTGACAGTTTATAGCCCTCAATAGGGGGTCTACTTTCCGAATATCTTCCTCTATTTCCTCGCAAAATTTATTGTAGCTATCTGCGAAACATGCTGATTCAGACAGGGACGGGCTTCTCATGATCTCCTTCAGCTTGAAGTCCATATGGTCGTTTCCGACCCTCAAAGTGATCATCCCCTCAGAGACATCAATCATCGCTCTCCCTGTTGCCAAGAAGGGGCGCCCAAAGATGATCGGGAAATGGGGGTCTTCAGCTGTGTCGATGACGACTATATCGCAAGGGATGAAAAAATTGCCAACCCTGATCGACACATCTTCGACAATGCCGACGGGTCTCTTAAAGGTGTGGTCTGCCAATTCAATCCTCATGTTGGTTCAAACCATGTCGGTTAAACCCACCCTTTGCGCGAAACTTAGGGGCATGAGGCTGATGCTTTCCTCCAAGTCTGCTAGACCCTTGCGCTCGACATTGTCCCCGATGGCGAACGGGATTGTGAAAGCTCTGGGGTCCCTTCTCTTATTTGGCAAGTCGGGCTTCACGAAGGCAGAGGAAGCAGAAGCTAGGTGCACTATCTCAACCCTTCCTCCCCTTCTCTTCTTTGTGATAAGGTCCTTGAGGAACTTGGCATATGTAGGCATCTCCTCCAAAGCGTCGAGGAAGGGCACTTCGAGATGCAGCTTCCTGATCGACTCCATGAACTTCTCATGACGCTTCTTCAGATTCGCCTTTATCAGCTTGTAGGGGAACGGAATCCTAGGAGCGTAAGCATTCCTTCCGCCAAGTAGCTCTTCAGGGAACCTTTGCGCAGACTCTCGAACGTCTGCCAGTCTTTCTTCCTCCTCTGTTGGGGTTGCTTCCTGAGGCCTTAGCTCGGGCTCGGGCCTGGCTTCATCCGGGCGCTCCAGCGTTCTTCCAGACCTCAGTACTGCCATTCTGGCAGTTTCAGGGTATGGGACTGCTTTTATTACATGATTCTTCATAAGAGAAGTCATCTGGGTCATCCGCTGATCTACCTCACACTGGCGCATCTGCAAGCTGGCCATCTGGCGTTGCATTGGATTCAGAGCTCCCGGGCTAGGAAACGCGCCATGCACCAGTTGGCTGATGATGGTGTCTTGTCTCTTTATGTAGGCGGAAAGCTGACCAACCAAGTTAGGCTGGCTCGACCTCTCGCCTTGGCCCTGACATTCACCCTCAGAAAGAGACTGCTCGCAACGAGACATGGTATCAAAGCTCGGCGGAATAGGTCACAGTTCTTCAGAGTTCCTGAAATGGCACGAAAAATCAAGTTTAGAAAATAGAATTATTTATTTTTAAAAGAATAACAATAAGAAGAAAAAGAAAAAGAGTGCTGTCAAACTCATTTATGAGCTTGAGGCACAGGAGTGTAGTTAGTGGATTCGGATTTGTCTACAGTACCGTTTTTACTTTGTCCCCGGCAACGGCGCCAGAAAGTTGACCGGCCTAAATCGCGCGTCCTAAATTAGGAGGCGGATTTGAGGTAATCGAGCTTTCACATTTATAACCCGAATCCTTCTAGGCCCCCACAACTTTGTTTACGGGGTTGAAGTAGATATATGGGGTCGAACACAGGGATAAGGGTGGTAGTGTTGAGAACCCAAAATCGACACGCTACACTCCGGCAGGTATAGAGATATAATAAAATTCTCAAAAGGGAAACAGTAAGATGTCACAAACAAAACAAAGAAAACTATCTCCAACTGGAGCTACAAGAAAGATTTAAGGTTTTAGTCATTTAGCAATTTTTAGGGGTTTTCATGCAACAGAAACAGAAAGATAAGACCAGAGCTAGAGCAAGGTATGAAGGATAAGACTTCAGTAAAACAAGTGGCAGCAGTAACATCCTGTACCCCTCCTCTCAGAGCGGGTACCTTTAACCAAGCATCAACACCCCTCTCGAGGTTGTTGGACTTAAGTTAGAGTGGAATGTTACTGAAACAACTCCGTTCCAGGCACTCTCGTACTCCAGAATCGGACCAAACACTAGAGCCACAACAAAACTCTCGAAGCTGTTACGACGGGAAAACACGATTCGGTAGCTAAGCGAAATGTGATCCAAACATGCAAGCTAGGGTTCAGATATCAAACATAGCAGTCATCCAACATATTACACCAAGCATAGAGCAGCAAGTAATTAAGATTTTCCATTTCTATAAACATTAAAGGTATTAATACATTGCGTAAATAAAGAATTAAATAACAGAATTAAAGATAGATGTCGCCTCCTTGATGTAGAAGCACGACAGGCTACAACGGCTCTCCAGCCCGATATCGGTCAGGAACCTAGCCCGATACAGCCGTGTCGGGCGGCACACTGTGATGGCCGACTGTATCGCTCAAGGACCCTGGCCGATACACTCATGTCGGGCGGCGCACCCTCTCGGGAGGCACGCATGACGGGCTAAGCGTATCAGGTTCGATATCATGTCGGGCATGGAGCGACACATTTTACTGTCGGGCACTTGTGTCGCTCATCTACGTCGGCCGATATCGGCCCGCAGTGTCGCCCGGGGCGGTCCTAAGTGAACCATCCCCTCCCCCTCAGGATGAGGAAGAGCTCACCTAGAGTTTCCCGACCCGAGCATTGGGGCACGATACTCTTGCTCTCACAGTTTTCCTCGGAAGATCGCTCAAAGTTCCCAACTGTCCAAACCTTGTCCCTTCGGCTTCCTGTAGCTGCTATTTATAGGCAGCGGTTGGGGGAAGTTATGGTGCTCGAAGCGCCACGTGTCCTCCTTATTCGCGGGTCGGTGGACGGCCGATACGGGTATCGCTCAGCGCATGGGTGTCGGCTATCGGTCACGTGACGGGCGGCGTCCCTTCCGGTGGGTGGCTGTGTCGCCCGACAAGTTGGGTTGTCGTGGCGAGCTTGGCTCCCTGTCGGGTAGAAGGCGTGTCGTCCGTCAGCTTCTTCCTACGCGACATCCCTTTGTCGTGCGTCATTGTGTCGCTCCACCCTATCGGACAGAGGTCGTATCGGGTGCCAGGAAGGCCGAAACAGACTTTGGACTTATTTGTGGGCCGGGATGGCCTTATTGTACCAAAATGAGGAAAAACTCTGCAAAAGATGGAAATATTAGATTAAGAGCATTGCTTGGACAATTATTGCGAAAGTACTAATAAAAGAGAGGAAAATAGCAGAAAAGGGCAGTTTTGATAACAGAATAAAGGGCAAAAACATCACAAAAATTGGTTTTATCACTAGGTCGACAAGTGTCGTCCTTGCTTTGATCTCAGTGACAGTGTTTCGACATTTCCGTCTCTAGAAAATCTGAGATGAGTTGTACGACTGTAATGGGGGCCTATTTATAGAGTTGAGGTAGTTGACCTCTTGTGTTCCCTATCGGTGTCGACCACTTTCCATCGGTGTTGATTGATGGGTCCATCGGTCGATGAGACTATTGACTGACAGGTGCTAGCACTTGGACTTCTATCTTCAGTCTTGGAGTTCGACGGGACTGTCATCCTTGTGGGTCAATAGGGTTGTCGGGCAGTTATGGTCATCGATAGAAATGTCGACAATAGTAGATCGGTGGTTGATTTCTTATCAGTTGCTGGCCGATAATGATGTTGAACAGGGGGGTTAACAGAGGTGTCAACCTTGGTCATCAGTGAGTTTGAATGTCATTCATCTTGGATGTAGACTAGGGAGGTCAACAAGGTTGTCGAGCATTTAGTGTGTCGAGAAGAGGGGTCGACAAGGCTATCGACCCTATGGATTTCTCATCGGTTTTAATGTCGATTTACATGTCGATCAATGGGTAGCAAACTTGTTGTAGAGTGATATAATTCAACACATGCAAAGGGAGTTAAGAGAAGTATCAAATTCCTACAAATTAACATAAAATCCTAAGTAGATCAAAACAAAGCTATTCTAATGAAAATTAAGCTATATGAAGGATAAACTAGACTAAAAATGCAACTAAAACTGGGATGAATATACATTCATCAAAATGTCATGTCTCATTATTTGCAACATGCACAATCTATAATGTAGAGGTAGAGGATATCCTACATATGATGTGTGATTGTACACAGAGTCTTCAGATTTGGTCCTGGTTGAATGTATCCAATCATTTCCCGTCTTTCTTTTCTCAAACCAAAAAGGAGTGGTTACACTCTATAATTACTGCATGCTATGCTCATATGGTTCTTCTTGCTACTATATGTTACCAACTATGGTTATCTAGAAATGTTTTTGTGTTCAAGAATGAAAACCACTGTACCCATCAAGTGCTCAATTCTGCAATGTTTATGGCTAAGTCTATACATTGAGCTTTTGATAATAGTGATGATACTTCTGTCATTGTTCCCCAGCATGATATGATACCTAATGTGCATCCACATTTTCATGATTGGATCTTAGTTAACACTGATGCTTCAGTAACTCCTACTAAAACATCAATTGCAGTTGTGGCATAGTTTCCTTCTAGTTCATGGATTACTGGTTGGTCACAAACTATCTACACAATGTCTGTGATTGAAGCTGGAGTTTTTGTGATCTACTTAGCACTTCATAAGCTAAGTTCTTACTCTTTTACAAAGATCCTATTTATGTCAGATTTTTAGTCTGCTATTTCATCTATAACTGATGATGATATACAAGATTTCCAAGGCTACATACGTGGTTACATTCAATCCCGTATCTAGTTGGTCGACATTGGCAAGTGAAATTTAAAAGTGTTCAAGGAAAGAGAATGTAGATTTTGATACCCTAGCCAAGATGCATAGAAAAAATGCATCCTCTTCAAGACAATATATTGTCCCTCTCTAGGGTTTGTTCATAGCAAAAATTTTCTTATGTTTGATATAATTTGCTTATGACATGCTTTGCATGATTCCATAATGAAACTTTGTTTCCAAAAGAAAAGGAAAAAGAAGAAGTGGAACTGCATGTAGGTAGAGTGCACATGCATACTGGAAGAATAAGTAGGTACATCAGTTGCTAGCTAGATATCTAGAAAATTAAAACAATTCTTTCTCAAAGAACACTACAGAGATACATAATATATAAACTGTTAGTGATGTATATGATTGAATAAAATACAATCATGTAAAATTATCATAAATTATAATCATGATATCATTGGTATTTAATAGATGATATATGCTTGCCTAATTTATCCCTGTAGCAGATAATATCAATATAGACAATATTTTTGGTTGATGTATTGTTTTTATCTTACATGGTAGCTGGCCTGATAAGAACCTTTCACATCTTCTGGTGATTTGACCCTAGATAAAGTTACATATAACTGACCACAAGAAAATATAGGTTGAGGTAAATATAATCCAACTTTCTCTAGAGTTTTCCCTTGTGCCTTGTGATTGTCATTGCAAAATATAATTAGACCGAAAAATGAAGTTACTTGAAGGAAAATCACATTTTTTTTCAATTATCTGTTGCCATTAATGGAATTCTTGGAATGAATACTCATTGTCCTTTCTTCTATCCAACTGATATCTCAACATCAATAGTATATTTATTGAAGTTTCTACAATTAAGTTGTGTTCCCATTACAAAGACCTGAAAATGGGTCGATATTTCTAAGTAGCATTATTCGACAATTTCTTTTAAGAACCAACTTGTGAGGTGGGAGGGTAGCAGGATTTAAAGAATTTTGAAATTCTTCTTCTTGAAATTGATCAGTGTTATCAATATATGAATCAAAGCTGAAGTATTCTCTCTTATCTCCTAGAATTTTTTTCCATCATTAGCTCATTTATTTCATCAACAAATTCATTTTTTGTGGTCAGAATAGCATGGATCGTAAGGGAATATCTGTCATCATAGGCGACAAAAAATATATCTATCTATCATCATCAATAGTAAGTCCAAGAAAAATTGGATGCACTAATTCATTACTAGATGATGATTCATCAACAAATGGGATCACCATAACCTTGGGAGTTTGAATTTGATCCCCAAAAATCACTACATTTGTACCATTTCCAACAAAAAGTAAAGTTTTATTGAAAGAGGGGTTTGACATGGTTCTCATATTTTCTTTCTATTGTTGTCTTTCAATATGCTTCCATATGTAAGATTTTACAAAACTTGCTACAATTGTTTGCTCTTTTCCTCCTTGTGGTACAACATAAAGAATTTGACTAAAGTATCCATCAAATAAGAAAAAATTTCCTTCAAAAATAAAATTGTTGCTTATCATATCTTGTAGGAAGAGATCCAATGACTCAATTGATTATTTTTTCCATATATATCTCATTCTAAAATATAAAGTTAGTTCCTCAAAATATCTCAGCCAAACCACTCTACTTTTAGATATTGTATTTTTTTGTATTTCACTATTTAATGATATTTTAAACCTTGAGTGTGCAATTCTTCCAAAAGGTAATAAAGATGTAGCCACTGCAGGATATGTCATTGCAAGTGCTATTTGACCACTTGATCTTATTTTAGCAAGTAAAGCATGATATAAGAATGTTTTACCAATTCATCCTAGACCATCAATAAAAAGTAATCCTTATTTTTGAATATTTATTTGATTCATAATAGTTCTATAAGCACAACTTTGGTCAAAGTTCAATTGTGAAATTGTCTGACTATCATTATTAGATACAATGATTTTTCAACTCTTCAATTTCTTTATATGACTTTTCATGTTCATTTTGAATGATCATTGGAAAGTTATAGTCTGACAAACCTTTTCCCATCGACTCTAAACACATATTGATATTCTTTAGAGTAGAATTTCAAGAAGTTTTCCAATCATCTTTTTCAATATCATATAAGTCTTCACTCATTTGATTCTTGAATTTTTCCCATGTATTTATAGGGTCAAAGATATAAAGTAAATAATTACTGTAGAAAATAGTTGTCTAAGGCCTGAAGGCATTTGGAATAACACGATATCATCAAGACATTTCTCAATGTTGTTACCAGTTTCTAGTAAATCAAAATTTTCCATTGCCTCTTGGAATGTATTGTATGGAGTCCCGCTTAGGATTCTTGAATGATAAAAAAATGTTACACCTTTAACCTGATTCAATAAACAACACAGATAGTAGCTTTCACCTTTAGTAGCTTTTACAAAGACAATTCTTCCAATAGAAATCCCTAGTTTTCTTCTATTCCAACATTTTAAATTCTTATCCCATACATAATGTTTAGGAAATTCCTTATGGGGGGACTTTTTAGCTTACTCATCAATACAAATTTTCAAAAATTGTATATAAGTATCGTTCTTGGAAAATACTCACTTTATACAATGATGGAAATTTTTTGAATTTCATAAAATGTAACAGTGTGCTTGTCCTCAAGATGCAACTGTAAAAATGTGATAGATGGATGCATCTCATTCAAAGGAAACATGTAAATTCTCCATGCGCTTCTTGTGGTGAAACTCATTGTCCTGATACAAAATGGAAAATTTCATCATGCATGTTCTTATGCTAATTTTCAAGCACTTGCAATAATATCTAATCATGTTCTTTGTATATGAACTTGTATAAGTATTTCACCTCTTTGATTGAAGAACATAATTCTACATTTATATAGCAATTGCATTTATCTAATAAATAAGGATTATAAGGAACAATCCAATGATTATCAATTATGTTGGAACTAGCTCTTTGTTGATAATCAGTCTCCCTTCGTCAGTATAGAGGGTATCAATTTTTTGCCTGAGTTACCATAAAACAAAAATCTTTTGGATATTGATTCTTGCATTACCCATTTTCCATGCATACGCTATTTGTATTAAAGATTCCACATGAATTGTGGATCATGTGTTTTAAAACCATAGCATGTTGATGTTGGTTATACTCCATTTGTGGTATTTCTGTATATAAATGCTAGTTATATACATCAGGTGTAGAAAACTTTTGACTTTTTCCAGTATGATGCATGTGGAGATGTAACGACCCCACTTCCCAGGAACCCCCAACTAAGGGAAACCAAGAAATTGGTGCTGTTATCCCAAAACAAGATCAATGGTTTTACAAATAATAAAAAATATTTAATAAATTCTACCAAAGACTAAGTTTGAAGCAGGATAAAAATTTTACTCTTCACATACCTTTCAAAAATAGGAATTGGAACTTTACCCAATGTAGAGTTCTATCTAACTAAATCATCCTTTCTTTAATTAGCTTTATTCTCCAAATGTCACTTTACTGTTTGTCCTTTTTCAAGTATTCCTAAAATGCCAACAAATAAAAAGTCGATCGGTATAAAGAATATACTAGTATGTGGTGGCAACCAAACATTTGCACATATATTCTAACAACCTAATTACATCAAATAGTTGTTAACAATGCAAGATTACATTTTCTGTATAACTTCCCAACTGCTTTTACTCATCCTATGGGTTACCCTCTCTTAGGATTTAGTCCTTACAAGGGACTTTAGGCTACCTTCTCCATCCTGAGCTTGGTACCTTATGGGTCACCTCTCTGGGTGTCCTGTGGTCTTCCCTCTGGGGCTTGACCACCTATGACCTTCCCTCTAGGGCTTGGTCCTCTCAAATCTTACATCCAGAGATGGTATGTAGGTTCGGATAAGTCATATATATCTTCTACTTTGTGATAATAATATTCACTACATAGATTGCAGAAAATAAAGTAATTCAAGCAGTTATTTTCTCACAATCGATGAAACTTCAGAAAACGTCGGGAAACTAAGGCGAGTAATCATAAAATAACTACATACCTGATCTTGAGCAAAAGAATCCAAAATCAACAAGATATCCAAGCAAGCACCAAATGTAAGAAACCCTTAACTGTTGAAACATATCGATTACCTAATTCCACTATCACATCCCAAACAACTTCCTAATGACATTAGGACACTTTCTAAGTCTTCTAAGTATCATTAGGACTCATTAGGGTTTCTTAGATCACTTTATCCAACTTTACCCTTTTCAGGTTAACAAACCCTAAAAATAGGTTTCTTATTCACAAAAACCCTAATAAGTCCCATTATCCCCATTAAGGGTTCTTTATTCTCAAATCAGGCTTAGGATCATTATATCTCTATTACATGCTTATATTTTTGAAATTAAAACCAATTAAAACTCATATTTCCCAAAATTAGGGTTTCTAGGCCCATTAATGCATAATCACATGTATAAAACCCTAAAACAAGCATGTCATGCATGAAACCTATCTTTTCAGATCCTAATCTTCTTTTTATTAACAATAGGTTATTATCCTCTAAAATAATGCATAGCACTTTACTCAATCTTTATTAACATCAAAATTAGGGTTTCTTCCTCATAAAAACATTAAAGGCAGTAAATTTATATACTCTTTGAATTATGAATAGATTCATACTTCAATACTATTTTTATTGCAATCTACATATTTTTTTGATCAACTTTCATATATAACTAATCTTCATCCGATATTCCTATTATTAATTACAATTTTAGCAAGTTAATCCTTTATCAACCAATGGGAGCTTGCCACCTCGGCTGGGCCGGCCAATCGGCCCTTGCCATCTCGACAGGGCTCACCAGCGTGGAGGCGTGCTCAGCTTAAATGAAAATAGAATGAAAAGACAATCCCACCCTTACTTGTACTGAAGGGGAGTCAGGGCACTTTGGTAGATTCACAGCGAGCCTTATTCAACCGCTACCCGTCTCTTTACACAAATAGGTGGTCAACTCACTAGTTGACGTCGCTCTCCATTTCACCTGTGCATGAACTAAGGCCACCTGTAGCTTCTCCTTGTTCTTCCAGACTCAATGGGCTACTCAATCGTTAATTTGATGTGCACCGCCTCCGGGACGACTCCAAGCAAACTCCAACGAGGACTGCTCCAAGACAAGGGTGAAGGTCGAGACTAAAACTCGAATTGAGGGCATGACTGAGTTCGTATACTTTGTCCGGTCACACAAAGATGGTTTGTGGGTTTGCTAGTACTATGTATCACCCCCCTTATATAGGGCAGGGTTTGCAAAAGAATCCCAGTCCAAACTGAATTGGGGAAAACCTCATCTCTCTTCCAAAGTCCCTCAAAGTTAGGGTTTTTCAATTCGGGAAAAACTCCCAAACTTGATGGGCAAGTTTCCAGAAAACTTCACGCATCAGGGATTGAGTTTGATTGAGATGAAATCTCTCTGGTTTCCTTCTTGAACTGGGATGTAGATGATAACCCAACGCCGTTGGATCTTAAGCTCTACGATCTAGATCGTGATATCTAGGGTCCAGATCATCTACTCTATATCAAATCCAAATCTTTATTTCAATTAAAATGTGACATTTAATACAATCAATATATTATCCTTTCACTTTAGGAAATCTTACAAAATCCATAACTCTCTCTTCGTTTATCCTTTTTCATCCAAATTTTAGGGGAAACCTTGTATTAGCATTATTTACTTGTATACCAAGTTTGAGTTCCAAACTAGAAAGGATAAATGACTTTTCTTCATATGCAATTTAGCACTTATTAAAGCATAGTTTATTCATATTTTCTCTCTCATTCTCCTTTATTTCTTTATTGAGATTCCTTTTATCACAAGAAACCATGTGGATTCGAAATCCACTCTATTATTAGAAAACACTCAGTCTTTTAGAGAATTCCACATTATTCTTAGCATTAACTTAATTTCTTTTATTATTAGATTTCTTTCCATCATTATTATCTTTTAAACATATTGGGCTTTGTTACTCAATATCCCCATGAAACCATTCATGCAAAAAGGATTATTATCAAATAAATCCATTCAAAGTACTTAAATCATACAATTTTCATAATCATACACTTTATTGGAGAAATTACATTTCAACCCATACACATGAAAATTTGATATAACATCCTCCCCTCCTTATATGAATTTTACCCACAAAATTCAAGCAATCAAGCAAACAAATCAGGATAGGCTTTTTCCATGTCTGTCTTCAGTTCCCATGTGGCTTCGTCCTCTCCATGGAGCTTCCAAAGAACCTTTACCATATCTATATTCTTACATCAAAGCTCTTTCACCTTGGTATCTAGAATCCTCATAGGTGACTCAGGGTATGTCAGCCTCCCTTGGAGTTCAATAGGTTTAATGCTCAGCACATGGCTCAGATGCTTCACATAGAACTTCAGACTGGACACGTGGAAAACATCAAGCATCATACTATACTGAGGGGGTAATGCCAAACGGTATGCAGCCTCACTAATCCGTTCTAAAACCTCAAACAAACCTATGTATCTGGGACTCAACTTTCCTCTATTCTTATCTATAGCTCGGAGTGGTCGAATTTTCAAAAACACATGTTCTCCCACAGTGAACTGCAAGTCAGTCCGCTTCGCATCAGCATACGACTTTTAACGATCCTGGGCTCTCTTCAGCCTCTGCTTGATCACCTTGGAGCTCATCTGACCTCAACAAGGTCCTCTCACTGACATCATCCCAGTGAAGCGGTGACTGACACTGTCTCCCATATAGAGATTCATATGGAGGAATCCTGATACTGGCTTGGTAGATGTTGTTGTATGCAAACTCAGCTAAGGGAAAGTACTACTCCCACAATCCAACCCAATCAAGCACACAAGCTCTCAATAGATCATATAATGTCTGAATCATCCTCTCTAATTGTCCATCAGTATGGGATTGGTAAGCTGTACTGAACTTCAACCTTGTATCATGCTCTTCTTGCACCTACTTCCACAACTTAGAAGTAAACTTTGAGTCTCGATTAGAAATAATCAAACATGGTACACCATACAACTGTACTATCTCCCTGATGTACAACTTGGCTAGGTCTGACATCTTGGTAGTGGTTTTTAAGGCAAAGAAGTGTGCTGACTTGGTAAGGTGATCTACCACAACCCATATCACATCATGACCTCTCTGGGTCCTGGGGAGACCCACCACAAAATACATGGTGATTTGTTCCCATTTCCAATTTGGAATCTCAATTGACTGTAATAGTCTATTGGATCGTTGGTGTTTAGACTTCACCATCTGGCATGTGAGACAACTGGCCACATACGTTGCTATGTCTTTCTTCATTCCTAGCCACCATAAGTACCACTGCAAATCCTTAAACATCTTAGTAGTACATGGGTGTACCATGTACTTGGAACCATGAGCTTCTTGCAAGATATGGTCCTTTAAAGGCGAATCCTAAGGAACCCAGATATGATTCTTATATCGGATTCCACCATCTACTCCCACAGAAAGTTGGGTCAATGACTTCTCTAACAAGCCTTTCATCTTACCAAATTCTGAAATGGCCAACTAAGCAGCCACTAACTCGCTCAACAAGTCTGATTTTATCTGAATGTTTGCCAACTAAACTCGGTCTTCTAAAGGTTGTGGATCCCACTCCACAAGCTCTTCTAGTTTCCTCCACTGGCTAGACAAGATAGTTGCACACCTGATCTATTTCCAACTAAGAGCATCAGCTACAACATTAGCTTTCCCAGGGTGATAAGCGATGGTGAAGTCATAATCTTTCATATACTCCATCCACCGTCTTTGTCACAAATTCAGATCTCTCTGTGTCAGAAGATACTTCAAATTCTTATGGTCAGTGAGGATCTCAAAGGTAGCTCCATACAGATAGTGCCACCAGATCTTCAGAGCATGGATGATGGGGTCCAACTCTAAATCATGCTTCAGGTAGTTCACCTCATTGGGCATGAACTGTCGGGAGGCATATATATGCAACAACATGCCTATTCTATTCCAACACACATCCAAGCCCCATCTTCGACGCATACGTGAAGATAATGAAACCCTCATTGTTGGATGGTAGGGTCAACACCAGAGATGTGGTAAACTTCTCCTGCAGTTCTTGGAAGCGAGCTTCACATATGTCAAACCACACAAACTTCTCATCCTTCTGGGCCAACTTGGCGAGTGGCAATGCAGTCTTCGAGAAATCCTTGATGAATCTTTGATAGTATCCGGACAACCCCAAGAAGCTGTGGATCTTGGAGGGGTTCTTCAGTGCAGGCCAATCTTGAATGACTGACACTTTAGATGTATCCACGACGATCATGCCTCCGGAATGATGTGTCCAAGGAACATGACATAGTCTATACAAAAATCACACTTCGAGAATTTCCCATAGAATTTCTGCTTTCTCAAGATATCAAGGACTCTACCCAAGTGATCACGGTGTTGATCTAGGTCATCGGAGTAAACCAAGATGCCATCTATAAACACAATGATAAAGGAGTCAAGGAAGGACTAGAACACATTATTCATGAGATTCATAAAGACACTTGGTGTGTTGGACAACCCAAAAGGCATAACCACAAACTCATAGTGGCCATAACAGGTTCAAAAAGTCATCTTAGGTATGTCCTCACTCCTTACTTTCACCTGGTGGTACCCAGACCTCAAATCAATCTTGGAAAAGACTCGAGCAGATTTGAGCTGGTCAAAGAGATCATCTATACGGGGTAAATGATACTTGTTTTTAATAGTAGCCTGATTGATCATCCAGTAGTCGATACACATCTTGTGCAACCCATCCTTCTTCTTCACTAAAAGGACTGGTGCTCTCCATGGTGATGTACTAGGTCTAATGAAACCTTTATCTAGTAGTTCGTGTAGTTATTTCTTCAACTCGAGCAACTCAGTAGGGGCCATCCTGTAGGGTGACTTAGATATAGGACTTGTCTGGGGGGCTAGCTCTATTGAAAAGTCCACCTCTCTCTCAGGGGGAATCCCAGGCAGATCATCTGGAAAAATGCTAGCATACTCCCTGAATACCTCTATTTCCTCAAGGGGTCGCACCTTAGGCTCCAACTCAATGATTACTTCTAGGAAAGCTTGATAGGATTTGGATATCATCTGCTCGGCCTTCAGAGTCGACACGTACAAGCCGGTGGTCGCATCTCTCCTTCCTCAAATGGTAAAGTGTGGATGACCATGTTTCCTAATAAGGTTCTTCTTTTCCCTACAGTCAATATGTGCTCTATAGGTGTAAAGCCAATCCATACCAATGATCACATCAAAATCATTCATATCAAGGAGGATGAAGTTGATAGGAAGCTCGTGACTCAGGTACTTAACTAATAAGATGGGGTTTTTCAAAAGAGACGTATATGTCCGACCACTCGGGGTTGTAACATACAAAACATAACCTAAATCCTTGATGTCCAAACAAAGCATACTTGCCAAGTTTTTTGAAATGAAAGTATTAGTAGAACCAGAATAAAAAAGAGCTTTTACATTTTGTCCCATGACTTAAAGCATGCCTATATAGTTTTCCATAATGTATCAGACTACTACATGATTAAACTAAGATGAAAGGAAAACTCTAAGGGTTATTACCCTCTATCAACTGATTAGCATTGGCCTGAGCCTCTTCATTGTCGATGGCAAAGACTCGGGTTGCCTCTGCTCTCCAATAGGTGGACCTCCAACTGGTGCAACGACTCCTGCTAGGGGTGCTACTACCACCAGTTGTGCCGCTACAAGACCTAGACCTCTCAGATCAGGTAGAGGATAGTTGGTGATGAAGTGTCCCTCCTGCTGGCAACGAAAGCACATCTTCTTCTCAAAGCAGCACTTCCCAGGGTGTGATCGTCCATAGGTATGAAAGTTTAAAAAATGGCTCTCACCGTATGGCTTTCCTTTCCCTCCATGCTTTCCCTTGGTGTTGTTACACCCTTGTCCTTTCTTGTGATCATTCTTCAGTCCGATAGTTCCTTCAGCATAGCCCAGATACCCCTTAGATGGGTTGGTTGCAGGCAACACTGTCTTCTCCATGCTCAGGGCAGTGTTGTATGCCTTAGTGAATGTTGTCAGCTTACTTGCCATCACATGAGGCTTGATGATGGGGTGTAGATGCTCCAAAAAGTTATCCATCCACATCTCCTCTGTCATCATGTACTTGAAATGCTCCAATAGGTGAAACTTACGAGCGTAGTCTGCAATGGAGAGGTTGTCTTGCACGAGGAAGGTGAACTCCTTTTCTTTCTCCTTATTGGCTAAGGTAGGAATGAACCTGGAGGAGAAGATGGTTCTAAAATCCATCCAGGCCATCAGGTCTTTATTTAGGTCTCATCATGTGATGTGGTTTTCCCATAATATCTTAGTTGCTCCTTCCAGAAGAGGGGTAGCAAACAAGACCTTCTTGTTCGGTTGAACCTCCAGTATGCGGAACCCATTCTCGATTGCAAGTAGCCAAGCATCATCCCGGTCGACGACTTATGTCTTTTCCTCTCCCTAGAACTTCTATATGTTCAACTTCACAAAGACCATGATGGTGGCTCCAAGTCACGGATGAATTAGTAAAGGCTCTCCATCTTTAGCTCTGACGGTATCCTTGAGGGCCAAAGCACTGATGGACTCAGTCAACTTCTTTTGCTGCTCCATCTAGAGGGTGTCAGGTGTATGGACCACCACAGCTGGCCCAGGGTTTGTGGAGGTGTCGATCTTAGCTTCGTCTTCTCCCACTGATCCCCCTGTATGGTTTTCATCCTTGTCTAAGTGGTTGAAAGGAATGAGCTTATGATCCAAACCTTCCTCTGAGGCTTCCTTAGGTCTCTTCCTCTTCTTTGAGGACTTGTCACCATGGTCTCTCTTTCTCTTCTTGGAAGATCCCCTCCTCTTGCAAGGAGGCCTACCCCTAAAAGGGTTCTCGGTGGCCTCAAAGGGAACATCTACAGTCTTGATACATGCCATGCTGATTCACACAAGTTAAAATCATATAACCACAAATTTATAACTTGGAAAGATATATATACACTTTAAACTTATATCTGTGTCATCTTAATTACATGAATTTTTCTGTTTGGTGGAGGATTCCCTAATCCTTAACACTTGAATTCCCAACATAGGAGGGGGTGGAGAGAGAAAAAAACCTAAGCACTTAAAATTTCTCCATAGGAAAGAGATAAAGAAGGGACGAAATCAGATGAGAAGACCTAGAGGTATCTTATTTCGAGTCAAATCCTCCAATTTTGGCCAGGCTGTCACACAGAATCTGGGAGTCTTTGTAGACTGACTAGTGGGGTGGAAGAAAATATTGCCAGCCCCCAAATTGTGATCCTTTTCTAGACACCTCCATCATTGGAAAATCCTCTCATAACTCCCTTGGGTTTTAAAGAGTTTGTGAAATTTAATAATTATTAGAGATTAAATGGAAAACCATGCTCTGATACCAATTATAACGACCCCACTTCTCGATAACCCCAATTAAGGGAGACCAAGAATTTGGTGTCATTATCTCAAAATAGGATCAATGGTTTTCGAATAATAAAAAACAGTTAACAAAATTCTACCAAAGACTAAGCTTGAAGTAGGATAAAAAATTTACTTTTCACATACCTTTCGAAAATAGGAATGGGAAATTTACCCAATGTAGATTTCTATCTAACTAAATCCTCCTTTCTTTAATTAGATTTATTCTCCAAATATCACTTTATTATTTGTCCTTTTTCAAGTACCTAAAATGCCGACAAACAAAATGTCATTCAGTATAAAGAATATACTTGTATATGGTGGCAACCAAACATTTGCACATATATTCTAACAACCTAATTACATCAAATAGTTGTTAACAATGCAAGATTACATTTTCAATATAACTTCCCAACCACTTTTACTCATCCTCTGGGTTACCCTCTCTTAGTGTTTAGTCCTTGTAAGAGACTTTAGGCTACCTTCTCCATCCTGAGCTTGGTACCTTATGGGTCACCTCTTTGGGTGCCTTGTGGTCTTCCCTCTGGGACTTGACCACCTATGACCTTCCCTCTAGGGCTTGGTACTCTCAATTCTTACATCTAGAGATGGTATGTAGGTTCAGGCAAGTCATATATATATCTTTACTTTGTGATAATCATATTCACTTTATAGATCGTAGAAAATAAAGTCATTTAAGCAGTTTATTCAAGCAATCGATGAAATTTTGAAAAATTATGGGAAACTAAGGTGAGCAATCATAAAACAACCACATACCTGATCTTAAGCAAAAGAATCCAAAATTAACAAGATATCCAAGCAAGCACTGAATGCAAGAAACCATTAACTCCTGAAACATATAGAATACCTAATGTCACTATCACATCCCAAACAACTTCCTAATGACATTAGGACACTTTCTAAGGCTTCTAAGTCTCATTAGGACTCATTAGGGTTTCTTAGATCACTTTATCCAACTTTACCCTTTCCAGGTTAACAAACCCTAAAAATAGGTTTCTCATTCACAAAAACCCTAATTAGTCCCATTATCCCCATTAAGGGTTCTTTATACTCAAATCAAGCTTAGGATCATTATATCTCTGTTGCATGCTTATATTTTCAAATTAAAACCATTAAAACTCATGTTTCCCAAAATCAGGGTTTCTAGGCCCATTAATAAATAATCATGTGTATTAAACCCTAAAACAAGCATGTCATGCACAAAACATATTTTTTCGGATCCCAATCTTTTTTTATTAATTTTTTTTTATTATCCTCTTAAATCGTGCATAGCACTTTACTCGATCACTATTAACATCAAAATTAGGATTTCTTCTTCATAAAAGCATTAAAGGTAGCAACTTTATATACTCTTTGAATTATGAACATGATTCAATACTTTTTATTGCAATCTACATATTTTTCTGATCAACTTTCACATATAACTTATCTTCATCCGATATTCCTATGATTAAGTACAATTTTAGCAAGTGAATCCTTTATCAACCAATGGGAGCCTGCCATCTTGGCTAGGCCGGCCAATCGGCCCTTGCCATCTCAGTAGGGCTTGCCCGCGTGGAGACATGCTCGACTTAAATGGAAATAGAATGAAAAGACAATCCTGTTGGATAAATTGACATTATGATAAATCCCTTTGTTTCGATGATGACAAGCATTTCATTCTTGTTGATCTAACGTGCTACTTGAGTGTTGCAGAAATGAGGTGGATGACAAAGCACTAGGGAATCTATATGCTTGAATGCTTGTAAATTTCATGAAATGTAATCAATGTAAACTTGTACAAATATATAATGTACAAGTACTTAGACTTCATGTAAATCAAGCGTTAGATCTTCCCTAGCCAATCACTACACTTAGATAGATCATCCCCTTCATTAGTGTCACATATGCACATTCATACATACACTTAGCACTTTATTTGAAACATTGAAACAGGGTCAATCTCGGTCGACAAATTCCTCGACCGAGACACTCTCGGTCGATAAGCTTCTCGACCGAGAAAGACCCAGGTAGCCGTTAGACACAGCTGACAAGGTAGTTGGCAGTTGGAGATGAACGTTGCAAACACTTGATCCAGAGAGCCTGTCGGTCGACAAAACCTCGACCGAGTAGGTATCTCGGTCGACAATTTCTCGACCGAGATGGACTCTGACAGCAACTGCAGAATTAATTAACTAGCCGTTGCTAATGCAACTAACTTGTACCTAACGGCTAGTTAAGCACTTAGAAACCCCTAGAAAGTATCTAGAACGTCCTTAAGCACTTGTAGGTCATTCCTATAAATAGGACATGCCTTAGGACACTTATATTCGCTTAATTCCACACTCGAGCAATCTTTGAGCATATACTTGCGTTAGCAACCTGTTTGTGAGCAATTGAGCAATACTTGCAATTGGCTACTCTTCACCTTGCTCTAAATTCATGTCCTATAGGCTAGTATCTCCTATCCACAGCAATCACACTTCCATATACATTGGTTAGGAGATCTACACACTTGATATAGGCAAATCAAGCCTTGTGCTTCAAAGGATAAGTTGTAATTTCTGTTTTCCTTTCTTGTTCACTTTCATTGCTTGTACTCTCCTTGCTACTCCTAGGTTGGAGGCTGCAGATTGGAGAGGGTCGTGATCTTCTTAGTGAAGAAGGAGACTTTGAACTACTTCAAGAAGGCTGGTGCAACGGGAGGTTACTTCTAATAGAAAGGCTACTTCAAGGGGGAGCTTGGAGTTACTTCAAGAAGGCTACCTCGAGTTGGTGCATCTACTTCAAAGTGAAGACTGTTCAAAGGGGTGTAAGAAAGTATTGTATTTTGTGTAATTCCTTGTGAAGGTAATAAAATTAATACTTTCAAAATCTCGGTTGGGTAAGCAACCAGGTAGTGGACTGACTGCCTTAGTATTTGCTAAGGTAGGAACCACTCTAAATCCCTTGTCTCCTTCTTACTTGTTCATTTGTGGTTGTTTGAGTTAAATAATTGTTAAATTAACTTTAAAACCCTATTCACCCCCCTCTAGTTGTTTTTTCAATTGGTATCAGAGCAGGCTTCAAGGAACTCTAACCAAGTCTTGAAAAATGGGTGACAGGTTGCTCAACAACCTCAACCTTGAAGGGACACTTGTGGCTAGACCTCCAACATTCGATGGAACTAACTACACCTACTGGAAAAGAAGAATGCAATTTTATTTCCAAGGGATTAGTTGGGATCTATGGAGGATGGTGTCAACCCCTTATGAGCTTCCTCAAGTGGAATATGCAGTTTGGGACACCAATACGGTAAAGTCGGCTCAAATGAATGTAAAGGCTGTAAGTATTCTCTATTGTTCAATTTCAGTAGGAGAATTTAATAGGATATCAAATTGTGAAACAGCCTATGAAATTTGGCATAGACTTTCCATAACTTATGAAGGGACTGTTCAAGTTAAGAATTCTAAAATTGGAATGCTTAAACAAAAGTTTGAATAGTTCCGTATGGATCCGAATGAATCTATTAGTGACATGTATGCAAAATTCTCCTCTATTGTAAATGGTTTGAATGCTTTAGGTAAAGTTATTAGTGAGGAAGATCAGGTGTCAAAGATCCTTAGATCACTTCCTCCCAAATATAAGCCCAAGGTGACGGCCATTGAAGAAGCAAATGACCTCACCCGATTAAGGATGGAACAACTCATTGGCAACCTAGAAGCTCATGAAGCAACCCTAGAAGAGGAAGAAAGAAGAGAACGTGAACTTCAACAAGGCAGGAAGAAGGACATTGCATTCAAAGCATCAACCAAGAACAATCATGACACAAGTGAAGATGATAGTGAAGAAGAAACTCTCATTGTAAATGGTAAGCAGTATAAACGTTTTAAAACTAATAAAACTTTTAGTGTTTCTTCTTCCAGGTGCTTTGAATGTGGCAAAAAGGGACACATGAAAAGTGATTGTCCAAAACTCAAGAAAGGGAAGAAATCATCTCACAAAAAGAAAGAAAGAGCATATAAAGCTGCATGGGATGATTCAAGTGATGATGATGGAAAAGAAGAAGTAGAATGCCTCATTGATACAACAAATGAAGAAGAAGAAGAAGAGGTAAGTCTTTTTGATCTACCAAAAGAAGATCTAATTGCTAGTCTTCAAGATACCCATGAGAAATATATTGAGTGCAAGAAGAAACTTAAAAAATCAAATAAAGTAAGAGATGATTTAAACGTTAAACTTCTTGCTCTTGCATCTGAAAATGAAGATCTCAAAAAGGCAATTGAAGATTATGATATTAAGTTAAAATATGTAGAAGCAAATTGCAATCTTCTTTCCTTAGAAAAGTTAAATTTGCAAACACAAGTAAATGATCTTCAAAAACAACCTGTTTTGTGTACACATCTAGATTATGATATTATTGTGAAAGAAAGAGATTCTTTGTTATCTAATCTAGATCAAGCAAAATTAGATATCAATAAGAAGATGGATGATATTGCTAAGCTACAAAGAAAAATAAATGAGTTAAGAGGAAATGACATTCTTGAGAATATTCTGAAAATTTCCTCTAGTTATAATGGAAGAAGAGGATTAGGATATGATCCAAAGAGAAATCAACCTAAAAGAGCTAAAGCATCCAAGACTAAGACTATGTTTGTACCTAAGAACACAATTCCTAGAAAGAGAAATGAAGTTAACTCTATTAGTTGTTATTATTGTTTGCGTCTTGGACATTACTTGTTTTCATGCCCATACAAGAAAAGGAATGATGATCTAGCTTGGGTTCCTAAAACTTAGAAGCTTGAATTTGACTAGTTGAGATTTGACCTAAACTGATTCTTGATATACAAATGTAAATATCTCAACACAATTGAGTTTTAACTTTCATAATTTTGTTTTTACTTGAAAGCAAAATAGTTCTGAAACAATACAGAACCAATCTCGGTCGAGTAACTGTCGACCGAGAAGAACTGTCAGTCGAGAAATGGTCAACCGAGCAGGTTTCTGTTGTCAAGTCTGAAATAAATCTGCTAAACTTGTTTTCAAACAATCTATTTGCTATCAATTTGTTATTAATGACTGATTTTACATGCAAAACAAGAATAAATGGTGAAAACCATCCTTGAAACAAAATATATTAATCTTTTGCATCATTAGTTAAGATAAACATTATGAATATGAAAATCCTTAAACATATTACAAAAGTGTCGTATGAAGACTGATCTTGAACAAACCTTATTCATTGATTAAAAAGCTTATTAGGAATGATCAGTTATATAGCTTATCTTAAAATTAAAAACTTATGAACCTAAATGAAGATTATTTTGGTTTATCCTATAAATGGTTTAAAACTGAAAATCATGATTAGTTTAATCAAAAGAAATTACTATTTTATCATTATTCACATGGTTTATTCTAAGTATTTCTTGGTCTATCTATAGGAACCATGTGTATTAAAATTTAAATGGTCATAATCATTATATTTCATGAAATTACATGCTTCTATCTGGATCATTATATTGAGGATATGCTTCTATCATAATCATTGTACCATGATCATTATGTTTCATTGATTTGTCTACAATTATCTTTGATCCATATATGCAAACCATGAATGGATATTGTTTTGATCATTGTGATTCAGCTCATTTGAAGATGCCATTTTACATAAATAGTAAAATTTCATGGCACAAATGCATTTTAAAATTGAAAATCTGCAGAAATTATACTTCATTTATAAATTGGAAATCTGCAGAAATTGCCTCTTGGTTAAAATCAAGTTTTAACAAGGGGTGCTATGGTCGTAGTCAAGGTCGATATAAAATAAGCTTGAAAAAATGCTTATTTGGACATCCTTTACTGCACTTAATCTTAGTATCTTGATTCAAAATGTGTTTATCATATTGAAAACATGAAGCTTTAATAAAAGGTCAAAATCAAATCTTAAAAAAAAATCAATTTGTGACCTTAGAATCCTCAAATTATCTTAATTATAAGATTAAGGGGGAGCTCACACAAACAAATTTGATTATTTGATTGAGAAGCTTACAAAAAATTGTAAACATCATTTGAATCTCGTTATGACCTTAGTATTTTTACTTTTGGTTATGAAGAAATCTGCAAATTTCATATATCTTATTCTTAAAGGAATTCTCTAAAACAAATCAGGGCTTAACATCCCGTGCATTTGGTTAGAGACATTTTTCATGGACTCTAAGATTAAAGGACTCTCATTTCATTTTTAGGGCTTAACATCCCTTGCAAAATAGATGAGAAATCAATATGCATTCATCATAAGCTTAAGGGAATCTCATATCATTTTCAGGGCTTCACATCCCTTGTAAAATGGGTGAGAATTCAATACATATGCCATGAAACTAAAAGGATCTCATATCACTTCAAGGCTTAACATCCTTTGCAAATGATTGAGAAACAAATTATGGCTAAATTACACAAAAATGATATTAAATCCCTATTCTTAATAGAATATCTATCTAAGGGGGAGCATAGTATAAAATTAAGAGGGAAAAACGAAAGTCACACAAAATGATTTTCTTTGGATATCTTTTTGAAATGACAAAGGGGGAGAAAGAATATAAAATCAAAAACATAAAATATGAGTTTCATAAATATCACGACCAGCACTCATTTGCAAAACAAGAATGACTACAAAAGGTAATCTTCAGGTATGAAACTCACATGCTTTATATTTCCTTATTTTATATTTAGGAAATGTTTGTCATCTTCAAAAAGGGGGAGATTGTTGGATAAATTGACATTATGATAAATCCCTTTGTTTCGATGATGAAAAACATTTCATTCTTGTTGATCTAACGTGCTACTTGAGTGTTGCAGAAATGAGGTGGATGACAAAGCACTAGGGAATCTATATGCTTGAATGCTTGTAAATTTCATGAAATGTAATCAATGTAAACTTGTACAAATATATAATGTACAAGTACTTAGACTTCATGTAAATCAAGCGTTAGATCTTCCCTAGCCAATCACTACACTTAGATAGATCATCCCCTTCATTAGTGTCACATATGCACATTCATACATACACTTAGCACTTTATTTGAAACATTGAAACAGGGTCAATCTCGGTCGACAAATTCCTCGACCGAGACACTCTCGGTCGACAAGCTTCTCGACCGAGAAAGACCCAGGTAGTCGTTAGACACAGCTGACAAGGTAGTTGGCAGTTGGAGATGAACGTTGCAAACACTTGATCTAGAGAGCCTGTCGGTCGACAAAACCTCGACCGAGTAGGTATCTCGGTCGACAATTTCTCGACCGAGATGGACTCTGACAGCAACTGTAGAATTAATTAACTAGCTGTTGCTAATGCAACTAACTTGTACCTAACGGCTAGTTAAGCACTTAGAAACCCCTAGAAAGTATCTAGAACGTCCTTAAGCACTTATAGGTCATTCCTATAAATAGGACATGCCTTAGGACATTTATATTCACTTAATTCCACACTTGAGCAATCTTTGAGCATATACTTGCATTAGCAACCTGTTTGTGAGCAATTGAGCAATACTTGCAATTGGCTACACTTCACCTTGCTCTAAATTCATGTCTTATAGGCTAGTATCTCCTATCCACATCAATCAAACTTCCATATACATTGGTTAGGAGATCTACATGCTTGATATAGGCAAATCAAGCCTTGTGCTTCAAAGGATAAGTTGTAATTTCTGTTTTCCTTTCTTGCTCACTTTCATTGCTTGTACTCTCCTTGCTACTCCTAGGTTGGAGGCTGCGGATTGGAGAGGGTCGTGATCTTCTTGGTGAAGAAGGAGACTTTGAACTACTTCAAGAAGGCTGGTGCAACGGGAGGTTACTTATAATAGGAAGGATACTTCAAGGGGGAGCTTGGAGTTACTTCAAGAAGGCTACCTCGAGTTGGTGCATCTACTTCAAAGTGAAGGCTGTTCAAAGGGGTGTAAGAAAGTATTGTATTTTGTGTAATTCTTTGTAAAGGTAATAAAATTAATACTTTCAAAATCCCGATTGGGTAAGCAACCGGGTAGTGGACTGACTGCCTTAGTATTTGCTAAGGTAGGAACCACTCTAAATCCCTTGTCTCCTTCTTACTTGTTCATTTGTGGTTGTTTGAGTTAAATAATTGTTAAATTAACTTTAAAACCCTATTCACCCCCCTCTAGTTGTTTTTTCAAATCCTACCCTTACCTGTACTGAAGTGGAGTCGAGGCACTTCGGTACATTCACAGTGAGCCTTCTTCAACCTCCGCGAGTCTCTTCACGCAAACAGGTGGTCAACTCACTAGTTGACTTTGTTCTCCGTTGCACCTGCACACGAACTAAGGCCACCAATAGCTTCTCCTTATTATTCGAGACTCAAAAGGCTACCCAATCATTAGTTTGACGTGCTCCACCGCTGGGATGACTCCAAGCAAACTCCGACAAGGAGTGCTCCAAGACAAGGGTGAAGGTTGAGACTAAAACTCAAATTGAGGGCAATGATTGAGTTTGTCTACTTCGTACAGTTTCGTGAAGATGGTTTGTGGGTTTGCTAGTAATACATATCACTCCCCTTATATAGACAGAGTTTGCTAGAGAATCCCATTCCAGACTGAATTGGGGAAAACCTCATCTCTCTTCCAAAGTCCCTCAAAGTCAGTGTTGTTCGATTTGGGAAAAACTCCCAAACTTGATGGGCAAGTTTCCAGAAAACTTCGTGCATCAGGGATCGAGTTTGATCAAGATGAAATATTTCTAGTTTCATTCTCAAAATGGGATGCATACGATAACCCAACACCGTTGGATCTTAAGATCCACGATCTAGATCGTGAGATCTAGGGTCCATATCATCCATGCTATATCAAATCTGAATCTTCATTTCAATTAAAACGTGACATTTAATACAATCAATTTATTATCCTTTCACTTTGGGAAATCTTACAAAATCCATTACTCTCTTGTTGTTTATCCTTTTTCATCTAAATTTTAGGGGAAACCTTGTATTAGCATTATCTACTCGTATGCCAAGTTTGAGTTCCAAACTCGAAAGGATAAATGACTTCTCATCATATGAAAGTTAACCCTAATTATAGCATAGTTTATTCATACTTTCTCTCTCATTCTCCTTTATTTATTTATTGGGATTCCTTTTATCACAAGAAACCATGTGGGTTTGAAATCCACTCTATTATGAGAAAACACTTAGTCTTCTAGAGATCTCTACATTATTATAATCATTATCTCAATTTCTTTTATTATTAGATTTCTTTCCATCATTATTCTCTTTTAAACATATTGGGCTTTGTTGCTCAATAGGCCCACAAAACCATTCATGCAAAAAGGATTATTATCAAAGAAATCCATTCGAAGTACTTAAATCATACAATTTTCATAATCATATACTTAATTAGAGAAATTACATTTCAACCCATACATATGAAAATTGAGGATATAACATGATCTCCTTTTCTTATATTCTAACACATATACATAAGCAATGACATTTCCAAATATATCCCTTTTGAACAAATCAACTTTCATCTCCACTAACTTTGCTTTGAAATTCTATAAAGTAGATCTAGATTATTTTGTGCCTCTTCAAATGATAACAACTCTCTCTTTACTTCAATCCACGATGGGTTGCACGTCAAGATTAGAAATATATTAGTTTTTCATATCTTTGAACCAATTTAATTGCATCAAGATAACACTGTCTCATATCTGTGGAACCAAGATATAAAGAAGCAAGATGTATATTTCTTTTTCCAAATATGCTACCACTACTTTGTCTCTGATTAATGCTATAAACTATTCTTTGATATAGGCCGGCTTGAATCTTTTGTTGGTGTTTTCTAATAGTCTAAGTGACAGTTTTCAAGTTTGATATACATCAATAATGTATTGTTGTAGAAGTCTCCCAGAACGTAACATGAATGATTTTTTGTCATCAGGTTGGCTTTTTATAGTATGTATTATTTTTTAATGGCTAATATCACAGTCTATTTGTGACACACTGGTCACATCAACCAAGATAACTCAAAACCAAAGTACATGATCGACTACTAAACAAGCACATTACCACAAAATAGGGTAACTTAAAACCGATCTCATATAACCATCTCAAGTAGAAACATATATATCAAGATTCACAACATGTTACCATATGTATCACATACCATACCATAAAGGTACTACAATACTGTACAATGGCCATCCTACCAAAACCTATTACAAAAGATAACCTATTCACATATACAAGCCACTTACATGCAACCAAGGCATAATGCCAAAACACGTATCGTGGTACAACATCTACAAAACACTCCTTTCGGGACCTCAGAGTACAAGGACAACATATAGGACTCTACTACAAAATAGTAGCAGCATGTCCAACCTTCAAAAACTATTGATCTTCTTGCTGCTCTTCCTCAACAACATGATCTCTACCATGTCATGCATGACGACCTAGAAAGATGTGACCAACCACAGGGGTGAGACCCATGTCCCAGCGAGAGATATAACTCTCTGCCAACAACTATTGTAAACACATATTATACTTAAGCAGGAAAGTAACATTATTAACAGGATGAGCATATTCCGCTAAATGAGTGATTTAAAATTGATTATACATGCTAAGCAGGTTAAGCAACTACAATTGATAAGTAGAACAAGTTATGCATTTAGAAGGAATATGAGGAATGTGAATAACAATTGATTTCTCTTACCACATTATAATAAATCTGAGAAGTACTAGAAACAAGGCAAGACATCAGCCAATGTGAGTCATTCTTAGCCCTAAATAGATATACTACACAGTTGTATTACATCTTTTATTAAGACTTGAGAATTTGAGTCGTACCACCCAAATCCAACTAACCATTGCTGAGTCAAAATTAGTGCCATACAAGATCTATGGAAGATCTAGAATCCACGACCTCACCTCCACCTCCCACTTAGTACGAGAGACACCACATAGACATAATAGTCAACTACCACCAATGACATATAGTCAATCTAAAAACACCTAGCCCACCTTAGTACAGGTCAGGACACTAGAGACTAGGGTATGAAACCCTGACACCAGGGTACAACCACAGTTGTCCTCCAAAATCACATCACATAATATAATCATCGATACACGACCGCATACATTCTCAAAACACTTGGGATCTGGATGACAAGTATGTTCTCTCCAAGCACCAAACATACTCAATGGTATGTGCTCTGAGTTTCCCGTAGGAATACTCGTTTCATCATCCAACAAGTTCTAACACTGGAATGGATATATGGCACATGTAAACTACATGATTGGAGTTTCACTTGACTAGTTAAGCTAATTGGGTATCTTTTATACTGCATCAATCAAGTTATAATATACAAGCCCTAAACATATTCTACAAAGAAAAGGGTAGATTGCAATGGTAGAAGATATAAAACGTATTAAGCATAAACCTGATCACATCACAACATGATACAGTCTCACTGCCATACATAAGGCTATTACCATTATCACATCACTATGGGATAAAGAAACCCTCATCATATCACTAGAGGATATCACCTCAATTTAGGCATTAAACCTCTGGCAAGGTCATAAGACCATTCACATAGTTCATGCATAGCATCATTTTCTCATCATGCCTCATCAAGGTTCATAATCACCACATGTGTGTTACATAAACATTATCACGAGCAAGCATTGGCTACGATGGTCATTCAACCTACAAGTTGGGTTTACAACAAGTAGGAGAGAGAAAAGTGATTCATCAACATGCTAATTACTCAAGAAACTACACATTAATCCACCACGTTACTCAAATAAGGGTTAGGGTTACTCTTAGATAACCAATTAGGGTTTTCATAATAGCACAAAACATCCAACCCTAAAGTAAACCGCTTCCCCCATTCTTGGAAGCCATAAACATTATCATCATTAAGTCAACGTGACCAAGATCATGAAATTAGGGAACTATAGCGATCATTCAAAATGAAACCATGTGTAGTGACCATGTAGATAAATACCTTGTTGAGACTGCAAGGATAGATTAACTTAGTGACCATTAGGGTTAGACCCTTCAACGTGGTGACCAACTTACATGATTAGACGTAGTGACCACAACAAACATCAAAGTATATCGACATGCATCAAATCTTGCATAGCGACCACAAGAGAGGACTCCATGTGTAGCGACCACATGAGACAACTACTTCAACCAGCACATAACGACCATGAGACTTAGAGAAACACAATAACCATGAAAGGTCAAGGGATTACATAGCGGCCATTGTAACAACATGGTGACCAAGGGAGTTAGGTTTAGGGATACAATGACTAAATCAAAACCCCAAAATCGACAACCATCATGGCCATATCGACCACAAGGAACCAAAGAAACATGGCGACCGAAATAGATGGCTAGCACCAAGAATTTGAAGAATCACTAAGGTGAAAACCAGATGAAGGAGATGAACACCAAAACCCTAAGATGGTCGTCATGAATATCACCATAGAAGTCAAAATATGAGAAAGAAAACCAAGCGTTAAACACATGCAAACAAGAGTCAAAATCTCCATCTTCCATATGATAGTTGAACCATGTTTATGAGGAAAAAACCAATATTTAAGATGTGCATGCAAGAACCAATATCTCCACCATCCACTAGATCAGGGGTATAAGAATTGGGGTTTAAGAGAAAGAGTTAATCTATGCAAGATCACCACATAATCATAAACCCTAAATCAAGATATCATCACTATACAACTTATGATCACATTTTAAAGATAGGTCACTAACATGCAAAATGAGTGCAAGAATAGTATAGGAGAAAGTTATAGAACTCGCCTTGAAGTGAAGGACAACTCCAAAGACAAGAAGCTCCAAGAGAAGAGGGAAAGTTATATAAATCGCCTTGAAGTGAAGAACAACTCCAAAGACAAGAAGCTCCAAGAGAAGAGGGAAAACCAGAGCTTGGTTTGACTCTACGGCCAAGCAAGATCACCTCAAGAGAAGAAGAACAAACCTACGTCAAAAGGTGCACAAAGAATAGAGGGTACAAAACCTGGGCCGAAAAGAAAGAGAAAGGAGGAGATCTTCATGTCACTTAGGTACTACCATGGGAGAACCATGGATTCGACCTCTATTAGAGAGAAGTTCCTCAAGAAACCATCATGGAGAACCATAGATCAACCAAGAGAAGAAAGAGAGGTGTAGGGTTGAAAGAAAATGAAATCAATAAAGATAAACCACTTACCAAGATCAAGGATAACCAAAAGATCAACAAAAGAGAGATGATCCAACCCTATATTAGCACATGCAAGGGTTTGACATCCTTCTTCAAGCTCAAGCACCTCCACTTTCACCACAAAGAATAAGGGTGAACTCCAAACAAGAAGGGAGAAGGAAGAGAGAGCTAAAGGGGTCATTTGCATGCTAATAGAGAGGTATAAATACCCAAGGGTAGGAGAGAGGTTAGGGAGATGAGGTGTCAAGGCACTAGTGACACTTATCCCTCCAAAACTTAGCCATGCAAGCACTCAAGACATGTATGCAACACACAAGATCAAATCAGGGCACATTTTCCGCTACAACACAACCAAACATGAGCATATTGGTCACAACACATAAGAGGGTCAACATCACCATCAACTCAAACATACATAAAAAACTCTAACTCAACACATATGATGCCACCTCATCAACCAAGGTCCAACAAGGCACCCCTATGCATCATTCTCTCTCTCATGATGCAAAAACATAGGAGGCACATCCAGCATGTGAAAAATTGCATGATAAACCCTCAACATGGGTAAATTGCAACTTGGTCCAAAACAAGCACACATATAGCATAACTAGCTCAAACGCCATCCAAACATGACCAATCTTAAAACATAAGCACATCACATGATTAGATTAAGGTTTTGATCATAAAATTTTCTAAGAAAACAAGATCAAGCATAAATCTAGGTTAGGGGTCTTACACTATTCATCATATATGTTTGAGGTAATTATTTGTATAGGTAAGTTGAAGAACATAATACATGTTGAAGGGACTGGCCATGTAACAAATTGAGTAGATTTTTTTGTTGATTGTATGTAAATTATTTTGAGCACTAAATATATAGTCATCAAAAAGCACAAGTAAGATAATAGAGCACATATAATTTTGGTAATATATGCATCCTATATATATCATCAAAAAATTACTTTCCTAAAAACATATTCTTAAAATATTTACACATCAATCTAGCATATAATGTTGACAAAT
This sequence comes from Alisma plantago-aquatica, assembly GCA_963693085.1. NCBI lineage: Eukaryota > Viridiplantae > Streptophyta > Magnoliopsida > Alismatales > Alismataceae > Alisma > Alisma plantago-aquatica. Next base: position 1,417,229,419 of record OY856410.1, on the reverse strand, counting down.
TAAATGACATATAACAAATAATTTGCATTATTAATATTGAAGATCCATGCTAGAAATGACCTAAGACTGGATTTACTGATAATGTGCATGAAAATCCAAGTTTTCAACCAAGTTGAATTGAATTGAGTCTAAATATCAAATAAAAAATTCTAGAACCAGTTAGATTGATTAATTTCAAATAAGAATCTTAAATAACATTTATATGTATGGAGCTGGATATAAAAAGTTGTTATGCTGGTGTGTTCATCCTTTTCTCAAATAAATCTAGTGTATGCAAAAATGATCGATAGAACTTGCAAAAGAATCATTTAGAATGCAAAAGGTAGGCATTATATCTTGGTATCTAAATACATAAATTTAAAGAAAAAATATGCTTAGTGTAAATTTTAGAAATGAACCCCAACCTTCCTTTTCCCACATGGAGGTGTAAAAGAATCCATTAACAATTACCTTCCTAAGAGCTTTGCTTCGTTTGTAAGCATAATGAGCCTAATTATGAATAATTCCAGTATTTGTTATTTAAGTTATATCCATGTTGACTTTCTAATATGTAATTTGTCAAAAGAGTCATAAAACAATAGGATATAAATTTATTGAAAATATAGAAATCAATCTAGGGTATGCCAGCCGACACATTAGACAACATATACACAATATTTTAATTTTCTAAAGTTTTTAGCAAATGCACCCAATTTTAGAGTTTTACATGCTTATTGAATCATTTTATTCCATTTACAAATGGGCTAGATTGTAGATCTAGATGTAATTTTGATTATCTCTTGTGTCTAGCATCCGTATACTACAATTGGGGTTTCATATTGTTTTTGTAAAAAAAAATCTTTTTATGACAAAATGTAGGTGTATATATCTTCCACTATTTTCGGGTTTCAATACTAAGAATAGAAAAAGAACCCAAAGTTCTAGTAGCAAATGCTAGTTGAACTATCAATATTATTATTTTTATTCTATTATTTGGTTATTGTGGGTGATTGAGTCAAAAAGTATGCATGTGTTTGTACTCTACTCTCCACCACCACAATTTTAAGCATAGAATAACATGAACTATGAAAAAATACAGCTCTAGCACCTTTAGCAAAGTCCTAACCTATAGAGCTCCTCCCCATAGGCATGCCCTAGGATGGCTATGTCACTACATAAATGAAATCCCAACTCTCTATGTCTGAAATGAAAGCCACCCTAACAATGTTGTTAGCATTTCATGATGAATAGAATATATGAGATGTCCATATCTTTATACAATAGGATCCATAGATAAATCAAATAAGTTTTATAGTGTATGATCTACAAATAAATCACCTCAAAAAGAGTGATCGTTATCTCAGTTATATAACACTAATATAAAATTCATTATGTAGATTAACTTTGTGAAAGCTTCAAAGCATAAATAAGGCTTTTTTGTGTGATGACGTGTGTCGTGACCTATTTTTATTTATGTGGTTAACTATCTTTTTGTACAACAACTGTTAGGTGTTCACGTGCCACTGCACCGCCAGACACTTGAAAGCATCCTTGATCACATCGAACTCCGCCATATGAAAGATAGATGGAAGGTCACACATGGTCACTCAACATGGAACCTTTGCAACGACCACTCAAGCTAAGCCGCCTTGAGCAGTTGTGAAGAGGTCACTATAGAACGAGAGAAAGGTCATGGGTTACAATCGCTCTGGGTGCGCTAGCGAGTGTGACGTGGGCAAGGATGGGTAACACAACATTTGGTATGAGGTGGTTCTACCTGAAGTTTTAATAGTAATGTTATATTTAAATTATTGATATTTTTATTTTTATTCTATTGTTTAATTATCTTGGTCCCACCATCACAATTTTAAACATAGTCTTACATCAGTTATGTAAAAGAATTGTATTTGTGGCAAGTGTAGCAATCTCCAAACCCGTGGAACCTCCTCTTTCATGGGCATGCCCTAGGACAGCGATGTCACTACATGAATGAAACACGACTCTTTATGACTAAAATGAAATTCACCCTAAATGTGTCAGCCACCACGCACATAAACTACAACATATTATATTTACAATGAAATTTATTACGTGAACATATTTTAGATCCCATGATAGAATCCAAGCCACGCAACATTATTCATTTACAATGGTCATATGTGTGGTTTGTAAGCCACTGCTTCTTCCTTGTCCTTGCCCCTAAACTAAAACCACTTTATTCTCCTATTGATTCGACCACTTACACTTAAGTAGGGCCCCCCTTAGCATTACATGCTTGCAAATATTGTCCCGCAATATGTTTATGCATTATATAGTGATACTCTCATGAAGAGCCATGGTCCACTGCCAACTCAAGTTCACGCTTATAAAGGCATGTCTTTTAATTTATCTCCCATCACAAATTAGTTAGCACCTAAGAATGAACAAAATATATGATATGTTGTGATTATAATTATATAAAAAGTTATACAACAACTGATTTATAAATAAATCAAGAAAATTATAGAGTAATTGATCTATAGATTAATGACCTCAAAGAGAACTATCTTTACCTTACATGTCAATAACAATGTGATTTAAAATTCATTGCGCATGAACAAAGGCCTCTTTGTCCAGTGACCGACAGGTGCCACTGTCATGCCTGGCGCTTGAAGCAACCTTGATCTCATAGAACCCTGCCATTTGGGAGACATGCATGTCGTACATGATCACTAGGTGTGGGGTCTCTCTGCAAGTGAGACACCCCTCAGTAGTTGTGCAGACGGAACAGCACCAACCGACTGTCTGGGTTGCTACAAAAGGAGAGGTGGATGGCAGATTGCAATATCTCTATGTGAGCTACAGATTGTGGCGAGTGTGAAGAAGGATGGGTACCACACCACCGTCTTGGTTGATTATTAGTAAGAAACTGTGAATTCAAAACTAAGCAAATAAACCATAGTGCCAGGGTTGAATAATGATGACGTACGGATGCTAAACCATTAAACATTTTATACAACAAAATCTAAGAGAATCGTGGTGGCTATTGTCATTGTTTCAATTCCTTCAAAAAAATGTTGTCATTATTTCAATTAATTAATTTCAGATCCATTTCATAAGTTAACTTTACATAAACTTAAAGCTTAATTGTTAAGCATGATCACTTGCCAAAACGAAAAACAAACAACAAATTAACCCAATGAGGGGAAAAAGTGTAACCTGACAGAATTATAGTGGTCGTAGTATAGCATGACAGTTGCTGGAAGCATATCTTTTTTGACGATGGTATGTGATTCTCGTGTGAAGAAGACTGATTGTTATCCATCTACATATAGGTATTAGCACCCAATACGCTATCCAATTTACAGCAGACCAACTTTCTTCATGGCGGCATGCTACAACAATCACGTGTAATTAGAATATATAGAAAAGCAAACAGGTGACTAAGCAACCACTCCCCCGGAAAGCATGCTGCCTGGGAAAGTAAGAAGGAGACTGAGGAAGTAGTCACCTGAATGAGCAGGATGGTGACCTACATGTATTTATAGGGTTAAAGATACAATGTGTGTAGACATACTTCCAAGAAGCTTTGTAGTAGAGACCAACAATATTCATAGCTAATCAACATTAGACCTAAGACAAAATTTATGAAAAAATATGAATATACCTATGGAATTAGATTGTGAACATGGATTACGTCAAGAGGAAGGATGTTCGTCGCCACATGATCATGACATGGAGAAAGGAGGAGAATATGGGACCATGTAGCACTGGGAATGGGCAACACCCTGACCATAAGATCAAACCAGATAAGACTTAACCACTCACTGTAGTCTAGTTTGTATAGATATTGTGATCAAATTTAGTGTGTAAATTTTTATGACTAATCATGTATGATTTGATAAACTTGTCATATAACACCAAATTTGACTGGCCATTTTTTACTTATATAATTATGAACACTCATATGTTATGAATATATAACAATAAAAAATAGATACATTGTTCCAATACTTATATACATTATAACATCAAACTAAGTATTCATGTATCATAAAGATAAATTTTCACAAACCAAAACATGAGATAATGAGTGAAAAATACACCCCTAGCCAAACGAGTTAATTAATCACAAGAACTACCCGTTAAAGTATCCTAGTTCCCCACCCATTCCGAGATCATTCTCATGTCCACTTGATCATGAATAACTTTTAGTTTTCAATTTGTGGTGACATTCTACCTTCCACTATATGGCTACAAGCAATTGTGCCAACGACATAGAGGATCAGATGTTTTGTGAAGCTACATAGGTGACAATACTCCCCACCATATGATGATCAAACACAAGTACCAAATTTTTATTATTGCATCTTGATATCCACCAGATCATACATGTCTATATTAATTAATTGTATACTACTTCATGGTACTAAACTAGACAACTTAGATAAAATATTGCAAATAGTTGGTATCAAAACATAAACAATTTGTTAGAATTGTTCAAAACATATGATCTTCATTCAAATGTACCAAGTTAGTAAGTATTATTGGTTCTAGCTCGAACCTATTCAAACTTGACCAAAAACTCATGGGTCCTTCCTATAGTCAAATAGATTCAAAAATTTTCATGAACACTATTTCTAATCTAGTGTCTAGATTTAGTGTCAATCTAGACTTGACCAAATCATGTCACCCCTATGTGATAGTAGTTCAATTCATTTTCTTAAAGGATTATCACTAGATTTTCTGTCAACATACTTCATAGTTGTTGCCTTTCTACCCCCCAACCCCAACCTCTCTCTTTCTCTCTTCAAGTATAACTGTTGTTTTCCTCTCCACCTTACACTCATAATTAGATATCACTCCTTTTTACTTTCTCTTCTACATAAAAATGAGGTGCAAACATCATATTGGATGTCTTATTGTGAGTAAATGTCAGCATTCCATGTGAAAATACTTTATTTGCCCTCTATGTTCTCACTTTTAATTAATTTGAAGACATGATAGAATGGGAGACATGTCAATCGAGACATTTTAGGTGACGAAATGCTTCAGTTGAAGTAGGGGCCACATCGGCCATGGCCATATCACATTGACCCATCTATGTACACTTGAACCTACTTTAATCAGTCAAAGTTGTTAAGAAGGTAGTGTTATTGGGCATTTTGGGCACACTTAAGCCAGCCTCCCATGTGGCTTCTATAAAATGTCGCTAGAATAAGCAATCATAAAAAATGTGAATATCTCAAGTCATACTTCATGAAATGCAATAGAATTTGAAACATCATCTTGTAATATCAATATCTACCTACCCAAACAAAAAATCTAAGAGGTGTTTTTGTGAGAAATTTTGGGGATGAAAAGGGAAGAACACATCAAATAGAAGAGAAATTGAAAGCCTAGACTATATCCTTTGAGGTACGTGGTAGGACTGATTTTAAGCTCTTTCTTTCCATTTCCTTCTCCACCTACAAGCAAAACCTACAAATAGGACAACAAACAAGTTCATAGAAGAAGTAAAAATTGGGGGTTCTCTTCCAACATTGAGTGGTGATAGCCTAGATTCAAGTCTAATAGGTAGAATATGTGTATAATGAGAGTAAAAGAATTAATTAACCATGATTTCATCTAACATAAGAAAATATGTGAAGAATAATACATATTGTGATTTTTGTCATATTGTTTTCTCTCTATAAGCCTAAATTCAAATTTATAATGTGTGAATGATGAACCAGTTAAACATTATTGAGTGTGAATGCTTTTAGATATGAATGGTCACATGTATTTTTTATGTTATTATGAGATAGTAGATTCTAGAGGCACATGTATACCAAGGTTTGCCTTGGTTTGCACTACTAAGATAAAATCTAGAAAATATGATTAGATCATTTGATTTCTTATAGTTAGGATTTCAAGATGGTGAATGCATATATCACTTTAGTATTTTTAGTTATGCTTGAATATTTCAGCTCATGTTATTTTTAGTTCAAGAAGTTCGTAGCTCAACCCAAAAAATGAGAATGGGTGTCTTAGATGCATTATAAGTTAGGAAATGCACACTAGATCATTAATCAATGAAACTAAAGAATTATGTTGATTCTAGAGTCCCTAAACACCATATAATCCTTTGAGAAGGTCTATGTTGCGAAGTAGTAAATGATGATACTAATGAGAATAGTCTAGGATGAGGTATTTGAAGCATACTGATGGGATATGAGGGACTAAGTCAAGTGGAAATAGTCTTCTTATTAAAATTTAGTATCCAATATCAACTAAATATTTTGGTGGTTCCCAATGCACTTCGGTTAGTAAGTTACTACTAAGCGAGTTATCCCTTTTGGAAATAATAATGTAGGTAGTTAAGCTAAGTCCTTTGACTCTCCTACTAATACCTAAGTTTAGAGGGGGGGGGTCTAGTTGATCTGATCAACTAATATACACGTTGAGGCCATACGACACAAGTCTTGTTGTATGTTGAGGATATAGTTTAACAAATTTAGGGTCTCAAGTCAACTCTAAGTCTTGTAGAGTGACATTGTATATTGTTGTGATACTTCACACATGTGGTACACTTCAATGGGCTCATGGAATAATTAAAGAAATTATATATTAGTTAATTGGATTCATTTATATATAATTTGTAGTTATTATCAACATAATCACCATGTTGTATGATTTATAGTTTACAACTACCATGTTTGTATTTTGCTACCTGTTTTATAAATAAACCAAGATATTTGGATTATCCTGGCTAGTTGATGACTTTACATGCATTGACCAGTAGATGACACTTCAATGAAATAATTTTTAGGTATAAGTACTGAACTTCAAGGTGATCCAATAACCATCTATCAACAACACTAGATTTATTAGGTATCCAAGGAGGAGTATTTAAATAGTTAGATGGTCTCTTAGTCTTCCTATGGTTCTTGGGATTTGTATTTATAATGAGAGAAAATTTGTATAAGATTTTACATGATGTATATTGATTGTCATAACTAGATTTTCTTCAATTCTCAGTAATGTTGTAAAATTCAAACCACTTTTGAGAAATTTATTTATAAGGCATAAGTGTATGTTGCTTACTAAGATTGCACGAGGCTTTTTGTAGTTTCATGTGCTTAAAGAAAAGAACAAACTAAAGTTGAGTCAAGTGATTAAAATTGAGTGATTAGTTCAATCTCACCTTGGCCGAGCTTAAACATTACTCAGTAGGTTTGCATCAAGTCAACTTTGGAATTAGAGCTTAGATTTCAGACGAAGGTGGTATGAGGCTGATAGGACTAGATTTCCTCCTTGAACTTTGACTGCTTGACAAATATTTTGTTTGTTATGGAGATGTAGATGATGGGAAAGGGATGTGGTGAAGAACAAAATGAGACCAATTTTTACCCTGATCTTGAATGAGTGGCTCAAGGTGCGAAAGATAGAGAAACTATGTCGAGGATGTATCATATGTTTCTAGAGACCAAGAAGAATTACATCACGGACAATAGATATTCATCCTATAATAAGGATATAACCATATCATATTATAGGATTTTTCTGGGAGGGGTTGCAACAAAAATAAAAAAATTTTCCAACCAAAATTGTTAGACAACATATATATCATTACAATAGAACATTGATATATTAAATATATAGAAGAGATATTGAATATACCTTAATGCACACTATTTTCTAAAAACTAGACATATCTTAATTTGGTGTAGAATTTGCACTTTTGAATCCATATCCAAAGTAGTTGTTTGTTTCCACCTTTTTGTCACAAGAACGCCTTTTCTTCTCCTTGAAGAAACTATTTGTTCTCAAGCCTCCTCCCAAGGGCCTAAGCCTCTACTTCATCCACATGCATGTGGGAACTCTTGGTGCAACACCTTGGTCTCTAAGAGGAAGGGGAACTCTTAAGTTTTTATCTGCTAGTGTTTCTCTCTCTCCTTCTCCTCCTATTGCAGGTTGATGTCCTTAGGGTGAGTTTTTCTCTCTCTAAGAGGATGACCTCTTAGACAACCTGTTTCACAATATTATGTGTCTCCCCTTGAATTTCCACCCATTTATATAGAGGAGTCATGGTCTTATATTTCCTAAAAATACAATCATGTACCTCATCACATCTCTAAATAGAATCAAATGTGGAAGGCTTCTAGAAATCCCAATTGATCGATTGGGTTATCGATTTGACTGAGTGGGAGTGGTTTTGTCATCTTTTTGACTGACTATATTATCAATTAACTGACTTGCTAGTCATTATATTTCAACTGACCAATTCAGTTCCATATTGAACAACACACACATTCATTATTATTTCCTGACTTCAAGCTAGTTGATCGACTAGGCAGTTTCCTTAACTAGTGATTAGTTGATCTATTGAAAATCAATTGACCAATTGATCCAAACCATCCAATCAGATGACTAGCTATACCGATTGATAGATTGGATAGGAAATTATCTTGTACATGATTTAGAACCATTCTTATCATACATGTGATTGTGGACTTCAATTCCCTTATGCATCCTTATGTGTGTGGCCCTATAGTTTCCATATACTATCGATAGTGATGTTCATAACCTCAAAAATAATGATTTGCATCTAGAAACACATCATTCTACCCAAGTAATTATATTAAGTTGTAAATAAATTCAACAAGTAAATTGACCAATGTTACCATGATCGTATAATCCTCAATCATAGATATCTAGATAGAAACTAGGTTGTGGAGTTTCCATCCTCTTAACATTCATTCTATGTTTCCTAAACTAGAGCATACTATTAAGATTGTGTGATTTCATTATCATATATTGACTCACATGAGCATGACCATTGATTTCATAGTATTACTTATCAAGTGGCTAGGACTCATTCTAATGGAGGGAAAAATTTAGTCACAATACTCCACACGTGTTACAATGCACCCAATCACCACATGTATGGAAACCCTCATTCATATTCATGTTGGGCAAGTGTTAAAGTACATAGAATAACATGCTTATTATAACGACTTCAAGTCTAAGGATCACAATCACCATTGTCACATTTCGATAGGACTCTAACTTAATATCATATGGATTCCATATGTCATCTCAAAGTGGGTATGTCTAGTACAACTTTTCTCTAACAAGTACCCTTAAATATGATTGATATCCAATTGTATGACCAATGAGACATAGTCATCATTTAGCATGCACACTATTCTTATGTTTTATTTTTGTCCTATAATATCCACAATAATAACTGACTATGTACATAACAATAATGAATACTCTTAAGTATACATATGATCTCATATTCAGGTCCTCAACCAAAACACTATGTCATCGAGTCAAAACATTCTTAAGACATTACTATATTTATTCACTATCTCAATAATATAACAAACACAATATGTGGAAGTGCATTTATTAATAATAAATTATGTACAATGTATCCCTATTACAATCATTGCATCATGGCTCTGAGGAGATACAACTGATCGTATCCTACTTTCACTAAAGTCAATAACTCATGAATCAAATTCCAAGTGATCTAGCATGACCATCATGCTTCTTTTGTGAAATTGCTTTTGTCAAGGGATCAACAACGTTACTTTCAGTTGGTACTCTACAAAGCTTTACATCTCCTCATCATATGTTCTCTTATATCATATGATAATGTGATTGGAATGTTGATGCAATATGAGTTCATTATCATGCACAATGACTCCATTATTTTTTAGTGAAAATATGGCGTTGTGCCTCTTTACTACTATCAAATATGGAGTTCAACGTTTATAGGATGTAACCACAGAAACTCTACAAATATGAAAGGAAACAAAAATAAACTAAAGCTACACAACCACATAACTCTATTTGTACATAGAAGCTATATCAATATCGCATGAGTCCAATATCTCATTAATCTCTCTTCTTGATCAATTGAAGGTCCTCCCCTTTCTATCCTTCTACAAAACATACATAATCTAGACCGCAGAGACTTTGCTCTCCTTTCCTAGGCATTAAATATAATTAAAAGAATTAGGAAATTTTCTAAAATTTCTATTAAATATATCCCGGATATGAGTTGCAAAGTTGCATCTAAAGAAAATATGATCATAACTTTCTTCGTCCCTTCTGCAGAAATAACACCAAGAAACCATATGAAATTCAGTTCTTTGAAGATAATTAATAGATGGTAGTTTTTTTTAAATACTCTTCAAAGGACCATAGAACACCTACGTGGGATCCCATATGACCAGATCCATATCCCCCACGAAAGCTTTTGTTATTTCTTTCTAGAAATGTCTCAACCATCTTTAAGCTTGAAAAAAGACATACATCTAAAAATCACACAATCTTACTTCAAGGATAGTTTAACTTGCTCATACGAAATTTTCTATAGACTTTCAACACACCTAAACTTGGGACACTTCCACATACCATTCTCAATTCAACTGCTAACCTTACAATTATGCCCCTTCCTCGACTTATAAACAAATTGGGATCAATAAGTTCAGTGAACTTCCTTCTCCCTTTAACCCAAGGATCCTTCCATAAGAGAAAGGTTTCACCATTACCAAAAGTCAATTTTAGATAATAATATAGATCTCTGCCTGAGTAATTTCTTCCAGAGCCAAGATGAATTGGCCTTGGCTTCCACTGACCAGACAGACTCCTCCTTAATATATTTTCCATATAACCACTTCACCCAAAGAGCTCCCTTCTCCTTCACAATACAACCATAGATTTTTTAGAAGGGCCCCTGTAGCCCAATCCTCCACAAACTTAGTACCTAAGCCCTCTTCATCCTTAGGCCTGCTAATAAACTCCCAAGACATTGTGTGTAAGTTTTTCTTCTCCTCAGAATCATTTCAAAGAAATACCTCATGTGGTTTTCAATCACTTTGATAACCAATTTAGGAAGAGGAAACGTTGCTGACCAGGAAATGATGTATATTGAAAGGTTCATAATAATTAATTCTAATATACTAGCTTGAGATAATAGTCTTCCCTCCTAAGAATCAAGCTTCTTTTTTATCTTATCAATGATGGGAGTACACATCTCCTTGGTAAGGTGACCAATAAAAAAGGAACACCTAAGTACTTCACCGGTAGAGCATAAACATCACTGTTCAAGATAGAGGAAATGTTATCTTCAATAGCTCCACAACTTAATAAAAATTTGACTTTTCTCATTGTTTAATATCGATCCAAAGACCCTATAGAAAGTATCCAAAATGCTTTTCAAACAATACGCATCTTGGTCATCAACATTGGAGAATAATAATAAGTCATCTACAAAGATTATATGGGAAACATCCACACTAGATAAAGCATACAGAGAATCAAAGTTTCTTCTTCCAACTTCAACATTGATAATAGACGTAAGACCTTGCATTGCAATGGCAAAAAGATAGGGGGGAAGGGGTTACCCTTGTCTCACCCCATTTGTTGCATGAAAATGCTCCATAGGAGTCCCATTCACCAAAAACCTTGTAGGAAGTAGTAGAAAAAGTTTCATGAATCCACTCTATCCAACAAGTTGGAAACCCCATTTTTCATAACAAGAAAAGAAGACAATCTCTCCTAATAGTATCATAGGCTTTAGCAAGATTAGCCTTGATACACATATTTCTTTGAGTCCCTAAAATGTACTAAGAACTTCATTGGCCATTAAAATAGCATCACCAATTCTTCTCCCATGTTTAAACATGACTTGATTCCTATCAATAAGGTCAGGAAAAATAAACTTGATTCTATTAGCAAGAAATTTAGTTATCACCTTGTAAATAAGATTACAAAGGGATATAGGTCAAAATTCTTTAAGCTCCGAAGCTCCTAGAATTTTAGTAGTAAGGGTTGTCAACATGTTGTTGAATTCCTTAAACAATTTCCCAAAACTAAAAAACCCTGAATAACAACTACTATATCATCCTCAATAACATCCCAAACAGACTTTAAGAAGACAACACTAAAACTATCTTGCGTAGGGACCTTATCAACATTCTTATTCTTCACCACCTCCTCAATCTCAGCTTTAGTGACTAGCTTCCATAAGCTATCACTCTATTCCTTTGATAGTCTAGGAAGGACCCCATTGTCGTTTTGTACCACTTCATCATTAGGAGCACCATTAAATAGATTGCTAAAGAAACTTTTGATTTTCCCCTTGATAAGATTAGTATCATATATAGTATCCCCTTCTTCAATACTTAAAAACATTGATGTTGTTTCTTAATCTCCTAGACTTAAGAGAAGCATATAAGAAGGCAAAATTTCTATTCCCAAGCTTAAGCCATTGAATCCTACTCTTCAGTCTCAGCAAATTCTCTTCATCTATCAAAGCTTTAATGGTTTTAGTTCTCAAAATAGAAAAAAGCTCCTAGTTTTTAGTATCTCTAGGATTATCATCCACTTCTCTTTATATATTTAAAGCTTAACCTCCAACTCCTTAGCCTTCAACAAAAAGTTCCCAAGTATTACTTTGTTCCACTTTTTGAGAACTTCTTTAACAACTTGGAGCTTTCTGTAAACTCTAAACATAGGTATTCCTAGACTATTAACTTCACTCCAGGCCGTAATCACAATATCACGATAAGATTCTTGATTAGTCCAAGATTTGATGAAATGAAATGGAGTGGTACTCTTCTTCCCAACTTCAAGTCTTAAGATGATGATTTTATGATCACTAATGAGAGAAGAAATCACGTCTTCCCAACAATAAGGGAATTCATAGAGGAAACCAATCTTACTAAATGAATGATGAATTTTTGAAAAGGTACTTATGCCTTTCTTACTCTAACTATCACATGTGAAAAAAGGGCTCCTTTGTCAACAACTCCATCAAGTCCGTATTAACAACAAAATCATTGAAATCATTCATATGTCTATTAGAAGGAGGATGCTTCCCAAGATTCTTACTATTGAGAATGACTACGTTAAAATCTCCCATAACACACCACTTTGTAGATTTAAGAGAATGATTAGAAACTAGCATGTCTGACAGAAGAACTCTATCAAGGTCTGCATTTTCTCCATAGATAGTAGTTAAAAAAAACTCATAAGACCTCTCTAATACTTCACAATGAATCACCTATTCATTTATGATAGAGTCTTCAACTTCTATGGACTGGTCTTCCATAATATCAAAATAAGGGTATAGGAATGGAACTTTGAGTTATCAACATTACTTTCCCCATGCCATATCAGATACATGAATCTGTCAAGCTCATTTTTCCTTACCCTTGACTCCATGATAATATAAATCTCAGCTTTGTTCCTTTCCATTTCATCCTGAATGTGAGAGACCTTATTAGATCCTCCTCTCACATAGTAAGACACTATCATAAGAGGATTAACCGTTACAAGGCACATGAGCTTCCCCATTGTCTTGGTGCAAATCATACCCTACACTAGTGTCTCTATTTCTCCACACTACTGTCCCTCTTCTCAAAGTTGGATAGAAGAGAATATTATGTCAACATAGAAGGGATACTCCTATTAATGACCACCTTCGGGACAACTATGGGTGGAGATCTTGATTTTTTTCCCCAGGTCTCCCGACCAGGGACATAATAATTGGTTCCACACTCCCTTTCCTCTTATCAGAAGCCAAATTAATAGCAATACCTTCTTCCACATTAAATTTAGTATTAACATTAATTGTTTCAAGAATCTTAATAGATTTTGATTTCTCAAAAACTTTAGCATCAACTCCAATATTGGTAACTGTTTCTAGGATCACATCAACTACATCTATGAAGATCTTAACATCATCAACACTAGAACCTATTATATTCTATCTAGGTACCCATTCCTTCTCAGAGGCTTCTGTACCTTCATATTACCCACGTCAAAGTCCCTAGTAGGAACACCACATAGACTTGAATCATGGCCAAAGAGACCACATGTCAAACACTAAATGGGTTCCCACCCGTATTCAAACTCAATGGTATCACTCTGCCCATCATCATTGAGAATCTGCAATTCTTTCATAAAGGAGAAGTCATTTGGAACCAACACTTGCAACTGATCATACTCCAACCTTCTAAATTCTAAGTTCCATTTATCTGGTTGTTACAACTTGCTAAGGTATAATCCTATTTCATTGAACATCTCAATATTCCATAGCTCCAGAGGTAGATTGTAAATTTTCAGCCAAATCAGTATCTCTATAAGCTTCATTTTCTCCAAATTCATTGCACTCCACCTTTTTATATTAAGAGGTTTCTGACCGGTCTAAATCACACATCCAAAATCGAGCGGATCTAGAGTAGTCGGACTCTTGAATTTATAACTAACACTCAGGCCCCCACAACCATTATACCAGGTATGATGTAGTAAATTGGGTCAAACCACAGGGACAAGGTTGGGAAGTGCAAAGAACATGAAGCCTAAGACTCCGACACACCAAATGAAAAGGTAGATCAAGGTGATGTTCCCTAAGGAACGATGATGTTCCAAATAAAACAATGAAAAGAAAAATAAAGAAAATAAAATAAGAAAACAAAGTCAACAAGAAATAAGAAACAAAAATCTGGAAGGAAACTTGGATCGAGTTTCATCTAATAAGATCTCTCACCAACATGCAAACTCATGCCCCTTTGTATAACTTTATCAAGACTACAATCAATCATCAATTATGTCTATTCCCTCCTCTCTCGAGCTTAGGTAAGATCTTAATTATAAGTTTGCCTCTCTCTCAAGATGACAAATAAACAACTACAAGGCAGACCATATGACCATTAGCTTTAGTATTCCAATACTTTCATGCATTAATACTACTCCACAACACTTAGATAAGGTTAATACTACTCTTTTGAGGCAACAACAATCATACATCACAAGATGGTAGCTAAGCATACAAGTGAAGCATTAAGAGAAAGGGTATGGAGATAATCTTGAAAAGAGCATATATATACACACACACACACACACACACACACACACACACATATATATATATATATATATATATATATATATATATATATATATATATTCAAAGGGTAGAAAGAATATACATATTGGGAGAGCCTTAGTGGCTATTCCCAACCTAAGTTAAATGTCTAGCCACACATGTTAACGGGTAGCATAATGACGTTACAGAGGAGAAGATACATTAAGAATAATGAAGAGGTGAAGGGTACAATGTGAGGGAGATGATAGATATAGAGAAGGGAGAAAGCGATACACCAACTATACTTCTTTAGATCTAGATTTGGAGTGGGTGTGGATGATGAAAACTCCTTCTTTCAAAGACAAGGATGATCGATCTTCTCTCTCCTCCAAATTTCATCTTTAGATATCCAAGACCGATGGGGATGAACGTGAATGGCTTTAGAGTTTGGCAACATTTCATGGTCCTTGATGATATGATCATTTGATGGATGAATTTGGGGGCCTATTTATAGGCACTACCCACTAACTTAACTCTTGGTCGCGGTCACAACGCATGGGCTGGTTGCGACCTTTGTCGTGATCGCAATGCTTAGGGGAGTCTACCTCAGTCGCGGTTGCAACTATAGGTCTTCATTTCGACCATGATTCTTGAGTAGTGGTCATGTGTTTGCGGTCATGATGGTCTCCTCCTTACACTCACGACAGTTTCTGTAGTCACAGTAGAGTTCCAACACATCACGGTCACGGTGCTATATCTCTATCGCGATGGAGGTTGCAGTCAAGGTGTGAAGTTGTCGAGCAATGGCTCTGTCACGGTCGCGATGTCTGTGGACTGTGTAGTCATGGTTGCGACGTGACATGAACCTGCATCAAGTGAGAAATGTATGAAATCAAGATTTTAGCCCTAAGGTACTCAAATGAATAGAAAAATCCATACAACTTGTGCTAAAATAGGAATAAAATATATGTAAAAAGTTCACAAAATGAGATGTTATCAACTCCCCCAAACTTAGAACTTAGCCTATCCTCAGGCTAATGGGTAGGATCGAAGTCATTGAGAGATGAGGTATGGATAACAAATAATTTTAGATAACCCACCATTACAGAGTTATCTCATTCTTATAGAAAAACTCTCGTGACATGCTTGGATTGAATCTTGAAATTCTATTTCCTTCCTTTTGTATCCAAAGTTGCATGACTTGTGGCCCTTGCCAATGCCTTTTATAGTAAATGTCTCTCCCTCTTAATGACCTCCCCTACACTAGGTTGCTATCTATACTTGTACATCAGCCCCATGAGAGGTAGCTTTCACACCCTACCTTTATTTTAGTTGAGCCTATGCCAACGTGCTTAGGTAGGCTTCAAGCTTTTAGTATTTTTTTCTCCACTCCTCATTGTCCCTCACCCATAGGCTGTCATAAAGAAAGTGTTGCCCGTTGGGCCCTAATGTTAAGTCAGGTGGTTGCATGAGGGTTGCTTTAGAGTGAAGGTGGGTATACTAGACTTCAAGATTCCACTTATGGGCACGACATATATGTATTCACGAGTGTAGTAATATATCAGCCGTGTGGGATCCTTCGACATATTTTTAGGCACAACTCTCATAATTTTTTTTCTTATTGGATTTTCATGTCTGCTCTCAGCCTTGGGGGAAGGGTTTCGAAGGATTTTCTAGGTGGCCAAGCCTCTTTTCATCCCAAAGAGGGGATAATTAAAATTAGAAGGGGCAGTTGTTTCCTTCTTGTGGGAGGTGAAGACTTCCTAGCTAGAACCGTCAGGTTAGGGTGATTGGTTAGGAGTATGTCTGGTAAAGTCCTCTAGTTTCTAGGGACTCCATAGATTTAGGATTGTTCCACACATGCCATTTTGCCGCAAGAGTGAGATAAAACAATATTGTTGGGACTCTTACTTTTACTTTTATGTGTATTGAAAGCTCATTTGTGCCTCTCTAGCAATGATTGCAGTACAACATATAGCAGGAGGACTAACCAAATTAAAGGGCAAGTGGGATGATAAGGGGCTAAGCAAAAATTGCAAACTATAACAAAATTTTGTTCGAGACTTTCTAAATTGTTTGCAAAATTATTTCAAAATCTCCCATAGTTACTTGCAGTAAGAGTAAGAATATGTACAAGTGGGAGTTAAATTTTAGTGACAAAATTGTACCTCTCACGCCCTTTTATAATTCCTCCACCAAACTTATCATTCACTCCAACTTGGAGTGTAAAAAATGGAGTTGTAGGTATAAATAGGCTTTCTTTATTGCTGATGGATTTTGGTTGTTTCCCATTTTAATTCCAGAATCATGCTGGCATATACTCCACAGAGTGTGTGGTATTGTTCATGCTACATGCTCTCCACCTTCATATTCATCATAGCGAGGGCCGACATCCAGGCCAGACAATAGAATCCATAGTCATGTGACAGTGGTACTTGTTGTTGGCTTCTATGGCAGAACTGTGTCTTTCTGAAGTCTTTGCCTTCTTTATACTTATACCCTTTTCTGCAATTTCTGATCATATCAATGATTGCTTCAGTGCACATTACTTCTTTCTCTTCTGTAGGTGTCTTTGCAGTAGTCATATTAGTGCATTTGTTCTGTGCAAAGGCTGCATCAGAGCTTAAAACCGTAGTCCTTGCTATAATGTTGATTACCAGCAGAGTCTAATGGTTATCATGTAGGATGGACAGGAATATATAGTTAAGGAAAGAGGTTTTCAGACGTTGATGTAAGCGTTCTTTTTTGCCTGACCTTTTGTCTTCCAGGATATCTTCGACTAGTAGAAAATAAGCCATGTGTGCATTTGTCATGTTGTTATCCAACAGTGATAGGTAGGATGACATAGTGCTTACTGAAAGATACCCTCATATTTTCAAAGTATCCCTGAGACCGTCTTTTAGTACATAGATACCGTCCCTTTCAAATATTACTTCGACCATAGCATCACCTTCCTTTAGGCATTTCATTATCAGCTATAGAGACTGTAATGATAAGCTTTCACAACCCCATCTATCAAATTCCTAGAAGGTGGGCACTATCTATCCTGCTGACCCATCAGGCTTTATTTCTGGCATATCTTCTTCATCTATCCCACCCTCTCCAGGATCATTTACGGGAGGTTGTTCTTGCTCTTTTTCTTCTACGGGGATGGTTTCTTACTTGCCCTTAGTTTAGTGATGATCTTTATCATGAGTATCTGCAACCCATACTTCTTTCCAAGTAGCCACCCTAGCTGGTTCATTAGGATCAACCCACATGGTTCACATACATTCCCTCCACGTATTATTTTTAGGTAGAGGGATTTTTTTAAAAATGAGTCATCAAGGAGACTTCCTCTCCCCGACCCCTCATTGTCCTATAGAGGCCCAACACAAGAGGAGTATGGTAAACCAAGTGTGCAACTCATTAGTTCCAATGCAAACCAAGGTAGAGGGATTTTAGGATGAAGCCTACGTGGTATTGCATCTGTGGGCATCATCGGGTCGTTGAAGAAGCGACGATCGTAGATTACTTCCATTGCATAAACACCACATAAGCCATGGAAGTCTTCAGTGCAGAGGTCTTCCAACGGGATTCCTTTGTTGATTGCTTCCATCATTCGTAACACTATGAAGGCACAATCCCCTATCCCTACCTTTTCTTGAGGGACCTTTTTGCATATGGAGAACTATTTCCATATCCCTTGGTGGCGGTTGTCTCCTATCTGGATAGCACGTTGGTGACATAGGGCCTGTTTGGTTCATTGTATCTGGGTGGATTCGTAGGAAGGCAGTATTGTTAGAGTCCCGGTAGAACTAGTTTCAGAGTTTATAAAAATCTATAGAATGGAATTTTAGGTTTGGTTCACCGGTATGATTTTGATCGAAAGCAGAACGGATGCAGCTAATTTGCACAGAGCGGCAGCGAAAAGTGAGCAGTAGCCAGCTGGATATCGGCGTCCAACACTTTTGAGATGGATGGCCTCATCCCACACTTTCTGTACTGACCAAAAATGCAGGAGAATGCTCTTTTATCCAATCCAGTAAATCAAACATTATTTTTCACAGGTGGATCACCGAATACAACCCAATCCGTCCAGATCCTGGTAAACAAACGTTCCCATAGTGGAACTTTAGAATTTCTCTTTCTTCCTTGTTTTTGTAAATTAAGAAAGTGTTGTCCAACTCAGCTACGCAGTAGTTGTACACCATTGTATGTTGCTCATATAGGTTGACAACAATGAGATCCCAATGCTTGACATTCTGTATAGGCATAACTGACAATTTTGTTTCATCTCTGCTCACGGCCTGATGTAGTTCTTTTACGTCGGCCAACTCAAACTTTTTATCAAAAAGTCGCTCGACTAGATGAGTAGTACCGTTGAAAATAGGTTGTACTTTCTCGGGGTGTAGAAATTCTTCCAATTGTGTTGAACAAAGTACTTTAAATAACCTTTTGTGTACCCATGCTTTCTTTAGGAGGATTCCTCTAAAATGGTCCCTATTGAGAGACTTGCCCTTGTAGTTGTAAAGTACGTCTATTCCTGGAAGACTGTCATTGAGTACATCCGCTAAGACATGGACATCCTTGCATGTGATTCTGGATAAGGAGGCCATGTCCATGTCTGCCATTTTACAGGGTGGAGGAGGAGCAACACCTAATTCTTCAGTATCAACGGGTGTGCCTTGCTTTCTGACTGACTCTTTTGTGAAGAAGGAGGCAAGACCACCTTTGTTGTCTTCTGAAGTTTTGTCTCATGCCGGTTGCGTTGGTGATGGTGGTATGCCTGGGGTAGGTATTTTTTCCTTGACATCCTTCTACACTTGTTTAGCTGCTTGCTTCGCATTGTTATCAATTATTTTTTTGTCAAATCTTCTAGGAGTCTATTTTCCTCTGATGGTGGCTCTAGTTCTGCTACGTTGAGTGCAACCAACATTGCAACTATCTTGTCACCATAGACAGTGTCGTTGTGTTCATTGTGTGTAGGATCCTACTGGTAGATATTGCATATGTCCATGCCAATATTCATTTTGTCTAGAAATTTGTTAATATCCTTCATCTCTCTTGACATGAGCTCTTTCATAGTTGTGCTCTCCTCCCTGATGACAACTTTATGTTGGTGCTCTTCAGAGATAGCCTCACCAACTTCTTGGTTGGTGTTCAAGTTGAACACCTGTGCTAAGGTGCTTGTCTTTTTCTTGTAGATAGCTTGGTGATCATCAAGTTGTTGCGGCCCCTCTTTTGTATAAGGTTCCTCCCTCGAGGTAGGCTTTACGTTGGCACTTTTTTATTTTAAGGCTGAGGATGCATCCATTCCTCCCACATCATTTTCGTCTTTGTCTGTTCTTGAGGGACTTGAGGAAGCTTGTGATATGGAGGGGCTGGTTAGACGCCTTGACTTCTTTATTTGTCACCAGCCGTCTATCTCTTGGCACTCTACTACCAGCTGTTGGCATTCTTCTTCTAAGCATTGATGTTCTTTCTTTAAGTCTTCTAATGCCTCCTCGTACCCCCTCCACATCATTTATTTATCACCCCGCATGGCATCCCTTTCTTTTATGAGGTCCACCATTTCTTCTATTAAGGATTTCAAAGCTCCCATCATCATATTTTGGTTGCTTATTACTTCCTACATGAACTGAGGGAGTGCCTCAGTTCTCGTGTTTAAGCTTTGTACCTACGTTGTCAGTGTGTACATGCTAGAAGTAATATTGAAGTTAACTTCGGAAGTATGATGCATGTGTACCCACATGGCATCAAATTTGTGCCCTAGTACATCACCGAAGGACTGTGGGCATTGATGTTGTTGCTATGCAGGAGTCGATGACGGAGTCCTTGATGCTTTAGGTAATGTTGGTTGTGGGGCTGACTTCTCTTTCTCAGGATCAGCAATGGTTTCTTGTACAGAGGTGGTTGCATCATGTTACTCAGTTGCTTTAGGCATTACATCTTTTCTTGGAGGGCTTGATGCAACCTTGGAGGCCTTGGGGCCTTGGATTGGCTCATTTTCAACCTCTGTGGGTTGGACTTTTTTAGTAGCAACAATGTCTCCCCCTTTGGTTATCTCTGTGTTCAATAGGTCTTTGACCTCCTTTGGGGTGGGCGGAGAGGGTAGACTTAGGAACCCTTCTTTTGATGCAACAATAAAAGTGTCTATAGGTTTTTTTTTACACTTGCTGATTGCCAGCTTCTTCCTTTCTTGTGGCTTTTGCATCTCTACCTCTGGAATTCTATCTCTTATACTCTTCTCTCCAGTAGGTGATAGAGAGTCTGCATCTTTTCTGATGGCACTGGAGTGCATTTTATCAACTTCCTCTTCTATAGGTCGCAGCTTATGGGCGTCATAGTATGCCATTTTAGGTAGGGACAGTAGGAATTTTTAGAAGCTTTGTTTGTAGAAGAGTTTACTTCCCCTCTGTGCCAAGATACCTGTGTTTATTAGGGACTTGATATCTATCTCGATATGTCCCTTGGTGTTCTTATATTTCATTATCTGCTCGATATCTATGAAATGATAAGCGATGTGGGTGATTTGGCTTCCCATGCAGAATTCTTTAGTATGCTTTGCTTCCTTTCCTATAGTGGCTGACATACTTTCTATCAGTAGTCTTTTGATGTTCACTGGTTTCTCATTCATCATAGACCTATTAAGAATAGGTCTCCTTTAGAAACTCCTCCAATTTCTAATATCGTGAAGAATGTATTGACTATTATCTTTTGCATCACTCTGATAAAGTGACGTGGTTTATTATCACACTAACAAATTCACTCAGGGTTGAAATCCCTGAGCTTTTACCAAAACCTTGTGCAATAACACCACCCGCAAGCGGATGTGTCTTATCGCAATATAGTTAAGGATCAAATCCCAAGGGAAAACATTTTTAAGAATCGTTAGTAGTCCAGTCTAGTTCAAGTAAGGCTAATATTTAAAATGATTGGTTGAATTGAGGTTAATTAAACTAAATTTAGGAAATAAAGAGAAGAATTAAAGTTGATCTAGATTAATGATATGGAATCACTAGGATGGTACTGGGTTTCACCACCACTACACATGCAAATACATCCAAACATCAAACATCCAGGCAAGATATAACTATCCAAATAGAACTACTGTGAACCCTCCCGGAGGGATGTTTAGGTTTGCATAAGCATCAACTTAGGCATCAGATGTCTCGTCGCCATTCAGATCATGCACTTATGGTTCCGAAGATACAAATATCCAACTGAAGGTATGGCCCCCCTATATAGGCATTAGGCACTCTTGTCCAAACGGTCTTGGATACCAATTAATTTTCCTCACGGTCCTATATTAATTTTCCTCCAAACAGTTCTGACTTCTATCGGTTTGCTACATCCAAATGGTCTTGGGTGTTCTTTCCATACGGAATTGATGCCCTAACGGTCTCACGTATTTGTGTTCTTCATAGTCTCACGACCTCCAAACAATCTCGCCTTCTGACTGATCGCTTCTCCCGCTTCACAGTTTTGGGAAACTGATAGGCCCCTATCAGTCTTGCATTCATGCGGTCCTTGTGCACCAATCGGTCTTCACTGATCGATCTTGCCTCGTGGTCTCTTGCCAATCGGTATTGCTGTCCATCCGTTCCTGTGGATCGATGAGTTCCAATAGGTCTTGAGGATCATTTGGGCAGGTAGTAGGTGCGGGTGGTGCGTCAATCATGGATGACGAGGAGACACTACGTGGAGGCAGGTAGGAGACGAGGGCATTGGGCACAGTGGAGGACGACAGCGTGGAGGTGATCGCTACTACAGTTGAGTAGGTAGCGGCGGCATGCTCATGATCTGGTGGAGTATGGAGGCATGGGAAGCATATTGGATGGATGTCTAGGGTTTGCAGAGGTGGTAGAAGGAAGAAGAAGATGGAGGCAAAGGAAGCAGGGCTCCGTTGCGTTGGTGGCGATGGCAACCAGTCCTGGTTCGACGACTGCCATAAGATCTTGAGAAAGGTCTGCTACATGGTCTTGAGACCGTGTGGCCTCACACAGTCTTAAGACAGTATGAAAGGGGAAAATCATAAGGATAGAACGATAGGAGGGGGACCGAGTGGGGAGGTGAATGAGGGGCGTTGATCCAGGATCGTGTGGTGAGGGGAAAGCCCAAGATCAAATGAGGTGAAACCGAATGGATCAAGATTGATTGGCCAAGACTGTTTGGTCAAGACCAAGGATGAGAGGATCTTGGGTGAAGGTAGATCTAGGGTTGAGAAAGGTGGGCCCCACTTGTTAGGGTTTGATTCAGATGATGGTTGATGGAGATAAAGGTGGAATGAAGCAAGGGGTGGTGATGATTAAGTTGAAGGTGAATTAGGGTTAAATGGAGGTGGGTGCCAGCTGATGGTTCAACCTCATCATGACCTGCATGAAATCAATATGGAATTTAGTCAATAACTCGATAATTCAACTAATTAGGTAAAATTGCACATTGTAAGTTTTAGGAGATGAAATTGAATGTTTTCAATCGAATTGGGCCCAAAATGGCGATTGAAAATCATGATGAATTCAGATTCATCAGAATGCCGAATTTAAACGTTGCTCGTCCTCAAGTAACACAAAACTTGAAATAGTCACCAAATGAATACTTTCAACTCGTGTGGTTGCCTCCTCTTCACATCACGATTGTTTCCTTTTTGCTCAGTATAACTAAGCATCTCAACTTCCTATGATCACTGAACACATCTTACCATATCTTCGTTCTAGAGTTTGTTCTCCAATCTCACTTCCTCCTCACTTTTTCCAACAACAAGTATTTCTAAGAGTTTTGTAAGAGTCCAGAGATACCCACAGAACAACAAGTGTGCACCTGATCTGATACTGGTGTATTTCATGATAGAAAAGGCATTCATTGTGCCTTTAGGTTGAAAAGGGAGTGAAGGGTGGTGTGGAAGGAAGAAATAAATCTCTCCTCTATTTGACTCGAGATTTTTTTATTATATGATTGCAATTTCATTGATTGCATTTTTTTTGTGCGAATCTCTCCTCTATTCGACTCGAGATTGCATTTTTGTGTGTGCACATTGACATATTTTCTTGATGATACACCCCTATTTCATCGAGGGGTATGGAAGAAGCAGATAGAGAGAAGTGGCGTGCCACCCCAAACTTAGGGTTTAGCACTATTTTGACTATTTTTGTTTCTTTTTGATGGACGGAGGGGTACGAAGATGATAGAAGAAGTGTAGAAGAGAGTTTAGATCAGAATGCAACTTGATTTACAATTCAGTGCACTGGGTGGTTCTCTTTCTACTCAAATAATGACTTGATGAGGATCCAATGGGGATTCCATATTATTGTTCCACTTATCAGTTAGGAAGCACAACATGTTTGATCCCTATCAGTTCGACAGACACTTGCCATTTTTGCAGAAGGGTCATGATGGTAGGATTCATAAGCTTCACAAGATGATTTCAATCAATAGGCTAGTTTTAGAGAATGGTCCTTTTAAGGATCTGCTTCAAATAAGGAGGGTATAATGATGGAAAAAAACATAGAGAGAGAAACTAGACCTCTAGGTAATGGCTATTATAGAAATGAAAAGTGTCAAAACTTCATCAAGTTTTTGTTCAATCTCTTTGAAAACTTAAAAATTTTGAAACTTTTGATCAAAATTGCAACGATGAAATCTTAAGTAAGTTTGAAAAAGATGGGTGTAGGTGGAAAGTGAAGTACGTACCACCCACCCTCCACCCCGAACTTAGAAATTTGCTCATCCCGAGCAAACTTTAAATCCGAGATGGAGGGGAAAATTCATGCTGGTTGGATGGCAAGATGTGGTTGCGTTCCAATCAGCGTGCGTCCTCCATCTGAAAATAAAAAATGAAGACCAATCAGAACTCAAGATAGCATCTTGCGATGTGATTTTTATTTAGTGAAAAATTATCTAAAAGGTAAAACAAAATTAAGGAAAATTTCTAATTCAAAAATAAAAGTAAAATAAATTTATTGACCGGGTTGCCTCCCGACAAGTGCCTTTATTTTATGTCGATGGCTCGATGTGGATACTATCACCATGGTGGGGCTCTAGGTGGAACTTGAGTTGGATTGACATATTCTTTTGGTGGTTTCTTTCTCAGCCATTCATTAACCCTCACTTTGATTTTATCTTCTTGTATTCTTCCCCATAAAGAGCGAGCAATGTCAGAGCACATAGGGAAACAACTTGAGTTATGTTGAATTGTTCTTTGTTGCTCAATCTGAGGTGGAGAATAGTTGTAGGGGATATGAGTGGCATAACTGATAAAGTAGTGATGTTGAGGTTCATAGGAGAAGTTCATCTGTTGATGCACTATCCCTTCTTCATAAAAATTCTGGTTACAAATGTTTGTCAGATATGGATCTAGTGGATATTCTGGGTAAATCCCACAATCCAAATCTTATTATGGAGGAAAGGTGAAATCAGTCATCTCTGCCTACTAGGCTACCGATTCATTCCAGAGAAAAGTTGTTTGGGGAGGCTCATGGACAACTAAAGGAGGACCAATATGTGTAACCCCAGGGCTGGGAGGTGACTCCTCCGCAGTTGGTGGTATTTCTTTCATCTCTACATACGCTAGTTCACTTTCATTCTTCTCTTCTTCATGGCTCTTCTCTAAAGGAACATTAGATTTCAAAGAAAGGAAATTCTGCTGCATCTGAGTAGATTGGTTAACACAGTCAACAAAATACACCTCTTCCTCTGTAGTGCGTTCCTTTGCACTTTTGGATGCATAGAATTCAGAAGATTGGTTTCCCACTCTTAGGGTCAAAATTCCAGCTTCAACATCGATTAGAGCTCTAGCAGTTGAGAGGAAAGGTCTTCCAAAAAGGAGGGGGTAGTGTGGATTCTCCCTAATGTCCATAACTACAAAATCACAGAAGACATATAGATCCCCAAGCCTTACAGGAATATCTTCTATAATGCCAACTGGCTTGATCATTAAAGAGTCAGTAAGATCTATGGACATTCTAGTGGGAAAGAAGTTGGTGAGGCCCAATTTGTTGTATAGGCTAAGAGGAATGATAAAATGCTAGCTCTGAGATTGGCTAGGCCTAGTCGGTTGATGGAATCACTTATTGAGCAGTTAATTCTAAAGGTTCCTGGATCCTTATGTTTGCGAGGCATCCTATCCATCACTAAATAAGATGATGTCTCTGCCAGTTTCACCGTCTGATGCTCTTCAATTTTGTTCTTCCGTATGAGTAGGAGTTTGAAGAACTTTGACCATTGGGGCATCTCAGCCATGGCATCCAAGAGTGGGACATTGACATACAACTTCCTCATAACTTCCTTGAACTTATTGAACCTAGTATCAAGCTGGGTAAAATTGAGTCAACTTGGAAATAGTACACGAGGTTTATACACATGAACAACTAGCTCAGGTGAGTCTTCTGCATCAACAACAATAGGTCCCTCAGGACATGCCTTGTCGGTCTTATCATTCTGAGTGGCCACTGCACTATGCTCAGTACCTTGGACATTTGTCACGGTGATAGGGATCATAGGTTCTGGTAAGACAAAGCCTGAATGAGTTGTCATAGCCTTAAGTTGTTCCACGTGCCTCGGATTATCTTCAGGTTGGCCAGCCAAAGCTCCAGTAGGTGGCTTCATGCTAGCTTCAAGTTGAGCTAGTTGAGATTCAATAACCTTCTGATGGGCTTGCTGGTTAGCTATCATTGCCTATTGCGACTGTAACATCTTTTCAATGGCCGATAGTTTGTCATTAGGAGAGATGGGTCCGGCTTGTTGTTGATAAGGGACTAGTTTGGATCTTGGAACTAATTCATGTTCTAGAATTTATTGTAGTTTTTATTCTGGAAGTTACTTCTGAAGTTTCCTTGATTCCCAAAATTCTGTTGTTGGTTATACCAACCAAGTTGTTGTGAGTTTACCGCTCCTAAAGGATTTCCATATTGAAAACTGAGATGATTCCTATTCTTATTTGAATTGTTATAACCTTGACCAGGAAGAGTGTTGACAACATTTAGACTTTCCATCTGGCCATTATCTCCTTGTCCATTGACTGTTCTTAGAACAACATCATAAAGAACATTGCAAGCTAGCGTGGAATGATCTGTGCCTTTACATGCTTGACAGAACAGTGAAGCTGGCTTGATCTATTCTTATTGTCGAGGGGGTTAGTGTCTTCTTTCATAGGCAACAAGAGATGATTCAATATGGTCTTGCTTGGCAACTAAGAGTTTGAGAGTTTCAACAATAGACTTGTATTCAGGAATAGCTTCAGCCATAGCTACTTTCAATACTCCTTTACCTACAGATCTACCCCAATTAGCTTGATTTTCAACTCCAAGGGTGACAACCTTCCATGCTCTATCATAACTTTGACGCATGAAGTTTCCTCCAGATGGAGAGTCTAAGAACCTCTTGATATCGTCATCCACACCCCTATAGAAGATCTCAATGAGTTGATTCTTAGGTATGCCATGGTGTGGACATTTTCGTAAAAGCTCTTTGTATCTTTCCCATGCTTCAACAAGGGATTCTCCTGGGACCTGAGTGAACATTGTTATTCGACCCCTAATTTCATAAGTGACAGAAGGAGAGTAGAATTTTTCCAGAAAAACATTTTGAAGTTGTTCCCAAGTGGTGATGGGTTCGCATTGCAATGAGTTGTACCAATTTATGGCTCTATCAGTAAGAGAATACTTGAAGAGACAGAGTCAGATGGCATCGTCTGTGACTCCATTTTGCTTCATCATAGCACATAGACCAATAAACCTTAGAAGATGTTCCTGACTATCTTCTCCTTGCTTACTATAGAATGGGCTATTTTGAAGCAAGGTGATCCAATGTGCCCTTATCTCAAAATTTGGAGCATTGATGGGGGGAGGTTGCACTGGGTGATGGACATCATCAACTTTAGGAATGGATAACTCTCTAAGGTCCATCTAGAGTTTTGCTGCTTGCGCTGCTCGAATCTCTATTTTAACTGCAACTCTTGCTTCTTGCATAAGCCTATCTCTTTGTGAAGCAAGGGCTTGAGCAACCCTTCGGGCTATTTCCTCCTCTTGAGCCATCCTTGCTTGGTTCTCTCTATTCTGACGACGGAAAGTTCTGTCTATCTCAGGATCAAAGCTAGCAGTGAGACCGAGACTATTTGAGCGGTGCATGCACTAGTCTTTGTTGGTACCTGGGATGGAAAGATTTTTTAGAAGTGAGATTGACGGAGTAGAACTGAAATAAAGTGAATGATCAATTGTTTCAAAAGAAAAAGAAAAATCCTATATTGGCCTCAAAAGATCTAGATTTGACTAACTAATTCTGTTGTCCCCAGTAACGGTGCCATAATTTGACGTGGTTTATTATTGCACTAACAAATTCATTTAGGGTTGAAATCCCTAAGCTTTTACCAAAACCTTGTGCAATAACACCACCCACAAGTGGACGGGTCTTATCGCAATATAGTTAAGGATCGAATCCCAAGGGATAACATTTTTAAGAATTGTTACTAGTCCAACATAGTTCAAGTAATGCTAATATTTAAAACGATTGGTTGAATTGAGGTTAATTAAACTAAATGCAGGAAAGTAAAGAGCAGAATTAAAGTTGATCTAGATGAATGATATGGAATCACTGGGATGGTATCGGGTTTCACCACAACTACACATGCAAACATATCCAAACATCAAACATCCAGTCAAGATATAACTATCCAAATATAACTGTTGTGAACCCTCTCAGAGGGATGTTTAGGTTTGCGCAAGCATCACCTTAGGCATCGGATGTCTCGTCGCCATTCAGATCATGCACTTATGGTTCTGAAGATACATATATCCAACTGAAGTTTTGGGCCCCCTATACATGCATTAGGCACAGAGAAGCGTCACCGTGGACTAGATGGCTCATTCCCTCACAGATAATACACTTACGACCTCAAGGAATACCTTTCTATTTCTAGTCAGGGAGTCAACCAAGATAATCGACAAGCAAGCAGATGATTAATCTACGAGAAAACATCGACGATTAATAACAAAGATGCATATATCCAACTAAAGATGCGGCCCTCCCTAAGGGATGTTTAGGCCATAGAGGCGTCACCGTAGGCTAGATGGCTCATCCCCTCAAGGATCATACACTTATGACCTCAAGGAATCCCATTATATTTTTAGTTTGGGAGTCAACCTCATTAATAAACATTCTACCCTACATATAGAAGTTCTCGCAACATAGGGAAGAACAAGATAAAAGCAAGTAGGTAATCAATCCACAAATATTAATGATTAACAATGAAATGAAAAGTTATATACATTGCCATGAAATGTTTAACAAGAGAACATGCTTGGATGGACAGTGGGGCTAGTCCCCGCACCCCAGCGAAAAGGAACTACTCACTCATTGATAACACCAAATTTTGTGATATTTTAGACTATTTTTCTGTTATCAAAACTGCCCTTTTCTGCTATTTTCCTCTCTTTTATATGCACTTTTGCAATAATTGGCCAAGCAATGCTCTTAATCCAATTTTCCTATCTTTTGCAGAGTTTTCCTCATTTTTGGGCAATAAGGCCGCTCCGGCCCATGAATAAGTCCAATTCTGTCTCGGCCTCCCTGACGACCGATACAACCCCTGCCCGACAGGGATGGGCGACACAAAGACGCTCGACAAAGAGAGGGGCCGCGCAAGAAGAAGCTGACGGACGACACTCCTCCTACCTGACAGGGAGCCCGACTCGCCCCGACAACCCAGCTTGTCGGTTGACACAACCACCCACCGGCAGGCGTGCCTCCCGTCACGACCGATAGCCGACACCATCTACGTCGAGCGACACCTCTGTATCGGCCCATCCAACGACTAGCGCATAAGGGAGCCACGTGGTGCTTCGAGCACCATGTCTTCTCCCCAACCAGCTGACTATAAATAGCAGCTATAGGGAGCCGAAAAGACAGTCCACAGTTCGGAATTCACAGTTCTAGAATTCGGACAGTTGGGAGTTGAGCCATCTTCTGAGGAGACTGTGAGAGCATACGTGTCGTGCCCCAGTGCTTGTCTCGGGCAACACTAGGTGAGCTTCTCCTCATCCCGAGAGGGAGGGGACAGTTCACTTAAGACCGTCCCAGGCGACACTGCGGGCCGATATCGGCCAACGTAGATGAGCGACGCAAATGCCCGACAACAACAATGCGTAGCTCTTAGCCCGACACGATATCAACCCGATACGCTTAGCTTGTCGAGCGTGCCTCCCGAGAGGGTGTGCCGCCCGACATGAGCATATCGGTCAGGTCCTTGAGCGATACGGTCGATAGTCGGTGCGTGCCGCCTGAGAGGATGTGCCGCCCGACACCTCTGTATCAGGCTAGGCCTCTGACCGATATCGAGCAGGAGAGCTACTGCATCCTGTCGTCCTTCTACATCAAGGAGGCGATACCTATCTTTACTTTCTGTCATTTAATTCCTTACTTACGCATTGTAATTAAGACCCTTTATTTGTTTATGGAAATAGAAGATGCTTAATTACTTGTTTCTCTATGCTTGGTGCACAATTTTAGATGACTGTTATGTTTGATATCCGAACTCTAGCTTGCATGTTTGGATCGCGTTTCGCTTAGCTAACGAATTGTGTTTTCCCGTCGCAACAACTTCGAGAGTTGTGTTGTGGCTCTAGTGTTTGGTCGTATTCTGGAGTACGAGAGTGCCTGGAACGGAGTTGCTTTAGTGACCTTTCCACTCTAATTTTAGTCCAGTGACCTCGAGAGGGGCACTGATGCCTTGTTAGAGGTACCCACTTCGAGAGGAGGGGTACAGGACTGGTTCTACCGCCGCTTGTTTACCGCAGTTTTATCCTTCGTACCTCGCTTTAGCTCAAGCAGTATCTTTCTGTTTCTGTTGCATGAAAACCCCTAAAAACCTCTAAATGACTAAAATCTTAAATCTCTCTTGTAACTCCACTTGGAGATAGTTTTCTTTGTTTTATTTGTGACATCTTACTGCTTCCCTTTTTGGGAATTTATCTCTCTTTATATACCTGCCGGAGTGTAGCGTGTCGATTCCATGTTCTCAACACTACCCCTTGTCCCTGTGTTTGACCCCGTATTTCTACTTTGACCCCATAAACAAAGTTGCGGGGGCCTAGAAGGATTCGGGTTTATAAATGTAAAAGCTCGACTACCTCAAATCCGCCTCCAATTTTAGGACGCGCGATTTAGGCCGGTTAACTTTTTGGCGCCGTTGCCGGGGACAAGGCAAAAGCGGTACTGTAGACGAACCCGAATCTACTAACTACACTCTTGTGCCCCAAGCTTAGCAATGAGTTTGACAACACTTTTTTTTTTCTTTACTCTTATTCTCTGTTTGAAATTAATAAATCTTTCTTTTGATTCCTCATGCCACTAATAGGTACTCGGAAGAACGGTGATCTGTTCCACTGAGCACCAACTCCAACCGTCATGCCACCTCGCATTGAGCCACCCCATTCTAAAGGCGAACGCCAAGGGAGGAGGCCTGATTCGCCCCCGTCTGAAGAAAACGACAGGTATAACGGTGACCATCAACAAGAAGATCCAGACTCAGGGGAGTACGAAGAGGGCCATCACCGACACAGACGCCGTCACCGTCAGAGGCAAAGAAGAAATTAGAACGATCAGGAACAACGTCAGGGAGAGAGTGACAGTGACGAATCGGAAGAGGAGGAAAAGACGCTTAGGGAGTTGGCATCCTCAAAAGCCAATAACTCCAGGTGTCCTATCATCACTCCACGGTTCAATGCGGACAACTTCGAGCTTAAGCCTTCTGTCATTTCTATGATCCAAAATAAGAGTTTTAGAGGGAGCTCCAAGAATGACAATCCCTATCATCACCTGGATGCTTTTAAGAATATCTGTGACACGATTAAGATGAGAGGTGTTCCCTAAGAGGTGATATACTGTAAGGGCTTCATCTTCTCCCTAGAAGACAAGGCCCTGTCCTGGTATCTTGGGTTACCCCACCAGTCTTTGAACAGATGGGGAGCTTTGGCTGATGCGTTCGTAAACAAGTTCTACCCCACCGAGAGAACAGTCAGGAATCGACAGAAGATAACATCCTTCATGCAAAAGCCGAATGAAAGCCTCCATGACGCATGGGAGCGGTTCCAGGAGTATCTGAGGGATTGCCCCCATCACAATTACAAGAAGGGCTTCCTCATCACCACCTTCTATAATGGCTTGACTCCTGAAGACAGGGTGTCGCTGAACGCGGCCGTGGGCAGTGACTTCCTGGGGAAGAAGGCGAAGAAGTCTGAAAAGATTATCAAGAATATGGCCGAGTTGATGGCAGGTGCTGAGTTCGACCGATCCAATAGAGGACAGATAAAGAAGGTAGGAGAAGGGTCCACCCTTGAATCTAAGGCGCTGGAGGCAATCACCTCGCAGATCCAGAGGATTGCTACGGATGTAAAACAGTTGCGAGAAACTGGTGGTAAGGGGAAGAAGCAGGTAGAAAAAGTAATGAAATGTGTAACATGCGGAGAAGGTGGCCATGGGGTAGATAATTGCATCTACACCCGGCCAGAAGAATCAAGCGATACCGAGTTCGAGGCAGAGGAGACTGAAAATGTCTCTTTTGTAAACTTCAGAAGACCGGACCATCCTGGCTTCAACTATGGGAACAAGGATGCAACTGAAAATTCTTATAAGTTGCACAACTCCACTAAGCCACCCCAAGCTTTCGAAAAGAGGGGAGGAACCGGTCATTATGCTAGAAATGCCCCCTTCCAGCAAAACAAGGGTAATTTCCAAAGTCAAGGCAAGTACCAGGGATCAGCTAAAGAACAAGGACAGAACCAGGCTTCGAACCAAGCAGATATGGTGGGACAGTTGTTTGATTTTGCGAAAAAGCAGGACACTATCAACAACCAATTGGCGCAGAGTGCGCTGTCAAATTCATGGGTGTTGAACTCATTGCAGGTCCAGCTGGCGGATATGTAGACGCATCAACGCCAGATTGACCAACAATTAGCTCAAATGGCCGAATTGCTGAAGAACCCCTCAGGAAAGATATCGTTAAACACCGAACCTACGAAGAGACAGGGACTGTGATAGATAGAGGGCTGAGATCGAGTTTCCAAGAAAGGACGAAGCTGGCAGATAAAGAACTGGAGCCGTCAAACTGGAGACGATAGCTGCAGTGCTTCTCAGGAGGTAACCCGAGCTTTACTTTATTTTATTTTATCTCTTAGAATAGGATTGCAATTTACTTTCCTACAGAACAAACATTACGAACATTTGGTATGTAATAAGGCCCGAGGCGGTGCATGCACCACATGCACTGACTCTTATGTTTTGTGGGCCACCACCTTAGTTTTATTAACTAGGATGGGTAATACCACCTGAGGCCGGGAGCTTAGTCCTAGGCCAATGATGTTTTACTCATCGGCCGCAGCTTAACCCGTTTTGTTTTTCACTATTCACGGGGAGGGGGGCAACCCAACCCGCGCTTTGAGTGCACCCTTATATGGAGGTGGGGCTTCGTGGAGCACAACAGTCGTGCCGACGGTTGGGCTTACCGGCTTATGCGTTGGACTGACGGTCGACGGGCGCTCGGGTTTTACTGTTTAGTCGCTATATAAGGAAAACAAGTTTTACTGTGTCGGGTTCCTTACCTTGCTGTTTTTACGCTCCCATGTCGAGCGAGAGAACTTATGCCTCTGCTCCCGTGTCGCCCGAGACTGCACTTCTCTTGTGTCACCCGATAGCCCAGATCACAGCGAGGTATATCCCGACAGATTGTGTCGGCCGACACGCTTCTTTTCTTGTTACAAGTAGGTATCGGTCTCAAGTTTCCTTCGTAAGCAGTGGTGTCGCCCGATATGGGTGTCGTGTGGGGTATCTTTGATTCGTGTCGCCCGATGTTGCATCACATCACCTATTTTTGTTATCGGATGACGCACTGGTTTTCTTTAAAGAGAACATATTGGGTACCTCATCTTATCGCCCTCGTATCGCCCGTCACGCCTATCTTTATCGCGCGATTGAATCTTTCGACGTATCGGGCGATACCAATCTCTTGTATCGGGCACAGGGCTTCGCTGCTGAAACCAGTGCGTCGCCCGATACAGGAGTGTCGGGCAGTTTTTGTATAGGATAATACAAGGTCACACATCTATTCTTTATCATATTTCTTCTAAAGGCCAACATATTTAATCAAGATATTTCTCTTGTTGACTTACAGCGATGGCCCGCATAAAGACGACCGCTGTCCCAGTCGACGAGCAAGGTAGGAGGGTCTACCCTGAGACTGCTGCTGAAGGGCAGGCTGCCAGACCCAAGCGCCCGAACCCAGGACAGGCTGGGACATCGGGGATAAGGAAGAAGGCAAGGGCTGGAGAAGCTGCGACTCCCGTACCAGCACCAACACCACTTGCAGCAACGCCAAAACCAGCAGCAGAACTC
The DNA here is from genome assembly GCA_963693085.1 of Alisma plantago-aquatica. Lineage (NCBI taxonomy): Eukaryota > Viridiplantae > Streptophyta > Magnoliopsida > Alismatales > Alismataceae > Alisma > Alisma plantago-aquatica. Next base: position 1,417,195,227 of record OY856410.1, on the reverse strand, counting down.
CCGGAATCCTTTTCGGGGAGTTTCGAGCCAAGAGACGACGAGCATGCTCGCCGCTATGCTGAGCTGGTACCCAAGATGTACAAGCCAAGCAGGTTCTGCCATAGAGCCTCGTTTGATGAGCTTGGGATCATGAAGAGGCTGAAGAGCGTCCTTGCGACGACAGGACTAAAGAAGATCTACTTCATCCGGACTTCTTCGTACACCAAACTGACCATGGAGTTCATGTCCTCTCTCCGCCAGGTGAGGAATTCGGCAACGGAGAAAGAAAAATTCGCTGGGCCAGACAGACTACAGGCCTGACTATACAATTCAGAGCACGCCATCTCTGAGAATCTTTTGAACAAGATCTTCTCCTCCAGCGAGGAAGAGAAGAATCAGATGGACAACGGTGAGAGGATCACCGAGGAAGACGGGTTCAATCCCGTGGAGTTTTGGGGCAGGCTTATCGGCGAGTCTTCGTTCAAGCCGGGAGCAAAGGTCGTGGCAGTGCACTCCTACTTCTGGAGGATCATGCACAAGCTGGTGGCATGCTTGCTGTTCAGCAAGAACGAATCCAGCAGCATCTACACGGAGGAGCTCCACGTCATGTGGCACATTATGGAGGGCCGAGTGATCAACCTCAGTCGGTTCTTGCTGAACAGGTTGCATCCAATGAAGGAGGCCACTAAGGAGTATTGCATGGGCGGCATTATCAACCTCATCGCAGCAGGACTCGGTTACCCATTCGAGCCGCGTAGCCATACTAGAACGCAAGGCGATGAGGTGTTTGACACCAAATATCTGATGAGGACCAACATCATCAGGAAGGAGAGGGGAAGTTTCTTCTACAAGTTTTCAAGGACGAACATACTCCTTCCCCTTCCTCGCTGCGCCAACTATGACAAGGAGAAGTTGGTCTTCACCACCGCCGAGATCGAAGCTATAGCTAATAATACGACTATCGCCACCACAATCAGGGCCACAGAGAGTCCAGCCCCAGAACTGCCAGCGACAACTGCTCATTAAGATGTCGTCGCTCCGACCATACCAGCCACCGCACCAACAACAACAGTGGTGGTTGAGAAAGAGCCGGTGATTGTCGAGGTCACCAGGACAGAAACTTCAGGATCTGCCACGGAAGAGACGGCCGCAGTTCCCATCTGTGTTTCTACAACTATATAGGCAGGAGAGGAGCTTCAGCGGGGCAACGACAATGTGATGTTCGACGAGATCATGAGGGAACTCGAAAGAACACCATCCCTGCTGCCAAAGTCCCCGCCTGTAGTAGTGGAGGAGATCGCCGACAGTGCAGAGGTGGGGCAAAGTCCGCCCTCACCACGGCCATCCCCAATCAGAAGAGAAGGCAAGGCGGCAGCACCTGAAAAAGCGCCGACTCCCCGCCTGGCGACATCTGGTTTGCGAATGATTTTCATAGATTCTACCTCTCCGGGTGGACCTTCACGCGGGCTAGATGTCGCGAGGACAGAAGGGAGATCCACCGGACCCCTCCGTTACTTGGAAAGATGCTCGGAAACAAACTCGACGATCTGCAGGAGGTAACAACCATCAACTCTTCTACTTGTACTTCCCTGACCCGCAAACTTGCATCTTTTCAAGACAAGCAGGACAACCACGAGGTCAGGCTGAACAGCCAAGAGAGCGAGCTGCTGGCTCTAGCAAACATACCCGGTGGACTAGAGGCCTTAAATGCAAAAATGCAGCAAGTTCTCCAATGGCTTGACAGGCTCGAGGAGAGGATGGACAGAAGTGACGACCATCCGCGCCGAAGGCAGCCGAGATGGTCGCCGTCACCTCCTAGGTGGAGCCCTAGTCCATCTTCTTCAGGTTCCTCCTCGGGAACTGTGTCCCCATCCTCCTCCTCTAGCGGGCAATCATCAATGCCCGAGGACGGGACACAACAAGGATCTGCCGAAGGGTCTCCCAGCAGACATGAGAGCTCTTTGGGTTTGGGAGATGCTAACATCTCCATCCCTCTGAATGAAGTTGAAGATGATGATGCAGACATCAACATCGGGGGAGACTCGTCTGATGAGTCTGAGGGAGAGTTGGAGGATGTCTACACAGTGAATAACATACATCCACCCCGAGGAAAGTGCTCGTTTGTGGACAAATTCCGCGAGCCGTCTGAGATACCCTCCTTCGAGATGGCCGACTTTGATAGAAGAGCCGTCGGGAACCTGACGATCAGAGACCAGCAGCTGCTGAATAAGGTCTTGAGGTCGCAGGCCAATGAAGAAGATGTAGTCTGGAGCGACTGCTACCTCTCCCTACAACGGGGAGATCTTTGAAAAATGTTCCGCACGCCGGCTGTCGTCGGCAAACGAGTGTTCAGGGTCCTGGAGAACGCTATAATAGAGAAGATCGACAGCAGGACAGGTCAGAGACAAATATACACAGCCACCCTGACCTTGGCAAGAAGGCTGATGAAGGGAGATCTAAACTCCCGTGCGGTGTTCGACATGCTGCAATATGTTGAAGAGCATAGACCAAATCTGGTGTTGGCCCCGTACAAGCATCGCAACGTGTGGTTTCTCTGTGTGGCGGACATCAGAAACCGTGACGTCCAACTGCTGTGTTGCAGCAAGGATGAAGTACCACGCTCCGGGGGTATTTTCTGCCGCCCGGAGGACGGACAGTTGAAACGCCTGCCAATACGCCTGCTATGAGCTTTAAAGCAAAGAATCCAACGTCTTCAAGGACCTTGGAACTTCTTCTCTATCAAAGACCTCCCCGAACAGGCAGAAGAGGAGAGCAGAAACAGCACTATCGCCGTGTTGGGTGCCATTGAAGCACTCAATTCAGTCGGAAACTTAGGATTCCTCAGAGGCATGTCCTTCTATCAGCACATGGGCGTCTATGTCATGCTCCTAATCAAGGACAAGCACTATTTCTGGGACACAGGTGTGCTGGAGCAGCTGTTGGACAGTGATATAGAGGAAGATTTTTCTCGATCCAACAGCCGAGAAGAAAAAGAAGAAGAGATAGCAACCGAAATTCATGGGGCGGGCAAGCAGCTAGCAATTCTGAAGAAAGTGCATGGGGAGGAAGACACTGCTTTGCCCGAAGCTTCTGAAGGGCAGATCAAAAATTTTGACCACTTTTCGTGTTCAACTCTCACACAGGAGCAGGTCAACATCATCCAGAAGAAGCTTGCCGACTCAACCCCATCAGATGTTGCTTTTCAGACAGGAGATATCATAGTCCTGGAAGATGAGCTAAGGGACATGGTGAAGGAAGGAGGGTGCTTGAATGTAACAGTTGCAGCGGCTTACATCCAATTTATACAGCCAAAGCTAGAACATGCATATATAGCCCATCCTTTTCTTTTCAATGATATCTGCCTCGCCGACGAAACAGGATCGAAGAAGATGTTCCTGCAAGAATTGAAGGGCAGCGTCGCAAGCACTATCTTCCTGCCTATTGTGCATTACAATCATTGGACGCTCCTAGCAATGTATACTCGGCAATGAGCAGGCATTTTCTACAACAGCTCAGACAACAACAAGAACCATCCCGTGCCGTGTACATCAGAACCTTTGACACCCGTCGAACGCTTAGTTCGAAAATATTACGACGAAGTGTCAAAGATGATTGAACCGTTCCTGGACATACAGGGAGGCAAATGGCACGACCTCCAGTTCTGCCACCGCAGTCCGCAGCAAATTCCTTTATCCAACGACTGCGACATCTTCGTCCTGGAATGGATGGCAAGTGAAGCGACGCCTGACCAGCTCCACCACACAGGATATCACAGCAAATGAGGAGAATACATGTGGGAACTTCTATCTAATGCAGACACAACCTCACTGGATTAAACATTACCTCACCTTATTTACTTCACAACTCTGGGGACAGAGTGTGGAGTAAGTTTGGGGGGGGGGTACCATGTACCAGTGAGGGAGGTACAAAAATCTTCTGATCTCTCTGACTTAAATTCCTTATCCTTTTGTTCTTTATCCTTTTGTTCTTTCCTATATCATGTGTACATATATATGTTTATACCAAAATTTTTTTTGAAAATTTTGAAATTTTTGCTTATTTCTGTCCCTATGCATATGTACAAAGTTGCTATAATAATAATAAAAACCTAATGCGACTTCTTGCAAAGTTTATTTTCTTTGTACTGAACGAGTTACAAGTTATGTTATATCTTTTTGATAATGCTGCTTCAAACGAACAAAAGAATATGTTTTGCCATGTCAAAAATTTTCAAAAAAATATAATAATCTCGCAAACAGCTAAGAGACAAGTATGGAGAAGGAAAAAGCTGCCCAAACAGCAGGAATCTCTTTTGTTCCCCCTTACCCAACAAAAATCCCAAAAAGAGAGAAAAGCCTTATGAGCGTGAATAAAAGCATGAGAGTTGTGCCCAATAAAAGAAAAAGAAAAAAATATATACACCACTTGTTTTTCCAAAAGTACCCATCTTTAGGCATGGTAGATCCGGGGCAGTGGTACGTAGGATGTGAAATCACTGCTCTAAAGCCAACTGGCTTGGACTGCAGGGACCACTTGCCCATTAATGGACCCTTACCTGAATGGACTGATGGGAGACAAGAATGAAAAAAACCCAAAAAGCCTTAGCCTACCCTATACACAACTTTCTGCCCCAAAAATAAAGCTGTTTGGTGTGTAAGCTAACTTCGGAATCATACAACTAAGTCTCGCCGAAGCTGTAGAGAAAAATCTTACTTAACAATAAGGTAGGGAAAACTAAATCTTTTGTTCGTATTGAGACAAAATTATCCTTAAGGCATTACAATCTTCGTTTCACCTTTTTGAACAAGAAGTTATACCAAGCAAGAAGAAACATCACAAAATATAGTTTAAATATTGATTGAGGACAATCAAAACGCTAAGTTTGGGGGAGTTGATAACACTAAATTTTGTGATATTTTAGACTATTTTTTCGTTATCAAAACTTCCCTTTTCTGCTATTTTCCTTTCTTTTATATGCACTTTCACAATAATTGGCCAAGCAATGCTCTTAATCCAATTTTCCTATCTTTTGCAGAGTTTTCCTCATTTTTGGGCAATAAGGCCGCTCCGGCCCATGAATAAGTCCAAGTCTGTCTCGGCCTCCCTGACGATCGATACAACCCCTGCCCGACAGGGCTGGGTGACACAAAGACGCTCGACAAAGAGAGGGGCCGTGCGAGAAGAAGCTGACAGACGACACTCCTCCTACCCGACAGGGAGCCCGACTCGCCTTGACAACCCAGCTTGTCGGGCGACACAGCCACCCACCGGCAGGCGTGCCGCCCGTCACGACCGATAGCCGACGCCATCTACGTCGAGCGACACCTCTGTATCGGCCCGTCCAACGACTGGCGCATAAGGGAGCCACGTGGCGCTTCGAGCACCATGTCTTCTCCCCAACCAGCTGACTATAAATAGTAGCTACAGGGAGCCGAAAAGACAGTCCACAGTTCGGAATTCACAGTTCTAGAATTCGGACAGTTGGGAGTTGATCCATCTTCCGAGGAGACTGCGAGAGCATACATGTTGTGCCCAAGTGCTTGTCTCGGGCGACACTAGTTGAGCTTCTCCTCATCCCGAGAGGGAGGGGACAGTTCACTTAGGACCGTCTTGGGCGACACTGCGGGCCGATATCAGCCGACATAGATGAGCGACGCAAATGCCCGACAACAACAATGCGTAGCTCTTAGCCCGACACGATATCAACCCGATACACTTAGCTTGTCGAGCGTGCCGCCCGAGAGGGTGTGCCGCCCGACATGAGCGTATCGGTCAGGTCCTTAAGCGATACGATCGACAGTCGGTACGTGCCGCCCGAGAGGGTGTGCCTCCCGACACCTCTGTATCGGGCTAGGCCTCTGACCGATATCGGGCAGGTTAGCTACTGCATCCTGTCATCCTTCTACATTAAGGAGGCGATACCTATCTTTACTTTCTGTCATTTAATTCCTTACTTATGCATTGTAATTAAGACCCTTTATTTGTTTATGGAAATAGAAGATGCTTAATTACTTGTTGCTCTATGCTTGGTGCACAATGTTGGATGACTGCTATGTTTGATATCCGAACTCTAGCTTGCATGTTTAGATCGCATTTCGCTTAGCTAACGAATCACGTTTTCCCATCGCAACAACTTCGAGAGTTGTGTTGTGGCTCTAGTGTTTGGTCCGATTCTGGAGTACGAGAGTGCCTGGAACAGAGTTGCTTTAGTGACCTTTACACTCTAATTTTAGTCCAGTGACCTCGAGAGGGGCGCTGATACCTTGTTAGAGGTACCCGCTTTGAGAGGAGGGGTACATGACTGGCTCTACCACCGCTTGTTTACCGCAGTTTTATCCTTCGTACCTCACTTTAGCTCAAGAAGTATCTTTCTGTTTCTGTTGCATGAAAACCCCTAAAAACCTCTAAATGACTAAAATCTTAAATCTCTCTTGTAACTCCTATTTATAGGCACTGGTTGGGGTCTTCATGATTTGGGCCCAGTTGCAATTTTTATAGTTTTGCATTAATGGTTTTGGAGACCGTTTCGTCTTCTTAACAGTCTAGGACTCTTGTCCAAATGGTCTTGGAGACTGATTAATTTTCCTCATAGTCCTATATTAATTTTCCTCCAAATAGTTCTGACTTCTATCAGTTTGCTACATCCAAACGGTCTTGGGTGTTCTGTCCATACGGTCTTAATGCCTTAACAGTCTCACGTCTTTGTGTTCTTCACGGTCTCACAGCCTCCAAACGATCTCACCTTCTGGCTGATCGCTTCTCCCACTTCACAGTTTTGGGAAACTGATAGGCCCCTATCGGTCTTGCGTTCATGCAGTCCTTGCATGCCAATCAGTCTTCATTGATCGATCTTACCTCGTGGTCTCTCGCCAATCAGTCCTGTTGTCGAACTGGTCCTGCAGATCGATGAGTTCCAATCGGTCTTGAGGACCGTTTGGGCAGGTAGCAGGTGCGGGTGGTGCGTCGGCCATGGATGATGAGGAGGCACTGGGTGGAGGTAGGTAGGAGACGAGGGCACTAGGCACAGTGGAGGAAGGCAGCACGAAGGTGATCACTACTGTAGTTGAGTAGGTAGTGGCGGCATGCTCATGATATGGTGGAGTATGGAGGCATGGGAAGCAGATTAGATGGGTGTCTAGGGTTTGCAGAGGTGGTAGAAGGAAGAAGAAGATGGAGGTAGAGGAAGTAGGGCTCCGGTGCGTTGGTGGTGATGGAAATCAGTCCTATTTCGACGACTGCCATACGATCTTGAGAAAGGTCTGCTACACGGTCTTGAGACCGTGAGCCTTCACATGGTCTTGAGACTGTGTGGCCTCACACGGTCTTGAGACCATATGAAAGGGGAAAACCATAAGGGCAGAACGATAGGAGGGGGATCGAGTGGGGAGGTGAATGAGGGGCGTTGATCCAGGATCGTGTGGTGAGGGGAAAGCCCAAGATCAAATGAGGTGAAACCGAATGGATCAAGATAGATTGGTCAAGATTGTTTGGTCAAGACCATTTAAGTCAAGACCAAGGATGATATGATCTTGGGTGAAGGTAGATCTAGGGTTGAGAAAGGTGGGCCCCACTTGTTAGGGTTTTATTCAGATGATGGTTGATGGAGATAAAGGTGGAATGAAGTAAGGGGTGGTGATGATTATGTTGAAGGTGGATTAGGGTTAAATGGAGGTGGGTGCCAACTGATGGTTCAACCTCATCATGACCTGCATGAAATCAATATGGAATTTAGTCAATAACTCGATAATTCAACTAATTAGGCAAAACTGCACATTGTAAGTTTTAGGAGATGAAATCAAATGTTTTTAGTCGAATTGGGCCCAAAATGGCGACTGAAAATCATGATGAATTTGGATTCATCATGAACCAGGAGGTGATGAGCATCGCCTTTGAGTTCTTCGATCTGTGCTCGTGTTCTCTTGTCAGCTTTTCCCACATCCTGTGATTCCTGTTGCCAACAACTTCCTTCTCACCTGGTGCAGTTGAGCATGCATGTGCTTCTTATGATGTCTTTGTGAAGATAGCATTGAGGATGGCTTCAATAATTACATGGCTTTTTCCCCCCTAACCTCACTTAAAGCTTGAACTCTCTGCCACCTTTCTTGTGTTGACATCACCAATAGGTAGTCTATCTAGTGACGTCATGAATTCTACCATTAATTGAGTGCAAGAAGGGGATTTAGATGTACATAGAGTATGTAGGTTGGCCCCTTCCAAGAACTTTACCACTCTACCATAGACTCTCGTCCTCTTGAAGTCATCGAAATCCAGATATTGTGTCGTCTTGAAGCTTTTGGTCTTCATTACCAAGTCGAAGTGTGACTGGTGCACTTGGTCTCTTGGTATGAACACTACTGTTTGCTTGTTAGTGGTCTCTTGTTCTTTTTCCCTGGCCACTTTGGGGTTGGCTTCTTTTTCCAGACTCTTTGGTTTCCCCAAGGCTACCAACTTTCTCTTTTTGGTGCCCTTGGCATCCTTGATTTCCAGCTTCTTGGGTTCTCATTCAGAGGGTTGGTACTCAGAGGTTTCTATCTGTGAAGTCTCCTGGGATTCTTCAGATTCCTCTGGTGTCTTATATGCCAGGATGTACTCACACTTCTCCTTCATTAGCTGTAGTTGAAGCTTCTTTTTTGGTGAAAGATCAAGGAGATCTTTCAAGGCTTTGGTTATCTTTTCTAGATTTTCCTCAGTACCCTTCAGGGAAGTCACCTTCTTCATTAGCGTGTCTTCCATTGAGGTTGAAATTCTAAAATTTTCACATTGAAATTTTTGTCAGCAAGATTATAGTCAAACTTATTCATGACATTATTTCTCATTTCATTTGTAATTTTGATATCACATGTTGAAACAGTACAATCATATGTATTGTTGTGATAGTGATAAAGGGTTGAGAGAGTGTCGTGACCGTGATGGGTGTCGCGGGTGTGATAGATGAGCAGTGTGGAAGGGAACACGTTGTGACCGCGATGGGTGTTGCGACCGCGGTGCATGTCGCGACCGTAGCATTCAGTGTTATCATTGTAACCACGGTGGATACCAAACAAGATTACAAGAAAAATCTGGGAAAGTTACCAAGGAATGAAATGTAGGGAATCACATTAAAATGTCAACAATCGAAGGTGGAAAGTAGGTTTGGCTCCCCTAGAGAAAAGTAGGTGTCCTGACCAAAGATTAAATTTGTTAGAAAGGAGGGGTGTCACTATTGGAAGGGAAGGTTTCACGACCACAACCATCGTCGCATCGACGATCAGGAAGGTTGTCACGACCAAAATGGTTGTTGGAAAAGGGTATTGCAGTCACAAAAGATGTCTCGACCGAAGCCCAGTTGTGATCACGATGCAGGCACAAAGGAAGATGAGAAGGAAATCATGGAGATTGGTAGAAAAGAAGAAAGAGATATGGGTAAAAGGGGTGACGATGAGACAATCAATGCTTTGGGAAAATTGGAGTGACCGTGGCGGTGATTTGCATCCAACACACGATAAATAAATCATTATTTAGGGTTCAAGAAGTAGAGAAATTTGGCGATGAGGCATCGATTGAGAAGAAATACAATCATGCAAATCAAATAGAAAGAAATAATAAGCAAGGAGAGGTTTGGTACCTTCTCAGAGCTAAGAGAGTGAGCGAGTAGAAGGTTAGGTAAGCTGGAGGCAAGGGCGACGCGACCATGATGAAGGGATCACAGTGGTGACATTTTGGTTCTCTACGAGTGTCCATCGGTGCCTTTGCTTTGTCATAGTTCTTCAGTTAGGGTTGTTCAAACGTTTGAGAATCAAAAAGATTAAGGAAGAAACACTATTTTGAGAACTCCTAACTTTTATACTCGACGGGTGTCGCTACGGGGGGGGGGGGGGTTGTCACGACCATGAAGCATGTCGTGACTGTGACCAGTGTTCACAAAAGTGCTATTCGGTGTATGGGAGGACGGGGCACTGAATAGAGTATATGCGGTATGCGGGAATATATGCGGGAGTATATGCAGTTTTGGATTTTTTTAATAAATTAGTATATCTATGTATATTTATATATCAATCACATAGAATTATATTTCACATTGAATAATTACATACAAGGACAACATAAAATGATTAATTATAAGAAAGGGAGCAACAATATCATATAAATATTTAATTAGAAACAACAAAAATATCATATAAATTTCATTTCTTCAATTCCATGTATGTGTGTTTAGAAAAGCAGTGATTAAGCGGCCGCATAAACGGGTAATCGGCCGCATAATCGGGCCTGGACCGATTATTGGTCCGCTTTGACATATCCGGTGCGGTCCCCTATCCGAACCTCTTAAGCGGCCGCATATGCGGCCGCACAGACCGATTTCCTGAACAGTGACTGTGACCTCAAAACATGCAATCCAACAATCGCGACCACGACAGGTGCCAGGACTGTGATACACTGAATAAGTGTTTTGATAGAAATAAAGACTTTTTTAGTTTTTAAGATAAAACACCCCCATTGCATTTCATTAAAAATCCATGTGAAGACATGGCATGCTACTTACTACACTACTCTTACTTTAGAGGGGAAAACCAAAATACCTAGATAGGGATAGTTATGTACATAGCTCTTAGACTAAAAATGTAAGATAAAGGAAAGCTTGAGTTATGAAAGAAAGCAGGAAAAAGCTTGGGTTGCCTCCCAAGAAGCACTAGTTTACAATCTTTAGCTTGACTCTCTCATTTTGGTTTCATCCTCCTTCAATCGGTGTTGGCAACATCTCACATGTTTCATTTGTTATAGGACTGGTCTCCCCCAAAATTATCTCTAACCTTTTTACAAAAGCTTCGTCCTCATAGTACCTTTGTACCCTATGTCCATTCTCTTTGAAAGGGCCAATCTTATCATTGGTTATTTCCATCATTCCTGGTGGGTATATTTTTACCATAGAAAAGGGACCAGACCATCTTGTTCTTAGCTTTCCAGGAAACAACATGATATTGGAATGAAATAAAAGAACTTTGTCTCCTTCATGCATATCCTTGTTTTTTAGGTGGGCATTGTGCCACACCTTTGTCCTTTGCCTGTATATTCTTGCATTCTTGTAAGCATGCAACCTCAATTCCTCAAGTTCCATGAGTTGGAGAAACCTTTTCTTGCATGCCTTGTCAACATCCATGTTTAGAAACTTTATAGCCCAAAGGGCTTTGTGCTCTAGATTAATCGGTAGATGGAAGAATTTCCCATAAATTAGCCTATAAAGCATTGTGCCTAGAGGCGCTTTATACGTTGTGCGGTAGACCCATAACACATAATCCAATTTCATCGACCAATCTTTCCTTGTATGACTTACGGTCTTCTCTAGGATCTACTTGATCTTCCTATTAGATAATTCGACTTGTCTTGATGTTTTTGGATGGTAGGGTGTTATGACTTTGTGCTTCACTCCATACTTTTTCAATAGATCTTCGAACTATTTTTCCCCAAAGTGAGATCCCCCATCGTTTATAATGGTGTGTGGGACCCCAAATCTCAGAAAGATAGTTTTCTTAAACAACTTGATTACTACTTTGGGGTCACAGGTCTGAGTAGCAACAACCTCTACCCATTTCGAGACGTACTCTACAATGGCAAGAATATATTGGTTCCTTTTTGATGATGAGAAAGGCCCCATATAATCAATCCCCCATACATCAAAAAGTTCAACTTCCACACAATCAACCATGGGCATTTCATTCCTTCGGCTAATGTTCCTTATGAGTTGGCACTCTTTGCAAGTCCTGACAAATGACTAGCATCCTTGAAGAGTGTCATCCAGTAAAAGCTTGACTGCATGACCTTAGTAGCCATCCTTTCCCCACTATGGTGACCACCATATGGCAAGGAATGGCATTCCTTGAGGATTTACAATACTTCTTCTTCTGGTACACAACGACGATATAAATTGTCAAAGCATATTTTGAACAAAAGAGGATCATCCCAGTAGTAAATTTTTTTATATCAGACAACAACTTCTTCTTCTAGTTAGATGTGATCTCAAGTGGTAGCTTCTCGTAGTCTAGATAATTACAAATGTCAGCAAACCATGGTAGGACCGGTTCAACTGACTGAGCCATCAAAAGAGCTTCATCAACGTAGCTGTCATTTACAGGCAACTGGTTTTCTTTATCAAAAACTATCCTCGACAGGTGGTCCGCAACCACATTCTCCTTTCCTTTCTTATCAATAATCTCATGGTTTAATTCTTGTAGTATTAAGGCCCATCACAACAACCTCAGATTTGTATCATTTTTCTGCATAAGGTATTTTATAGCTCCATGATCAGTGTATACTTTTACTTCCGATCCCACTAAGTATGATCTGAACTTATCAAAGGAAAATATGATGGCCAACATTTCCTTTCTGTGATGGTATTATGCACTTGGGATTCATCCAACGTTCGACTTGCATAACAAATCACATGGTGCCTTTTGTCCTTCTTTTGTTCTAGAATAGCTCTGATGGCAAAATCACTTGCATCACACATAATTTCAAAAGGTAACTCCCAATCTAGTGCTTGATTAAATGAAGCTGTTGTCAAGGCTTTCCTAAGGGTATTGAAGGAGTTTGAGCATTCATTAGTGAATTCAAATTCAACATTCTTAATCAGGAGGTTTGAAAAGGGCTTAGCGGTCTTTGAAAAGTCTTTTATGAATCGTCTATAGTATCCTACATGCCCTATGAAACTTCTTACTCCCATGACAGACTTAGGTGGTGGGAGCTTGTATATATCATTGATCTTACTTAGGTAAACCTCTATCCCTTTCTTGGAAACCTTATGTCCTAAGATGATGCCGTCTTGGACCGTAAAATGGTATTTTTCCCAATTCAGAACCAAGTGCTTTTCTTCACAACATTGCAAGACTAGAGATAGATTTTTAGACATCCCTTGAAATCTATCCCATAAACAGAGAAGTCATCCATGAAGACCTCTACTATATCTTCTAGAAAGTTTGAAAACATACAGATCATGCATTGTTGGAAGGTTGTAGGTGCTTTACACAACCCAAATGGCATTCTTATGAAAGCATACATGTCATAGATACATGTAAAGGTTATCTTTTCTTGGTCATCAGGATGTATTAGTACTTGATAGAATCCTGAATACCCATCCAGGATACATAAGTAATCATGATGTGCTAATATTTCTAGGACTTGATCAATAAATGATAGAGGAAAATGATCTTTTCTTATAGCATCATTCAGTTTTTGATAGTCGATGCACATACACCAACCTGTTACGGTTCGTGTTGCTACCTCATCTCCATCCTCACCTCTTACCACTATCATTTCACCTTTCTTGGGCACCACATGTATAAGGATTACCCAATTGCTGTCACTTATGGGGTTCATGATTCCGACATCCCACAACTTAATTACTTCTTTCTTCACAACTTCCTTTAGCATTTGATTCAACTTCCTTTGTGGTTGAGATAGAGGTTTAGTCATTTCTCGAAGATTGATTATGTGCATATATAAGGCAGAGTTGATGCCTCTGATGTCCTCAACTGAATACCCTATAGCTTTTCTATGTAATTTGAGTTCCTTTAGCAACCTTTCTACCTATTTTTCTGTCAAGTTAGCATTAATGATCATAGGATTCCTCTCCTCATCATCAAGGAATTCATACCTCAACCCTTCAGGAAGTGGTTTTAATTCCGGCTTTGGTTTTGGTGCTCCCTTTTCTTCAAAGGTTTTCTCTAGGGACACATACTTTGTGGTTTCTAAGGTTTTTTCTTCATCATCATTGAGCTCTTCTTCAAGTTGATTTAGGTAGTCCAAAATTTCAACCACTTCTGGGTCTTCCACACTAGGGTTAGGTGTATTCAAGGCTCGCATAAGCGGATCGACAATCACCTTATCCTCTTGTACTTCTTCACAGTATTGATTGTATCTATCCATGAAGTAAGATGATTCAAAGAGAGATGGTCCTCTCATAGCATCTTATACTCAGAAGTCGATGTGGTCATTACCAACACACAAAGTAATAATTCCTTCCATAACATCTATTAGAGCCCTTCTAGTAGCAAGGAAAGGTCTTTCGAATATCATTGGGCACTTCATGTCCTCAACTGTGTCGATCGCCACTATATCACATGGTATGAAGAATAGTATGACCCATATCGGGACATCCTCTACTATTCCTACATGCCTCGTAAAGGTGTGGTCAGCTAGTTTGATTCTCATGCCCTTGCCATAATTGAATCTCAGATGGTCTGGTCACTTAAGACATAGAGACATTTTCTATTTTTCTTTGCTCTCTTCCAGCTATGTATAGATACAATTGTCAACTCCATGGCCTCCTTCGCCACACGTAACACATTTCATGACTTTCTTGATGTGTTTCTTTCCCTTGCCTCAAGTGTCTTTTATTTGTTTGACATCTATGACAATCTTCTGAATCTGAGCTATAATGGTTTCTAGAGCCTTGTCTTCGATTGACGGACCTTCAGAGCTAGCCTTCATGGATAAACTTCTATCACTTATGTCATACTCCATGCCTACTTGCAATGCAACCATGTTATCGATGATTTTCATAGTTTTTCTCAGTTTTTTTCCAAGAAAATTGCTTCCGGCGACTGCATTCAGCGAAGTCCGTTATGTGGGGGTTAGCCCATTGTAAAACATTGTCACCAAGATTCCCTTGCAATAGTTATGGTGGGGACAATCTCTTTGGTAGTCTTAAAATCTCTCCCATGCTTCATGGAGATTCTCTCTGGGTTTTTGCACGAAGGAAGTGATCTTTTGCATATTTTGATTAGTTCTCTCGGTGGGGTAAAATTTAGTGATAAAAGCACCCACAAGGGACCTCCATCCATCTATGGACTGGTGGGGTAAGTTAAGGTATTAGGACAAAGCTTTATCTTCAAGAGAGAAATTGAATCCCTTGCAATATATGATTTCTTGAGGCACTCCTCTCATCTTGATGATATCACATATATTTTTGAAGGCGTCAAGATGATGGTAAGGATTCTCATTCTTTGAATTCCCTCTAAAGGGCTTGTTCTGGATCATTGATATTATGGAAGATTTCAACTCAAAATTAGCCGCATTGAAGTGTGGGATGAAGATTGGCCATCTTGACTCATTGGACCTAGTTACAGCTAGCTCTCTAAGAGTTTTCTCTTCCTCATCATCTTCACCCTCACTGTTCTGGTCATTACATTCACGTTCACATTCATGGTGATTCCTATGATTCCTTCTGCGGTGGTGGTGATGGTCATGATTTTTGGGTTTTGTGGGATGGAACAGGCAATGGAAACAAAAACTTTATCTTACCACAAACCCATAACCAACATATCACATCAACAAATATTTAATAGGAAAGATGGTTTAGAGATATATACCTAGTCCTGAGGCTTGCTCATCGATAATACCTCACAGCTAGTGTGGTCTTCAACCACCTAGTCTTCGACAGTGTCTGTGCAGCTCATGGTGTAGACCCAGACGACAGTAGTCATCCTCTTGAGCAACAAAAATATCCCGCCTCTATAGATAGTCCACATAGACTACCAAAAACTCTAGTCGTCCTATCCTGAAGGACACTAGAAGGAGTCGTCCCCCTCTATCGGCGTACTAGTCACCGACACACTCTCCCACAATTAGTTGCTTTTCTGCAGTTGTCTTTCCCTTGTTGTTCCTCCCTGGACATGTAGAACTTGCTTGGGCTCTCTCAGTTACCACAACTAGAGAGGACAACAAATTTGCAGAGTAACTAATGTTCTGAATTGTCTTTTTTGAGAAGCCCCCTATACCCCTCTATTTATAGTAGAGGACAGTGTCAAGGTTCCTAGTCTGTGCGGGAGTTAGAAGGGTCTGAAATTTCCATGAACTGATTGTACTGTGGCAGATGAACCGGTCATTTCAAAACTCAACCGGTCATTTGGGAAAGTGAGCCAATCAGTTCATTTTGAACTGGTCGGTTGGGAGTGTGAATCGGTCGTTTCACTTCCCAGACTTGACCACAATTTACTTTCCTTATTCGTTTCTAATTAATGCAAAGATTAATTCTTATCCCAATCAAATTGAATAAGTGAAATGAAAATCTTTTCCCACAAATCGGAAAACTTAACACCTGCTCGGTTGGTCCATGTGAACCGATCGATTCACCCAGTGAACCGGTTGGTTGGTGGTCTAGGTTGTGTAGAACTCAGTCAATGCAGTTCTCAATCAATCTGACACTCTAATCAATTGGTTCAACACTTGAACTTGATGATTCTGAGTCAAGTCTATTGATTAAACGTTTAATTGAGTACCTAAACACTTTAGTAATCAATCTAAACATCATTCATGGATGAACTCATCTTCCAGGTTAATCCTATGTGTGTGACCCTATAGGTCCCATTTCACATTGGCAGTGAAAGTCCATAACTCACTTATGACTTCACAAGAAAAGAGCAGTGCCTAGTCGCACATCAATGCTACCCAAGTGAAAAGGAAAGTTGGAGAACAACTTTCAATTCTACAATATGTAATTGGTGTTATAGTGAATGTATAGTTCCTTTGTCAGTGATATCTGGATTGAACTTGAGGCATGGACTGGTCATCCTCTACAAATGTTCAATCCATGTTTCTTGATCCAGAGTAGACTATCTGAGATATTTGTAAGCTCAATGTCATATATTGACTCACATGTGCATGGCCATGCATTTCTCTGCCTCACTCATCAAGTGGCCATGATATCATACTCCCTCAAGAGGGACAAATCCCATATCCATCACTCACAGTCAAAACCCCATGTGTCAAAGTCACCCAATCATCACCTTTATAACAATCCATATTTCAGGACTACGCTTGATGATGTCAAAGTGTACCCAATGACATGTGATGAGTGCAATGATTTTAGGTCTAAGAACCACAGTCACCACCAATACTATAAGAGCTGATCCTGACTAACCAAGTGTGGTTTCCATGCATCACTCTTACAATATGTCTGTCTTATACACTGTTCTCTAACATGTATCTATGTGCTTGGTTTGATATCACATATCATGACTAATGAGATTCTGTCATCAACCAACACACACTCTAGTCTTTTGTGTTATTGATGTCTATGGTTATTTCCACAATAACAACCAACTAGGGACATAACAAGAACGTATACTCTTAACATCTGTATGATCTCATTGTTCAGATCCTCAACCCAAAGACATACATCATTGAGTAATACAATTCTTTAGACATCTATCATGATATACTATTATCTCAAAATAGTTAAAACATATAGACGGAAATTGCCTTCATTATTATTCAAACCATTTACAAAGTATCCCATTATAATCATCATATGACTTCCTCTATAGGCATACATACCAACAGACTCCCACTTGTACTTAGAGCCAATCACCCAAGAACCTCAATCCTTGTGACCTAGCATGACCATCATGCTTCTGTTGTGAAAGTGCCTTTGTCATGGGATCAACAATATTGTCTTCAGTTGGCACTATGCAAATCTTCACATCTCCTTATTGTACGGTCCCTCATATGAGATGGAAGTGCCTTAGTATGTGCTTGGACCGCTGATGTGATCTGGGTTCTTTAGCTTGAGTAATAGCTCCATTGTTGTCACAATAAAGCTCAATTGCATCACAGTTTCTAGGAACCACCCGAAGTTCAGAGATGAACTTTTTGATCCACACAACCTCCTTTGCTGCATGGGATGTAACAATATACTCGACCTCTGTAGTAGAATCCACAACTGTCTCTTGCTTGGAACTCTTCCAGCTCATAGCTCTATTGTTAAGGCAAAATATAGATCCTGACTGTGATCTGTAATCATCTTTATTGATTTGGAAGCTTGCATTAGTGTAACCCTTTACCACCAACTCTTCCTCACCACTATAAATGAGGAACTGATCCTTAGTCCTTCTCAAGTACTTCAGGATGTTCTTTACGGCTGTCCAGTGAGCATCTCCGAGATCTGATTGGTACCTTCTCGTCATGCTGAATGCATACGAGACATCGAGACGGGTGCACAACATTACATACATGATGGATCCAATGGCTAATGCATATGGAATCCTATTCATTCGTTCCCTCTCTTTACAGGATCTGGGACACTGAGCTCTAGAGACAGTAACTCCATGCACCATGGGTATGTTTCCTCTCTCTGAGTTCTCCTTGCCGAACCACTTCATCACTTTGTCAATGTATGTGCTCTGACTTAGTCCAAGAAGCCTTCTAAATCTATCTCTATATATCTTAGTTCCTAAGATATAGGATGCTTCTCCCAAGTCCTTCATTGAGAATGTATTTCCAAGCCATTTCTTTACCTTGTGTAAAGTTGGGATGTCATTCCCCATCAATAGTATGCCATCTACATACAATATGAGGAATGTAGTCATGATCCCACTAACCTTATTGTACACACAAGTTTCATCTTCATTTTGACTAAAGCCAAACTCTTTGACTACTTTGTCAAAATGAAGATTCCATCTCTGAGATGCTTGCTTCAATCCATAGATTGACCTTTGTAGCTTACCAACTTTATTTGCAGTGTTTGGATTTATAAAACCTTCAGACTGTGCCATGTACACATCCTCCCCAATATTCCCGTTAAGGAATGCAATTTTAACATCCATCTGCCAAATCTCATAGTCATAGTAGGCCGCAATAGCAAGAATGATCCTGATGGACTTAATCATGACAACTGGAGAAAGGTTTTGTCATAGTCAACACCTTGAACTTGTCTAAAATCCTTTGCAACCAATATGGCTTTATAAGTTTGCACATTGACATCCATGTCGGTCTTCTTCTTGAAGACCCACTTGCACCCTATGGGTTTTATCCCTTCAGGTGGATCCACCAAGGTCCATACCTTGTTAGTATACATGGATTTCATCTCAGATCTCATGGCCTCAGGCCATTTATTAGAATTTGGTCCCTCTATAGCTTCTAGATTGGTAGTTAGGTCATTATGTATGACTAACTCACCGCCTTCTTGAGTCACAAGATATCTAAATCTTTCAGGCTCAAGGCGTGTCCTACTAGATCTACGAGGTCCCTGTGTTACTTGAAGAGACTGAGATTCGACAACCACTTGTGAATCTCTATGTTCCTCTTGTACATCTATTGGTTCAATGTTTTCTTGTTGGTCTCGAACCTCTTCAAGCTCTACTTTCCTCCCAGTGTTTCCTTTGGAAATAAGTTCCTTTTCAAGGAATACAACATCTTTGGCAACAAACACTTTGTTGTCAGATTGGGAATAAAAGTAATATCCTTTGGTCTCCAAAGGGTATCCAACAAAATAACATTTATCTAATTTGGGTCCAAGCTTTTTAGATAACATTTTCCTGACATAATTTTCACAACCCCAAATCTTCATAAAAGACACATTGGGACGCTTCCCATGCCATATCTCATATGGTGTCTTTTGAACCGATTTAGATGATACGCGGTTAATTGTAAACACAACGGTTTCAAGAGCATGACCCCAAAAGGAAGTATGAAGATAAAAAAAACTCATCATAGACCGTACCATATCCAGTAATGTGCGATTACTTCTTTTTGATACACCATTATGCTATGGTGTTCTAGGTGGAGTCCATTGTGATATAATACCACAGGCTCTAAGAAGGTTCTCAAACTCTTAGCTTAAGTATTCTCCACCTCGATTGGATTAAAGTGCCTTAATACTTTTGCCAATCTAGTTTTATACTTCATTCATGAAATCCTTGAACCTTTCAAGAGTTTCTGACTTATGTTTCATCTGGTAAACATAGCCATACCTACTGAAGTCATCAGTGAAGGTAATGAAGTACTGATACCCACCTCTAGCACTTATTCTAAAATGCCCACATATATCAGAATGTATGAGTCCTAATAGATCACTAACTCTCTCACCTTTACCTAAAAAGGGAGTCTTGGTCATCTTGCCCAACAAATAAGATTCACATGTCTCTATTGATTCATAATCAAAAGAGTCCATATAACCATCCTTATGGAGTCTAGATATGCGATTCTCATTTATGTGCCCTAGATGACAATGCCAAAGGTATGTTTTGTTTGAGTCATTTCGTTTTTTTTTCTTTTGGTGTTTACATTATATACACTTGTCTGTAGATCTATCAAGTACAGACCATAAGACATTTGGGCATTGCCATAAAAGATTCCATCTTTAGAAATGGAACATTTTCCATTCTTAATAAGAAATTCAAATCCATCCTTGTCCAAACATGATATAGAAATGCTATTCCTATTTATGGAAGGTACATAATAGCAGTTCTGTAACTCTATTATCAACCCATTTGGTAGAGATAACTCATAGGTTCCTACAACACTGGCATCAACTCTTACTCCATTAGCAACACGTAGCTCAACCTCACCTTTCCCTATTGGCCTACTTCTTTTCAGATCCTTCACATTTGAATAAATGTGTGATCTACATCCGGTATCAAGTACCCATGATGAAGAAGTAGTAAAGTTAATCTCAATCACGTATAAACCTAAAGTAGAGATCTCTATCTCTTGCTTCATCTTCCATGATTCCCTTAATCCTCTCCATGTTTTGAGCATAGAAGATTTGGACTTTAACTTGGTGAGAGAACACTTATCTCCCTTGCATGTGTCATTGGAATCCATTCCACTGATCACAATCATGGAACTATCCTTCTTCTTTTTTGCCTCAAACAACACCTTAGGCGTACATAGAGTAGATTCTAAGGCCACTGATATCTTAGGATTATGCTGAACACTTCTCATAGTCCTTAACCAGTTATGGAAATTTATCTCAATTAATTTGCACGATTTAAAATATGATTTCCTTGCCATTTGATTCTATAAGATAAAACATTTACATTTTGTCAAAACTCCTTTTGATTTGATTTGAATAAACTTGACGATATTAATTAGGCCTTTGACTAATTATCGCTCCCACTATTTTAATCAAATTGATAGCCCTCATCATCGATTCAGAAGATTGCAGCGTACAACCTTCTAGTGAGCCAAGATCCAAAACAATTGAATTATTACCCGACCAACACCAACGTCCATAATCAATTATTAAGGTAGGTAACATTTACCAATTGCATCATATGAAACTCTTAGATAGATGATATGCGCAACTCCTTATCATAGTCATCTCCATGCCTCTAAGTGCTTAATCCCATTAAGATCACTTAGTTAAGTTTGTCCCAAAATCCAACATGATAGAAGTGCACTCCGCTTGGCGGACCCACACAACTACCATCACACTTCTATGAGATAGACATCGCACCACCCTTGGGATGCCTACGCTTCTCGATCAAGCTTTTCATGTGTGCAACTAATGGAAGGCATCTAAGACTTAATATTACCTTGAGGGATTTGGTATTTATATACATATACATATCCAATCACCACATATATATTATATATCATATACATGCTATATCCCACAATAAAACATGCTAAGTGATAAAGCGATAATTATGTCCATCCTATTGTAATTCCTTGAGTCACAAGGAATTACGGCCATCTAGGTCTACATCATATGCAACAACCTGTAGAAGATGAAGTCTTATGCTTTAGCCGTTCTGGGTTGATCAGCTCATCCCATGACTGATCGACTTGCCTCCCAACCAGTTGGTTGGGTGTCACTAACCGATCACCTGGCTCCTCCAGGCGATCGGTCTATCAGGTTATCATGTACCTCGTCAGGTCACCAGCCGCTCATCTCTCTCCATGAAACGGTTGTCTCGATCCACCAGTAGATCATCTCACTCCATGAGATGGTCATCTTGGTCCTCCAAACGCTCATCTAGGTGCCCACCATTCTTTGACATAACAGGAAATAAACTATCCTACTTTACATATCTCTTTGGGAAACCCCAAATTATATTCAGGGGGAGTAAAGGTAGAAGAGAAAGCTCGAGTTATCTCGAGTTACATCAGGAAAAGGAGAAAGGACTAGGTACATAGATCGAGATGCAAACAACCACAACCAACCATGCACACACATAGGGGTTATAGGTCATAACCATGCTACTCATCCACCATTAAAACTATTTTAGGGTGACGCTTATCGATTGCATATATATACCATATCATATATGTATATAGGGATTTGTGGTGTTTAATCAGATATGCACATTAGCCAATTAAAGTATTCGTATCACATGCAATAAATAAATGACGAAAAACCAAAATCCGATCATATCGATTAATCCTAAAACATAGTATGTTTACGTGGCTCTGATACCACTGTTGGGTTTTGTGGGACAGAATAGGCATTGGAAATAAAAAATTTATCTTACTACAAGCCCATAACCAACAGATCGCATCAACAACTATGTAATAGGAAAGATGGTTTAGCAAGATATACCTAGTCTTGAGGCTTGCTCAGTGACAATACCTCGCAACTAGTGCGTCAACCACCTAGTCTTCAATGGTGTCTATGCAGCTCCTGGTGTAGACCCAAACTGTAGTTGACAGTCGTCCTCCTGAGCGGAAGAAATCTCCTACCTCTATAGATAGTCCGCATGGACTACCAAGAACTCTAGTCATCCTGTCCTGAAGGACACTAGAAGGAGTCATTCCCCTATGTCGGCATACTAGTCACCAATACACTCTCCCACAATCAGTTACTTTTCTACATTTGTCTTTCCCTCGATGTTCCTCCCTAGACGGGTAGAACTTTCTTGGGCTCTCTCGATTACCACAACTAGAGAGGACAATAACTTTGTAGAGAAACTAATGTTCTGAGTTGTCTGTTCTGAGAAGCCCCCTATACCCCTCTATTTATAGTAGAGGGTAGGGTCAGGGTTTCCAGTCTGTGCGGGAGTAGAAGGGTCCAAGATTTCCATGAACTGATTGTACTTCGACAGACGAACCAGTCATTTGACAACTCAACCGATCATTTGGACAAGTGAGCTGATCGGCTCACTTTTGAACCGGTCAGTAGGGAGTGTGAACCGATTAGTTCAATTAGTGAAAGGGTCATTTCACTTCCCAAACTTGCCTATAATTGACTTTCCTTATTTATTTCTAATTAATGCAAAGATTAATTCTTGTCCCAATCAAATTGAACCAGTGAAAAAAATATTTTCTCACAAACTGGGAAACCTAACACCTGCTCGGTTGGTGCATGTGAACTGATTGGTTCACTAGTGTGAACCGGTCATCTCACTGACCATGAACTGATCGGTTCACCCAGTGAACCGTTCGGTTGGTGGTCTAGGTTGTGCAGAACGCAGTCAGTGCAGTTCTCAATCAATCTGACACTCTAATCAATTGGTTCAACACTTGAACTTGATGATTCTGAGTCAAGTCTATTGATTGAACATTTAATTGAGTACCTAAACACTTTAGTAATCAATCTAAACATCATTCATAGATGAACTCCTCTTCTAGGTTAATCCTATGTGTGTGATCCTATAGGTCGCATTTCACATTGGCAGTGAAAGTCCATAACTCACTTATGACTTCACAAACAAAGAGCGGTTCCTAGTCACACATCAGTGCTACCCAAGTGAAAAGGAAAGTTGGAGAACAACTTTCAATCCTACAATCAGTAATTGGTGCTACAGTGAATGTATAATTCCTTTGTCACTGATATCTGGATTGAAGTTGAGGCATGGACTGATCATCCTCTACAAATGTTCAATCCATGTTTCTTGATCCAGAGTAGACTATCTGAGATATCTGTAAGCTCAATGTCATACATTGACTCACATGCACATGGCCATGCATTCCTCAGTCTCACTCATCAAGTGGCCAGGATATCATACTCCCTCAGGGGGGACAAATCTCATATCCATCACTCATAGTCAAAACTCCATGTGTCAAAGTCACCCAATCATCACCTTTATAACAATCCATATTTCAGGATTGCGTTTGATGATGTCAAAGTGTACCCAACGACATGTGACGAGTGCAGTGATTTCAGGTCTAAGAACCATAGTCACCACCAATATTATAAGAGCTGATCCTGACTAACCAAGTGTGGTTTCCATGCATCACTCTTACAGTGGGTCTGTCTGATACACTACTATCTAACATGTATCTATGTGCTTGGTTTGATATCACATATCATGACTAATGAGATTTTGTCATCAACAAACACACACTCTAGTGTTTTGTGTTATTGATGTCTATGGTTATTTCCACAATAACAACCGACTAGGGACATAACAAGAATGTATATGCTTAACATCTGTATGATCTCATATTTCAAGTCCTCAACCCAAAGACATACGTCATTGAGTAATACAATTCTTTAGACATCTATCATGTTTTACTATTATCTCAAAATAGTTAAAACATATAGACAGAAATTGCCTTTATTATTATTCAAATCATTTAAAAAGTATCCCATTACAATCATCGTATGACTTTCTCTATGTGCATACATACCAACAGTGATGGTGATTTTCCTCACGTCGCTCTTCCTCATGGAAGTGGCCATCCAAGTGACAATCTTCTCTTTCTTCTTCCATTTCATGTGGCATTCGATTGTATTGAACCCTTGCATTCTGATCTTTTGTAGTAAGACTTATGTCCACATGAGGTGGCATGACAACTTGAAGTGAAAGTGAAGTGTTGAATAAATCTACTTCCCTCCAGGCTCCCTAAATAGACCACACAGTCGAGTTAGAAAATTGGACATGTTCAAACGAACTATTCTATGTAATTGTAGGGTAGAAGATTTAAAGTTTTTGTGCAGTCAACCTTATGGCTAAGCTTGAGGCACAAGAGTATAGTGAGTAGACTTGTGTTCTTAACAGTAACATTTTTCCTTGTCCCTGAAAATGGTGACAAAAAGATGATCGACTTAAATCACACATCCAAAATAGAGCAGATCTAGAGTAGTCAGGCTCTTGAATTTATAACTAGACACTCAAGCCCCCACAACTATTATATGGGGTCTGATGTAGTAAATTGGGGTCGAACCACAGGGACAAAGTTGGTAAGTACTAAGAACGTGAAGCCTAAGACTCTGACACACCAAACGAAAAGCTAGATCAAGATTATGTTCCCTAAGGAACAATGATGCTCCAAATAAAATAATGAAAAGCAAAAGAAAGAAAATAAAATAAGAGAACAAAGTCAACAAGAAATAAGAAACATAAGTATGGAAGGAGACTTGGATCGAGTTTCACCTACTAAGATCTCTCACCAACATGAAAAACTCACACCCCTCTATATACCTTTATCAAGATTACAAGCAATCATCAATTATGTCTATTCCCTCCTCTCTTGAGCTCAGGATATATCTAGATTATAAGGTTGCCTCTCTCGAGATGACAAACAAACAACCACAAGGCATACCATATGACAATTAGATTTATTATTCCATCACTTTCATGCATTAATTCATACTACTCCACAACACTTAGATAAGGTTAGTACTACTCTTTTAAGGCACCAACAATCATACATCACAAGATGGTAGCTAAGCATACAAGTGAAGCATTAAGAGCAAGAGTATGAATATAATCTTGCAAAGAGCATATATATTCATAGGGAAGTAAGAATATACATGTTGAGCCTTAGTAGCTACTCTCAACCCAAGTTAAAATTTTAGCCACACATGTTAACAGGCAGCATAACAACATTACAAAGGGGCAGATACATCAAGAATAATGAAGAGGTGAAGGGTACAACATGAGGGAGATAATAGATCTAGATAAGGGAGAAGGTGATACACCAACTATACTTCTCCAGATCTAAATCTGGAGCAGATGTGGATGATGACAACTTCTTCTTTTGAAAAATAGGATGATCGATCTTCTCTCTCCTCCAACTTTCATCTTCAGAGATCCAAGACTGATGGGGATGAACATGAATGGCTCTGGAGTTTGGCAACACTTCATGGTCCTTGATGATCTGATGTTTTGATGGGTGAAGTTAGGGGCCTATTTATAGGCACTTCCCACCAACTTAACTCTTGGTCACAATCACAACACATGAACTGGTCGCAACCTTTGCCATGGTCGCGACACTTAGGGGAGTTGCCTCAATCACGATCATGATTTGTGTCATAGTTGTGACTGTAGGTCATCATTTCGACTGTGATTCTTGACCAGTGGTCACATGCTTGCAGTTGCAGTGGTCTCCTCCTTATCGTAGTGGTATCTTCTACGGTCGGGGTAGAGTTCCAACACATCACAGTTCTTTATCCTCGTCACGATTGAGGTCATGGTCGAGGTGTGAAATTTCCGGGCAATGGCTCCATCACAGTTGCGATGTCTGCAGACTATGTAGTCATAGTCACGACGTGGCATGAACCTGCACTGAGTAAGAAATGTATGAAATCAAGATTTTATCCCTAAGGTACTCAAATGAACAGAAAAATCCATAAAAGTTCTATTAAAATAGGAATAAAATATATGCAAAAAGTTCACAAAATGAGATGTTATCAGTTTCCCTGTGATAAGCCAAGGACCTTTGTCTACCACCATTGCAAGGTTTTCATCATTTGCAAACATGATAATAAAGAAACTCTGACCCCATGATCTGATCTCAATTGAGCCCTTTACTCGCCAGATTTGAGCTAGATGTTGAGCTATAATAGAGTAGTGTGGATTTAATCCCACAACATAACTGAAAATGGTTCTAATTCACCTTGCTAGATTGTGTTCTACTATATCCTTTGGATACAACAACTTCCCATCAATAAGTTCAATGTCTGTCTTATGTAGATTGACAGAGCCGCCAACATTCCCACTCATAAAAAGATCAGTTCATTTCTCAGATTCCTTCACCACAGAGACTATGCCAGGAGTTCATCTTTCTTTCCTTTTGGTCTTCAATGTCTAATTATCGATGGGATCTTGGGGATTAGACGTCGGTGTCATCTCCTTAGTTGTTTCCTCGACATTCGCCCCTCTATGATGTTTCGCCATGTCACAACATCTTCCTTAATGGTTGGAAACACCCCGAGTTTACTAATGAACTTCTTGATCCCAATTTCTTCCTTTGTTGCATTAGATCTCACAATATACTCAACTTTTGTTAGAGAAGAATCATCCATTATCACTTTCTTGCAAATCTCTCAGCTTACAGGTCCACCATTTAGGAAAAACACAAAACATGATTGCAACTGACAATTGTTCTTGTTGATTTGGAAGCTTGTATTAGTGTGACCTTTAAATCTAACTCTTCATCACCTATGTATATCAAGAATTGGTCCTTATACTCAATTAGTTAATGATATTCTTCATACCAAACTAGAGACATTCAACGGAATCTGACTGGTACATGC
The DNA here is from genome assembly GCA_963693085.1 of Alisma plantago-aquatica. NCBI lineage: Eukaryota > Viridiplantae > Streptophyta > Magnoliopsida > Alismatales > Alismataceae > Alisma > Alisma plantago-aquatica. Next base: position 1,417,168,070 of record OY856410.1, on the reverse strand, counting down.
TCATCATACTCAAAGTATATGATACATCTAGACATGTACATAACATTTCATATAAGAAGATCTTGCATATGGAATCCGAATCATGTGTGATTGATCATTCAAAGAGATGGGAAATTGGGATATAGAGAGACTTATTCCATGACACATGGGTAAGTTACCTCTCTTAGAATCCTTCATGCTAAACCTTTTCAATACCTTGTCAATGATGTACTCTAATATAGGACAAGAAGCCTTCTAGATCTATCTCTATGGATCTTGATTCTTAGAATATAGGATGCTTCACCTAAGTCCTTCATACATAAGGTGTCTTCAAGCCAAGTCTTAACCAAATGTACAATATGTATGTCATTTCTTATCAATAATATGTCATCTACATATAATATGAGAAATATGATTATGCTCCCACTAACCTTCTTGTACACACAAGGTTCATCCTCATTTTTTAAAAACCAAATTGTTTGACTATTTCACTAAAATGATGATTCCAACTTATAGATGTTTGCTTCAATCTAATATACTGACCTTTGTAGCTTACAAAAATTATTGGCTTCATTTCAAGTGATAAACCTTTCGATTGTGTTTATACACATCATCTAGAAGATTCCTGATAAATAAAGATGTTTTAACATCCATTTGCCAAATCTCATAGTCATGACAGGTTACAATGGATATCATGATCATGACGGATTTAACCACGACAATTGGTGAAAATGTGTGATCTTAGTCAACACCTTGAACTCATATGAAATCTTTTGCAACCAATTGTCCTTTATAGGTTTGTACATTACCATCCATGCAATTCTTCTTGTTAAAAACCCATTTTCACCCTATGGGTTTTATCCCTTCAAATGCATCCACCAAAGTCCATACTTTGATGGATTACGTGGAATCCATATTATGTCTCATGACCTCAAGGAATTTACTAGAATATGATCCCATAATAACCTTATTGCAGAATGTCGGCTCATCATCTATGACCATCAATTTGTCTGATAGAGTAACAAGCAATTCAAATCTTTCCGGCTCCAGATGTGTCTGCCGCACCGTGCCCAAAAATATATGGAAAACTTCTATCCTCTAAGTAGTAGAAATTGTTCAAGGGTCACATGGAAAGTAAAAGATAGGTGTTTGAAGTTGCCACCACGTTTTATATACAAAATAAGGAAAAACAATATAATTCATTTAGGCCATATTGTAAAAGTGTATTGTCATTTGAGTTAGATAGATAAATTAGAAATATAATAAATTTAGAGAAATTAGGTTCAATGATCTTATTGTGAGTGGGGAACAAGAAGAGCCTCCATCTCTCCCAATAAACCAATATTGAGCCGCTATTAGGTTGTTGCAAAGAAAAATAACAATTCACGACAACAGAAATGGAATATCGAATGAAAAACAATAAAAGCATATTTTAATAGGTGGAAAGGCTTTTAGGACTAGAGATTTTGTATCCTTACCATCATTTCCCTAAAAGTTCTATTTTTTAGGCAAATTGGGATCCTAATCACCTCAGGACCTCTCACGTCAGAGATCCCACATGGGTGATTAGGACCGATGCATAGGATTAGAGGATGGTTCATATATATAGCTAATAACATGATCTGATTTTTAGATAAATACCATAATAGTGCAATGTAACTGAATAGTATATAAGACCATTTATAAACTTATAGATTAGATGCAAATATTATAATAGAGTAAAGGTTACCATTTTAACATCCTATATATGCTAATAGTGTAGGAGGTGTCATAGGTATGATCCTTTGATCACAATTAATGTAGAAATAAAAGAGAGAGGTAGTTCAATCCTATGGCTTCAAGAGGTTGGAAAGGGTCTTGCAATACATATGATATTCGAGTGAGTACTCATAGATGGATATCAAGGTTTAGAGTTCTGGGCAGAACCTTCAGGACTGGGTAGCATATCACCCTAATACGCCACTTTGGTGGGGAACATTGATTGATGAAAACTACCTCATGGCATGTGGTGGGATGGCTTAGATCCAATGGGTGTCCCGATTGGTAGAAAATGGGTTTCATGACTTCCCAATAATTTTAGAAATATTCTAGAGAAATTCAAGAAAAGTGTAGAATAAGGTAATTCATGACTATCTCTCAGATTTATCATGAAAAAAATTAAATATCCATAGAAAAGAGAATATTTTATTCAAGATAATTCAACTAGGAAATTTAAGAAAAAGAGATTATAATAACCAGAATTGAGGAACAAATTGTACTTCCATTCTGAAAAAAAGGTTTCACTTCTGGAAAGCCCCAAATTGGGTAAAAGCTCATGAAAATGGATCGATGAAATATGCAGATAAATATTGAAAATGGTCAAAATGTGATAAATGTGGAAAATGGGTGGAATGTGGAATGGACTCCTCATTTGACAAAGAATTTGCATTGATAATAATTTTTTTCCAAAAAAAAAATAAGGTGTCAACAATTTTCCCCTCTCATGGAAAGGTTTGAGATAAGAGTGACAACTATAGTTTTTAGCTAAGTATGATCCCCAATTTTGGTCACAAAATGCCAAAAAAATTAGACTCATCAAATATGTTCTAGCAAACCTTGTAGAGGGTGGAAAGCTTATGTGATATCATTTCCTTCTAAGGATGAATTAACAAAGATAATATTGGACATACATGATTTATCCAAAATAAGGGTGGCCTTCAACTTAGGCATTTACCTATATATGACCAATCATTCTTTTCTGTGGAATTATAATGAGCCTTATGAGGTTTACTAGCAGCAAAATTGACTCTCATCATTGCATCAATTCTTAAACCAAGACATTTCTGATTCTCTCACTAACTCATATCTTAGTGAGAAAAGGTGGATGTGATTGGTGATTTGTCAAAAATAGTTAAGATTAAGAGTTGAAGATCTTGAAAAATAGTGGCAACTAGTTTGCTTGTGAGAATATCTTGAGAAAGAATATTCATCCCTTTTCTTATGCATCTTTAGTTTTCACTAATATTTTTTCAAGTGGGCCGATTTAGAGTTAGGACCATAGCTCTTAAAAAGGTGCAATATGAGGATTTTTCTTATCTGGGATATGGCTTGGATCTTTGAGATTGGATTTGAGTGTTTAGACAAGCTCCTAGACTTAAGGTGGTCTTATGGCTAGTGAATGTAGAGGTCAACTATCTGTTCTCTTAAAACATCTGATTAAGTTGAGATTGGGTGTATATAGGTGACTATCTTGTTTAAGGTGATCTCCACGATGTGTTCCTCCACCAATTCATCATTCTTCTCCTATAACATCAGTAAGCAAACATCCTTGAATTTTTAGTTCTCAATTTTGGAGGTTTGATATTTAATCCATAACTCATGGTCGCAAAGCAATATTGGAAATTTGATTCATTTTTATGTTTTAATCCAAGATTGTCAAAGGATATGTGCGTGAAAGTAGAGTTGATGCCCTAGCATGACCCATCATCATTCTAAAGGATTTAATTGGAATGATATTCTTGATTTGGAAATATGAGTATGAGATTGGTCTAGTTTCATATCGTAATCCAAGACCCCCTACATATATACATATACATACATACATATATACATATAGATATATATACATATATATACATATATATACATATATATATATATACACACACACATATATATATACATAAATATACATACATATATATATATATATATATATATAGATATATATATAGATATATATATATACACACACACATACACACACAGATATATATATATATATATATATATATATATATATATATATATAGAGAGAGAGAGAGAGAGAGAGAGAGTCAGGCTAGTGTACACTCGAGTGTACCGGAGGCACCGTACACCTCAGTCATTTTTGAAGATGCAATAACTTTTTGAAAAATCTAAACCATTGATCTTCTTAATTATCATAAGAATGTACTATATAATAAACTTTAGCTCATTTAGACACTTATAGGTCATGAATCTAAAGGAGGCAAAAATCATGTATTTCAAATTAGTTTTGAGCGTCGATTTTGTTGTCCTTGGATGAGTGACTTACGCTCATCCAAATGAATTCAAATTTTGTATGTGGCCTATTATTATTGTAACCATGAAGATCAATGGATTAGATTTTGGAAAAACATGGTCTAGATAGGCAAACACCATTGGGGGTGTACGGCGTGATATGTACACTCGAGTGTATTCTAGCCTGACTCTCTCTCTCTCTCTCTATATATATATATGTATATATATATATATATATATATATATATATATATATATATATATATATATATATATATAGACATTCATTCAATACCTGGAGGGTAGCCTAGATTTTCTCTACCCGTCAGCAAAAAAAGTAACTATTTGGCCAAAAAAGTAACTCTGTGAACAATCTGCTATTGTAAATGTAACTATCTATGCATGAAAAGTAATAGTTTGCAAGGTAAAGTAACCCTCTACATGTCAAAAGTAAGAAACTCCAAAAAAAGTAACCTAAATAGGGGTGTTCCTCAACTGATTCATCATTCTTCCCCTAGAACATCAATAAGCAAACATCCTTGAATTTTTAGTTCTCAATTTTAGAGGTTTGAGATTTAATCCATAACTCAGGCTCACAAAGAGATATTGGAAATTCGGTTCATTTTTATGTCTTGATCCAAGATCGTCAAAGGATATGTGTGTGAATGCAGAGTTGATACCCTAGCATGGTCCATCATCATTCTAAAGGTTTTAATTAAAATGATATTCGTGATTTGGAAATATCAGTATGAGATTGGTCTAGTTTCATATCGTAATCCAAGACCCTATATATATGTGTGTGTGCATGTATATATATATGTATATATATGTATATGTATATATATATGTATATATATATATATATATATATATATATATGAAAATGAAGCTTTGAATTGGCTTAGTTTTAGGTTATGATCTAAGGGCCAAAAAGATCGAAAAGTAGTGAATGTGGTTGGTCCAGTTTTAGGTCATGCCTTGAGACCAAAAAGATATGAAAATGACGAACATAGTTGGTCTAGTTCTAGGTAATAGTCCATGAGCTAAATGGATCTAAAAATGAAAAATATAGTTCATCCATTTATATGTCATTGTGCGAAACTAGAAAGAAATGAAAATGACAAATATAGCTAGTCCAATTTTAGGCCATTGTCTAAGACCATAAAAGATTTGAGAATACGAGTATAGTTGGTCTAGTATTAGGTCATAGTCTGGGACCCAACAAGATTTGAAAATGACGAATATAAGTTTTAGGTTATGGTCTGGGACCATGATGACCATAGTTAAATCCAAGTAATTATTTTTATCTGCAGATTTTACAAATTTGTTGGCATTTATTTGTGATTTTCTTATTTTTCTTATAATTTTTCTATTTGTTATTATTTTTGTGAGGTTATGGAAATTCTTCTAAAAATTAACGGACCAATTTGCAATTTTTCAAAAGTTTTTTTTTGTTTTAGAAAGATGGGAAATGGGAGGAGGGTTGAGCAACCTTACCATTTCTTTTCTTGCACAAAGAAGCAACGACAATGATCGGCTCAGAGGCGGTCAGAGAGAGGGAGAGAGGCGATGAGATGATAAAGAGAGAGAGTTGATAGAATGAGCTGATCCACTAGCCTTATACCAGAGGATCATTACATTCAACCAACTCTCCCCCGTAGTGTTGTGGTTGGCAGGCTTGTGGCAACAAAGGAGCTTCAAATCACCCTCTTCAACAATATATTTGTGCATATTTGATCGACATCCATCTCAAAGAAGGTATATCATTTACTTTTGCACTTGGGTTTGGCCATTTTAGCCCTACATAGAGAAATCTATTTTTTGACTTTCTGGTGCTCTTCACGTTTTGAAGGTTGAAGATACCTGGATGTGTGTTCTGATTTGCAATCTAGGTGATTTTTTTGTTTTGACATTTTGTCAGTCATCCTTCGTCTGATCGAGCCAATTTCAGTTGTTGTGAAAGCTCATGTCATTATTGTTGTATTTATGTAGATGGTGGCTCATGACTGTCATGAGAAGGATCTTATCATGGATGAGTAGGATGCGGGCCAAGATGTGAGGACCCAGGTGTATCCACGGTATACACAATAGCTTTTTTTTGTTCAACTAGTATTGATTTCTGAGATCTCTGATTGGTATTTGCTTTGGTTAGGTGTCATGATGTGTGAGTAGGAACACAGGGGGACTTCTCCCAGCTGAGTGGTTTTTTCTTCATCTAGTCATATCATGGATGAATCTGCACCATCGAGGACATCGAGTGAGTAATGGTGTGTAACTTGAAAACTTTTCTTCATGTTATTCTCTTTCTACCTTTCTGAGCTTGAATTGGGTTTTCTTTTTGTAATGATGGTCTTGACTTTATCTTCTACTTTATTTCTTTTAGGGTCTCATATGGCTGAATTTTTATTGGCTACCCGTTGGAATGAGCCAAAGTTGTGATATGATAGTTTAGTAACTGAGGAGTTAGGCCTACTTGAGGGGATCAATTTTGGTAGTATTTTTTGATGTCAGATAATAACAGGCCTTATCTCCTACGGAGACATAGTAGGCAGCAAAAACAAAAAAAAATCCAGATTTCCTAACCAGTAGATCACATCAACAATAATATATACAGAAAGAGGGTGTAAGATGTACCATGTCCTGGAGCAAGTCCAGTGTGTTCCCTTCACAAGTAGTACATGGATGGTAACTGAGAGCAAACTCCTGGTATAATAACCATATACTATGGTTGACAACGTCCTCCTAATGTGGAAACAACATCTTTCACACCTCTACATAGTGCACACAGACCACTGAGAACTCCAAGTATGCACTTCCCAAGCCAACATGAATGAGTTGTCCTTCTGTTTGTCAACCTGCTAGAGTCGACTTCTTTTCCCTTTGCTTTCTCTCCCTATCTTATGTAAGATTTCTTAGGCTCTCTCACATGTCACCATAATTGTGAGAAAAGATGTCTCTATCTTGAGAACCTTAACCACCCTTGCCTTATATAGGAGTGGATGGTCCAGGGTTTCTAAAATATAGGGGATATGAAAGGTCATATCTCATTATTTGATGGTTGTTGTACATGATCATTCAATTGACTGGAATATCTAGTCGGTCGATTGGCTTGTGGCCAATGGTGCAATAACACTGCATTTTAATGCGATGATCAATGCACATTGTTGTGTGTATGATTAACCATTTGACATAGTAAAACTAGTGGTTTCACATATTTTTATAGACCTAGTCCAACTGGTTGATTCAAAGGAAGTCCAGTCAATGGACTGGACACTCCAGTTGATTGGTTAGCTAACTAGTTAGTCGACTAGACACTTTAATCGGTCAAGTGACAACCAATGTTGTTTAATTTGATGATCTAAACACTTTTAGTAACCAATTCAAATATTTTCCATGAGTAAACTCCCATTCCAAGTGCATCCTATGTGTGTGACCCTATAGGCCTCAAATTACGTCGGAAGTGAATGTGTACAACCAAATTATGACATCACAAGCAATGAGTTGTATCTAGCAACACATCCTTGTTACCCAAGTAATTGGAAAGTTGGAGAACAACTTCAACCTACATGTGTGATTAGTGTTAATGTGATCGTATAGTTCATTTGTCTCAGATATCGAGACTAAACACAAGAAATGGAATCATCATACTCTTAACATTTAATCTATGTTCCTTAAACTAGAGCAGATTATATGAGATGCATGGGAGCTCACATATTACATATTGATTCACATGAGTATGTCCATACATTTCTCAGCCTCACTTATCAAGTGGCCATGATACCATCTCTGGTAGGAGGGAAAATTCCATCTACATCACTCACAGTCAATGCCCATGTGTCACAATATACCCGAGCACCACCTTTTTGGAAACCCTTATTTAAGGTCACGTTGGATGGTGTCAAAGTTCATCGAATGACACTTGAGGAGTGTAGTGACTTTCGGTCTAAGAACAATCATTATTATCACTTTGAGAGATAACTCTGACTACCATTCCATTATTTCTATATCACTCTCAAGGTGGTCTATTCAGTACATTGTTCTCCAACAAGTATTTCTGTGATTGACTTGATATACAATATCATGACCACTTTGTCATCAATCAACACATTCTAGTTTTATGTAATTATTGTCACCTATTTTGCTCGCACAATAATATCTGACTGGGGACATAACAAGGATGTATGTACTCTTACCATACGTGTGATCTCATTGTTCATCTCCTTAACCTGAAGACATATATCATCGAGTATCATCATTCTTTAGATATCTATAATGTTTGTGTCATCATCTCATGGCTGAGACAAATATAACATATATAATTACCACTATTATAATAAAATGAAGTACATGTTGGCCCAAAACAATCATCATATGATTATCTCTATGGGCATACATACCAACAGACTCCCACTTGCACTTAGCGACAATCACCCACAAATCCAATTCCAAGTGATCTAACATGACAATCAAGCTTTTAATGAAAAAGTGTTGTTGTATGTGGGTTAGCAACATTTTCTTCTAGTTGGTACTTTACAAATCTCTACATCTCCTCATTGTACAATCTCTCACATGAGATGGAAACGATGTAGTATGCAATCTAGGTTCCTTAGGCTATCCAATACATATTATTTCTACTATGTCATCAATTGTTGAAACCATCCCAAGTTCATGTAATGAACTTCTTGATCCATGCAATATACTCTGTTGTTCAAAATAGCAAGGTACTCAACTTCTATTACAGAATAAAAAATTATCTCTTGCTCACAACGTTTCCAGCTCACAGTTCTATCTTAAGGAAAAACACAAATTCAGATTATTGTTAATCATTTTTGTAAGTCTGGAAGAATGCATCGGTGTAACACTTTATAGCCAACTCTTCCGTATCACCATAAATAAGGAATTGATCCTCAGTTCTTCTCAAGTTCTTAAGGATTCTTTTATGGTAGTCCAGTGACCTTCACCATAATCTAACTGATATCTGCTCATCACGTCCAAAACATATGAGACAATGGGATGACATGGGAAAATCTATTGTGAATGCCTAATTGGGATCCCATTCAATTTTATTCTTATGTGGAGAATGAGTTCTTCTAGTTGTTAGGTTGTTGATTCAAAGATAAGTGTGAGATGCCACGTCCCTGTCTATTTTTATCCTTCTAATTTGATTGGATTTTAGAAAAAAGAGCCATAAAAAACCTCCATGGTTTTTTAGAATCAATCGTAGCTTAGATTTTTCCACCTTCAATATATATGTACACACACACTATGTATGCACGTGAGCACACTTAAGATACAAAGGGAACAGGTCTACCATGGACTAATGTAGGTAGAGCTTGCAATCTGGTCTAGATTGAGTGGGTCTTATTTTGGATCAATTCGTACATAACACTAAATACATGATAGATCAAATAGAAAACACATATGGCATCTTATTCATGTGCCCCCATTCTTCATAAGAATTGGGAAACTGGGCTCTAAAGAGACTAATTCCATGGGACATGGACAAATTTCCTCTCTTTTCTTGCATGTTGCACTCCTTCAGTACCCTGTCAATGTATGTAGTCTGATTTAGGCCAAGAAGCCTTCTAGATCTATATCTATAGATATTAACTCCTGAGGTATATGTTTCTTTGCCTAAATCCTTCATAGATAAGGTACTTACCATCCAATTATTTACCATTTGTAGAGTAAGGATGTCGTTCCTCATCAATATGAGGAATAGAATTATGCACCCACTAACCTTCTTGTAAACACAAGATTCATTTTCATTTTGACTAAAGTAAAACTCTTTGACTTCCTTGTCAAATCCAAGATTCCATCTCTGAGATGCTTGCTTCAATCCATGACCTTTGTAGCTATGTTGCAATGGCAAGCATGATCCTGATGGATTTAATCATGGCAACTAGTGAAGATATTTTGTAATGTTCAACACCTTGAACTTGTTTGAAACTCTTTGCAACAAATCTACCTTTATAGGTTTGTACATTACAACCCATGTTGGTATTCTTCCTAAAGACCCACTTGCATCCTATGGGTTACCCCTTCAATGGTTCCATCAATGTCCATACCTTGTTGGTTACATGGAGTCCGTCTTAGATCTCAAAAGCCTCAAGCCATTTCTCATATTCTTGTCCCTCTATAACTTCTAGGTAGGTTTTGTCTCATCATATATGAACAACACATCACGTCTTCTTGAGTCACAAGATATCCAAATCTCTCAGGATCAAGGCATGTCCTACTAGATCTATGAGGTTCACATGTTATACGAGGAACTTGAGATTCCACAATAGTTTGTGATTCTCCTTGTTCCTTTTGTACCTTTATAGGTTCAATCCTTTCCTGTTGATCTCAAACCTCTTCGAGTTCTATTTTTTTCCAATGATTTCTTTGGAAATAAATCCCCTTTCTAGAAAAAAAAATCCCTTGAAACAAACACTTTGTTGTCATATAGAATATAAAAGTAATATCCTTTGGGATATCCAACAAAATAATATTTATTAGATTTTAGACCAAGCTTTTCAAGAAAGTACTTTCTTACATAAGCTTCACATTCCCAAATCTTCATAGAAGACATATTTTATTTGGTGATGGGACACTTCCCATCCCATATCTCATTTGGTGTCTTTTGAAGCAATTTACATGATACACGGTCTAGTGTAAAAGTTGACATTTCTAAAGCATATCCCTAGAAGGCAGCCGGAAGATTAGTTAGACTTATCAATGATTGCACCATGTCCAACATGATATGATCCCTTCTTTCTGATACATCTTTATGTTTTAGGTGGAGTCCATCATTATACAATAACACTATCTCTTAGAATCTCCTCAAACTCTGGTTCAAGTATTCTCCATATCAATCATATGGAAGTAATTTAATACTAGAAACCACCTCTGGCATTTGTTCTAAGAGGTTCACATACATCACTATTTATGAATCTCAATAGATTACTCACTCTCTCATTATTTCTAGTGAAAAGTGCTTTTGTCATCTTGTCCAACAAATAAGACTTGCATGTATCTATTGGTTTAAAACCAAAAGAGTCTAGATAACCATCTTTGTGGAGTGTAAAAATGAATTTCTCATTCATGTGCCTTAGACAACAATGCCAAAAGTATGTTGTATTTGAGTCGTCGAGTCTTTTGGTATGTATGTTATATAAATTTGTCTCTAGAGATAATGAACATAGATCCTGAGACATTGGGACACTTATATAAAAGATTTTATCTTTAAAGTAAAGCATCAACCATTCATTATATGAATTTCAAATCCACTCTTGTCCAAACAAGATACATAAATGATGTTTCTATTGAAGGTAGATACATAATAGCAATTCACTAATTCCATTACATTCCCATTGGGATGTGATAAATGATACATTCTAACTGTAGTGGCAACAACTCTTGCTTTGTGCATTTCCACCTCATCTTGCTTACTTCGTATCGAATCATGTGCATAATAACATATGCGAGATCCTTATCTAGTATCCAATAACTAATATGATGAAGTAGGCATATTTATCTCAATAACATATATACCTAAAGTGGATGTTTCCATCCCCTTCTTATTCTACCCGAGTTGCTCTATGTAAAGTGGGTAATTCCTTTTCCTGTATCCAAGATGGTGACAATTCCCTTCCTTCAATTCCCTTTGCTTTAAATGTTGAAGACTTGGGTTTATGGCTGGCCTTAGAACCCTTCTTGGCCTTGAATTTTCCCTTGGACTTCCCCTGTACTATACTGATCATCATCAAAAATCTAGGATTGTCCTTCTGCATTTGTTTCTTGACAATTCTCAACATGCCAAGCAATTGAGACAATGTCTTAGAAAAATTGATCATGCCATGATTCATGACAAATTGGCTATATGATTCTAGCAACGATTGTAGAATCACATCCATGACCAACTCTTGGCCTAAATGAAATCCCAGTCTCTCTAGGTTTTCCATGTATTCACTCAATTTGAGCACATGGGGCCCAACTGGATCTCCATCTGCCATATTGCACTTAAATAATGCTTTTGGGGCATCATATCTCTCTTTCTTAGCATGATCCTGGTACATATTATTGAGATGTGTCACCATCTTGAGAATGTCCATGAATTAATGTTGTCTCTGCAACTTATAGTTAATTGAGCATTGCATCAAGCATTTGATCTCACTGACATCACCAGAATTATTCTTGTAAGCAGCATTTCAACCTTAAGCGCATTAGGAGAAGGTTCCTCTGGTTCTAGTCTTTCCAGGACATAGAGCTTGCTCTCATGAGTAAGAACAATTTTCAAAATCTTGAACCAGTGATGGAAGTTTTTCCCATTCAATTTGTCCTTGTCAAGGACCCATCACATCGAAGTTGGTTGTTTCCATTTGTTTTTATAACAAAAAGTTTGCATTTTGTCAAAATAGTTCTGATTTGATTTGACAATATTGACGAAATTAATTAGGAATTTAATCAAGTATCACTCCCACTTTTTTGTTCAAATTAATGGCCCTCACCATAAATTCAAAATATTACAGTGTAAAATCTCTAGTGAGCAAAGATCCAAAGTACATTGAGTTATTTCTCAACCAAAGTCGGTGTCTATAACCAATTATCAAGGTAGGCAATATTTGCAATTGCATCCAATAAAATTCATGGATAGATGGTATATAGAACTCCTTTTCATATTACATTTGCATGCTTTTAGGCACCTGATCTTATTATGCTCACCTCGTTAAGCCTAACTCAAAATTCAACACAATAGAAATACACCCAGATTTGGCAGACCCACATAACTATCATCACGCTTCCATGAGATAGATGGTGCACCATGCTTTGGCATAACCCACACTTGGTCAATCAAGTTTTACATATGTGTTGCTTATGAAAAGCATCTAAAATTTTATATTTATTTAGGTATTTATTTATAAATACATATCCAATCACCACATACTTATGATATATATATCATATACACACTATATCCACAAACAAAACATGTAATTACAAATATGCAAGTGATGGTCATAGTCACTAATGCATTTCTTTAGAGCGAAAAGGAATTATTGTCCACCTAAGGTCATACACCATATGAATGCAACGTGTACTGAAAAACATTTGTGTTGGGAATCTAGGCCAGTCGATCGACTAGACCCTTCAGATGATCAGTTGTACCTCCTTTTGGTCAGATGGTTTTTGTCAGTAAGTCAACTAGCTCCTGGCTCAAGTAGTTGGATGGACTCTTTTAGTCTATCAATTGGGCCTTTCGCCAACTGATTGGTTCTTGCTATTCTCTAGTTGATCAAATCAACTTCCATTTGGTCGACTCGCCTGGTCAGAAGGCCTTCTTCTTACCAAAATGAAAGCTAATGCTAATCCTATCTATATATTACATTATGTGAAGTGAATACAAGTTACATTTGACGAGAGGATAGGGGTTAATCATTAATTACATTTGGAGAAGAAAGAGAGATGCTTGGTAGCAAATTGAATTTATAAGATAGGAAATAAACCATCCAACCACACAAACATCCAAGGGGTACTAGCCATAACTACGAATACATTCACCACAAAAAGCTTTTTAGGGCGATGCACATGAGTTGCATATATATATATATATATATATATATATATATATATATATATATATATATATATATATATATATATATATATATATATATATATATATATATATATATATATATATATATATATATATATATATATATATGGGCGTTCATTCATTGCCCGCGCGGGTAGCCTGGATTTTTGCTACCCGGTAGCCAAAAAAGTAACTCTCCTGGCCAAAAAAGTAACTATGTTGTCAAAAAAGTAACAATGGTGATCAGAAAGTAACTACACGAATAAAAGAGTAACTATGTACAAAATATACAGCAGATATATATAAGGACGGGTTTTTTTGATTTTGGAGGGGCAAATGATATTATTTTTGGATAATTTTTTTTGGAGAGCTAGAAAACATAGTGCTCTACAATTGCGAATTTTTTTTTGAAAAAAGTTGTCGGAAGGGTGGGCGGGTAGCTACCCCCGCGTGCAATAAAGATGGGCCCTATATATATATGATCTACACTAATTTCCATAGAGTATGTGGTATTTAATCGATATGCACATTAAACATTTAAATGTTCACAAACTATGAAACAAAATAATTGATAAAACTAAATCTGACTGCATCTATTTAAATCATGATACATAGTAAGTTGACGCGACTCTAATAATATTGTAGGAAAATATGGAGATAGAGTAGGCAGTGGAAACAAATATTTTTATCCATATTTCCTAACTAGTAGATCGTGTCAACAACAATATATCTAAGAAAGGGTGCAAGATGCACCTTGTCCTAGAGAAAGTCCAACAACTATCCTTGCATGGTGATGTGTTCCCTTCACAAGTAGCACACAGACAGTAGTCAACAACGTTCTTCTAGTATAAAAACCATGAATGATATTTGACAGTGTATTTCTTGCATGAAAACAACAACTTCTACGCCTCTATGTAGTCAAACGAACCATTGGGAACTCCATGTGGTACTTCTCAAGTCGATAGGAAGGAGTTGTCCTTTCATTTGCTAACATGATAGCATCAAATTCCTTTCCTCTTTTCGTCTATCCCTTTCTTGGGCAAGACTACTTGGGCTCTCTCACACACTAGTACAACTATGAGAAGAGAAGTCTATGTCTTGATAGACTTGGACACCCCCTCCTTTTATAGGAGTGGATGGGATAGGGTTTCTAAAACCCAAGGGATACGAAAGACCAGATCTCATGGTTTGACAGTTACTGAGCACGATCAGTCAGTCGATTGGACCATCCAATCAGTTGATTGGCTTGTGGTCAGCGGCGTAATAACATTGGTTTTTAATGCAATGATCAATCCATGTCGTTACACATATCATTAACCATTTTACCCAGTAAAATTAGTCATTTCACATCTTTGTTTGGCCCAGTCCAATTGGTCAATTTCAAAGGTAGTCCAATAGGTCAACTAGATACTCTAGTCGATTAACTGGCACACCACTAAGTAGAATGGACACTCTAGTTGGTTGACTAAAAATTGGTGTCGTTTAAGTTGATTACCAAAACACTTTTAATAACCAAGATAAATCCTATCCATGATGAAACTCCTATTACAAGTGCATCCTATGTGTGTGACCCTATAGGTCCCAAATGACATTAGCAATGAATGTCCATAACCAAATTATGACATTACAAGCAATGAGCAGTATCTAGTAACACATCATGGCTATACAAGTGATTGGAAAGTTGGATAACAACTTCAACCTACATCCGTGTTCAGTGCTACCATGATCATGTAGTTCCTTTGTCTATGATATCCAAATTGTACATGAGGCATGTAATCATCCTCCTCTTAGCATTCAATCTATGTTCCTTGAGCTTGAGCAGACTGTATGAGATGCATGTGAGCTCACATGTCACATATTTATTCACATGAATATGGCCATAAATTTCTCTATCTCACTTGTCAAGTGGACATGATATCAACTTCGGTAGGAGGGATAAATATCATCAACATCACTCACAGTCAATCCTCATATGTCATAAAGTATCCAAGCACCACCTTTATGACAACCCTTATTGAATGTCAATATGGTGTCAAAGTTAATTAAACGACATGTGATGAGTGTAGTGTAGGTATAAGAACCAAAATCACCACTATCACTTTGGAAGCTGATTATGACAACCATTCCATGGTTTCCATGTATCACACCCTAGGTGGGTGTATCTGCTACACTATTCTCTATCAAGTACGTATGTGTTTAACTTGATTGTTGGCTAAATTGGACATTATTATAATCCCTTTGTTTTGATGATGACAAACATTTCATTCTTGTGGATCTAACATGCTACTTCAGTGTTGCAGGAACTAGGTGGATGACAAACCTTTGGAAGATCTATATGCTCAAATGCCTTAATTTCATGATTGTAATCAAATGTAAAAACTTGTACAAGTATATAATGTACAAGTACTTAGATATCATGTAAATCAAGGATTAAGATCTTCCCTAGACAATCAAAAGACTTAGATAGGTCATCCCCTACAATAGTGTCACAACTGCACATTGATACACACACTTAGTACATAGTTTAAAACATTGAAATAGAGTCATTCTCGGTGGACAAACTTCTCGACCGAGACAATCTCTGTCGACCAATTCCTCGACGAGAATGACCCAAGTAGCCGTTAGACACAACAGACATGGTAGTTGGGAGTTGGAATCGAACGTTATACACACTTGCTCAGACAGTCCCTCGGTCGACAAAAACTTTGACCGACTGGGATCTCGGTCGAGAATTCCTTGACCGAGACTGTCTCTATCTGCACTTTTCAGAGTTAATTAACTATCTGTTGCTAAAGCAATTAGTGGACAACTAACGGCTAGTTAAGAACTAAGAACCCCCTAGAAAGTGTCTAGAACGTCCTTAAGCATTCATAGGCCATTCCTATAAATAGGACATGCCTTAGGACACCCAAAACACACTTGTGCAATACTTGAGCATTCACACTTGCAATTGAGAATCCATTCTTGTGAGCAATTGAGCAACTCCAACATTTGCTACTCATTTCCATTGCTCCAAATTAATGTCCTATAGGCTAGAATCTCCTACCCATTGCACTTACACTTCCATATACATTGGTTAGGAGATCAAAATGCTTGATATAGGAAATCAAGCCTTGTGCTACAATGGTATTGTAATTTATATCTTTCCTTCTTGTTCCTTTATATTGTTTGTACTCTCCTTGCTACTCCTAGGGTTGGAGGCTGCGGATTGGAGAGGGTTTGACTTCTCAGGTGGATAAGGGTCTTCTCAGTGGAGAAGGTGGACTTTGGACTACTTCAAGAAGGTTGTCTCAATGGGAAGCTACTTCAAGAGGAAGGCTACTTCAAGGGGGAGCTTGAGGTTACTTCAAGGAAGGTTACTTCGAGGTTGGTGAGACTACTTCTAGGTGAAGGCTGTCCAAAGGGTTTGGGAAGGTAGTTGTATTTTATGTAACATCCTTGCGAGGTAATAAAATACAGGTGCTTTCAAAATCCTAGTTGGGTAAGCAACCGGGTAGTGGATTGACTGCCTTAGTATTTGCTAAGGTTGGAACCACTCTAAATCCTTGTCCCCTTGTCCAATCTTTTTGTGGTTGCTTGCTTTGGTTAAATTATTTTTAAAATCTCCATAAAACCCTATTCATCCCCCTCTAGTGGTTTTTCATTGATATCTGATATCATGACTAATAAGACTTTGTCATCATTCAACACACAATCTAGTCTTATGTATTATTGTCATCTATTTTTATTCCACAATTATATCCACTAGGTACATAACAAGGATGCATGTACTCTTACCGTACATACGATCTCATTGCTTACATCCTTAATGTAAATACATATGTCATAGTGTATCATCATTATTTAGACATCTATCCCATTTGTGTCCCATCTCATGACTGAGACAAACATAACAGAGTTAATTACCTTTACTATTATCAAATTAAGTACATGATGCCCCAATACAGTCATCATATAATTATCTCTATGGGCATACATACCAATTGTAATATGATAGTTTACTAGTTGAGGAGGTAGACCTACTTGAGGGTATTGGTTTTGGTGCTATTGGTTGGTGCTAGATAATTACTAGGCCTTATCTCCTTCCTCTGATACATCACTTTTGCCCTAAGACTAGCACATTCCATTTTACTTTAGGTGAGCTAGCCATCACTCCAAGTGAGTTTGTTAGGATCACTAGGTTAGAGTTTGGTGGGACCCCTATTTGCTTTTTTTCTAACCATAAAGAGTCGAGACTTCACTATTTGGCTGGAATCTAAGGGGTGAACCCTGAGGATATTGAAATGGCCTCTAGGTATGAGGTTAAGTTTACTTGGTTTATGCCACCTTATTTCATGAAAGTGAATGTTGGGGTGCTAGTGATCTTTTTTATGCATCCGCGAGTGTTAGTGTGTTATTGTCTGTCTTGATCCCTGGTTGTTTGTTTAGCAATAACACAAGGAATAAAGGAGACATTGGTTGGGTCTCCTTCCTTCTGGATCTAGACATGGATCCCTCCTTTGGTTGGGGGAAGCGGGGTGTATGCCCACCTAATGACACACTTGAGGAGGTTTCTTATGGGTGACTTCAAAGGGGAGATGGTCTAGACTATAAAGGGATGTTGTGGCTGAGTATGCTTGATTGTAGTATGTAACATACCAAATTTAGGTAATAAATTTTACTTTTGATCTATGACACGTAATCCTACAAAATTGAAATCCACTTCTTCCAAGTTTACACTCCTATTTACACTTCATATAGTTATCCTAAAATTTGAGCATCGAAATGCAAATTGTCCTCATTTTGATCAAATTATCCCATTTAGGACCCACAATTGATAAATTGAACTCGATAGAAGATTCTTGGATTTGGAGTCACATAAAAGGATATTATTGAATTGATGTTTGGATTAAGTGTGAGTATAAATGTTCCAGGGCACCGTCAATAAGGGATCCATTATTTTTAAGATTTAGAGTAATGATAACTAGAGTTGTGTTTGAAATCCCAAAGGAAATATATGTGTAGATTAGGAAATACAAAGATGTGAAAGAAATAGGAGTTTATAAAATAAATAGAATTAAATGTAGTATTATTAATCAATCAAAGAGGGTGTCGACCCGTCTCCAACCCCCAAAAACCCTACCCTAAGACTTCACTTACAGATGGAAGCCGATGAGTATTTCTCCCCCCTGCTTCCCATCATTTTCAATGAAATCAATGGCGATGAAACCACCATTAGAGCTCCTTCCCTTGACTAGGAAATAATTGATCAACCGTTACCTTGTTCCCCGTCACCTCTTCTATCTCACTCTTTTACCTACCAGATAGAAATAATTTAAGAGTCTAGGGTTTGGAACATAGACGACCAGTATACCCCCTTACTCTTTTAAAATCATCATAACTATAGCAACATCACAACCCAACCAAGTCTTCATCAACCTCTCTATTGAGCCCAAGTTTTTGCTATCACCAAAGATACAAATCGCAAGATGACAACAACTCAACCTTCTTCCCAGTGAGGAACATAGACCCTCTAGATCCTCAGACACCTTCCAAGTTTCTCTTGTTATCTGTCAAGATCCAAAACATGTCTCCTTATGGTTATCGCACTGTGACATGGCTTCCACAATCGTCCCACCCCTTCTCCATATCATCTTCCTAATAACTGCTATTCTTTTAGCATGAACTGGACCTTGCCACCACCACAAAAACAACACCTTTTTCCCATTTACCTGACCTGCTAAGTCCTTCAACCTATATTGAATTGCAACTTGTAGTAGATTACTACCTCTACCACTGTGGAGCCACCATAACAAATTCAAATCCTTATAGACCTGGATCAATTCTAAAAGCGACTGTGTTAATCCCTAGCCAACTCCCTAGACTATTCAGACAAGAATCCTCGATGCTAGAGGAATGCGAACCAAGACACCTCCATGCTACCACTAGCACGCCACCCCACTAAGGATTATGATGAAGGAAAAGGTGTAGTACCCCAACCATGCCAATGTTCAGTGTTACATTCAGATGTTGTGCGCCAAGAGGTACTAGACCCTCTCCCTTATTTCTTATGTTCATGACTAATCCATCGAGTTTGGGAAACTAGAAACACAATTATTGTAATCAATTCATACCACCATGCTCACCCAACCTCCTTTCTTTTTTCCTTAATTCAGAAACCCTAATACACATCGTGACATCTCCCTTGATAAATAGAACAATTACCTTATTATATGAAATATGTGTACATATGACTCTAGGGAAGTAATCAAAAGTATATAATGAAGATTTAAAACTTGAATAAAACCTAAGGGATTAACAAAGTAATACACTCTATTATTATAGGATATATTCTTCAAATACTTAATTCCTCAATTAGAGGCATATGAGATCAGGAATATCCTAAACTTGTATATAAATATGTCCCTTACTAATTTGCCTCAATGTGGTTATTTTCATTTTGCACTTCGAAGAATTAAGATAGATTGTAGAAATTCATTTGATGAAGTAAATCCATATTTTTAATTAAGTTATTAATTCTTGTAATCCATTTTTATATGCAAACAAATCCTTAGAAGATATTTGACCTTACAATATACATATGCATGTGGCCTATACTGTTGTATTACATAAGTGGTATTATGTGCATATTACAAACACGAGTAAAGATTACTATATCTTATGACTACATTGATGGGGACTTAATGATCTCAAGATAATGCACTATAATAATAAACATGATTATGAAGATAATCTACTCACTAAGGAGCAAAATGGTAATTTCACATAACTAGAATCTAGGAACTGATTTCCAAGCTAGGAAACACCAAATAACCTTGATACATTCTCTTTTTTTTTTGAATTTTTGAGAAATTGACACCTTTGATCCCCGTGGGCTCCTTGATTAGAATATCTAAATTGAAACAAGTATTAGATTCTCGACTTTGGTATTGAGATTTTTTATTCCCCCCTTGAAACTCATTCATATATTATTTGCAAAAGTGGTGAATCAATGTTGTTATTAGCCTTTCCCTATTGTGGAAGGTTACTACGACTAAATTGAATGTTGAATATTGTCAAATAATTGAAATATTGGTTGATTTTGATATTGGCGCAAAAATGTGATATTTTGTCTAAGAGCTTTAGCTCACTAGATTCGGCTAGTCATATGTCCCAACCCTTTGTAGTGAATAATGGACAATCAGAGGTCCCCCCCAATATTAGTTACCCCTATAGGAGAAAGTGTTGTTCTCTCATAGAGGGGAGAACACTAGGCACCTAGTAATTAGAGAAGATAATATATTAGATTAATTGAACCAAATGGATAAATCTTTACATTTTGAATAACTGGATATGTTGATATTAGTTTTAAGAAATATTTTTATGAATCCTAGTTACTACTTCACATTGTTGTATCCCTTTTTAAAATTAATATGGTAATTAGATTATCCTTTTGTTATTTACCATAGTAAACCAAGCATTCTTACCTATATTTGATCTCATAACTCTTTATTTTGAATTAACACAATAATTGGATTTAGTACCAACCTAGCTGACCTATATTTTCCCTTCATGGGTTCCATGCATGGTTTTGTTCCTCCAAGAACTCATGGACATATGATACAAAGAAGGAGTAGAAGAGACGTGCAAGAGTTGTCCCCTATTGAAGACCAGATAGGGATCGATGCCTATTCTTAAAACTTTGTGATCATATTTGTAAGCTTCTGTGACTTTGATGTAGATCATGTTTGTAATAGAGATTTTTTATTATATTTTTTGATATTATTTTGTAAATATTTTATTGTAAAGATCGTACCTTTAAACATTAAGTCTTTTACCTCACGCTTTGTTCTTTTTCTTTACAATATCTACATTAATTGATTCACTTATCCATCATTTGTAGCTGTCGGGATATGGGCACTTCCGACTTCATAGACCTGTGACTCTGAGCGGTCCTGAGGTTTATCTGCACACATGCCTCCCTACTTGTCACCATTGGATTAACTGTAGTAGCAGGGTACAATATGAGTAGTGGAGGGACTAAACTAGAGATGATGACCACAGTTGAGATATTTGTGATATTTTAACACTGTATTATCTCATGCATGCATATACTTTAGCATAATCCAATTCATTATTGGTCCCAGGTCTGATTTAGGATCTTTTCCAGGTTCTAGTGTGATAAGGAGACCACATATATAACCTTGTTTGAAGCATTATCTCCATATGCCTGTTGGATCCAATTCGAGTTTCCCTTTGGGACTATGTTGTATATCGATAAGCGCACTATTTGTTAGTAGGCTAGTAGCTGGCATATTCTTTTTGACCCTTTTTCGAGGTTCATCCCTCCTACTCTTAGAATCTGTGAGGCTACTCGACAACTAATGTTTGGCCAGGTGACACACGATGAGTACATGGAGTTGTAATATGATCATGGCCAATCGATACTTTTCCCTAGAGAGGTGTACGATCAGCTTCGACATCCCCTAGTGCTAAGTATATTTATTATGATTCTATTATCATCCGTTTACGTTTCCTTGACATGTGTTTTCTATAAGTGGTTGACTATGATTTTTCTAAGGAGTAGAATACTTATGAGTATGAGTTCTGTCATCCACCATCTCTGTGGTAGCTCCTTCACATAAGGATCCTCCTTCTCTGCATGTTGACGCTCATGGCTTTGATAAATTCCTAGGATGAGGGCTCACCAGGACTCTACGTGGGAGGCTTGTGTCAAATTTTGGATTACTTTGATTGGGTCTCGTCCTTCAAGGGGGCATATGTAGATTCCGATGTGGCGGGTGGATAATTCAACTTGAGTATTCCTCCTAGATATGGGAACAATTAGCACTTCTCGAGATCTTCCGACATTGGTGACTTCTCCTCAGATGTTCCAATTTAGTCTAGAAATCCACCATCTACTGGCATTGGAGTAGGCTCCTCTCATCACAGAGATGTTGCTCTAATTGTGGAGGTGCCTTTTAGGAGATCTTCTTTGGGTAACCAATGGTCTAATAGCGGTATTCATTCAGACACAAGCTAGGAGCATCATTCTTTAGGATCTTCTTCTACTGATCATCATCCATAAGATAAGCGTTTGATAGGGTGGGTGAAGAAGAAGCTGAAGAAGTACCAATCATTTTAGCATTCTTGTTTCAAAATGTATTTTCCCTTCATGTAAGAAAAAAATCATATATTAGACATATTTGTGTTTGTAAGATCCTTTTTTAATTTAAAAATAAAATTCTATGTTCCGATTAAATCAATTTGTGAGGTTATTTGATCTTTGATTCCAATCAGATTTTAGGAGTTTGTTCTTTGTAATATCTCTAGTAGAATCAATGTATTGCCTTAATCTGCATGCCAGTTGTGAGTGATGGATTGTAGCAACTCGTCAGTCTATGGTACACCAATTCCTTATGTCATAGGATGCAAGTCCACATTGACTATTGATGTAGATGCATATGGTTGATTGAGCTATTCTACCGATAAATAGGACAAGGAGTGATGTTGTATCTAGAAGGTAAATGTGTCTTCTCTAGAGCCTAAGGTTATATCCTTTCTCCTTTTCTACACACCTTGACTTTCAAGACCCAAAATCATGGGAGAGAAGGAGATTAGGAAATCCCACTTTTGCGGTGTCCTCCCTTTTAATATGTTTCTAGAGCATCATTGTATTAATGATCTCTCCGAGATTGAAGAAGTCAAACTAGAGAGCTTTGGTGTGAACCATTATCTTCATCATCTGGCTTGCGTCCCTGTCGCAAGAGATTTGATGTCGGTGGTGATACCTTTGTAAGATTCTCCAAGCCACTCCTTCTATTTTGGAGAAGTCATTTTGACTCCAACCTTGGAAGACATGGCCAAGATTACTAGCTTGCCTTCCATGACTGTTGGCCTATTGTTTTGAAGAAGACAAACTGGGTCACTGAGTTGGGGAGCCTCCTTGGGATGAAGAAGTCCGAAGCTTCTCGATGGTTGACTGATGATGGTCACTTCATTCAAATGGCCCCTTGTGGGAGTCATTTGAGAGAGAATTATGAAGTGGTGTCAATTCTCTTGACATGCCTTATTTTTTAGCATATACCTTGATCATCCTGGCGGAACTATTCTTTAGAGAGACCGTTGGGCGAGTGATGACAACTATTGTTGGAGTTGTGGTTGTCCTTAATGAGACCATTGTTACCTTGATATTGGCTAAATTGTATGAGTTCTTATATGATGCCCAACTAACAATGAAAATGAGGGGGCCCTTCAAGGTCCCGCGAATATATTTGGGAATGCATATCGGACCTACTAGATTGATAGAGTCTTCAAACCCTCATTACAACATGGTGAAGGAATTCTTGTGGAAGCATATTCATGTTAGTGAACCCCTTCAATTCTATGGTGATCTATCTTGATGGCTTGCTAGTATGAAGTCCACAGACATGCATTGGGAATGGATGGAGTTTCAATTTGATAACTCTTATTGTAGAGTTTCCATGCTTGGCTTTCAGTGGTTGATTGTATTGCCAGGTTTGGAGAGATGTGTATCATACTATCATGTGTTAGTGTTGAGGTAGTTCAATCATTACTAGTGTGTGTATCAAGTTGAAGCATTTCCTTCTCTCTACAAGAAACTGGTGATAGACCCCTATAAGGTCCATGAAAAGGTGGCTCTGATGTGACAAAACCAAAAGAAGTTGGCTTGTGATTCTTTCCCCATAGTCTCGGACTACTCTATTAGATATATAGAATGTCTTGCATCGATGCCTCCAGTGAGAGTGACATGTGTCTGTTCCAGATACCACAATGATATATATTTATATTTCCTTTCTTATATGTTTTAATCTTGTGTTTATTAGCATAAGGAGCCAAGATTTTTTTGTAATTCATTTTTGTTAAAAAACCAATCTTGGCATGCCTAACCATCTATGGGTACTCCCTCCATGATTTTTAGAATTGTGCAATGGACATAGGTCTTTGAGGCGCATATCACTATGAGTCCTTTCTAGAAAATCAATCTAGACCTCCTATCTATGCATTTTTAGGGCATCAAGGATGGGTATAGACTTTCCTAGCACATGTTAGGACCACCTCCTTATAGTCCACATCTTTTGATGAAGTCAAAAGGTTGAGACCCCAAGCATTTTAAGCTTTTTTCTATATTGTTATCTTGGTAGTAGGTATTTCTTCATTCTGAACATTCATGGTCTATTTAATCATTAGGGGGGCATCCTTCATTCTAGGGGAGGAGATGGAGTAAGAGCTATGTTGGACTTGGGTCTCATGCTAAATGTTAAAGTAATGTCAATTAACAAGTGTATCAATGCTACTCCTTACCTAGTTGGGCTAAGGCACCAAGTGTCAGAGACACCCCAGTAGACTTCACTCCCAACATGCTTTAGTGTAGTGATCTACCACAAGCATATTTCTACCTAATTGAAGGGCTTCAATATCATTCTTGTGAGGTGCCCACTAGTAGTGGGTCTTTTCATTGAATCTCTTTATGGGTCATGGATGCTCAGAACCTTAGTATGAGAGCCTAGGATTCTGTGGGGAACTAATGGGGTTTACCTAGTGAAGGTTTCCCATCTCATTGTTCTCGGGTCAATCTATGTGGCATTTGTTCTTACCTCTTTACAAGAAATCAGACAAGGGTATCTATAAGGAGTTTCAACTTCTACCATTTCCTTATAGTACTACACTTTTAGGTTGACCTCGATAGATGTTAGCCTTATGACATCTACCTAGGTATAGGTTTCAAGATGTTGATTGTGAGGATCAGATCTAACTTTCCTCTAAGGACTCATAGCTTCTACCATCCTCCAATGATATTCATCACAAGTCTGTTCCCCCTCCTTTTCCACAATCATGAACATTTTTAGTGCATTTTGTTAAAGTTGCCCAAATTATGGAGTTACTTTTATTTTGGAAAAAAACTGGGCCTTAGCATAATGGTCGTGCTCCTTCTATCCTAGGTCCTGAGTTTTACTTTGACCTTTCTACTTTAGCATGCACCAGGGGATGCAGTCGGGTAGTTCAGTAGATTTTAGGTGTTTTTAGAGGGGCGAGAGCTTTTATCTCCATTCCAAGGATTCTTACCAGAGGCTTTCTTATCATTGAAGCTTGATTATTAGCAGTAGTAGCGCTTGACAAGGTTGGTGTTCAACTGTTCATGTGATGAAGATGGATATCTCCATCCATGCCTTTTAGGTACCAGCCTACCCTATTGTGGCTGATGTAAGGGCCTTCCCATTTAGGGTTAAAATTACCCCTAGAATCGACGTTCTAGATGACATGCACCACCATGTCACCTTTCTAGTTGTAGGGTCAAACCCTCTTGTTGAATGCTAAAGTCAGGATTGATAACAATATTGTGCATGGTGTAGAGGTCATATTTGTTGTTCTTCAAGGGTGTTGAGGCAATAGATTCAATATTGAATCCATTATGCCTCTAGAATATCTACTTATCATAGTATTTGAAGTGAAGTATCTAAATGTTGACTACAAGGCCACTTCCATTCTATATATTAGAGAATATGGTGTGGCTCCTGTGGAAGTTTTGATACAAGAGCGGGAAGTCTGTGGGGCCATTGGGAGATGTTCATGCCAGTTGACATGAGATCTAAATATCTTATTCATAATCTTATCAAGTTCTTATTGGGGTGCATGGGTCCATGTATCCTCTCATCTAGGTCTGGTAGGGTGAAATTTGGTAATGCTTGATACCCAAAGAACTCATATACTCTTTGACGGTCTTGGCAATGAAATTTGTAGCGTGTCAGAGATGTTCTCATCTAATATATCATACCGGATTATGGCATTGTTCTTGAGTAACTTTATGACCTGTTGGGCCTATGTATTGGTGATGGACACTGCTTCTACCCATTTGGTGAAGTAATTGATTGGGACTAGAATGAAGCGATTCCCTTTCAATGCCTTAGGATTGATTTTCCTGATCATGTCCATTCCCAAAGTTGAGATTGGAAAAAGGCATGACCATATTTTAGAGTTGATTGGAAACTGAATGAGTGTAATCACCATGGATTTGACAACATTCTACACTTACATACATATTGGAAAACATATGTCTTCATGATGTTATAGTAATACCCCAAGAGTTATATGTTCTTGGATAGCATTGCCACACTCATGACCCTACATGGGCCTCCTTCATAAGAGTTTCCACTTCTCTCTTTTTGACATGTCAAGGAAGAGTCTGATTGTAGGATCTGCATATAGCTATTATGTTCCTAAGACATATTGCATGGATTTTTTATTTGAGCACACGTTGCTCTCTCTGGAAGAGGCTTTTTAGAGTGGATTGATTTGAGAGATACACCTTGATGTCGTAGAACCAAGCCTTTCATTTATTGTTAAGTGTGTTGTCGATGAGCATGCAATAGGTGGGCTGAGATATTGTCTATGTCTCAAAGGAGAAAGTCTAGTCTCCTTGGATGTCAATCCAGGGAGACAGGGTCACCATAACATCAACAATTGCATTATGATCTATTATGATAAAGTGAAAGGGAATATGTTCAAAGTCTCATGCTAGAGAGAACATGTTCTTGATGTGGCACTAGGTCCTAATGGCACATATTCCAGTTGTTCTAGACTTGAGATATAATGAGAAGGGAGTTGTCACAGACCTGTAGGTTGTTGGGAAATATGGGCATAAAGAAGGCAGCATAATTTTTTTTATCTATCCATATTCCCTAGAATAGCAAGACCGCTTCAACAACTATATAATGGGAAGGATGATTTAACAAGTTTATACCTAGTTTTGGAGCAAGTCCAGTGACTATTCCTCATCGTAGTAGTACAACTCTCCTAGTTGCATTGGGATGGCGTCTGCAATAGCTCTTGATCTCACCACAAATAGTAGGCAAACGTTGTCCTTCTAGTAGTAGACAACAACCTCCATACCTCTATGGAAGTTCACACTAACCTCCTAGAACTCCTATCATCCTGCTAGAATAGACAAGAAGGAGTTGTCCATATTATTGGTGTACTAGTCACCAACTTTCTCTCCCACAATTGTTCTCCCTTTCCATCCCTCCTTTTATTGGGTAGGACTTGCTCGAGTTCTCTATTGGTTACCACAACCAGATAGGACAAAAATTGTTAGAGGAAATTGAGTTGTATTTCTGAGAAGCCCCCACTACCCCTCTATTTATAGGAGGGCCAGGTTCAGGGTTCCCAGTCTGTGTGAGATTGGAAGGAATTGAAATTTCATGAATTTTTCCAACATGCGACAGGTGAAATAACTAGTTCACCAGTGAACCGATTGGTTGGCATGTGAGTCGGTCGATTCACCCAATGAGGCAGTCGTTTCATCATGTTTCCCAATCACAATTGTATTAGCAATTAATATATGATTTAATGCACAACATGACATCAACACAAATCTTTGAATCAATTGAATTGACCCACAACCACTCAGTTCACAACCTGAGTCGGTCGATTTATGGACCTGAGCTGATCGGTTCACTTCCTAAACTGATTGGTTCACTGTCCAGAATTGAAAACTTAGTTTTGTTGACCTGACACACTGAAATGATCGGTTCAACACTTGAGCCAGTCAGTTCAATTGTCCAGTCATTCAATTTTAAACCAATGTTGTTTAAATTGAATACCTAAATACTTTAGCAATCAATTTAATTATCATTCATGATTAAACTTCTTTTCTATGGTATCCTTTGCGTGTGACCCCATAGGTTCCATGTCATGTTGGCAGTGAATGTCCATAACTGATTAATGACATCACAAGCAAAGAGCGATGCCTAGTCACACATAATTGCTACCCAAATAATCAGGAAAGTTAGAGAACAACTTCAACCTATGAGCCGTGTCAGGTGTTATAGTGATTATCTAACTCCTTTATCTCTGACATCCAGAATGAACTAGTGGCATGGAATCATCATCCTCTCAATGTTCAATCCATGTTCCTTGATCTAGAGCAAACTGTGTGAGATATATGTGACCTCAATATCATATATTGATTCACATGGGCATGCACATGTTTTTCTCAGTCTCACTTATCAAGTGGCCATGATATCATACTCCTATGGGAGGGAAAAATCCCATCTGCATCACTCATAGTCATCCCAGTGTGATAGTGCACCCAATCATCACCTTTATGGCAACCCTTACTCAGGATCATGGTGGATGATGTCAAAAACACCGACCGACATGTGATGAGTGTAGTGTCTTTAGGTCTAAGAACCACAATCACCACCTTCACTATGAGAGATGATTATGGCTACCATTTATGGTTTCCATGTGTCACTCTCAAGGTGGGTCTGTCTGATACATTGTTCTCTAACAAGTATCTATGTGCTTGGTTTGATATCACATATCATGACTAGTGAGGTTCTATCATCAACCAACACACACTGTAGTCTGTAGTGTTACTTCTGTCTATCTACCTTCCACAATAACATCTGACTAGGGACATAATAAGAATGTACATACTTTTAACATCCGTACAATCTCATTGCTCAAGTCACATACTTGAATTTGAGTAGTGTCATTCTTTAAACATTCTTTGTCCTCATTATCTCATAAGTGAATGAAACAAAATGAATTGGAAGCTTTCCTTTACTATTATTCAAATCTTTTATGTGATATGCCATCACAATCATCATATGAATGTCTCTCAGGCATACATACCAATAGATTCCCACTTGCACTTAGAGCTAATCACCCATGAATCTTATTCTTAGTGATCTAAACATGTTCATCATGTTTCTACTGTGCAAGTGCTAATCCAACAAGTTGGTAACATATTACCAAAGTTGGTATATTGCATGTTTCACGTCTCTTTAATGTGCGATATCTCGCATGAGATGGAATTGTCATAATATGCTATCTGAAATTCCTTGCCTAACCAGTAGCTCCATGATTTGACATAGTATTTCTACCATGCCATCAATTTGGAATATCGATAAGTTCACTCATATAAACTTCTAGATCCATATAGTATTATTTCATTCATGTGTTCTCAACACATGCATACTCAACTTTTATTTGTAGAAATTTTAAATTAATGGTTTGTTAGTTCAGAACTCTTTCCAAGTAATAACTCTTTTCTAAGATTAAATACACACTTTTATATTGTGATCATTTTCTGCCATTTAGGAAGCTTGCATCGATGTAATCCTTTACATCCAACTCTTCCTTATTACCATATTTTATCAACAAATCCTTTAGTGATTCTCAAGTAATAATGGATATTGTTTATGGCATTCCAATGACCTTCATAGGTTATGACTAATATCTTCTTGTCATGCCCAATACATACAAGATGATGGGATAAGTACACTATATTGCAAATAAATCCAAATGTGAATGCATATGACATCTCTTCCATTCTTCATAAGAATTGGAACACCAAATTCTTGAGAGATTGATCCTGTCTATATGGATAGATTCTGTCTTACTAAATCTTTCATGTTGAACCTTTTCAGGATCTTGCCAATATGTGCTCATATTTAGGTTTAGAAACTTTGAGGACTATCTCTATAGATCCTAATTCCTATCATATAGTATGTTTCACCTAATCCTTCATGATGAAAGTGTTTTCTGTGCCAGGTTTCAATACTTACAGTATTGAAATGTCATTCCTCATCAATATGTGGAATATTCATATGCTCCCACTAAATCTTTTGTAATCACATACTTCATCCTTTTCTTGACTCAAGTCAAACTCTTTGACTATCCATTTATATCAAAAAATTCCATTTCCAAGATGCTTTCTTCAATCTCTAGATTGACCATTGTAGCTTATAGACTTTATTTGAATTAATGGAGTCATAAAACCTTTAGGCCGCGTCACATACACATCCTCTTATTTATTCCTATTTAGGAATGTGGTTTTGAACTTTATATGCCAAATTACATAGTCCCAACAAGATGCAATAACAAGCATATTCATTGGTAAAGGGATTTTAAGATGTTCAACACTTTGAACTGATTTAAAAAACATTTCAACCAATGTATCCTTTATGTCATCCACTTGTTGTTATGAAAACCCAACTGTACCTTTTGGGTTTTTCCCCTCTAGGTAGCATCACCAAGGTCATACCTAATTGGTTTCATGGATTCCATTCTGGATATAATGGTCTCTAGCCACTACCCAAACTCTGATCCATCAATAATTCTTAGTGAAATGTTGGCTCATCATCTTATGACCAAACCATAACTTATCTGAGTTATAAGATTCACAATCTCTTAATCTGGGACATGTTTTACTAGAACTATGAGTTTTGTGTGTTACATAAATAACTTAAGATTCTTGTGACTCTCTTTGTTCTCATTGTGCCTCCCTATGGTTCAAATGTTCTTTGTTGAATTTGAACTTATTGAATTCTACTTTTCTCACACTGATTCTAATGGAATCTAGTCATCCAAAAATAGACACTTTTGTCATTGGTTTGAGATAATTCGTGTTCAACAAATTAATATTTATGTGATTGAATCCTTTTTAGAAAAAATTTTCTTGTATAAGTTTCATCTTTAGGACATATCAGGACATTCCCATAACATATATCATATATCATCTATTAAAACCATTTGTGGACGGTGCATTGTTTTAGCGCTTAGAATATTCCTTTAAAGGAAATTAGAACATTATATTAAATGAGAATTATATCATGACTAATCATGATGTAATTCCTTCTTTCTGACACATCATCATGTTCAGGTGGAGTTTATCGTGATTTACTATCACATTCATTCCAGAAGGGCCTCAAACTTTTCTTGTAAAGTATTTCAGCCTTTGATCATATAAAAGTATCTTAATGCCTTTAGGGTAGTTGTGTGATTCATACATGTAATCCCTTTAAACACTTCAAGGGATTTATATTTTACTAGTGCATATCATAATATTACCAGTAAAATGAATGAAGTATGAACAATTATCTATAGCATGCATTCTAGAGGTCTTTGTACATCATTATGCACATATCATAGAATGTTTATTCTCTGCTACACTTAGTGAGGGATAGTTTCTCATGTAGCTCATATATAAGACTTGCATATAACTTATTCATTCATTAACCAAAAGAGTCTAGAGTAAACATCAATATGAATTATAGAAAATGCATTTCTCATATGTGTGTTCTAGATGACAATACTATTGATTGTTTGAGCTCTCAATCATAATCCTTTGGTATTTATGTTATGAGAATTCATCTTTTGATCCAATCATATAAATATCATAAGACATTTGGGGCATTTCCATACAAGATCATATATTTGGAATAGAAGCATTGACAACTCTTTATTTATAACCATCCTTGTCATACAAGATGCATAAAGTAAATGTTTCTATTTATTGGCATAATGAAATTGCAGTTCAACTAACTCTATTACATGCCCAATGGGATAAGATAAATTTTAAATGCAGACTGATGTTGCAACAACTATTTCTCATCACATTCCATCCTTGTCCTCATAAAGGCTTTACTTCTTATCAGATGCTACATATCAACGTATGTCAGATCTACATCTAGTATCACACACTAAGATGAAGAAGTAATCAAATTTATCTTATAATGTTTATACCTAAAGTAGATGCCTCTCCCTCTTCCTTCTTCTTCTTCTTTAGTTCCTCTATGAAGAAAGTGCAATTCCTTTTCTGGTGTCCAACTTGGTGACAATGGTGACATTTGCCTCCCTTCTTTACTCCTTTTGCCTTGAGATATGAAGACTTGGACTTCTCACCAACTTTAGAACTCATCTTAGATTTGCCTTTGCATTTAGAATTTTCCTTTGTCTTGTAGATCATCATCACAAACTTGGGCTTGTGTTTTTTTATTTGTTCCTCAAATTTTCTCAACATGCCTAGTAACTCTGTCAATAGCTTGTCAAAGTCATTCATGTTGTAGTTCATGACAAACTGACTGTCTAACTCTGCCAGAGACTGTAGAATCACATCAGTGGCCAACTCTTGACCCAAGGGGAATCTAAGTCTAGACAAGTTCTCCACATATATAATGAGATTGAGTACACGAGGACATACTAGATCTCCTTCTATCATGTTATATTAAAACAATGCCTTGAAGACATCATATCTCTCATGTCTTCTCTAATCTTGGAACATGTTCTTGAGATGTGTGACCATCTCAATTACATCCATGTTCTCATGCTGCCTTTCACTACTACATTTTTGGCCAATAACGTCACTTCCCATAGCGTCATTTTTACTAGAATAACTGACCTAATAGACTATTGGATCAGCTTTATCATAAAAACCGACCTTACGGTTTCCCGCGGTGAAAATTCACGTGATTTTGGCTTCGCGCCTCGATCTATAGGGTTGGCTTTTCCAAATAACCGATGCTATAGGGTCAACAAAAAATGCGGGCACCGCTTTGGAACTCTAGGGTCGGTTTTTATAGATAACCGACCTTATAGATACTGACCTTTAGGGTCGGTTTTTTCAAATACCCGACCTTATAGATGGTCTCAAAAATTTCGGGCACCACTTAGTCTCTAGGGTTGGTTTTTTCAAATACCCGACCCTATAGACCCGACTTGTAGCAGTTTTGTCAGATAACTGACCCTAAAGGTCGGGCTAATATTAGACCAAAATGCTAGCTAGCATGCGTGTTTTAGTTCATTTTGTTTGAGAGCACAACACTAGAGACCCCCTTCTCTGTCGTTGTGTCCAAGGATCCCATTACCATGCCCTTTCGATGCCTCTGTCGTGTCTAACGAGCCGAGCCGTGTTGTGGCCGCCGTGTCCAAGGAGCCGAGCCGTGTTGTGCTACCACCGCCGCCAACTGAAGGTCGCAAGGTACATTTTATTTACCTTAAAATTGGTCGCAAGCTTCTAAAACCCTGCCTGCCGTCGAAGAGCCCATTCTCGGTTGGAAAGGAGAGGCGGGGCAGGTGGGGGCTGTGGTGGACGGGCTGCTGTGGTCGGGGCTGGGGTCCGGCGGTGGGTGGTGATGGGTGCTACGGTCGGGGCTGGGGTCGGCGGTGGGTAGCGATGGGTTCTGGTGGTAGTAGCACGATGGTGCCATAACCACTACCAATTTTCTTCTTATTGACATGCTGTAATTGAGGAGAGGTTCAGAGTGAATATATTTGTTTGGTAGCACGACCGTGGTGGGTGAGTTGCTAAACTGCATTTGTTAAAATCTTCTTGCTCCTCTAAAATTGATGTATATTGACCCCTAATGCCTTACATTATAAGAGAATTGAATCGTGCATTTGTGTTCTTGTAGGTGCTGTTGACTTGTTGTTGACTTGCATATATTTCTTCTTCAGCCTTCAAGTGAGCTATAATATTCTCACTCTCCCAATGTGCCATTAGGCTTCATTTTGATTCAAATCTTTAATACATGCGGTAGCTCTTGGTAGACATTCCAGAAATATGAGGGTAGACATTGTGTAGTCTCAGATTGACACTTTAGGGTTTATAGATGAGATCATCGATGCATGATGTTTAACTTAATATATAAATATGACAATAATACATTTATGTATCAACTTAGAAACCCATTCAAAATTTACTCATTAGGAGTAAATTTTGGATAGTCCCCAGTTTGGGACTATTTTTGGATATTTAATCTCACTTAGTATGTAACTGTATAATGTATGTTTAGTTTTGAAGAAAATTTTAGTAGTATTTCCTCATTTGTTCTCTGGGTACATATGTGAGTGATTATTTGCCATTTACATCGGTGTACTTGGAGAACTTAGGGGAAATGCTGCTGAAATTTTCTTCAAAACTTTATATAGTTACTAATGAGATTAAATATTAAAAAATGGGATAGGTGGTACATTTTAGTATAAAAGTAATTAACTTCCTATCAATAAAAACTTACAACTTATAGTATCAATATTAAATGCTCAATTTTATAATTAATTTTAATGTGATATAGAAAATGGATCAAAGTTGGATGTCTATCAAGAACCGTTATAGTCTAGCATTTTCCAACGGTCTTGATGAATTTATCAGATTTGCTAAGGAACATAGGAAACTACCTACAGATAGGTTATATCGTCCATGTAGAAATTGTGGTAACTATTTGAAAGTTGATACTGCTGAGGAAATTAAGAATCATGTAATATGCAATGGGATCATACAACGTTATAATGAATGGTATTGGCATGGAGAGAAATTTAATTATGGATCAGAAAATGTCGATACTAATAGTTGTGGCATAGAAGATATTGATAATGATGATAATTTCAATGATGGACCGATTCAGGATGATATGGTTGATGAGATGCTATGTAGTTGTCGTGATAATGTCATTGATCCACCTTCTTTATTTGCAAACATTGTCCATGATGCTGAAAAACCATTATATAAGGGTTGTACTAAGTTCACGAGGTTGAGTGCTCTGATGAGATTATATACTCTTAAAGCTCAAAACTTGTGGAGCGATAAGAGTTTCTCTTCACTGTTGTCTTTGTTAAAGGAAATTCTTCCTGAAGGCAATGAGCTTCCAATTTCAACATATCAAGCAAAGAAAATAATGTGCCCAATGGGAATGGAGGCTAAGAAGATTCATGCATGTCCAAATGATTGTGTCATTTTAGAAGGACTATAGTAATTTGATAAATTGTCCGAAATGCGGTGCATCAAGGTATAAGACCACAAATTCAGCTAAGGCTAAAAATGGCTCTCCTATCAAGGTGATGTAGTATCTACCAATAATACCACAATTTCAACACTTATTTTCTAATACAGAAGATGTACAAAATTTGTCTTGGCATGGGGAGTAAAAGGCCAATGATGATGGCGTCCTACGACATGCATATGATTCACCACAATGGAAGAAAATTGATTTATTATACCCTCAATTTGGTAAAGAACCAAGAAACTTAAGACTTGGACTCTGTACAGATGGAATGAATCCCTATGGTACATTAAGCAGCCAACATAGCATGTGACCTGTTATGATTGTTATATACAATCTTCCTCCTTGGTTGTGTATGAAAAATAAGTATGTGATGTTGTCAATATTGATATCAGGGCCCAAGCAACCTGAAAATGATATTGATGTTTACCTTCAACCTCTAATTGATGACCTAATGAAACTATGGGAAGAAGGTGTTATGACATATGCTATTTCACATAAAGAGATCTTTAGTTTGCATGCTATGTTGTTTTGCATGATTAATGACTTTCTATCTTATGGAAATTTGTCTGTATATAGCATAAAAGGATACAAAGCATGTCCAATTTGTGAGGAAAATACTGATTCAATCCGACTGAAACATGGTGATAAAATCATATATCTTGGTCATTAGAGATTTCTCCCACCAGTGCATTCTTATCGAAGGCAACGAAAAACCTTTAATGGGTCAACTGAGGAACGAAGTGCTCCTAAACCTATACCAGGAAATGTTGTATATGATCGGGTCAAACATATTGTTAATAAATTTGGAAAGAGTTCAAGTAGTCGTACTCTCACATGTGACAAATCTCTATACAAGAAGAGGTCAATATTCTGGAATCTTCCTTATTGGAGATCTTTGGCAATTAGACACTGCATTGACGTCATGCATGTTGAAAAAAATGTTTGTGATAGCATCATTGGTACGCTATTGAACATACCAGGAAAGAGTAAAGACGACATAAAATCTAGAAAAGATTTAGAATTAATGGGTATAAGAAAAGAATTATCAGTGGAGATCAGGGGTCACCGCACATATTTACCACCAACTTGTTACACTTTGTCAAAGCAGGAGAAAAAGAGTTTCTATGAGTGCTTATATAATATTAAGGTTCCACACATATACTCTTCTAATATTCATAGATTGGCATCAAAGAAGGATCTGAAGTTGATAGGTCTCAAATCTCACGATTGTCACAACTTAATGCAACAAATTTTACATGTGGCTATTCGATCTATATTGCCGAAGCATGTAAGGTTTGCAATCACAAGACTTTGTTTCTTCTTCAATGAAATATGCAACAAAGTGATACATCCTGATACTCTCAACAAATTACAGAAAGATGTAATTGTTACCATGTGTCAGCTTGAAATGTACTTTCCTCCTTCATTTTTTGATATCATGGTTCATTTTGTAGTACATATTACAAGGGAGGTGAAAATGTTGGGTCCAATTTTCTTACACTGGATGTATCCATTTGAATGCTAAATGAGTATTTTTAAAGGTGATGTTCGGAATCGTTATCGTCCTGAAGGGAGTATTATTGAGGGTTATGTGGCTAGGGAGGTGATGGAATTTTGTAATGATTTTTTGAATTGCAATGAAATTTCTAGCGATCTAAAAAATTCCCATGACACTAAATCTTATTGTGGCAAAAGAACTCTGGGAGGACGAGTGAAAGGAATCAGTCGTGAGTTGTGGGAACAAGCACATTTATATATTTTACACAACATCGATGAAGTTAGTAGCTACATCACAAAACACAATGATCTTATCAAGAGAAATCATCCGTGATCCAGTTCAATGTAGTTTGCAAGAGAGCATAATCGAACATTTATTAGGTGGTTTGAAGAGAAAGTCTTTAATCAACTATTTGAATCATCGAATAATGTTGCTGAGAACATAAAATGGCTTGCCTTTAAGCCAAAAATGGATGTCATGTCATATGAAGGTTATGACATAAACGGATTTTCATACTACATAAAGTGTCAATATGAAAGTAGTGTAGTTCAAAATAGTGGGGTCACCGTTCAAGCTTGTTCGTTGTATTTTTCTAGTTCCAAAGATAAAAGACCACACGAAGCTGAGATGTCATATTACGGCGTCATTGAGGACATATGAGAATTGGACTATACAAATTTTAGAGTTCCTATCTTTAGGTGTAATTGGGTTGACAACAACAAAGGAGTTTTAGTGGATTAGTTGGGTTTCAAATTGGTGAATTTTGAAAAGATTGGTGAGAAAGATGAGCCATTCATCATGGCAGACCAAGAAAAATAAGTATTCTATATTGATGACCCGACTAATAAAAAT
The DNA here is from genome assembly GCA_963693085.1 of Alisma plantago-aquatica. Classification (NCBI taxonomy): domain Eukaryota; kingdom Viridiplantae; phylum Streptophyta; class Magnoliopsida; order Alismatales; family Alismataceae; genus Alisma; species Alisma plantago-aquatica. Next base: position 1,417,130,575 of record OY856410.1, on the reverse strand, counting down.
TGGTCTGTCATTCTTCATGGAAAAAGACAGTTTACTGTAGATCCTATAAATGAAGAAGAATACAATGAAAAGTATGATGATTCCATCCCATTCTCAGTTGGTTTGCTAAGTGTAAATGTTGAAGAGAACATCGATGAATATTATAAACATCAAGACAATGCTGAAGGAATTTTACTTGACTAACAACTCAACCAATAGTAGAGGCATGTATTCTTTGAATTGTTTATTTTATTACCATTCAAACACGTAATGTTTTAAATATACATCATATATCATGTATTATCATGTATACTTTTATCACTTGTGCTTTTATTATCACTTATGTTTCTTTTATCATGTATACTTGCAGGTTCTAAAATGGCTAGTGAAGATGAACATTCTGAGCATGAGCACCATGAGGATGGTAGTGGTGATGCTAAGAAAAGTAGAGGTCCCACACTGATGCGTAGGCTGCAGGAGCTTAGGGCCAAAGGGGAGAAATTGGCAGTCCAGTTTGATGTCACAGGAGCACCTATTAGGGAACATGCCAGTGCTTTCAAGCATTACATAGAGGCGACCGTGCGCAGTAAGGTGCCAATAGATATAGAAAATTGGCATGATGTTTCTAATGCCTTATAAGACCTCCTATGGAAAGATATATCTGTGAGTGGAAGTGATATTATTTTAATATGTTTTTGTTTATTGATTCTAATTTAGTTTGCTTGGAAAGGCATATCATTTTTAAGACAACATTATTGCTTCTTTTGCATGTATAGGGTGTTTTTTTATCTAAATGAAAAAGATCACAAGAAAAAAGTGCTACAATATTGTGGTGTACGATGGAGGGCTTTTAAGACATATCTCAAAAGGGAATTTATAGATAATCCTAAATAAAAGAAGAAAGCAACTTATATGTATATTTATATAGATCCTGAGGTGTGGAAAAGATTTGTTGTAGCTAGGAACACAGAAGGGTTTCAGGTAATAAAGATTGTGATGTATTGTATGAATTTTTAATTTTATACAATTAAGGAGGTGAATCTTTTTATATATGTTTGCCAAGTTTAAATTGCAATATCTCATTTTAAATGATCAGGCTATTCACGAGGCCCAAAAGGAAAGACGGGCTAAAAATGTGCATGACCATTGCTTGGGGCCCGGTGGTTATGCCTTCCACCACCAACTATAAGAGAAGCAAATATCTTCTGGAGAAGAGTCTAGTACAACTCAAGCTGAGCGTCCACCCCGACACTTGCAGTGGATTAATGCTAGAAAGAATCGAGCAGGTGAAATTGTCAACCCTGCAACTAAGGAGGTGGCACAAAAGATGGTAAGTTTATCCCAACTAAGTAAAGAGTAACTCCCACAAACTTAGATTTATTTATATCTAATTGATATTGTGATTTAATATTTTTATTAACTATGAATAGATTGATCTCCACGAGCAAAGGAAGGAAGGAAAGTTCATCCCAACTGGCCACATGGATGAACTATCAGTTGCTCTTGGTACGAAGGATCATCCTAACCGTGTTAGGGGATTAGGAGCTGGCATAGGATTCAAGTCTTATTTTGGCCCTTCGCAATCTAAAAGAGGTTGTGCAGGAGGTCTTACACATGAGGAGGTTGTAACATTAGTAGCATAGAAAGTAAAAGAAATAATGTCTTCATTTCAGCCTACTCAACCTTCTCAACCTATTCATATTGTGTGTCTCTCGACTGATGAGGTACAAGCCCATGCTCTAGTTGTAGAAGGTCATGGGAGCACTCCCAATGACCCACCACAACAATCTGCAATAAGTTTGTGTTCTATATGTTATGTTATTAGTATGATATATATATATATATATATATATATATGACATATATATCTACTATCTTACTCATCTAGGCGGCAAGACTCGTCTCCGTCCTCCTCCCCACTCTCGCATGATTCCAATAATAGCCGGACTCCTCCAACATAACATGTTAACGAGTGGTATTATTATAATGTGATTCAGTTCTTTAATTATCTCATTCTTTAGATAAATCTTCTTTTGAGTTAACTTATAAGTTACAACCGTGACCTTTAGGACTCTAGGTCGGAGGACTGTATCGGTAGATGTCCAACACACTGTTGTCCCTCCCTTCCTTCCTCGACGGCAGCTCACCTTGCCCTAGACACAACAAAGACATCTGTACATCGACAAAGATGGTAGAAGAACATGTATGGTGATGGGTTCACGACTTCAGAATGAAAATATCTAACAACCACGCTCAAGGTGCACATAGCTGAGGATACGTGGCACAATCTTACACTAAGAAGTCCGTCTAAATCACATGGACTTTGATTGCTGAAGCAGACGTCTTTTCTTTCTATGACAATTCTTGTCGCCATTATTGCTCCGGCCTCACGTGTGATCAAGCTCATGATACGACTGTTTGCAACGTCCGTCAAACTACGCCATGGTAGATTGTGGCAAGCAATTCATAAAGTTATCTTGGGTTGTTATCAAGCTCATGATTGTGGCAAGCAATTCATAATGCAATCTTGGGTCTTGATCAAACTCATGATATTATGCAATAATAGAACAACAGTTAGGGATGACGATCACACGATTGTGTAGTGTTGTGGTAATGGATCAATGGTAGCCCATTCCGTTGCATGGATCCCTCTCTCTACCAATTCAATATTGCTTAACTACATGAATGATCAACACGAATCACATATGGAAATTCTCCAAGCCCATTTTCCATAGATATTCCTTCATCCGCTTACCACTGTGTGTGAATCAGATATTTTATCCATGAGTATTTAGGTTTATTTATTATGGAGTGGTCGTACATGGGCTTCTGTAACGGAGTGATACTACATGCCCCCCTACAACAGGTGAGTTTTGTAGCTGTCTATTTTATTAGTTTTGTATGGATCTAAAATTAGTCTTCTTATGTATTTTTTAACGGCTCCCCTTTTCTTGCCATCATTACTGTGCCCAAATATCTTCTAAAAGGATGTTGTGGAATTTTAATGGTTGCAGCTCTCACTAAAGGATGCTATGGAATTGTCATGTTTGCATTGTTTGCTACAGTTTCTGTCCATCTTTGTGTTCCGTTTCTCCACTATGGCCTTTGTGTAAGATTAGCCTCCTTTACACCAGTTATTTATGAGTTTTATGTATTATACTTTGAATATGTATTTTGTTTTCCTGCACATTAAAATCTGCATATCTTCTGTTACCTAACACAAGTCTGTTGTTTTTCTGATAATAAAAAGATCCATATTTTTTCCAACGATCTACCATTATTTTGGTACTCCATTCTAACGTTCTTAATAAATATACATGGATTTTTCAGATTTTATTGTTGGTGTTTAATAAGAAACCACCACGAAGAACACCACTGTTCCAAACTGGGGAATCATGAGACAAAGGTACATTCTATTCCATGTACTCTTAGTATTAGTTTAAACAATATTTTTAGTATTTGTTTTAAAGAATGTGAACATGTCCCTCCTGTGATAAAATATATTCCCTCCTGTGATAAAATATATCATGATTGGTTGAGGCATGATGCTTGTGTAAGGTGTTGTTCATAGTAGAACAAACCTTAAAGCAAAAGCTTATTATTGAAACATCTCAAAATGCTTGCGGTCAATATATCTCATAGTGTGAGAATAATACCAATGTTGCAATAAAGTTATAGTCATTCAAGTGGTGTGGGTTAAACATATATGTAGTTATTGAGGTTTTAGAATGAAAGTGAGGTTATACCTGCAACATCTACATATTCAGTAAAAGGCGCTATAGTGAGAAAAACATAAGTGTTAGAATATAAGGGAAATGTCACAACCTTTTCAACTATTGAATAAGGGTCATGTATTATAAACATTTGCCCATTCCATTATATTTATGATTGGATCATAGATTTTTATATTATACACAATTACTAGATCATTACATACAAAAGAAAAATATGAATTGTAGCTTGTAACTTGAGTTTCAATTTCTAGCTTGGTACCAAGAGAATCAAATACGATATAAATTAACTAACTTACACACTAATAATATTATTTGGTTCTATGTACTTCTAACAATTGGATAAACCTCTTTCATGTCATGGCCAATTTATACAAACTGTCATGCACTTCCAATCAAGTTTCTTGTGCATTGTTGGTTAGCATCACCCTTATCTGACATGTGACATTAAACTTCCTATTATACATTCATAGTCTTCCAAATAAAACACCTTACTTAAAAATTAAAGGATGCATCTATTATCTCAGTCAAACCAAACAATTAAACAAAGTGAGTGTTTTTATTTACTTTATATTTCTTGCATTTAAATTCGTATTTTGCATATATATTTAGTTTAAACAAACAAGATATGCATTCCTTTGAAGAAACTAAGAGATAGTTCTATTAGATAAAACCATCTTCCTCCACAATGCAATCGACTAATGAATAAGTGGTCATAAAATTAATGAATGATACACCATATAAATCTATTCAAAACATTTTTAGTATTCTCTTTTACATATATACGACTGATCATTATATGAGTAGTGTATTAATGGCATTTCATCATAATCAATTTACATTGTGGTAAACATGCATACATAAACACATCTATGTGTATATGTAATTTGATTTAATTAGTGAAATATTAAACAATATAAGACCCTAGAATACCTTTTTTATTGTTTGTAGGATGCCATATATTTGAGCCAGCATTATGACTTGTGGAAGCATGCAAGCACATACAATACCTCATTAATGCCCATGCAAGATAAATATTATTAAAATCTTCCTCCTACTATGATCGCATGATAAATTCAAAATGTATACAAATAAATGCCAATACAAGAAAAAGTATCAAATTTTGGCGTTAATACTAGACTAATTTTCACTAAGAAAGTAAATTACCTTCATACCAATAGTTCATAATCTTTCTTAACAATCCCAACTTTATAGACATATAAAATTGAAGCCCTGACGAAGCATGAATATAATTACCAATTTGTTTTACACTATTGATCCACACAAGATAATTGGAAAATACGGTACTTCCTTTTTAAAAAGAAATTTGCTTCAAATAGAGGACATGGGAGTGGAGGGCCTAACGATGTGACCCTAAACATAACAATAACACATATTTTTAAGATATATACATCGTTTGTTATAATAAAACTATAAATATGTAACCAAATTTAAGACATAGGATTGCATATGAGATAACTGAATAAATTGTCACCAAGATACCTTAAACTTATCATTGGAGGACATCACTAAGGAAAAGTGGTATTAAGGTAGATAACTATTGAATTTATCATGAAGTCCGTGAAGGTTGAACATGTCGTAATATATTAAATGTAATAACTATCATCTCCTTCAAGTAACACAAAGCAACACTCCTTTCTTAAATACATCAAAAGGGTTAAGTTCATCTCAATCATTTTGTTGTAATTGTTATAAAAAAATATTGAGATGTGGATAATGAAAAGCACATCGAACTAATATATCCAATTTATATTGATAGGCCCACAAGGTAGAATATAGGTAACAACTAGAACCTCATCAATTTATAACTCAAGTGAGTCCAAGATATGATTTTGGGATAAAACGATGTTGTCATACTTTGAAATGAGGGTCTAAACATTTATGTTAATTTCTTCATTCTATTTGAACTAAAAATTTATCTTATGTCATGCATGAGTATATTTTACTGATTAAGGAAAATTGGATCCATGATACTAAAATGACCAAATTTATCTACTATTATAACATATAACCATGGAAATTCACTCAGCCTATTACAGTAAGGGCTCATTTGAACCAAAGATTTGTACATTGTTATCAATAGAAATGTGACCAAGTTCCTTTTGATCACCCCTTTCATTACTTGATGCATATAATATGATTTTTTATATCTTGTCGCTCCATGTATCGATGTATTTAGAATTATCAATGACTATTATTACTCAATAATTTGTTCTATTTATTTGATTTGATGAATCTATATGTAGTACGGAGTACCCTAAGAAGTTGTTAGTAATTTACTTATAGGAATTTCATTTAAAAATAATAATGAAGATGTCAGTCTTTGGATAGTAGAGATTGTGTTTAATGTATGATGTAGTCTATAGTGACAAAACATTATAAACAAAAACCACAATGAAATAAAAAACTTACATAAGATAGAATTTTTTATCTAAGTTCCCAATTGTCTATCAATTGTGTAATGCTTAAGATGATCTAAAATGAAAGTACACATTCTATAGCTTGATATTTTGTGTTATATACATGTTATCTCATGAGAAACTGAAAAAAAAAGACATAAGATGACAATATTTATAATCTCACATCCACCTATACCAACACTACATTTAAGTGATCTTTAAGACTAAAAAATGTATTTGAATAATAATAAATGAAATAGCAAATAATTTATGTCATTTCAATTTGTTCTTGCATGTCATTATAGATATTGAATTGTTTATAGATGAATATCTAAGATTAGGGACTAAAGATACAAAGTTTCATTACCATTGAGACTGTAGTGGTTATTTACATAATAAACTAATTTAGAAATGACTTTTCTTACTTATTATTATTATATTAGAAAATAAACAACCAATATTATACATGAAGTTCATATGCATGTAATGCACTTTTTATGTATTTTAATCTAATGAAAATGAGTAATTATCACATTGTTAAGATGCATAGATTACATACTAGGAAAGTAAGAAATATAATTTTGCATCAATACATATGAGATGATTTCTAATATCATATTAAATACAAAATTAATTTCTTATCATATGAACTTCGATACTATGAAAGAGGTTGTGAAATTAAGTAACAATTGAAAAACTTCATGCTAATGAAAGAACAAATGACTATACTACTTTTTTTAAGGATGTTAATTTTGTTTAATATTGAGAAAATATATTGGAAGTCATGATACAAATGATACACCATGGGGAGTGATTCCTCTATCAAAGTAAAACAAGAAACAAATAAATAGATATTGTGTTCCTTGATGGAAATTCAATACACAAATTAAAAAAACATTCATTTGGTATACTCAGTGAACCCAAAATAAACTCCATATCCAAACTTTACATGTTTGGTTGTTTGTCGGGGGTGGGTTTTGCATACATTATGAATAAAAAACTATTTCAAACACAGAAAAGGGTTAGTACACTCTCATCAATCTTTGACTACCATATGCAACAAATAATTTGATATAAATAGTTAAGCTTGATGTTAATGAAATATTAAATCAACATATTAGAATTGTTTGTTTTAATTTATGTTATTTTGATGAAATTGTGAACTCATTGTCAAATTCATTCCATTTAAAACATAATAGTGGTGATGAAAATGAAGTAATATGGTGCAATTATATTATAGAAATGCATTTGGGTAAATGAAAGATCAATATTGGGCATAGAAACAACAATTATACATGTATTATTATGATAATCTTCAAATCTTTATTATAGAAACATGCTTAATATTAGAGTAATAAATTATTGACAAGAGTCAACTAACAATTTGGTTATCATAACAATGTGAAAAGTATTGAATCATACCACACTACTATCCAATCATCTAAATAGTGAAGACATGGATGTAATTCAAGACAACTCAATGTTGTGAACTTAAACAAAACCATTTAAATAGCAAAGGAAGCTGAAAGGAGGATGAAAATCATGGATGAAGATACTATGAATAGGATTGACAAAGTGAATGTGATCGATGTGATTGAAGAATCGGATAGCCTACAAGCTTCAATTGCGAACACCATAGGAAGAAGAAACAAGAAAGTTGGGACCAAAATGAAAAGGATGGGGACAGAAAAAGCACCATCTATTCTAGTCTCTAGGAGTCACAGTCTGAGGACAACTACTGAAATGGTGGCTAAAGAAGTTCTAAGCTCTATTCCACAAGCGACAGCTAAAGCAGATCTAAGGAAAGTTGTTGTCATCAATGGAGATGAAGAGGTGATGGAAGAAGAGGTGGAACCACAGGGAGAAGAAGAACAGTCCTAATCCTCCTCTATCCTTTTTATAATGGTGGACATTTTGTGTTGGAATACAAGAGGAATCGATAATGTAGAAATGTGTAACACTGTGAAAGAGTTTATGCAAATTAGGAAACCTAAAGTTGTTGCAATCCTTGAACCACACATCATTGGTAAACAAGCAGTCATAACTATTAAGAAGATAGGTTTTACCAGATCTTACAGAGTGGAGGCACACAGATTTGCAGGAGGCATATGGATTGGATGGAACCCACTGTACTGCAAAGTTGAAGTTATCTGTAGCCATAGACAATTTGTTCATTGCCGAATCAATGATTACCTACTGGTTACCTTCATTTATGCCAGCCCTCATGCGTCTGTGCAGACATTTCTATGGAAGCACCTTAGTGACCTGGGTAGAGGCATCAATGAGCCCTGGATAGCTCTGGGGGACTTTAACACAATGCTATACCCCAATGAAAAGTTTGGAAGCAACCATTTCTATCACACGGAGGCCAGGGAGTTTAGTAGAGCGTTAATGGAGGCCGGGCTGACTGACATTGGGTTTACAGGCATGAGGTATACCTACAAGCACGGTGCACTTCAGGAACGTCTCAATCGGGCAGTAGCAAATGGGGAATTTATCCAAAGTTATCCAGACTAGATTGTTGAGCATATACCGCACATTAATTTCGATCATTGTCCGCTTCTTCTTAGATCCAGTAATATGGATAGAGGCACCAAAATGTTCTTCACAAGGGCATTCTGGCATAAGGAGCAAAAATTCAAAGTCAATCATTAACAATGCTTGGGACACAGAGTTATCCTTTTAGGAAGCCCTGAAGAAGGCACAAAATCAAGTTACTGATTGGGATACTCGAATTCTGAAGGAGAGAAGAAAAGACAAAGACAGATTGATGAGGAATATAAATTCACTCCAGATGAACCTCACTAAGCACTATGATACGATCAGTGATAATCTGTGTAAACCAGATGCAACTCGAGCTAGATGAAATCTTGAGGAAGGAGGAAGAGGACTGGAAACAAAAAGCCCACATGGAGTGGATTTGTAATGTAGATAATAACTCAAAATTTTATCATGCCTGGGTGAACCAAAGAAGGAGAAGCAATTTTATAGCTACTCTGAAAAACAACCAGGGGAACTAGATTTCAAACGATCAAGAACTGATGAATATGGTAGTAGATTACTTTCAACACATCCTTAAGGAGAATGGTGGTAACAGAAGACCTTATATCAGGAACATTCCAGGCCAGTTCAAAAGATTAGATGCTTCCCAAAAGCAAATGCTAGCAGCTATCCCATCTAAGGCTGAGATTCACAATATTCTGAAAGGGCTCAACCCCCATAAAGCAGCTGGACCAGATGGGGTCAGCACTTTGTTTCTCCAAGAAGAATGGAAATGCGTAGGGGATTCAGTGTTCACTACTATAAAGAAAGCATTAGAAGGAAATGAAATTAGCAAGGATCTGTGCAGTGTGAAGGTGGTTCTCATCCCAAAGGTGGGGAAACCTGAGCGGTGCGAGCAACTAAGACCTATCTCGCTAAACAACGCTGTCTTAAAGCTTACTTCTAAGGTTGTGGTGGAAAGACTCAAAAGGTTTATGCAGATTGGATTTCAGAAGAACAAAGCAGCTTTGTGCCAGGCTGGAACATCACGGATAATGTAGCTCTAGTCCAAGAAATCATACAAAACATGAAGAAGAAGAAAGGAGCTAAAATCATGGCAATTAAGGTGGATTTAACCAAAGCATACAATATGATGTCCTGGAAATTCATAGAGGACACCTTAAACAAAATAGATATACCTGAGAATATACACAATTACATCATGAATTCCATCACCGGGGGGTCCATATCTATCATCTGGAATGGTAAACATTCACAAGAGTTTAAGGCGACTAGAGGTTTAAGGAAAGGTGATCCGCTTTCACCATATCTCTTTGTTCTGTGTTTGGAGAGGCTGACTCAACTAATAAAGAAGTACGTCACCCTAAAGAGCTGGAAAGCAATCAAGCTTGGGGCTAGCAGCATTGTTATCTCACACGTTTGCTTTGCGGATGACCTGATCCTTTTTACGGAGGCCAGTATGGTACATATGAAACAAATACTAAAATGTTTCTCGTAGTTTGGGAAGGCATCTGGACAGTCAATCTCGGCCTCTAAAACTAGAATCTTCTTTGCACGCAGTGTGGACCGAGCTTTGAGGAGGAAAATAGGGAGAATAAGTGGGTTTCAAGTCACTGAAGATCTAGGGAGGTATTTGGGGGTTCCTATTATTCATTCAAGGGTGAATGAGAACACATATGCAGACATCCTTACAAAGCTGGAGAATCGAGTGAATGCATGGTCAGCCAGATCTTTGACGTTGGCAGGAAGGATCTGTTTGGCAAAAAGTACCCTTGTAGCTATCCCTACGTATATCATGCAGACAGTAGTAGTCCCGACCTCAATATGTGACTATATAGACGGAGTCATAAGGAGATTCATTTGGGGAGGGGGACACAAAGCTCATCCCATGTCACTGCTTGCTTGGAATAAGGAGACTTGTTCAAAGAAGGATGGAGGCTTGGGAATCAAAATAATGAGAGAATGGAACACTGCGCTGCTACTGAAAAATGCTTGGAACATTATCAGTGGCTCGAAATCAGCATGGTATAGCAGCATGTATGACAGCTTCATGCAGTATAATGGGAGTAAAAAGGTATAGGGATCCCGCCTTAAACAAGTTGTGCTCAAAGGAAAGGAGTTTATCATGGATCACACTAGAATCCTTCCCATCAGTGGAAATGATATCTGGTTCTGGATGGACTATTGGGTGAAGCCAGGGATAAAGCTGGAAGACCTGGCAGTAGCTCTCGTAGCAGTGGAGATTAAGGATTTGCGAGTATCCAGTGTTGTAAAGGATAACGGTGAATGGGACTGGGCATTCTTGGAAGAGTGGCTACCTGCGGAAGCTATACTACTGATTAGAGATATTGAACCCCCAGTGTAGACCAACAAGAAGGATGTATGGATTCGGAATTAGACAATCAGTGACCGCTATTCAACTAGCACTGCTTATAAGATTCTCCATGATCATAAGAACATTGAGGTGAATGGAGAGTGGGAGAAAATATGGAAGCTGAAAATTTCGAATAGAATCTGAACTTTCATGTGGCTGCTGGTTCACGAAGCTCTGCTCACCAACTCTAAAAGAAAAGCTAGGAAGCTGACTGAGAACGACGGCTGTAGGAGATGCGAGGGATATGCGGAGACAGTGCTTCATGCACTTAGAGATTGCAAGAAGGCTAATGAGATTTGGAAGAGAATAATGAACCAAGCTGAGCTGGCTGAACTTAAGTGCCAGCCAGATGTCAACGGTTGGGTAAAAATTTACCTTGGAGCTCAATTAGAGAAACAAACTCAGTTCTTGGTTACCTGTTGGGAAATCTAGAAGCAGAGAAACCGTGTAGTACTCGAAGGAGAAGATTGGCATGTGGATAGAGTGGTCAATAACATCAACAAGGAAATCCAAATTAACCTGAAAGCGTGGGAGACTAACGAATATGTGAAACGAGGTGCAATAGGAAGGCTTTGGATTAAACCCAATGCGGGTGTTATCAAGTTTAACTTGGATGCGGCTATCAGTAGACATTGGGCAACAACAACTTTCATAGCCAGAGACAGTGAAGGGAAGTGGCTGTGTGGGGGAGGAAGTCGACTGAAGACGAGTAATGTCGTGGAAGCTGAACTTGCAGGCGTGTATGAGGTTATGAAATATGCAGATGAACACAACATAGTCCAAGCTTGCTTCGAAACTGACAGTACCACAGTGGTGAACTACATAATAGAAGATACCGACATGTACCTCAAGTTTGTTGTGTGGTCCTCGAAGATCAAAGCTATCTGAATGAACAGTTGGATTGTCCAAAATGGACAGAGGGAGGTCAATGGGGCTGCCGATGCCCTTGCTAAGTACCACCTTCAGAACAAAACTCAAAATGTCAGATATGCCTCGCCCCCATCCTATATGGATGAAATCATTCTAAATGAGGCTTGTAATGGTAGTAGTACTACCAGTTTTAATTCCACGTTCAATAGTAGGAACTGTAATAGATGTTTAACTCGGCTTGCAAGAGGAGGGCAAGATAAATAAAATAGCTTCCTGACTTACCCAAAAAAATACTAACTTGTACAACTGATTTTATAGACATTTGATGTGTTTATGATATTACATTTTTTTGATACATCAATCAATCATTTATCATAATTTTACATGTAAAGCACGTGCATTTACTAATATATATATATATATATATATATATATATATATATATATATATATATATATATAGTTGTAATAGGTATCTGATTTACCGCTTCGTATATAACTTATATTATTTCAATTCTAGGTTAGTATGAACTGTAAACTTGCAGTGGAGGTTCCATAATATAATGTTGTGGCAGCGGGCAAGGTATACAACCTTGGTGGCCAACAAATTACTGATGACATTTGTTGTGTGTCCATCCATCTTGTGTATGATGGAATGGGGGACAAACTACTACCCATACCTTATCATGAATATAGTACAATTGAAGAAGGTGAGGGTGCTATGGTGGGTTGGCCTAGACACTTGGTTATCAATGACAAGATATAACTTAATTCTATCATATTTTTCATATTTGACTGCATATATGAACTCGTGTAATATAAGTATGTAATTTAATTAATAGGTTTGCAAACCAAAAAGTAAAAATTCTACTAGTCGTCCTCCTATGCCCAAGCCATGTTTTATTCCATAATCCACATTCTATGAGTTGGGAAGTAAATGTAAATGTTTGTGTCGATACTTAGCCAACCAAAGCTCTTGATTACAAATGTTGATCAATTTAATAGAAGATGCAACTGGGAGGGACTTTGACAGTTATATTTTTCTTGATGATATTATAGATTTGTTCGGGTATGATTCACTGAATACTTTGATAATATAAGTATGGATAAGGCAAGGATCTATGAATATAGAAAATTCCAATACATATTTTTAGCTTATTTCTATATATGGAAATAATTACAAATTTTTTACAGTCATTTATATACCGAGACCACAAACTTTGATATAAGAAATATTGGATTCTTAGTTCCTTCAATCACTAGTCAAGTGGAGACACATATTGAGGATGTGAATGAGTACTTCTCTACAACATTCAAATATTTTGCTAGTGAGGGGAAGGAAATTATCCTAATTCCTTTTAACGTCCAAAACGTATTATTATTCAATATAATTTTAATAATGAATAAAATTATTTATTTTAATATTTGTTTTATTCTTACTCAGAGCTAGACATTGGGAATTAGTGGTGATTGTCCCAAAATTGATGACTCTTTATTATCTTGACCCAATGGGTAAAACAACAAGGGGTCACAAACTAAAATTGCCAGCTATGGAGTAACTATAAATTTAGTCAATGCTTCAACATGATATTTCTATTCAGAATTTATATTTTACCAACTATCGTTTAATTGATAGGGGTATAAAGGCTTTTCGTGAAGTTGGAGGACAAATACCCACAAAATTAAAGACATTGAATTTGAAAAATGTCAAGGTAGCTACTTTGACAATTTCTTAGTCTTATATGTATTAATTTGCAACTCTTATATGTCAACTCTTATAGGCTTATCTCAACTCTTATTTATTGTAGTTTACTAACATTAAGTATAATTCATTATTTGTAGTGTCCTATACAAAATAATGATTGGGCTTGTGGCTACTATGTAATGAAATATATGCAAGCTATTATCAAATAAGCATCATATGACATTCAAACTATAGATCATGTAATAAAGAATAACATCATAAATTTACAAGTGATTGTAGTCATTTTATAAAATATTAGCATGTGCATTTTCTGTTACAGATCTTTACAACTCAGCCTTACACACGTGAGGACTTAAATGAATTCCGAGAAGAGTGGTCAGATGATTTTCTAAATGAAGTCAATATAGCATTGGATTAAATATGTTAGCTCCATTTATGTATGTGATTTTAGTACTCTTTCATATTTACTTTTGTATCTGACATTTAATATCATCTCAGACTTGCAATCTATCATTTTGTAAATTATGATGTGATTATGTGTAACTCAACTGAATATATGAATCACTTTTGTTATGAATGTGTTGTTTGGAATGGTGACGGTTGAGCACCAATGCTGCCCTCTCCCATATCCTGGTTCTTTTTTTTTTCTTCTGTTCTGTTTCTATAGATTTAAAAAAAAAATCCTATAGGGTCTGTTATCTTAAAAAACTGACCTTATAGGTATCTCGACCGTGCCGCATAGCACGGCCGTGTTGCGGTGTAGAACGGCCGTGCCACATAGCACGGCCATGTTGGGATATGGTAGAATGGCCGTGTCGTGTAGCACAACCGTGTTGGGATATGGTAGCATGGCCGTGCCGCGTAGCATGGCTATGCTACCATATCCCAACACGATCGTGCTACGCGGCACGACCGTTCTACCATATCCCAACACAGTTGTAGACTCTATTGAGTCCGTTTTCTTCATATAACCATCCTTACAAAGCATCTTTAGGGTCGGTTATTAAGAAAAACTGACCTTATAGGGTCTGGTTATCAGCAAGCTCAATCTATAGACTCTATTGAGTCAGTTTTCTTCATATAACCATCCTTAAAGAGCATCTATAGGGTCGGTTATTAACAAAAACCAACCTTATAGGGTTCAGGTACAATTTCTTTTCTCGTTTGGGGTTAGTTTTTTACAGCCTCTTGGGTTGGTTTTTACTATATAAGGTCAGTTTTCTTTGGTTAAAAAAATGACCCTATAGAGAAATTTCTCTAGCGACGACCACTTAGGAGTCGGCTGAAAGGTGATGCTATAGGCTTAAAAAAACCGATGCTATAGACCATTGATGTACTAGTGTTTGCAACTCATAGTTCATGGAGCACAACATCAGACATTTGATATCAATGACATCTTCGACATGCTTCTTGTAAGCATCCTTATCAGCTGTAGGTGCATTGGGAAGCGGTTCATTTAGCTCTCGTGTCTCTAGGACATAGTGCTTGCACTTATGTGTGAGAACAATTCTCAACATCCTAAACCAGTCATGGAAGTTATTCCTATTTAACTTGTCCTTCTCAAGGACTGGTCACCAGAGAAAAGGTATTGTTGTGTGTTTCCATCTTATTCTACAAAAGAATTTGCAATTTTTTTTTTTGTCAAAACTCATTTTGATTTGATTTGATTTGATTTATAAAATTTGACGATATTCAATTACGTCTTTAATTAATTATCTCTCCCACTATTTTATTCAAATTGATAGCCCTCACATATCAATTAAGAAGATTACAAAGTATAACATTTTAGTGAGCCAAGATCCAAAATAATTCAACTATTACCTGACCAATGCCATCATCCATAGTCAATTATTAAGGTAGACAACATTTGTCAATTACATCTTATGAAATTCTTAGATAGATGATATGTGAAAATCCTTTCCATAGTCATCTTCATGCTTCTGGTGTTTAATCCCATTAAGTACACTAGTTAAGCCTGACCCAAAAGCCAACACAATAGATATGCACCCTACACGACAAGAACCTACATATCTACCATCACACTTCTACGAGATGGACGACACACCATGCTTGGGCATAACCTATGCTTGGTTGATCAAGTTTTTCATGTGTGTTTCTTATGGAAAGCATCTTAGAGTTAATATTTTATTTGAGAGAATTTGTATTTATAAATACATATACTTTATCCAATCACCAAATATATATAGTACATATCATATACATTATATATCCCACAACGTAAATATGAATATAAAACATTAGCGGTGATTATGGCCATATTAGTGTAATTCCTTGGAGCCATAAGGGATTGCTACCACCTAGGCCTACATCATATGCATGAACCTATTGTTGGTGTAGATCTATGCTTTCCAATATGGGTTGATCAATTCAACCCTTGAACTATTAGGCTCGCCTCTTGACTAGCTGATTGGTCGTCTGAAGCAGTAATCTGGCCTCCTCTCCAACTGATGTCTGGACACGTCCAAGTGGTTGGTTGGGTCCACCAGCCGGTCGGTTTGCTCTCTTGTGTTCTTTCCTCCTCAGTCCTCCAGCTGGTCAAACTCATCACGTGGAATGGTTGGCTCGTCTAATGCTGATTTTCATCTTTGTCGTTGCAAGAAAATAAACTATCCTATTGTTATTAAACTATTACATGGTAATGAGAAACATCAAGTTATAATCAAGGGGAGCAAAGGTAGAAAATAATAATACTTTTACATTTAGAAGAAAAAGGTATAGGCTTGGTATGCAAACCTAGATAAAACATGCACAAAAGAAACCGTCCAATAACACACAGATATTTTGGTTATTGGCCATAACCATACTACACATCCACCATCAAAACTCATTTTTAGGGTGACGCGTGTGAATTGCATATGTATTATATATATATATATATATATATATATATATATATATATATATATATATATATATATATAGGTATATCTTCGCTACCCGTGCGGGTAACTAAGATTCGCTACTCGTGCATCAATTTTGTAATAGGAAGGCATGCATTTGTAATGAGACAGTTCAAATTTGTAATGAGACGATCAAATTTGTAATACAAAGACTCGTTTTGTATTACAACACTGTTACAGTCATAAATATATATTTTACTATTTCCAGACGAAGAATACAAACATCACACTGTATTTATAAAATGAGCATGTCTATTACAATTTGGACTGTCTCATTACAAATGCATACCTTCCTATTACAAAACTGATGCACGGGTAGCGAATCTTAGTTAGCCGCACGGGTAGCGAAGATATACCCTATATATATATATATATATATATATATATATATATATATATATATATATATATATATATATATATATATATATATATATATATATATATATATATATATATATATATATATATATGGGTATATCTTCACTAACCGTGCGGGTAACTAAGATTCTCTACTCGTGCATAAATTTTGTAATAGGAAGGCATGCATTTGTAATGAGACGGTCCAAATTTGTAATGAGACAATCAAAATTGTAATACAAAGACTCATTTTGTATTGCAACACTGTTACAGTCATAAATATATATTTTACTATTTCTAGATGGAGAATACAAACATCACGTTGTATTTATAAAATGAGTCTGTCTATTACAATTTGGACCGTCTCATTACAAATGCATGTCTTCCTATTACAAAACTGATGCACGGGTAACGAATCTTAGTTACCCTCAAGGGTAGCGAAGATATACCCTATATATATGTATATATATATATATATGGGCGTTCATTCGTTGCCCGCGCGAGTAGCCTGGAATTTCTCTACCCGACAACCAAAAAAGTAACTCTCCTGGCCAAAAAATTAACTCTACTGTAAAAAAAGTAACTATGGTGAACATAAAGTAACTACATGAATAAAAGAGTAACTCTGTACAAAATATACAACATATATATAAGGACATCTTTTTTTTATTTTGGAGGGGCAAATGATATTATTTTTGGCTAAAATTTTTTGGAGAGCTAGACAAAATAGTCCTCCACAATTGTGAAATTTTTTTTTTGAAAACAAGTGTTCAGAAGGGTGGGCGGGTAGCTACCTGCGCGGGCAATAAATATGGGCCCTATATATATGTGTGTGTGTGTGTGTGCGTGTGTGTGTGTGTATTAGTTTGAGATTATATGTGGTCTTTGATCAGATATAAACATTAAGCAGTTAAAGTATTCACATCATATGTAATAAATAAATAATGAAAACAAAAAATATGATCATATCAATTATCCTAAAACATAGTAATTTGATGTGGCTTTGATATCATTGTTGGGAAATATGGGCACAAAGAAGGTAGCAAAAATAAAAATTTATCGATCCATATTCCCCAAAATAGTAAGATCGTGTCAACAACTATATAATGGGAAAGATGGTTTAACGAGTTCATACCTGGTCTTGGAGAAAGTCCAGTGACTATTCCTCATTGCAGTGGTGCAACTCTCCTGGTTGCACTAGGAAAGTGCCTGCAATAACTCATGGTCTCACCACAGACAACATGCTGACATTGTCCTCTTGGCGACAAACAACAACCTTCACGCCTCTATGGAAGTCCATAGGGACCTCCTAGAACTCTTGTTGTCCTTCTAGAATAGATAGGAAGGAGTTCTTCCTCCCTTTGGTGTACTAGTCACCAACTTGCTCTCCCACAATTATTCTCCCCTGCTATCCCTCCCTTTATTCGATATGACTTGCTCGGGCTCTCTATTGGTTACCACAATTAGGGAGGACAAAAATTTTCAGAGGCAATTGAGTTGTGTCTCTGGGAAGCCCCCAATACCCCTCTATTTATAGGAGGGTTAGGGTTAGTGTTCTTAGTTTGTGTGGGATTGGAAGGAACCAGAATTTCATGATTTTTTTGCAACCTATGATAGGAGAAACTATTGGTTCACTAGTGAACCAATTGGTTGGCATGTGAGGCATTTGGTTAACCCTAGTGAATCCATTGTTTCATCATGTTTCCCAATTGTAATTGTATTGGCAACTAATGTCTGATTTAATGCACAACATGACATAAAAAAAATCCTTGAATCAATTGAATTGACCCACCAACTGCTCGGTTCATAACCTGAGCCGGCCGATTCATGGACCTGGGCTGATCGGTTCCCTTCCTGAACTGGTTGGTTCACTGTCCAAAATTTCCAAAATTGGTTTTATTGAGCTGACACACTGAAATGATTGGTTCAACACTTGAATTGGTCGGTTCAATTGTCCAGTCATTCAATTTTCAACCAATGTTGTTTAAATTGAATACCTAAACACTTTAGCAATCAATTTAATTATCATTCATGATTAAACACCTCTTCTAGGTGTATCCTTTGTGTGTAACCCCATAGGTTCCATGTTTTGTTGGAAGTGAATGTCCATAGCTTATTTATGACAACACAAGCATAGATCGGTGCCTAGTCACACATCATTGCTACCCAAATAATCAGGAAAGTTGGAGAACAACTTCAAGCTATGATTTTTGTTATGTGTTATAGTGATTGTCTATTTCCTTTGTCTTTGATATTTGAAATAAACTTGAGGCATGGAATTTTCATCCTCACATTGTTCAATCCATGTTCCTTGATCCAGAGCAAATTGTCTGAGATATATGTGACCTCAATATCATATATTGATTCAAATGTGAATGAACATGCTATTCTCAGTCTCGCTTATCAAGTGGTCAGGATATCATACTCCTATAGGAGGGACAAATCCCATCTACATCACTCATAGTTATCCCCATGTGTCACAATGTACCCAATCATCACCTTTATGACAATCCTTATTCAGGATCACTGTGGATGATGTCAAAACACACTGAACAACATGTGATGAGTGTAGTGACTTCAAGTATAAGAACCACCTTCACCACCTTCACTATGAAAGATGATTATGACCACCACTTAGGATTTTCATGTGTCACTCTCAAAGTGGGACTGTCCAATACACTATTCTCTATCAAGTATCTATGTGCTTGATTTGATATCACATATCATAACTATTGAGATTCTATCATCAACCAATACACACTCTAGTCTTTAGTGTTACTGTTATCTATCTACATTCCACAGTAACATCTGACCAACCACATAATAAGAATGTACATACTCTTAATATATGTATAATCTCATTATTCAAGTCACGTACTTGAAGACATACGTCACTGAGTAGTGTCAATCTTAAGACATTCATTATGTTTCCTCATTATATCATAACTAAGTGAAAGAAAATGAACTAGAAGCGTTCCTTTATTATTAATAAAATCTTTTATGTAATATGTAATTATAATCATCATATGATTGGCTCTTTTGGCATACATAAGAACATAGGTAATGTACCCCTTACTTCCTAACAAGTTGGAGTCCTAAGATACACGCTTCATACTTGGCCAAATTTTTAGTGGTGTTGAGCTCCAACTACCTTGCTACTGGTAGTTGTTTTCCTAGGAGTTCCAAAGGACTACAACTACTGTAGCTCCGTTTGGTTAACATCTTCGTCAAAGAATGTAGTACATGTCTGGGGTTGGAAGGATCTCCAAGTGGGAGGATGGATCATTCCCATGTCTTCATCTAGGAACTCTTATTCATGTGTTGCTTCTCCTAGGTAAGGGAATCCACTAGTTGATCGACCTGAGCTTGTGCTTTGACTTCCTTCATCGGCATATAGGTGATGTCAAATTTTGATAGAATTACTTGCCATTTAGCACATCGTTTGGTTAGGATGGTGCGGTCACACAAATAACATATGGGATCATGCTTAGAGATTAACTGTAGAGGGTACACCATTAGATAGTAGTAAATATCATACGTGATCGTGCTTAGAGATTAGTTGTAGAGGGTACGTCATTACATAGTGGCACATATTCCTCATTGCATGGATCAAGGCCAAGCATTATTTCTTAAATGTGGTGTAGTGAGCCTCAATATCATTGAATTTCTTAGAAATGTAGTGGATAACATGCTCACCCTCAATTTTTGTTTGACTAAGGAATACTTCCATTTATGTTTCAAAGACTGATAGGAGAAGGATGAGAGGGTATCATGGACAACCAGACTCAAACTGGGGGATGGGTGGGTAGTCTTTAAGCTTATGAAGCACTTCTTTGCATTGACTGTTCCCTCCTAAGTTAGAGTTCTTCTTTAATAGATTGAAGATGGGCTTACTGATAGATGTGAGCTTGGTGATGAAGCAAATGATATATTGGAGACTGTCAAATAGACCTCATATCTCCTTCTCTATTCTAGGGGAGGGCATTTCCCAGATATCCCAAAACCTTCCAGGGTCGACTTCTATTCCTCTTCAACTTATGATGTACCTAAGTAAGTTACCCAATGTAACCCCAAAGGTACATTGAGTTGGATTCAGGAACATGGAGAAATATCATAGTCATTAGAAAAACTTCTCAAGATTGGTGAGGTGGTCTTCTGGACTTTTAGATTTTGCAATCATGTCATCCATGTAAACCTCAACCTCCTTGAGGATTATGTCGTGAAAGAGGACAACCGTTTCCATTTTGTATGTAACTCTGGCTTTCTTTATAACAAATGATATGTCCTGATAGAAAAATACTCCTCATTTTGTGATGAATGTTGTCTTGTCTTTATCTTCCTTGTCTTGATTTAGTTGTAGCAAACACACCTATCCATGAAATTGAGTAGTGCATGTCCAATTGTGTTATCAATGAGTACTTCTATGTGAGCAAGAAGTCATCCTTCAGATATGCTCTGTTGAGTTCTTGATAGTCCACACACATTTTTACATTTCCATTCTTCTTTGGTAATGGTACAATGTTGGCGAGCCATGTAGGATAGTCAATTCACTCTAAGTAACCTACATTGTACTACTTCTAAACTTCTTCCATGACTTTGAGGTTCCATTTTGGGGTTAGCCGCCTAACCTTCTATTTGATAGGTAGTCAATGAACTATGATTGCCTCATACAACCTAGGCATGTCAGAGTATCTCCATGCAAACACATTAATGTTGTGGCATAAAATCTCTATTAACTGGTCTTTGATATTTTGTGATAGATGCGACCCTATTTTGACTTTGTGTTGCTTGGGACCTGAGCTCAGACTCACCATAACTATATCATCTTCGATATGAAAATGTTGATGCTCCTTTGTCATATACTCTGAGATAGGGATGTATTCAAACTTGACATATTCATCTCTATAGATCTACACTACTTCAGTGAAGTAGATCGTAAACATGTGGAGAGCATGCTCATCTTCAGATAGTTTTGGGTTTTCCAAAATTTGTAATTTTTTGGGATTTAGAGAATTTGGAAAACTTTTAGGGTTTTGCGGGGGTGATTGAGGGTGTGGTAGAGCATGAATAATGGGATCTCCACCACACCAGGGTGTTGTTCCTCTAACATGATTTATTTTATTTGTGTGAGGGGATTTGGTTGTCATGACATTGTGGTCATCTACAAACCAATTTTGGCTTCCTCACCACTTAGGACATGGTGGATGAGGGTCTACATATCTTTCACAACCTTTATATCAATGATGGAATTGACACCCCATCCCTAGATTATTTCATAGGTGTCACCATAGTCACCCCACGTAAAGCCATAGTCCTTCTCCATGTCTTCAAGACCTTTAGTCTTAGATTTATCTTGGTCGGGCCAGCTGGGGCAAATCTAGAGAGCATTGTAGTCAACTACGTAGGATGGTGCCTCCATCCCCTCGGGTTTTGGTTCAATGAGTTTTACATGTCCTACAATATCATCATTGTGATTGATTCTTTCTCTAATGTTTGGGTGCTCTGGACACGACTTCTTGACTATAGGAGTAGGCATGTCTTGATTGCTTCCTCGTTTAGAGGGATAATCTTGTCTTTAGACTACTATTTCTTATGGGTGGTTCGTACACCCCGACTCTTTAGTGATGAGGGAAATCTCCCCAATGCTATATATGATCCCATGTTAGTCATCTTGGTCATCGTTGTTGACCTCTTACATGATGTAAGGTATAATTATGGGGATGATGTGTATGTTGTTACTAGCATCTTCTTTAGTTATTGCCACAATACATGGGAAATACATATGGGGATATTTATGCTCGGGGCCGAGGTCCCATAAATTAGTATCCTAAGTTGACACTTCTCCTCCAACTGCATTTTTCAAGCCTCATGGCTCAGGTCTCCAATCACCAGTAGACAATCGACATAACCACTTCGGGTCAAGTCCATTGTAGTGGACCACAACGTAGTAGACTTCCAATATGGTGTCTACTAGGTGAGCTGAGGTTGTTTGTAGGATGGGCCATAGAAACCTAGGCCCAACCCCCTCTATCTTGGAGGGATCTAAATGATCTTTGTACATCCTTGTTGTCTGGATCTTGGTCCTTGATATGAGTGGTTATGCATCTCCAATAGCCATTTGGAAAACAATGTTGGATTATATGGGAGACAGTGAACTCTTCTTCTAGGTGGCACCCAACTTATGTTGGCAATATGTAGAATCTTAAAGTGAATTTGGAGATCATCTTCTTTGATGCAAGCTATATTGTTGCAGTTATTGGCTTGAACAATGACAATGGAATTTCCTAGCCAATACTTCAATTTATAATGCAGTGATGAGGGGACCAACTTGTTATGATGAACCCATGGCCTTACCAGGAAAAGGTTGAAGCAAG
Source organism: Alisma plantago-aquatica (assembly GCA_963693085.1). Lineage (NCBI taxonomy): Eukaryota > Viridiplantae > Streptophyta > Magnoliopsida > Alismatales > Alismataceae > Alisma > Alisma plantago-aquatica. The sequence continues at coordinate 1,417,107,339 of OY856410.1, read as the reverse complement.
GACTCATTTCCATGACCATGAATGGGATTGTGAAATTTTGTTCCCCAATTTGTAGCTCAAGAGTAATTTCTCTGAGGGCATCTTTGATTACTCCATTGAAAGAAGTTAGTTTCTTTGTTGTTGAGTGTATGTTGGAGGGATCCTTCCCTCAACTGGCAAGTGACTTTAGGGGCACACATTGAGGCATACACTATTATTGACAAAGCATGAAGGTATTTTGAGACTATTGTATATTGTGGTGATCAACAAAGGCCTATTTTAGCTTCCTATGGTAGGTATCTCATCATCGGAAAATGAGATTAGATGCCATGTCATGATTAACCCTATGGTGGCTGCAAGAGTTTCTAGCCTCATGACTTTGGAGACGTCAGCACCTCTAGAGTCTTCATGACTGCATCGTGGTGTATGGGGGAACTTTGCATTGCTTAAGCCAATGACAATCATCCTTAAGGTTCATCTAGGAACTAGATTATATCTGAGCCTTCCAGGCCAATTTCCCTACAAAGCTCAGGCATCAACGATACCTTCTTATTGTCAGTAGTTGGAATGGAGACCTTGCTTGTTTCCACATATGTCATGATAGTAGGGACTCCTACATACATAGTTACCTTTCACTTATCCTTTTTGTGGATTAAGGATACTTCTGGTGAAATGGGGTGATGGTCCACTTCTGTTGTGGTTGGTCCAAAGACAACAACTTGTACCATATAATGGGGCTAGGAGCCATTGTTTGTTGGCCCCTGGGACTGGTGCCTTAGGGACCCAAATTTTCTATTTTCTTGGCCCTTGATAAGCTTGTGGTATGTTGATTGACTGTATTTTTTCCCTTGGCTAGCTTCTAGTATGCTGATCGGTTTTACTTTATGCCCCTATGAGCTCTTGGTATGGAAACAAACCTTTGAGTGCTTACCAAGATCATTGATTTATTTCTTGGACCAAAATGATGATCTGAGAACTTCAAGGCCAATTCTTGATTGCTTGTTTTAGAGGAAGGATGAACCTGTACGCTAGATCTTCAGGTCATTAGATGGCATACACTATGTTGGATGATGAAGGCATTTCCTCTGATGTGACTGTGCTAGCCTCACTGGAGTCTATCAAGTCATCCAGTGCATGCTTGAACATGATGCATGAATCAGTTTTGTTCCCTTTATCCCAATAGAAGTCACAAAAGACGTTGGCATTGTAGAACTTTGGCAGGGAATTTGGTAGGTCCCTTATGGATGGGAACTTCAGCAAGTGCTTGATGCCTAATAATATTGTGTTGAGGTTAGCTCCCAAGGGAGTGAACTTCCTTTTTAGCTTGGAAGGTTCTTATAATGATGGATTTGTGATTTTCAACTCCTCTTGAGGTGTTCGGGGTACTCGATGATAGAGGAGTGTTTGCTACCAGTTGTTGAACAAGTAGTTTAAAGGGTGGTGTTACGTACCCATAGTAGATTCTTGGCATACATGAATATTGCAAATTCATGTACTAAGGTTGATAGTTGGGTGGTATTATTTGAGCCTACTTTTACTAGTGTGCTGGGCAGGGGATGTCTAAGTTTCCAACGTCTAAGATGAAAAAAGTTGGACAATCATATGTTGTCACATAATTCTTCTGACATGCACAAGTGTTGCCCCTATCATTGTATCTGCAACCTTTTCCTTGGTCTATTTAGGTTTTTGATTGGTTGTCACAGAGGTGGATTATGTCTGGAAAGTGAGGTGTATATTTTGATAGACCCCTCTCTTGATGGAATTCTAAATCTGGACTCTTGTCTGTATTTGTTCTGGGAAGGTGTTATATTCTATAAGGATAAAATGGCTATGATAGTTGGTTTAGTGCCTCCGATCATAATTTCTAGTGCCTCTTTATCAGTGGGCTGAACTCCAGGTGCATCGACAACTCCCTCTGTACTCCTACATACCTAGAGAAGATGTCATTTGCCTTCTACTATAGTGTCTCCAGGTCCTCCTTGGTTGGGCCTGGTATAGGTTCCAAGCATAATGATCAATAAACTTCATAGCCATCTTGGCCCAAGTGGTGATTGCTGCCATGTCCTACTTATTGTACCATGCAAATGAATGACCTTTTAGGATCTGCACAAAGCAACAGATTAGTACTTTGTCATCATCTTAGACCTCCACCATTTTGAGTAGTACACCTTGACGTGGGCCATATAGTTCCCTTTTCAGGAGTACTCATGGAACTTGGGCATGTTGAAGTTGTCAGGTAGCTTGGCATTTGAAAAGAAACAAAGTCGTTAAATATTTTCCCATTGTATTTCTTCCCCTCTAGTTGTTTGATCTTATGTCAAATCTAGAGCAGTAGGGGGTATGTAGTATCAGGTTCTAGAGTGACATCTTCTTGGCGTGCGACCACCACTGCTATCACTAGCATTTTGATTGTTGTTGGCAGCACCATATATATGGGTGGTGGGAGTCAATACCCTTCCTCTATATATAGCATGAAAAGGAGTGGTGGGTAAAGAGAATGTAGGTTGGGGACATGTCCTAGGCTATGAAGGTGTTGTGCTTGAATATGCACCACAGTGTTGGATTTCTTAGTCTCATTGGGATCTTTTTTTGTGGATGAGACTTCTTCCTCCCTTTTCCCTTTGATTTCTCCTTCATAACTTAAGACGGATGTCATTGACTTTTGAATTACAAGGACTTCCACAACATTCCCAAATGGTGGACCCTAGCAGGGCCCTATCTAGAATGGTTTTGGTTGAGGTGAGAGGGAACCCCACACACCATATAGGAATAATGGCATTCCCTAAGTGGCGTATGTAGATCCCTAACTGGTGAATCCTAGATAGTGACACCCTCATGCATATCTTGAGCTTGGTGGAGGCATAATTGGCTTCTCCAGTGTATCACATAGAACCCTCATAAGAGAGAAGTATCTTCAACATCACAATAGCTTCTTTTTTCTTTTCCCCTCTTGCATATCTATTTTTCTCATTGTGGATGACATATCCTTGGTTTCACCTATCACATTTATGGTCCACACTGATATTTATGGCTATTTGGAGTGATCTTTGGAAAAAATAGGTGAAGTACAGGTTGCTTGACCTTCTCATGACATCATCAAATTCACGTTAGCGGGATTCAAAAGTAGGGTATACCATTATATGGGAAGATAGTTTGCTTTTGGGAACAAGCCCTATCATACACATTATATTAGACAAGAAATGCAAGAGACTTCACCTTTGTTCCAAGAAGTTCATAAAAGGGGTATTTTTATTCTTGCAATCTTCTCATACCAAAAGACATATGAGATAGATTATTTTGTTGATTTATAGGAGATTGTGCCTGCCTCTAGCTTGGGTGATATAGAAGAGTTTACATACTTTTGGTGAGAGAAATACTTGCCAATGTCATGGCAAAATGAAAAAGGTAAATATGGTGGTCATGATGCTCCTTAGGGAATTGTTCCAAAAGAATCATTCAAAAGAGGATGGAATGTGGGGATCTAAATGGTTGATCAAGATTAAGGTAGCCTCTTTGGGTCGGTGACTGTGCTCAATTGATTGCTTTCATTCCCTACAACGTCCTCATCTAGCAGGGTTCTCAAACTAAAACCCATGGCAACATCCATGACACCCTAGTTTCCTCCTAAGTTTAGGAGTTTTCATGGGAGTCTTTTGCCTTTTGAGAGAGACAAGTGGGTGAACAACGAGTGATCTTAAGCTTGGCCTCTCCCTACTAATTTTAAGGTTGATTATGGATTGTGCCCAGTTTTAGGTCATAGGCTAAGATAATAAATGTAGGCATGAAGAGAAGATGATGGTCTAGTTTAAGGTCACAATCCAAGACCATAGATGTGAGCATGAAAGGGGCTAGGAGGCCCAGTTTTAGGTCATAATCCAGAACCCTGGTTGTGGGTAGACCTGAAATTGACAAGTGACATCTCATTCAACATTGAAGAACTGCCTCGCTAGACTAGGCTATGAAGGCATGGATCCCTTATGGAAAAAAGGTATTTATTCCTTTCTAAGACTATTTATCATGTAAAATTTCGTTTTTTTGAATGATTATCATTCTTTTAATGAATTTTTGACTTTAGAAAAGCAACTGGTCCTTTCAAAAAGGTGATTTCATTTTTGAAATGATTATTAATATTGTTGGTATGCATGCCCAGAGAGCCAATCATATGATGATTGCAATGACATATTACATAAAGGATTTGATTTATAATAATAAAGGCAAGCTTCTGATTCATTCATGTTTCACGTAGTTATGAGATAATGAGGAAACATAATGAATGTATAAAGAATGACATTACTCAATGACGTATGTCTTCAAGTACATGACTTCGACAATAAGATCATACAGATGTTAAGAGTATGTACATTCTTGTTAAGTTCCTAGTCTGATGTTATTGTGGAAGGCAGATAGACAACAATAACACATACGAGTAGAGTGCAAGTTGGTTGGTGACAAAATCTCATCAATCATGATATGTGATATCAAACTAAGCACACAAATATTTGTTAGAGGATAGTGCATCAGACAGATTCACCTTGGGAGTGATACATGGAAACCATAATTGGTGGTCAAAGTCATCTCTCATACTAAATGTGGTGATTGTGATTCTTAGACGTGAAGTTGATACACTCATCACATGTCGTTTGGTGTGTTTTGACATCATCCACCATGATACTAAATAAGGATTGCCATAAAGGTGATGATCAGATCAACTATGACACATGGGGATGACTGTGAGTGATGTAGATGGTGTTTTTACCTCCTATGCAAGTTTGATATCCTGACCACTTGATAAGAGAAACTGACAAAAGCATGTGCATGCACATGTGAATCAATATATGATTTTGAGATCACATATATCTTAGACTGTATGCTCTAGTTCAAGGAACATGGATTGAACATTGAAAGGATGACGATTCCATGCCTCGAGTTTAATTCGGATATCAGAGATAAATTATACAATCACTATAAAACCCATCAAATATTGTAGGTTGAAATTGTTCTCCAACTTTTTATTTACTTGGGTAGCAATGATGCGTGACTAGGTACCACTCTTTGCTTGTGATGTCATAAATGAGGTATGGACATTCACTGCCAACATAATTTGGAACCTATAGGGTCACACACATAGGAATTCATTTGGACTAGGAGTTTTATTGACTACTAAAGTGTTTAGGTATCTAATTGGAGTAAGAAATTAACTGAATAGACTCCCAACTGACTGGTTCAAGAATTGAACTGACCGGTTAGAGTGTCAGGCTGATCGAAAATTGCATTGGCTAAATTCTAGTTGAACTAGGTTGTCAAACGACAAGTTCACTTAGTGAACATATTAGTTCAAGTTCACGAGATGACTGTTTCGTAAAGTAAGACGTCTAGTTTGTGGTTCATTCAATTGAATCAAGGATTAGTGCTGACGTCATGTTGCACATTAATTGGATTAGAATTGCCAATAGAATTGCGATTGGGAAACATGACAAAATGAATGGTTCACTGGGTGAACCGATCAGCTCGCATGCCAACCAATCGGTTCGCTTGCAAGACGATTATTTCTCCTATTATAGGTTGTGAATTTTTGGGAAATTCCGATCCTTTCCACTCCCACACAGACTGGGAACCCTGACCCTAAACCCCCTATAAATAGACAGATACTGGGGGCTTCTCAGACACAACTCAAGCACCTCTCGCAATTTTTTATCTTCTCTAATTGTGGTAACTGAGAGAACCCGAGCAAGTCCTGCCCACTAAAAGGAGGGATAGCGAGAGAGAATAATTGTGGGAAAGCAAGTTGGTGACTAGTACACCAACGGGGGGATAAATCCTTCTTGTTCGTTCTTCTAGAATGACAAGAGTTTCTTGTGGTTCGTGTGGATGACTCTAGAGGTGTGGATACTTTTCTCGCTCGAAGGACATCATCAACCCATTGTCCGTGGTGATCAACCAGTAGGCTGACACATACGTTGTTCAAGTGCAACTTGAAGAAAGGGCGGCCAACCACGATGAGGATATTGTCACCAGACTTGCTCCAGGATTAGGTATATCCTATTAACAATTCTTCCCATTACATAGTTCTTGATGCAATTTGTTGGTTTATGGGAAATATGGACATAAAATTTTGTTTCTGTTTCCTATTCTGATGTCATATTTCTCTACAGTGATATTACAGCCGCGTCAATTTACTATGTCTCAGGATAATCGCAATGATCAGATTTTTGGTTTTCATCATTTATTTATTACATATGATGCAAATACTTAAACTGATTAATGTGCATATCCGATTAAAGACCACATATGATCCCAAACTAATATATATCTATATATATGATATGATGTATATGAAATTAACTTGTGTCGCCCTAAAAGTGATTTTTGATGGTGGATGTGTAGCATGATTATGGACAATAAACCAAGTATCTATGTGTGGTTGAATGGTCACCTGGTTCCTATTATATCTCAGTTTGCATACTGAGTCTCTGCCTTCTTCTTGCTAATGTAAAAGTATTATTCTTTCCTAACTTTGCTCCCCTCGAATAGAACTCGAGATTTCTCATTATCATGTAACAAGTTTAATAGCTATAGGATTGTTTCTTTTCTACAATGATGAATATGACAATCAATGTCAGGAGAGTTGAGCATTTCAGGTGACGAGCCAACCGATTGGAGGACCGAGGAGGGTAGACCACATGAAGAGCGAACCGACTAGCTGGTGGACCCAACCTACCATTTAGAGGTGTCCAAACATTGGTTGGATAGGAGGCCAGACGATCATTTCAGACAACCAACTGACCAGCCGAGAGGTGAGTCGATCAGTTCAAGGGTTGAACCAATCAACCCAGATTGGCAAGCACAGATCTATACCAACATCAGGTTCACGTATGAGATGTAAACCTAGGTGGTAGTAATTCCTTGTGGCTCTAAGGAATTATAGTAATTTGGCCATAACCATCACTAATGTTTTAATTGTATGTTTACATTGTGGGATATAACATGTATATGATGCATGCTATATATTATGTGGTGATTGAATAATGTATATATATATATATATATATATATAATCCCTCAATCAAACATATTAAGTCTAAGTTGCTTTTCATTAGTGGCACACATGAAAATCTTGATTGACTAAGCATGGGCACCCCAATGGTGGTGCATTGTCTATCATGTGGAATTGTGATAGTAATAATGTGGGTCTGGCAAGCGGGTGCATTATTATCATGTTGGCTTTTAGGTTAGGCTTAACTGAGTGTCCTTAGTGAGATTCAACACCAGAGGCATGTAAATGACAATGGCAAGGAGTTGCACATACCATCTATCTAAGAATTGCATAAGATGCAATTGGCAAATGTTGCCTACCTTAATGATGGATTATGTACGTTGGCATTGGCCAAGTAATAATTGAATTATTTTGGATCTTGGCTCATTAGAAGTTTGTGCACTGTAATCTTCCAAATTGATAATGAGGGTTCAAAATTGAAAAAAATAATGAGAGTGATAGCTAATCAAAGGCCTAACAAACATCATCGATTTCATACAAATTAAATAAAAAATGATTTTTTGAAAAAATTGCAAATTTCTTTAGTAGAATTAAATGGGTATCACACAACAACACATTTTCTCTGTGATTAGTCCTTGAGAAGAAAATTTTAAATGTGAACAATTCAACGACTGGTTCAAGACACTGAGAATTATTCTCACATAGGAGCACAAGATCTATTTCCTAGAGACACAAAGCCAAATGAACCTCTTCCGACCTCTCCTAAGGCTGGCATTGATGTTTACAAGAAGCATACTGAAGATGTTGTGATGTCAAATGCCTAATATTATGATCCATGAATTGTGCATTGCAAAAACATCATGAGAACATAGATGTTATTGAGATGGTCACACATCTTAAGAACAAATTCCAAGATCAGGAAAGACAAGAGATATTTGATGTTTCTAAGGCATTATTAAAATGTAACATAGTAGAAGGAGATCATGTAGGTCCTCATGTGCTCAAGATCATTGGGTATGAAGAAGATTTCTAGACTGAGATTTCCCTTGGGTCAAGAGTTGGGACACTGATGTGATTCTACAGTCTTTGTCAGAGTCATACAGTCAGTTTGCCATGAAGTACAACATGAATGACTTTAACAAGTCATTGATAGAGTTACTTGGCAAGTTGAGAACAGTTGAGGCACAAATGAAGAAAGACAAGCCTAAGTCTGTGATGATGATCAAGAAGACAAAGGGAAATTATAAAGGTAAAGGAAAATATAAGAAGAGTTCTAAAGCTAACCAGAAGCCCAACTCTTCATCTCTCAAGGCAAAAGGAGGAGTAAAGAAGGGAGGCAATTGTCAATACTATTGTAACAACCTCACTTTCTGCGTCCCCCAATTAAGGAAAGATCTTCAAGTTGAGAGTCATTACCTATATTTTCCAAGGATCCAGATTAGACAAATAACAAATAATAGAAAATAATTTCAATTTAATTTCAAATATTGTTTACAAATTGTAAAAAGATATACCTCGTGGAACCAATACCTATTGAGAAAGGGTATCATCTATCTAGTCCTCCTTGGTATATGTTTAATACCATTGATATCTTTCATATTATTCTTCATGTCTTTTTATCATGTGAAAACATATACCTAAAACGCTGACAAATAAAACACGATCATCATATTACTATACTGTGTACATGGGGTTCAACCACAATGTATGAAACTAACATGATCACATAAAAAGCATAAAATATTGAAAATAAGAATTGGTAGATTCTCTACATATCCTAACCGTTACTGGATATATTATCTTGGGTGTGATCTTTGTCCCATCCAGGGATCGTGTGCATCACCTCTTGATATACATCAGCCTAGGGTTTAGAATATTATCATTTACTTGTGTGATACTCATATTGACATTATAGCTGAAAATGAATTAAATAAACAACCTACAATTTATTCAATAAATCACTCCTCAGAAATCATTCGGTTAGCATTGTAAAACCATATTTTGGGTAATATTTGTAAACACGTACCGAGATAGTGAGCCATGTAGAACATGCATGATATATACTTCAAACATAGTATCCAATCAACAAGAAATCAAAGAAATTAACTTTAGTTTGCATATTTATAAATCCTAAACTGTCACTAATCATATTGATCACATTAAAACCCTATTTGGTCCTAATATAGGGTTTGTGGGTTTCTGTAACGACCCCGCCTCCAGGTAACTCCCAATTAAGGGAGACCCAAAGGTCAGAGCCGTTATTTAATAATAGGATCAAAGGTTCGACAAATAAACAATAATAATTATGAAATTCTACTAACTAATTGGAATTTGGTATAAAATTAAAACTTTACTTACCTTTGAAAACTTTGGAGATTTATCTATCCAGAGCTTGAATCTACTCTATCTAATCCTCCTTGCACTTTATGTTTTATTTTCACAATGTGTCACTTTACCATTTGTTCATTTTAGGGTTGTACCTAAAATGTCGAAAAACAAAACGTCGGTCAGTATATCGAAATAGACTGGTATGGGGGGACAACAAAAAGTTTGCACATATGGATAACAATCTAATTATCACAAACAAGTTAAATAACCAGCCAATTTACATTTTCTAGTATGACATTCTCCACCACTTTTGCTCTAACCCTGGCATACCCACCTTAGGGTTTCCTTTGCTAATGACTTAAGGCCACCTTCTCAATCCCGAGCTTGGTGCCTGGGGTCACCACTCATGGTGCCCTCTAGTCATGCAATATCATAGGCCACCTTCTCATTCCCGAGCTTGGTGCCTGGGGTCACCACTCAAGGTGTCCATTGGTCTACCCATCTGGGCCTGACCTTTGGCATCATCCATCAGGGTGGCATGTAGGTGCGAGAATACATACTTATATTATCAATGTGGTAATCATAGTGACTTTATGATTTGCAAGTATGAACATCCAAACTGATAATTTTCATTCAATGCGATTAACCATCCGAAAAATCCTCAAGAAACTAAGGCAGTTTTTCATAATTAACCACATACCTGATCTGACAATTTGAACAGAAATATCCATGCAAATAAGAATCCAAGAAAGCAAGCATTTTCAACAAGATCATGAAATAATCACGTAATTCCCTTTTTATCATTCATGTCATCAAGATCCATTAAACCTAGCTCGCTTCCTAGGGTTTCTAATTCACTTTTAGGGTTCCTATTGCAATTAGGGTTTCCCTTCATCTTTTACTATTTCAAACCCTAATTTTATACCATTACTCATAAACCCTTATTATTTTATCTATTCTTCAACATTAAGGTTATCTTAACGACATATAACCCTATTCTCAGATTTAAAGGCACCATTAACCATCAATTAATTTCATTAAGCTTCTTTTACATCAAAACTACTATTTTTATCCTTTTTACTCCATGACAAATTCATTACACTCATTTATCATCAATTTGTAGTTCATTATGCTCTAATACTCATATGAACGTTATTTATCATTAATTCTACCTTGATTCATTCAAAAACCCCAATTTCTATATTAAGGTTATTTATCCACAAATTAGGAACTTTAATGCTCGAAACATCTTAGAATCATTATATCTCATCTTTATTCACTACTTTGAATAATTAAGCTATTAAGAGTCGAATTTACCAACATTAGGGTTTCAAGGCCCATTAAAGTATTTTTCATGCACATGAATTAACTAATTACGTGCAAAATTCATCTTTTTCGATCTTAATGTATCTCTTTATGATTAACAGGCTAATATCAACTTCAACCATCAATTAAACCCTACTAATCACATTAATCATATCAAATTAGGGCTCTTTAAACATTAATACATTAAAGTTGGCATCTTCCATTACTTTTCAAATTGCAAGAGGAAACTGACTTCAATTATATTTTTAATGGATTCCCCTCATTTTTCTAAGCAACTTTCATATTTTATGTGTGCTAATATGAGCTACGAATAATTAACTAGGAATTTTGTAAAGTTCACTTACTTCAGACCAATCACAGGCTGACATGTCGCCCCCCTTCATGCAAAGTAACCCGCCTGGTTTGGAAATATAATGCAATGACCTTCATACCCTCACATAAGTCATTAGATCTTCAGCCCGCTGAGGGGTGAAACGGTCCAATGGCCCCTTTCTTCTTCCTCCCGGACGCTCTAGCACTGCGCAGCAGCAGGGAGCAGGTGCGGCTGCACCCCCCTGGACCTCGCCGACCACCGAGAAAGGCTCCCCTACGTCTGACACCCTCTTCCAAGTCCGCAGGTGCCCCAAGACAGGGCCGTGGTGGTCGAGATCGGCTGGTGGAACATGCAACTCGCAGCTGCCATTACAGACGTGCTACTGTTGCCGCGTGCAGCTAGGGTGAGGCAATGATCGGCCAAACACCCCTCGATGTCGTGGGAGTGGCAAACCTCCATCGCAACTCCATCTTGTCGCCTCCTGCTTCAGGTTCACACCCTACCTTTTAGTTAGGGTTTGGTTGCCAAGAGCATGAAGAAGAAAAGGAAGAAAGGAGTGTTCGTGGGATCTCACCCTCCTTGACTCGGCCCAAAGCTCTCCCTCCTTTTTTTAGAGGGGGTGACGAAGCCTTATTATGGCTATCCTCGAGTTGCCAAGTCCCTTTCCTACTAGGAAGTTATATTCCTTCATGAAAAAGAAACCTTTTCTCTCTAAACAAACTTCCTTGGTTTCCATTATTCTTTAGACATTAAGATTTCGAAAATAGCTTCTTTTATTCTTTTATTACTTGCCCTTTATTCCAATGGCACGAATTCTATTTTCATTTAATAGGAAAATACTTTCTTTTTTATTAATATCACAAATTCACTAATAATGTATCACATTATCTTTTTATTTTGCAAATTTGCTATTTTCTCTTTCCTCTTTATTCATTGGGACTCCTTGGATCCCAAGAAACTCTATTATTTCGAAATTCTTTTTATTGGATACTCATTATCCTTCTAGATGCATCTAAATGCATTATTGTTCATTTTCATGTGTATTTCTTATTAAAATATTTCTTTTTGAGGATTTCTCTTTTATTTTCCTCATTAGTACTCCTTTTATCATTAAGAATCCTTGGAATATGAAATTCCACTATGGATAACTCAATTATACCTCTTTTCACTTGTTTTCCACCTTTTATCGTTGTTTTCAATTTCTTTCTTAATAAAGAAATACTTAATTAATCTTTTCTTTTCTTATTGCCTTTTCTTTGCAACTTTGGACTCCTTGGAAGCCAAGGAATCCCAAGAGGCACGAAATTCATTCTTGGATTACATTCCTTTGCCTTCTAGAGGTTTCTACCTCATTTCTCTTTTCTCAACAACTCAATTATTCATTACTTAATTGAATTTCCTTGTTATTGGGCCCAATAGCAAATAAAGCCCACAAATCAAACAACAAGGCTATTTTAAATTAAATCCATTTATTCACAACAAATTATATCATTATTTGTCCAAATATCTTTAATACGAGAAATTACATTTCTCACCAAAGGAACCCAAAATTTGGGGTTGTAACATCCTTCCCCTCTTATGAGAATTTTGCCCTCAAAATTCCATCAAGCAAGCAAACAAATAGGATAAGTCTTCTTACGTCCATTAGGGCTCCCATGTGGCTTCACCCTTTCCATGGTGTTTCCCAAGAACCTTCATTATCTCATTTTCTTCCATCTGAGTTCTTTCTTACCTTGGTATATCGTACCCTCATAGGTGACTCAGGACTTTTCAGCCTTTCAAAAGCTGAATAGGTTTAGGGCTCAGCACCTGGCTTGGGTACCTCACATAGTGCTCTAGATCGGACTCATGGAACACATTATTCATCATGTTATCCTGAGGGGCAAGGCTAAACACAACCATCTCCACCAATCCATCTCAAATGGACCCATGTATCGGGGACTCAACTTTCTCACCTATAGCTTAGAGGGGTCAGATTTTCACACCACATATTCTCTCATAGTGAACTGCATGTTAGTCTGCTTTGCATCAACTCGTGACTCATGTCACCACTGGGCTCTCTCTCTCAGCCATTGCATGATCAAAGCGACTTCATCTGCACACACTATGGTTCATTTCTGACCTTCGCGAGGCCTCCTTCACCAACATCATCTTAATGAAGTGGTGACCGACACATCCTCTCTATAAGACTTCTTGCATCCCGATAAAGGTTATGGTGGTTAACATCAAATCCTAAGAACTGTCTCTATGTATCACCATGAATGAGCACACATGCTCTCATCAGACCCTCTAGTCTGGATCATATGTCCATTAGTACGGGGCGATAAACTATACTATTATTGAGTTCTTCATGTATCTACTTCCACCTTATGGAAGTGAACCTTGGTCATACCCAAGAACTTCTGAACTCGCATCATGGTATGGTCGAACCATATTTCTCTCTTAAGTAGTTAAACCGAATCTGTCTCATGACAATACTCTTCCTTTCTCATGTCATCTAGGTAAGGTGATCTACCATAACCCATATTGGATCTCAACCTTCCTTGGTCCAGGGGGAGACTCACAACATCCACAGTGATGAACTCCCATTCCCTCTCAGGGACTCTTTTATCCTCTATAACGATACACTGGGTTACTGGTGTTCGTCCTTCACCTCCTGACTTGCATGGCCACATACTACATGCAACTTTGTTTTAAGCATCCAGAGTGCTACCATCACTTACTATCTTTGTAGTACCAAGGTATATCATGACCTCCTGTATTGTTATGATTCCTCAAGCTTGATACCTCGGAAACCCTAAACCACTCTCAAAAGGGTTTTATTACCTTCCTATCCAAAGAAGTACATCTGAGGTTCTACAACCATCCTTTCATTATATCACAGAGTAGGCTGGTTAACCAAACAACTACTAACTTGATCAATCATTACATCTGAGTGTTAACCATACTTATCTCTTTTTTTCAAACTTAGGGTTAGCCTAACAACCTCAACTTCTTCTAGCTTCCAGCTAAACTAGGCACTATATCTCAACTAGAGCATTCATTACCACTTCTTAGGTGTTAGGTAATATACACCTCCATGTATTATCATCTCATCTCAAACTCTAAGCTTGTCTTCATCAAGAAACTCCGAGCTCATCCTAATGGTGATCAAACTCAACCTTGTTTCACTTGCAAATTCCACATAGATCATGCTAAAAACATCCTTATAAGATGACTACCTTATTTCTCTTAGTGTTTGTAATCCATGTATTATTCTTTCCACAAAGGTATGTCATCATCTCTATACTCATACCTTGTAGCAATGTTCCAACTTACATCATCTTTATCCTTGGTGTAAGGCATGCGTACTGTCCTATCTCTCACTCCTATAACAAGAAGAAATAAGCATTTGGCGGCCGTCCAAATACAGAGTTCTTCCCATTCCAGGAGTAGAGATGGTACATCCCACTTTTCCAGTACACCTTCAAATCTAAGTTGAAACGTGCAACTCATGTCTCCACATCACAAACATCATGATATCCACATTACTTCCATGGAAAACTGGTCTCGAACTTACTTGGTCCAAGCATAATCCTAGGTCATCTCCTCTAGGTCTATAGGGAGCCGACACTTTTGGGGTCATCCCTTTTCCCTTATGCATCAGAGAGTGCCCTACTCATCTGCCCTTTTGGTCCCATGAGTTCATGAAGGTGATCAATCTCCTAACCCATGGCCCTCAGACAATGATAGTTGTTACCTCCCGACCCTATGGTCATGTGCAACTAGGGAATTAGGAAACTCCTTCTTCCATCGGTCTCATCCCTACCTGACCCTAGGATAGACTTAGGATTCCATTATAGTACATGTCCAACTTAGAACCTTACCCAAGCCTTCATCATCTCTCTCTGCATTCTCGACTAACTTTCATCCCTTCATAGGGGTCATGGCAACCTGCCTACCTTGATCAGGCCCCATACCGATTACCTCCATGGTAACACATCCACATGCACTTAGAGATGGTTATCTATGGGTCTACAGGTTCATTCTCATTCCATGTACTTTCCACTTAGCTTCTCAAGATCCTATGAAACTTCTTTCGATTACCTCAAAACCAGTAAAACTGGTGTACACCCTACCAAAGGGTCCTTCTCCCAGGATGGGAGGAAACTACAACTCTTGACAACAAGGTCACAACCGTTCTTAGGGTTTACATTCACATGAACATGCCTAACCCAGCAACTACTAAGGCACAAGAAGGTCACCTATTAAACCATGCTAGGTCATACTTGTTCTCTTTCCTCAACATTAGGTCAACTTAGTTGTGAGGGGTTCATCAAACCTACCTTTAACTTAAGGGGTTTTCCTTTCCTCTATACATGAAGAGTACCATGCTCGAAACTATAAAGACTCAATTCTCATCATGAGAATTAGGTACACCACTTCCCCTCATCGGTCAGGAACCCTAGGTTCACTTTTGGATATCCAACTACATGCTCAACCTATTAACCATGAATCAAGCATGTCCAAGGTATGCCATGTACTCCCATGATCCTTTTATATGAGAAACACCTAAGATTTGAGTCCTCCTCAAGGACAACCAACTAGGTATAAAGCCTCACAACTGGTTACTTAAACCTCCTCAGGGTCTAAGGCACTCTTTACCTTATCTCAGCAACTAAACTCCTATACCATAGGCACATAGGTTCCAGAAGCATCATCCTCTCTTTAGGGTTTGGTTCCTCTAAAGGCAACCAAGATATCATCAGCCTCCAGGGATCCAACATAAGGCAACCACTATCATCCACTTAGGTCACATCATTCTCGACTCCCCACTATTCCTCATATCTCGGGGTTCTAGGCTTCCAACCTCCTTGTTGGGTTCTTGCTTTCTCTCTCTAGAGCTAACTCCACATCCATCCGTACCACTAGAGGTCCTCTCTCCATGAAGGCTCATGGCTACAAGCATACCCCTAAGTGGGTGAAGCCTATCCATATCTCTTTATGCTTATCTCATAAGCCATCCATCGTGCCCTTCTGGCTAGGGTTTCAACCTACTACCGTACCACTGACGTACTCTGGGTGCATGCTATCCCCTACTTGCATAAGCCATAGGGTTTCTATAGGTCCTTCACTAACCTCATCCATGAAGGAGGTATCCTTCACTCTAACATGCTCGACCCTTCCTAGGGTTGGGTTGCCAAAGGTGCTAGGTCATCCAACCTCTCATGGCTTGTATGGCAATCTAAAAGCAGATCTATCCAAACACCAAGTCAACCATGTCATCTAACTCATCATGTCATCTCTCTCTAACCTCCACTTAGGGTTAGGGTTAACATCATCCTTAAAGGATATGCTAGGTCTCTACTTTAATGGAGATCTCTACCTCCAAGACTCACTTTCTCTACTCATCCTCCTTACAAGAAGGTCTAGCCTCAGGTCTCTCCTGAAGGCAATGACAACTTATGTCATACGACCTAAGCATGTATCTATTATTTTATGCTTACTCTATTAAGCTTATGTCCATGACATCTTATTTACATGATTTTTATTAATCTGGTGGAGGATTCCTTAATCCTTATCAACCTTACCCATACCTCAAGAGGGTGAGGAGAAGAGAGGAAACCCTAATCCTTAAGGTTCTTAACAGAATTTGAGTTGAGAAGGGATGAACTAGATCAAAGAGTCCTAAAGGTATCTTATTTCGATTCATACCCTAAGACTTTGGCCAGGCAGTCACACGGATTCGGGAGTCCTCGTATTCCGACTAGCGGTGCGGAGGAAAATATTGCCAGCCCCCAGTCGTGATCCTTTTCTAGACACCTCTGTCTTTCAGATAATCCTCTAATAACTCCCTTGGGTTCTACAGAATTTGTAAAATTTAATAATAATTAAAGATTAATTGAGGAACCTATGCTCTGATACCAATTGTAACGACCCCACCTCCATGTAACTCCCAATTAAGGGAGACCCAAAGGTCAGAGCCGTTATTCAATAACATGATCAAAGGTTTGACAAATAAATAATAATAATTATGAAATTCTACTAACTAACTAGAATTTGGTATAAAATTAAAACTTTACTTACCTTTGAAAACTTTGGAGATTTATCAATCCAGAGCTTGAATCTACTCTATCTAATCCTCCTTGCACTTTATGTTTTATTTTCACAATGTGTCACTTTACCATTTGTTCATTTTAGGGTTGTACCTAAAACGCCGACAAACAAAACGTCGGTCAGTATATCGAAATATACTGGTATGTGGGGACAACCAAAAGTTTACACATATGGATAACAATCTAATTATCACAAACAAGTTAAATAACCAGCCAATTTACATTTTCCAGTATGACATTCTCCACCGTTTTGCCCTAACCCTGGCATACCCACCTTAGGGTTTCCTTTGCTAATGACTTAAGGCCACCTTCTCAATCCTGAGCTTGGTGCCTGGGGTCACCACTCATAGTGCCCTCTAGTCATGCAATATCATAGGCCACCTTCTCATTCCCGAGCTTGGTGCCTGGGGTCACCACTCAAGGTGTCCATTGGTCTACCCATCTGGGCCTGACCTTTGGCATCATCCATCAGGGTGGCATGTAGGTGCGAGAATACATACTTCTATTATTAATGTGGTAATCATAGTGACTTTATGATTTGTAAGTATGGACATCCAAACTGATAATTTTCATTCAATGCGATTAACCATCCGAAAAATCCTCGAGAAACTAAGGCGGTTATTCATAATTAACCACATACCTGATCTGACGATTTGAACAGAAATATCCATGCAAATAAGAATCCAAGCAAGCAAGCATTTTCAACAAGATCATGAAATAATCACGTAATTCCCTTTTTATCATTCATGTCATCAAGATCCATTAAACCTAGCTCGCTTCCTAGGGTTTCTAATTCACTTTTAGGGTTCCTATTAAAATTAGGGTTTCCCTTCATCTTTTACTATTTCAAACCCTAATTTTATACCATTACTCATAAACCCTTATTATTTTATCTATTATTCAACATTAAGGTTATCTTAACGACATATAACCCTATTCTCAGATTTAAAGGCACCATTAACCATCAATTAATTTCATTAAGCTTCTTTTACATCAAAACTACTATTTTTATCCTTTTTACTCCATGACAAATTCATTACACTCATTTATCATAAATTTGTAGTTCATTATGCTCTAATACTCATATGAACATTATTTATCATTAATTCTACCTTGATTCATTCAAAAACCCTAATTTCTATATTAAGGTTATTTATCCACAAATTAGGAACTTTAATGCTCGAAACAGCTTAGAATCATTATATCTCAAATTTATTGACTACTTTGAATAATTAAGCTATTAAGAGTCGAATTTACCAACATTAGGGTTTCAAGGCCCATTAAAGTATTATTCATGCACATGAAACTCCAAATTAACTAATTACATGCAAAATTCATCTTTTTCGATCTTAATGTATCTCTTTATGATTAACAGGCTAATATCAACTTCAACCATCAATTAAACCCTACTAATCACATTAATAATATCAAATTAGGGCTCTTTAAACATTAATAAATTAAAGTTGGCACCTTCCTTTACTTTTCCAATTGTAAGAGGAAACATACTTCAATTATATTTTTAATGGATTCCCCAAATTTTTCTAAGCAACTTTCATATTTTATGTGTGCTAATATGAGCTACGAATAATTAACTAGGAATTTTGTAAAGTTCACTTACTTCAGACCAATCACAGGCTGACACGTCGCCCCCCTTCATGCAAAGTAACCCGCCTGGTTTGGAAATATAACTTAGTGACCTTTGTACCCTCACATAAGTCATTAGATCTTCAGCCCGCTGAGGGGCGAAACGGTCCAATGGCCCCTTTCTTCTTCCTCCCGCGCACCCTAGCGCTGCGCAGCAGCAGGGAGCAGGTGCGGCTGCACCCCCTCCCCTCGAACCTCGCCGGCCACCGGGAAAGGCTCCCCTACGTCCGACACCCTCTTCCAAGTCCGCAGGTGCCCCAAGACAGGGCCGTGGTGGTCGGGATTGGCTGGTGGAGCCTGCAACTCACAGCCGCCATTACAGACATGCTGTTGTTGCTGCGTGCAGCTAGGGTGAGGCAATGATCGGCCAAACACCCCTCGATGTCGTGGGAGTGGAAAACCTCCATCGCAACTCCATCTTGTCGCCTCCTGCTTCAGGTTCACGCCCAACCTTTTAGTTAGGGTTTGGTTGCCAAGAACATGAAGAAGAAAAGGAAGAAAGGAGTGTTCGTGGGATCTCTCCCTCCTAGACTCGGCCAGAGCTCTCCCTCCTTTTATAGAGGTGGTGACAAAGCCTTATGATGGCTATCCTCGAGTTGCCAAGTCCCTTTCCTACTAGGAAGTTAATTCCTTCATGAAAAAGCAACTTTTTCTCTCTAAACAAACTTCCTTGGTATCCATTATTCTTTAGACATTAGGATTTCGAAAATAACTTCTTTTATTCTTTTATTACTTGCCCTTTATTCCAATGGCATGAATTCTATTTTCATTTAATAGGAAAATACTTTCTTTTTTATTAATATCACAAATTCACTAATAATGTATCACATTATCTTTTTATTTTGCAAATTTGCTATTTTCTCTTTCCTCTTTCTTCATTGGGACTCCTTGGATCCCAAGAAACTCTGTTATTTCGAAATCCTTTTTATTGGATACTCATTATCCTTCTATATGCATCTAAATGCATTATTCTTCATTTTCATGTGTTTTTCTTATTAAAATATTTCTTTTTGAGGATTTCTCTTTATTTCTCTTTTATTTTCCTCATTAGTTTTCCTTTTATCATTAAGAATCCTTGGAATACGAAATTCCACTATGGATAACTCAATTATACCTCTTTCCACTTGTTTTCCATCTTTTACCATTGTTTTCAATTTCTTTCTTAATAAAGAAATACTTAATTAATCTTTTCTTTTCTTATTGCCTTTTCTTTGCAACTTTGGACTCCTTGGAAGCCAAGGAATCCCAAGAGGCATGAAATTCATTCTTGGATTACATTCCTTTGCCTTCTAGAGGTTTCTACCTCATCTCTCTTTTCTCAACAACTCAATTATTCATTACTTAATTGAATTTCCTTGTTATTGGGCCCAATAGCCAATAAAGCCCACAAATCAAACAACAAGGCTATTAAATGAAATCCATTTATTCACAAAAAATTATATCATTATTTGTCCAAATATCTTTAATATGAGAAATTACATTTCTCACCAAAGGAACCCAAAATTTGGGGTTGTAACAGTTTCCTTATTATTGAGTTATAATTTGGGTTTTGCTTCATTACCCTAATATCCATGTTTATGAATATAATGACTTAAGAATCCTAATTCATGTTAAGTTTAGTCATGAATATCAAATCTACCACATTATTGAATCATGAATACTCAACTCAGATTAACATCATTACTAACATGGCAAGATATGACCTTGTTTTCATTACCAAATTTATTCACATGTATGATTGTCCACTTTGTTAATCCTAATTATCATCTTTATTATCTTGGTCATTATAGAAAACATATCATGTTCCTCGTTATCAGATAAAGCATAAAAGAAGGACCTTTTAACATTTTCAACACTCCAACCTAGGGTTTAAGTGCTTTAATCTCCACTTTAAATCATGTTGCACTACTTTTATAATTTCAATAAGAATTAGGCCTCAAATATATTTTATTTAGATTCCCCTTATTTCCCTGATAAATTTCCGTATATGGTTTGTCTAAATTTGATCATCGTAGCAATTTCTACAAGTTTTGCAAGATAAACATTTAAAGAGCCAATCATTGAACGCCATGTATGCATAATACCTTATTATGTACATAGGAGGTTGATTAGGCCCTATTTTAGGGCTTCATCTTGTGTCATTTTGCATTTCAATCACATCTATACATGTTAGATTTCATGTTATTTCCCTCAATATGCATATTTGTGTAAAATACACTTATGGACATTTTTTGCATGTTTTTCAGGCATTTGGACCATGCTTGATGGAAGAGAGAGAGAAAGAGTGATCCTAGGGTTTCTCTACCCTTGGAGAGACCCAAAGTGAATTTGGATGCTCCCTCAACCCACCCCTAGTATCCAAAGATCCATTAAAGGAAAGATGTCTAAGAAAATCTAAAGAATCAAGTTAAAGTGTTGATCCGGTACCCAACACGGCCGTGGTACCACAGAACGGCCGTGCTAGGTCACTTGCAAATCAACAAAGTCATCCTCAATCGAAGCTAGAATCACCACGGTCATTCCACATAGAACGACCATGGTGAACTAATCCAGAACGACCATGCCACCCAGCACGATCATTCTATAGCAGAGGCACAACGACCGTGGAGCGGAGAACGATCTGAGCATTTCGAGCTACCATGATCGCGATGACCACCACGACCATGCTACCCTTACTCCACCATGGTCGTGGTGACCACCACGACCATACTAGCTTTAGTACATAATTGACCATCAACGTGTGATTTTCACATTTTAATTCAAACGACCATTTTACCCCACCACAATCGTGCTCACCCCTACCCACCACAACCGTGGTGATCCACCATGGTCGTGCTACTCACAAAACCTAGCTACTTCTACACTATTTTCCCATACTACCCCTACTTGACCTGGTGCTACCCCCACACCTATATATACCTAGGTGGTGACTCTAGCATGAGGTTAGCTACCTTACGCCACCTCCTAGCTCCCCATTTTCGCCCCTTAGCCATTCCACTCCATTTCCACCTCTTCCACTCCATTTCACCATTTTCACCACCAAAACACTAGTTTATCCTAGTCCCTACCCATAATCCCATTCATTCCACACCCTTACACCTTGGAGGAGAGAGGAGGACATCTTGCAGCAGTTGGAGAGGAGGATTGCTCCATCTACACCAAGCTTTATGGCTTATTCTACCTCTTTCCCCTTTATTTTTGTATTTTCCATTTCCATGAGTAGCTAGGCCCCTTTGGGTGGGCAGTTTGGGGTGTAAAATGTTACTTTGATACCATTTTGGGTGAAAATGATATGTAAACTTTGTAATTAAATTTGATAATGATTATGTTCTATTTCTATCTCATTCTCCATGAATTGCTTGTTGGTTTGTGTGTGAAATCACCTAGGAATTTAGGAAAATTGCTTATATGTGTGAATTTTGGGATTTGCCCCTAGGTCCAATTCTTAGATCCCTAGGTTTCCTTTCATATTCATACATCCTAATCAATATCCCTAATCCTAAGTGAGAGATCTAAGTAGCTATATTAGGTGACTCTAGTGCAATTAGCATGGAGCCTTCTCAAGGCTAGAATGTGGAGGAACTGGGTCAAAACCCTAATTTCACCTCCCCATTACTACCCTCAGCCTCTAGTTGCCCTAAGAATGTCTAATCTAGAAACCTAGACTTGACTAGACTCTAATTGAATTGAACATAATCCCTAACCCAATTGAACCTTGCAAGGGTAGTAGGGAGTGTTAGGAACTGGTTCCCCTATACACAACCTAGCATATCCATGGCCAGTTAGCAGCTTAGGTTAATTCATTACACTCTACTTGTTGTTTGGTTTGAATAATCTAAATGGAATCATAATGCTCATATGTCACCCCCAAATTAAGTGATAAGTACATCCCCTAAACAACCCACAACTTCGTTAAACCCTAGTTTTCATCTTGCCTAGCTAGTGTTAGTTTCATTAGCTCTTTTCTTACTTAGTTAGCTTCTTGCCCTATTTTTGCCTTAATCGGTTGTACCTTACCGCAATAATACGAATGACTCGATATTCATTTAGTTTCTGGTGAATAATAAGATTATGACGGAAATATGGCCGAGTGGTTGAAGGTGTAGCACTAGAACTACTATGTAGGCTTTTGTTTACCAGGGGTTCGAATCCCCAGTCTCCAGTGAAAATAAAAAATAGTTATCCAGTTATAATCTTTCTCCAATTGTATTAATGGGTCATCCAATCGGAAATGGTACGGTTGTTCAATTCTATCTTTTTTTTCTTCATGAAATATGGATTGCTTGTTGAACCCTATGAATCGCGTGAAAGTGTTCTTGCTAGTTTAGCTCTTTACTTGCTCTTGTTCTTTTCTCTTGCTTGCCTTAGTGTAAATTGCATTTGCATATATAGCTTAGTCTTTTCCCTGCTTAATTAGTCTTAATCTAGTCTAGGGTTAACTTAGATTTCATTCGTGTCTTTAATTGCTTTCTTGTTCATCCTTAGTTAACAATCAAATCACATTTAAACCCTTAACCCTAGTCTCTCCAGTAGGAACCCAACAAAACCAACCTAGCTTTAGTGCCCCCTTTTCTCCTTGTAGACTGACTTTATACTTGCCACCCTCCTATACTATGACACGACCCTATGCGCTTGCATGTGTAGTGTTTTAGTTTGTTCGAGTGTTCTTAAGTCTAGGTCCTTATAAATATTGAAAGTGAATCCACCCGTGTGCCTCTGTCTGTGGAGTTGCATCCATTCAAGCTTCAATTGAGTGGTGTGTAACACCATTGGTGGGGGCGCACCAAAGGTTGACCTGTGGTTCAACCAAATTTCTCCCCTAGATCAGCCGCTCTAGGGCTGAACTGGCTGGGATCCGACCGCACCTTCTCTCTCATGCTGCATGTGAGATGGGATGAACACACCCCTTTCCATCCATCGTCTTCCACCGTAGGAGGAAGTCAGTCAGCAACACCCGCCCCAGCTGACGGTTTGGACCAGAAGATGTGATTAGATCTTCTCCTGCTCCTCTACACTCAAAGAAGGACCTCCATGAGTTCTATTTTCTCCAACCCTCTTGAGTGCAACCTCTATCATTGAGGGTGTCGCCTGCTGGGGTTCTGTGTTCTTGCACTGTCACTTGTGATCAAGGGCTCCATGCCCTCAGCCTAGCCTACCCAGACATGACAAGGGGCTTCATACGGCTGATAGTGGCTAGAACAATCTGCCCAAGATAGGACATTGTCGTCAACGCCTGCCTCACCTTCCGCTTGAGTTGAAGAGGCACATACAGTTCCACCCAACACTTCTCCAGTGAGGACTAGTGGTGGCACCTTGGTCTTCCCTTACTCATATTTGTCTAGCTCCACCTCCCCTTCAGCAACATTAGGTGTTTTCTCTACCCTTTTATATGACTTAGCAGCTGAAAGCCCCCACTCTGCATCGGCACCCCAGATCACCACTAGAGCCAGTTCCTAGAAGGCAGAATAGAGAGGCAAAGGAGGTGCATATCCAGATCATTACTGCATTACAGAGAAGAAAGAAAAAGGATTGTGGACCCCTTAAGTCTATATATGTTGTGCATGGGTAATCATGGGTGTTGCAACATCCAACCTTGGTTGTCCCAACCACTCCCCTTGGGAGGTTAAGTTGGCAGGATTGAAGTTGTTGTCTCTTTGTTTCCTCCAGGTTGTTGGGCAAGCCACAAAGGTAAATCCTAATGGTGATGTTGTGACAGGAGGTATGAGGGAGAGGTTTGTAGGTTAGATTGGCTATGTTGGCTAAATTGACATTAGCATAATCCCTTTTGTTTTGATAATGACAAACATTTCATTCCTGTGGTTTTAACGTGCTATTTGAGTATTTCAGGAACAAGCATATAAGGTGGTGGATAACAAAGACTTGGAAGAAACAATTTGATAAAATCGCTTTATTTTCATGATTGTAATCAAATGTAAATGCTTGTACAAGTATATAATGTACAAGTAATTAGATATCATGTAAATCAAGTGTTTAGATCTTCCCTATCCACTCACAACACTTAGATAGGCCATTCCCCAAGATAGTATCACAATTGCACATTGATACACACACTTAGTAAATGAATGCATTGAGTCAGTAATATTCTCGGTCGACAAATCGTCGATCGAGAAAATATCAGTCGACAAATCTTCGACCGAGAAACTCTCGGCCGACAAAATCTTCGATCGAGAATAGACCCTACTAGCCGTTAGACCCAGCAGACAAAGTGGTTGGGAGTTGGAAATGAACGTTGTAAACACTTGTTCCAGGAGGTCCCTCGGTCGACAAATCTTCGACCGAGAAGGACTCTCGGTCGACAAATTGTCGATCGAGAAAAGTTCTGTCTGCACTTTTCAGGGTCAATTAAATAGCCGTTGCAAATGCAATTAGTGGACACATAACGGCTAGTTGAGCACTAAGAACCCCCTAGAAAGTGTCTAGAATGTCCTTAAGCACTTGTAGGTCATTCCTATAAATAGGACATGCCTTAGGACACCTAAAGACACCCAAGCTACACATGTGCTACACTTGAGATTGAATACTCATTGGCAATCTGTTTTGAGCAATAGAGAAATTCCTACATTGGCTATTCATTCCCATTGCTCCAACTTCGTGTCCTATAGGCTAGTATCTCCTATCCACAACACTTACACTTCTACATACATTGGTTAGGAGATCAAAACGCTTGATATAGGAAATCAAGCCTTGAGCTACAAGTGGTATTATAATTTCTGTTTTCTTTCTTGTTCCTTTGTATCTTTTGTATTCTCCTTGCTACTCCTAGGGTTGGAGGCTGCGGATTGGAGAAGGTTCTTCTCAGAGGAGAAGGTGGACTTCAAGCTACTTCAAGAAGGCTATCGTAACGGGAAGCTACTTCAAGAAGGTTATTGCAACGGGAAGCTACTTCAGGAGGAAGGCTGCTTCAAGGTTGGTGCAATTGCTTCTAGGTGGAGGCTGCTTCAAGGTTGGTGCGATTACTTCGAGGTGAAGGCTGTTTGAAGGGTTTAGGAAGAGAATTGTAATTTTATGTAAAGTCCTTGCGAGGTAATAAAATTAAATTCTTTCCAAATCCCGGTTGGGTAAGCAACCGGGTAGTGGACTGACTGCCTTAGTATTTGCTAAGGTAGGAACCACTCTAAATCCTTGTCCCCTTGTCCAATATTTTTGTGATTGGTTGTTTGAGTTAAATAATTGTTTAAAATTGTTTAAAATTCTATTCACCCCCCCTCTAGTAGTTTTCAATTGGTATCAGAGCAGGCTTCAAGGAACCCTAACCAGGTCTTGAAGAATGAAGGGTGGAGGTGACTACAACTGCAGGCAAAGGAACAACTTGGACCAACCTACAACAAGTTGCAATTGGTGTCTAGGACCAAACCATACAACAATCGGTTGTCCATGGAGAGAAAAGAAGAAAGAGGAAAAGCACAAAAATTGTCTCATTGCTACAACCAATGAAGAAGAAGAAGAAGAGGTAAGCCTTCTTGATTTATCAAAAGAAGAGCTAATTTCTAGTCTTGAAGAAACACACAATAAGTATATTGAGTGCAAGAAGAAATTAAAGAAATCTAGTAAAACAAACGATGAGTTAAATGCTAGACTTCTTGCTCTTACATCCGAAAATGAAGATTTATATGCTAAATTGAATAATCTTGGTTTTGAAAAAGATAGCATTGTTTCTGAAAATCGTACTTTGAAATCATCTCTAAGTAGTAGTGATGTGAAGATTTTTACTCTAGAAACAAATTATGATCTTCTATATCAAGAAAAGGTTGGATTACTTGCAAAGTTAAATGATCTTCAAAAACAACCTGTTTTGTGTACACATCTAGATTATGATAATATAGTGAAAGAAAGGAATTCTTTATCATCTAATCTAGATCAAGCAAAACTAGACATTAAGAAAAGAATGGATGAGATTGCTAAGTTGCAACAAGAAGTTAGTAGGTTAAGCAACAATGGAATCCTTGATAGAATATTGGATGATTCCTATCATCAAATTGGGATAAGAGGACTAGGTTATAATCCCAAAGGGAAATCTCATCAACAACCTAGTTGGAGAAAGACACAAGCACATCAAGCTACATTTGTACCAAAGAACAACCTAGAACAAAACCATAGAAAAAGACTTGAGGTTGATTCTATATGTTGCCATTATTGCTCACGTCTTGGACATTACTCTTTTTCATGCCCATACAAGAAAAAGAATGTTGAGTTAGTATGGGTTCCAAAACCCCCAAACTAAATGAATAAAATAAGTTGAGATATGACCAAAGACTCTAAGTTGTATATCTCTATGTCTATCTCAACTTAACATAATAGGACACCAAGTTAATCCAAGAAATTAAATTTCCAAATATACATCTTAAACTACTTGTTTAGTTTGGATTCACAAAATGTATATGATTAGTTGAGATTTAACCTAAATATTGCTTTGATATTTAAATATCTCAACAAAATAGAGCTTTAACTTTCATACTTTTGCTTTTAATTATAAACAATATTTGAAAACAGGTTTGAAACAACACAGAACCTTTCTCAGTCGAGACACTGTCGACCGAGGGACCTGTCGGTCGAGAAATGGTCGACCGAGCAGGCTTCTGTTGTCAAGTCTGACATAAATCTTCTGAAATTGTTTTTCAATCAACCTAGTTTGCTATCAAATTGTTATTGATGATTGAATTAACATGCAAATCAAAAATAAAATCTTGGAAGACAATTTTTGTAGCAAGACATATTGATCGTTTACATTATATAACATTATGAGTATAAAATCCTTAAACATATTGCTAAAGTGTTGTAAGAAGACTAATCTTGAACAAACCTTATTCATTGTTTGAAAAGTTTCTTCGGCATGATCAGTTATAAAAGTTTGTCTTAAAATTGAAAACTTATATGAGACTATTTTGGTTTACTCTCAATGGTTGGATTTAAAACTGAAAAATCATGATTAGCTTAACCAAGGAAATTACTGTTTTATCATAATTTACATGGTTTTCCTAAGTAATCCTTGGAATATCTATACATGAACCATGTATGTGTTGCAATTTAAATTATTGCACCATGTATATGCTTCTACCTCTCTATAGCATCATGATTATTATAACTATGTTTCTTTAGAACAAATTTTTTTAATGTTTATCCATTTATTTGTTCTAAGAAATAAAAAGTAAGGATTCAAGGAAAAATGCTTCTAAAGTATATTATCTGAAAACAAGAGTAAATAGGATTTGACACTTATAACAGAACTTATACACAAAACATACAAATTGCTGAATGAAATTTGCAGAAACATTCCCGGTCGAGAAATACTTCGACCGAAAATATTTCGGTTGAGAAGAGTTCGACCGAATAAGTTTCTGGAAACCGACTAGCTCAGTCTGCTATAAATTTAATTAGAATTATGAATGAATCTTTAAGACAACTCACACATTGATATTTGCAACATGCCTTCACTTGAATCATATAGGTCCATTCTAAGTATTCCTTGATCTAGTTACATAAAAACCATGGGTTAAATTTCATGCTTCAATTGTTCTATCATAGATATGCTTCATCAAGATCATTATGTTTCATTGGTTTAAAATAAGCTTTGATTCATATATACAAACCATGAATGATCATTGTGATTCAGATAATTGCAAATGTCATTAGCATAAAAGCATCTTGACATAATAGATAATGCTTGTGGACACAACTTGTGATGATGATGTTGCTATGACAAGCCAAATGATGCCTCTTAGAACAAAATATTAATGTTTTTATCTATTTTCTTGTTCTAAGAAATCAAAAGCAAAAATCTTGACTTTAAAGATATTAATCTTGCTTTCAAAATATATGTTTCTAAAAGAATCTTATGATAAGGGTATAAGAAGAAATGGGATTTGATATTTCTGTACCCATAGCAAAGCATATGAAACATCATTTACAATGAATGTAAAACATGCATTCTAGAAAAATCAAGGTCAAAGACTTCACTATGATGCTCATATTAAGTCTTCATAATAGGTATATCTTAATGCGCTTCAAATTGATATTTATAGCTATCTGCAGAAATTATACTTCACATATGAATGTTTATCTTGGAAATCTGCAGAATTTGCCTCTTGGTTAAAATTAAAATTGACCAAGGGGCGCCATGGTCGTAGTCCAGGGCGACCTAAAATAAGCTTTGACAACATGCTTATTTGGACATCATTTTTTATTGTACTTAATCTTAGTATACTTTTAATAAAGGTCAAAATCAAAAAATTAAAATCATTTGTGACCTTAGAAAGCTTTAATTTGCTTTAATTATAAGATTAAGGGGGAGCTTATAACAACAAATTGGATTAATTGATTAAGAAGCTTACAAAACCATTGTAAACATCATTTGAAGATTGTCACGACCTTAGTACTTTTACTCTTGATTATGAAGAAATCTATAAATTTCATAAAAATGATATATCTTGTAGATTAAAGGATTCTCATTTAATTTAGGGCTTAACATCCCTTGATAGATGAGAAATCAATATACATTCATCATAAACTTAAAGGAAATTTCATATCATTTCAAGGCTTAACATCTATTGCAAATGATTGAGAAACAAATTATGGATAAATTAGACAAAAATGATATTAAATCCATGTGCCTAATAGGATATCTATTTAAGGGGGAGCATAATATAAAATTAAGGGGGAGAAGAAAAATAAAATATTCAACTTGGATATCTTTTTGAAATGACAAAGGGGGAGAAAGAATACAAAATCAAAAATATAAATGAGTTTCATCTTGATGGCTAGCATTCACTTGCAAAAACAAGAAATGGCTACAAAAGGTAAAATTCAGGTATGAAACTCACATGATTTATATTTCCTTATTTTATATTTAGGAAATGTTTGTCATCTTCAAAAAGGGGGAGATTGTTGGCTAAATTGACATTAGCATAATCCCTTTTGTTTTGATAATGACAAACATTTCATTCCTGTGGTTTTAACGTGCTATTTGAGTATTTCAGGAACAAGCATATAAGGTGGTAGATAACAAAGACTTGAAAGAAACAATTTGATAAAATCGCTTTATTTTCATGATTGTAATCAAATGTAAATGCTTGTACAAGTATATAATGTACAAGTAATTAGATATCATGTAAATCAAGCGTTTAGATCTTCCCTATCCACTCACAACACTTAGATAGGCCATTCCCCAAGATAGTATCACAATTGCACATTGATACACACACTTAGTAAATGAATACATTGAGTCAGTAATTTTCTCGGTCGACAAATCA
Organism: Alisma plantago-aquatica; assembly: GCA_963693085.1. Taxonomy (NCBI): domain Eukaryota; kingdom Viridiplantae; phylum Streptophyta; class Magnoliopsida; order Alismatales; family Alismataceae; genus Alisma; species Alisma plantago-aquatica. Next base: position 1,417,077,393 of record OY856410.1, on the reverse strand, counting down.
TCGATCGAGAAAATATCGGTCGACAAATCTTCGACCGAGAAACTCTCGGTCGACAAAATCTTCGATCGAGAATAGACCCTACTAGCCGTTAGACCCAGCAGACAAAGTGGTTGGGAGTTGGAAATGAACGTTGTAAACACTTGTTCCAGGAGGTCCCTCGGTATACAAATCTTCGACCGAGAAGGACTCTCGGTCGACAAATTGTCGATCGAGAAAAGTTCTGTCTGCACTTTTCAAGGTCAATTAAATAGCCGTTGCAAATGCAATTAGTGGACACATAACAGCTAGTTGAGCACTAAGAACCCCCTAGAAAGTGTCTAGAATGTCCTTAAGCACTTGTAGGTCATTCCTATAAATAGGACATGCCTTAGGACACCTAAAGACACCCAAGCTACACATGTGCTACACTTGAGATTGAATACTCATTGGCAATCTGTTTTGAGTAATAGAGAAATTCCTACATTGGCTATTCATTCCCATTGCTCCAACTTCGTGTCCTATAGGCTAGTATCTCCTATCCACAACACTTACACTTCTACATACATTGGTTAGGAGATCAAAACGCTTGATATAGGAAATCAAGCCTTGAGCTACAAGTGGTATTGTAATTTCTGTTTTCTTTCTTGTTCCTTTGTATCTTTTGTATTCTCCTTGCTACTCCTAGGGTTGGAGGCTGCGGATTGGAGAAGGTTCTTCTCAGAGGAGAAGGTGGACTTCAAGCTACTTCAAGAAGGCTATCGCAACGGGAAGCTACTTCAAGAAGGTTATTGCAACGGGAAGCTACTTCAGGAGGAAGGCTGCTTCAAGGTTGGTGCAATTGCTTCTAGGTGGAGGCTGCTTCAAGGTTGGTGCGATTACTGCGAGGTGAAGGCTGTTTGAAGGGTTTAGGAAGAGAATTGTAATTTTATGTAAAGTCCTTGCGAGGTAATAAAATTAAATTCTTTCCAAATCCCGGTTGGGTAAGCAACCGGGTAGTGGACTGACTGCCTTAGTATTTGCTAAGGTAGGAACCACTCTAAATCCTTGTCCCCTTGTCTAATATTTTTGTGATTGGTTGTTTGAGTTAAATAATTGTTTAAAATTGTTTAAAATTCTATTCACCCCCCCCTCTAGTAGTTTTCAATTGGTATCAGAGCAGGCTTCAAGGAACCCTAACCAGGTCTTGAAGAATGAAGGGTGGAGGTGACTACAACCGCAGGCAAAGGAACAACTTGGACCAACCTACAACAAGTTGCAATTGGTGTCTAGGACCAAACTATACAACAATCGGTTGTCCATGGAGAGAAAAGAAGAAAGAGGAAAAGCACAAAAATTGTTTCATTGCTACAACCAATGAAGAAGAAGAAGAAGAGGTAAGCCTTCTTGATTTATCAAAAGAAGAGCTAATTTCTAGTCTTGAAGAAACACACAATAAGTATATTGAGTGCAAGAAGAAATTAAAGAAATCTAGTAAAACAAACGATGAGTTAAATGCTAGACTTCTTGCTCTTACATCCGAAAATGAAGATTTATATGCTAAATTGAATAATCTTGGTTTTGAAAAAGATAGCATTGTTTCTGAAAATCGTACTTTGAAATCATCTCTAAGTAGTAGTGATGTGAAGATTTTTACTCTAGAAACAAATTATGATCTTCTATATCAAGAAAAGGTTGGATTACTTGCAAAGTTAAATGATCTTCAAAAACAACCTGTTTTGTGTACACATCTAGATTATGATAATATAGTGAAAGAAAGGAATTCTTTATCATCTAATCTAGATCAAGCAAAACTAGACATTAAGAAAAGAATGGATGAGATTGCTAAGTTGCAACAAGAAGTTAGTAGGTTAAGCAACAATGGAATCCTTGATAGAATATTGGATGATTCCTATCATCAAATTGGGATAAGAGGACTAGGTTATAAGCCCAAAGGGAAATCTCATCAACAACCTAGTTGGAGAAAGACACGAGCACATCAAGCTACATTTGTACCAAAGAACAACCTAGAACAAAACCATAGAAAAAGACTTGAGGTTGATTCTATATGTTGCCATTATTGCTCACGTCTTGGACATTACTCTTTTTCATGCCCATACAAGAAAAAGAATGTTGAGTTAGTATGGGTTCCAAAACCCCCAAACTAAATGAATAAAATAAGTTGAGATATGACCAAAGACTCTAAGTTGTATATCTCTATGTCTATCTCAACTTAACATAATAGGACACCAAGTTAATCCAAGAAATTAAATTTCCAAATATACATCTTAAACTACTTGTTTAGTTTGGATTCACAAAATGTATATGATTAGTTGAGATTTAACCTAAATATTGCTTTGATATTTAAATATCTCAACAAAATAGAGCTTTAACTTTCATACTTTTGCTTTTAATTATAAACAATATTTGAAAACAGGTTTGAAACAACACAGAACCTTTCTCAGTCGAGACACTGTCGACCGAGGGACCTGTCGGTCGAGAAATGGTCGACCGAGCAGGCTTCTGTTGTCAAGTCTGACATAAATCTTCTGAAATTGTTTTTCAATCAACCTAGTTTGCTATCAAATTGTTATTGATGATTGAATTAACATGCAAATCAAAAATAAAATCTTGGAAGACAATTTTTGTAGCAAGACATATTGATCATTTACATTATATAACATTATGAGTAGAAAATCCTTAAACATATTGCTAAAGTGTTGTAAGAAGACTAATCTTGAACAAACCTTATTCATTGTTTGAAAAGTTTCTTCGGCATGATCAGTTATAAAAGTTTGTCTTAAAATTGAAAACTTATATGAGACTATTTTGGTTTACTCTCAATGGTTGGATTTAAAACTGAAAAATCATGATTAGCTTAACCAAGGAAATTACTGTTTTATCATAATTTACATGGTTTTCCTAAGTAATCCTTGGAATATCTATACATGAACCATGTATGTGTTGCAATTTAAATTATTGCACCATGGATATGCTTCTACCTCTCTATAGCATCATGATTATTATAACTATGTTTCTTTAGAACAAATTTTTTTAATGTTTATCCATTTATTTGTTCTAAGAAATAAAAAGTAAGGATTCAAGGAAAAATGCTTCTAAAGTATATTATCTGAAAACAAGAGTAAATAGGATTTGACACTTATAACAGAACTTATACACAAAACATACAAATTGCTGAATGAAATTTGCAGAAACATTCCCGGTCGAGAAATACTTCGACCGAAAATATTTCGGTTGAGAAGAGTTCGACCGAATAAGTTTCTGGAAACCGACTAGCTCAGTCTGCTATAAATTTAATTGGAATTATGAATGAATCTTTAAGACAACTCACACATTGATATTTGCAACATGCCTTCACTTGAATCATATAGGTCCATTCTAAGTATTCCTTGATCTAGTTACATAAAAACCATGGGTTAAATTTCATGCTTCAATTGTTCTATCATAGATATGCTTCATCAAGATCATTATGTTTCATTGGTTTAAAATAAGCTTTGATTCATATATACAAACCATGAATGATCATTGTGATTCAGATAATTGCAAATGTCATTAGCATAAAAGCATCTTGACATAATAGATAATGCTTGTGGACACAACTTGTGATGATGATGTTGCTATGACAAGCCAAACGATGCCTCTTAGAACAAAATATTAATGTTTTTATCTATTTGCTTGTTCTAAGAAATCAAAAGCAAAAATCTTGACTTTAAAGATATTAATCTTGCTTTCAAAATATATGTTTCTAAAAGAATCTTATGATAAGGGTATAAGAAGAAATGGGATTTGATATTTCTGTACCCATAGCAAAGCATATGAAACATCATTTACAATGAATGTAAAACATGCATTCTAGAAAAATCAAGGTCAAAGACTTCACTATGATGCTCATATTAAGTCTTCATAATAGGTATATCTTAATGCGCTTCAAATTGATATTTATAGCTATCTGCAGAAATTATACTTCACATATGAATGTTTATCTTGGAAATCTGCAGAATTTGCCTCTTGGTTAAAATTAAAATTGACCAAGGGGCGCCATGGTCGTAGTCCAGGGCGACCTAAAATAAGCTTTGACAACATGCTTATTTGGACATCATTTTTTATTGTACTTAATCTTAGTATACTTTTAATAAAGGTCAAAATCAAAAAATTAAAATCATTTGTGACCTTAGAAAGCTTTAATTTGCTTTAATTATAAGATTAAGGGGGAGCTTATAACAACAAATTGGATTAATTGATTAAGAAGCTTACAAAACCATTGTAAACATCATTTGAAGATTGTCACGACCTTAGTACTTTTACTCTTGATTATGAAGAAATCTATAAATTTCATAAAAATGATATATCTTGTAGATTAAAGGATTCTCATTTAATTTAGGGCTTAACATCCCTTGATAGATGAGAAATCAATATACATTCATCATAAACTTAAAGGGAATTTCATATCATTTCAAGGCTTAACATCTATTGCAAATGATTGAGAAACAAATTATGGATAAATTAGACAAAAATGATATTAAATCCATGTGCCTAATAGGATATCTATTTAAGGGGGAGCATAATATAAAATTAAGGGGGAGAAGAAAAATAAAATATTCAACTTGGATATCTTTTTGAAATGACAAAGGGGGAGAAAGAATACAAAATCAAAAATATAAATGAGTTTCATCTTGATGGCTAGCATTCACTTGCAAAAACAAGAAATGGCTACAAAAGGTAAAATTCAGGTATGAAACTCACATGATTTATATTTCCTTATTTTATATTTAGGAAATGTTTGTCATCTTCAAAAAGGGGGAGATTGTTGGCTAAATTGACATTAGCATAATCCCTTTTGTTTTGATAATGACAAACATTTCATTCCTGTGGTTTTAACGTGCTATTTGAGTATTTCAGGAACAAGCATATAAGGTGGTGGATAACAAAGACTTGAAAGAAACAATTTGATAAAATCGCTTTATTTTCATGATTGTAATCAAATGTAAATGCTTGTACAAGTATATAATGTACAAGTAATTAGATATCATGTAAATCAAGCATTTAGATCTTCCCTATCCACTCACAACACTTAGATAGGCCATTCCCCAAGATAGTATCACAATTGCACATTGATACACACACTTAGTAAATGAATACATTGAGTCAGTAATATTCTCGGTCGACAAATCGTCGATCGAGAAAATATCGGTCGACAAATCTTCGACCGAGAAACTCTCGGTCGACAAAATCTTCGATCGAGAATAGACCCTACTAGCCGTTAGACCCAGCAGACAAAGTGGTTGGGAGTTGGAAATGAACGTTGTAAACACTTGTTCCAGGAGGTCCCTCGGTCGACAAATCTTCGACCGAGAAGGACTCTCGGTCGACAAATTGTCGATCGAGAAAAGTTCTGTCTGCACTTTTCAGGGTCAATTAAATAGCCGTTGCAAATGCAATTAGTGGACACATAACAGCTAGTTGAGCACTAAGAACCCCCTAGAAAGTGTCTAGAATGTCCTTAAGCACTTGTAGGTCATTCCTATAAATAGGACATGCCTTAGGACACCTAAAGACACCCAAGCTACACATGTGCTACACTTGAGATTGAATACTCATTGGCAATCTGTTTTGAGCAATAGAGAAATTCCTACATTGGCTATTCATTCCCATTGCTCCAACTTCGTGTCCTATAGGCTAGTATCTCCTATCCACAACACTTACACTTCTACATACATTGGTTAGGAGATCAAAACGCTTGATATAGGAAATCAAGCCTTTAGCTACAAGTGGTATTGTAATTTCTGTTTTCTTTCTTGTTCCTTTGTATCTTTTGTATTCTCCTTGCTACTCCTAGGGTTGGAGGCTGCGGATTGGAGAAGGTTCTTCTCAGAGGAGAAGGTGGACTTCAAGCTACTTCAAGAAGGCTATCGCAACGGGAAGCTACTTCAAGAAGGTTATTGCAACGGGAAGCTACTTCAGGAGGAAGGCTGCTTCAAGGTTGGTGCAATTGCTTCTAGGTGGAGGCTGCTTCAAGGTTGGTGCGATTACTTCGAGGTGAAGGCTGTTTGAAGGGTTTAGGAAGAGAATTGTAATTTTATGTAAAGTCCTTGCGAGGTAATAAAATTAAATTCTTTCCAAATCCCGGTTGGGTAAGCAACCGGGTAGTGGACTGACTGCCTTAGTATTTGCTAAGGTAGGAACCAATCTAAATCCTTGTCCCCTTGTCCAATATTTTTTTGATTGGTTGTTTGAGTTAAATAATTGTTTAAAATTGTTTAAAACTCTATTCACCCCCCCCCCTCTAGTAGTTTTCAGGCTATGCATGCACCTCCTATATATACAACCACACATTTTCATATGCTCCTTTATAGTTTCTTTACATCTCTCTCTCTCTCTCTTTCTTGGCATACAAGAAAGATGTAAAAAGGCAAGGCACTTATCACATTCTATAAATATATCGTAACCATCCTTCCTTAAGTGTTAAAAAGATATTTTCTTTAGTCCATATTTAGTTTCCCACCAAATAAAGGAGAAAGGCAAGACATATAGGTTAGGAAGAATTGAATATATCCTCCTTATTTGCTCTTATATATTTCTAACTTTTCTTCTAATGAAAGCTTTTTGACTTTTATTCTAATAAAACTAAAAGTCATAAAAAGACACTACCTTATTGGATAATGAATTCTAGATTATTCACTTATCTTCCTTTTCCCAAAGTATTCCTTAAATCCATTATAGGTATTCATTAATCTCCTTTCCAATTAATATCTATCATGTTGGGATTTATTAGGATAACTTTCTAATATTAAACTTTCTCTTTTGACATTATTTTAAACAATACCAATATCCCATGGCATATCCCTTTTCCTAAAATTTGACTCTTTCCTTTATTACTTCCAAGTTAATACAAAATATTCTCATTTGATGCCTTAACCATTGTGTTGCCAATCTTGGTTAGATAATTATCCTTTTAATGATCTAAACACTATGTATTTTATTTTTCCTTGAAAATCTACATATGGTTTCATATTTTGGTTATGCAAATATTTGAACAAGCCATTGTCATTAATTCACGTACAAATTCTTTTATTTAACTTATGCCACAAGAACCATTGCCACAAAAGGTGATTAACATTATTATTACACCAATAATACTATTGGGTAATTTTTTTTATCAATTCATGGCTTAAATTTATACAATTCAAATTTACTAAAATTGAGGATATAACATTCACCCCTCCTTGAAAGGAATTATGTCCCCAAAATTCAAACATGTTAAAGTTAATGTGAAAGATAACTCAACTTAATTTCACAACTTAGGGTTGGCAACCCTACTTAGATTATCTTTAATCATGCAAATCCCCCATATTATGACTGAGTTTGATACCTTAATTCAATTTAGGATATATCCACATCCTTACTATTTACATGATATCATTTCTTGGTGATTACATTTTCATGGGTGTTTTCAATTTGACTTGGTGACTATACTTTTCATCTAAGTTTTCCAACCTATTATTCATTTATTATCACATAAGGGTGAGGTACACCTCCAACCCTAGATCAAGTCATTAATTTCAACTTAAGAAATTCACTCTCTTGTGTCAATTTTGAGCATATCATGTGTCTACCCAGTCTCTCTCCCCCATAATGAGATGAATTAAGCACTTGACTGCAGCCCAAATCGAAGCTCATCCCATTCCAAGAGTAGAGACGATATATCTACACATTACTTAAAATTTCTCATTTTAGGTAGAATCATTCTTAATATGACTCTAAGACATAAATTACCTTTTTAATTATCAACTTTCTTATATTTCAGAGGTCAAAAGTGTTTTTTCACTCTTGAGTTTGTATGCAACTCCTTTTAAGATTTTCATTATTACATTACTTCTTTGTGTCTCTTACATTTACACCTCAGGTATTATGAGCTTTAGAAACATCCTTGAGGTCTCTAGGGGTATAGGTACTTTTGTAGTGATATCATCCTTATGCATCTAGGGAGTGCCTCTCACATTCACCCATTGGGCCACATGAACATCATGAAGGTGGCCAATCTCTTGAAACATGTGCCTTGAGAAAACATAGTTGTTACCTCTTGACCAAATGGTCTTGTGCATTCAAGGAACAATCAACTCCTAATCCCATCAGTCCATGTACCTTTAATACTCCCTACTTGACCTTAGGATTGACTCAGACTCTTTCCTTCTCAAGGGTTCATCATTAGCACATTATTTTCATAGGCACTTCTTTAAACTGAATTCATCCATTTCTTATAATGTTCATTACTCACTTTATGTCCCCTCATTGGACTCATGGCAACATTTCTTTTCTGGGCTTGGTCTCATACGGACAGCCACTTCCATACTGACTTTTCCTCATTTCCCTCAGAGATGACGTACTTGAGTTCAAAGAATCATACTCAATATATGTGATTTTAATTCTTTGCATGGTTATCTCAATCTTTAAAATGATTTAGTCAACTTACCTTTCTAGTGCAAGTCCTAACCTAGGGTGTTGTCCTTTCTCTTAGGAGGAAGTTAGGCTCTCTAACTGCAACCTGACCCTATAGGTCTAGGGTTTTGCCTCCCCCATAGGTCCCTTTCCCACTCTTGGGTGGACCCACCTAGGTTGGCACACTAGCCCTACAAGTTGAACTAAGGGTTTCATATTATCATCTTTATGCATTGTTTTATCATTATAACTTCTCAATCATCGCTGCTCAATATCTGGTGTCTACCCACTCACTGGGGGAGACTATCATACTCACTCTCTAGGAGCATTCCATATTCATCCAAAGATAGCGGTAAGGCAATGAGCAAGTTATATTTATATTTTCATTTTTATGTATGATCATTGGTTACTTATGTTTCTCATGTATATAATCATGTGATTTCTTTCTAACTTCTTAACTTATCCTGTGTGGGAACTCCATTTTAGGAGTATTCATGTGGGGAACCCTTTCTCTACTATGGTCCCTGTAGTGGACACATATATTTGGGCCTTAGCTTGATCACCTATCGGGTTCATATGGTTAGGGTGTTATATCACCACACTATTCACATTTCTCATGATTAGGGTTTTAGGGTTAGGGTTAGAGACTACACCCTACCTCTTAGGGTTTCCATTTCCCTTGACCCCCTAGGGTTCTTCTAAACCAACCATAGTCCCATCTAGGGTTAGCCTCCTAGGGAAAACCCATACAATGTTTTCTCTTTACTTTATCATTATCTCCACATCACATGTAAATTATTATTTCCACATTACATGTACATTATCATTTCTATATTACATGTACATTAATTGTCGGATGATGCCTTAATCCTACTTCTTCTCAAAAACCCTAACTTTATATGAAGAGAGAACTATTATTTTAGGGTTTATTAAGTAAGTGGATGAGAAATGGATGAATCAAGATGAGAAGTAAACCTAAAGGTATTTTATTTCGAGCAAAATCTTTTGACTTTGGCCAGGCAGGATGCACAGGTCTGGGAGTCCTCGCAAGATGACTAGAGATGCAGAGGAAAATTTTGCCAGCCCCCATTCATGTTCCCTTCTAGACACCATCGCCTTTAGAAAATGCCCTAATAATTCCCTCATATTTATACATATTACTTGAAATTATAAACTATTAAATATTATTTGAAAAATCTGGTTCTCTGATACCAAATGTAATGACCTCACTTTCCGCATCCCCCAATTAAGGAAAGGCCTTCAAGTTGAGAGTCATTACCTATATTCCCAAGGATCTAGATTAGTCAAATAACAAATAATAGAAAACAATTTCAATTTACTTTCAAATATCATTTACAAATTGTAAAAATATATATCTCATGGAACTAATGCCTATTGAGAAAGGGTATCATCTATCTAGTCCTCCTTGGTATAGCTTTAATACCTTTGATATCTTTCATTTTATTATTCATGTATTTCTATCATGTGAAACATATGCCTAAAATGCCGACAAACAAAACACACACAACATATTATTATACTGTGTATGTGGGGTGCAACCACAATGTATGCAACTAACATGATCACATAATAAACATCAAATATTGCAAATAAGAACTCGCATATTATTTACGTATCCTAACCCTTACTGGATATATTATCTTGGGTGTGATCACTGACCCATACAGGGCTCGTGTGCATAACCCCTTGATATATGTCATCCTAGGGTTTAGAATATTAACAATTACTTATGTGATACTCATATTGGCTTTATAATTGAACATGAATTAAATAAACAACCAACAATTAGTTATCAAATCGCTCCTCAAGCATCGGCAAACTATATTTTGGGTAGTCATAATCGTAATCACATACCTTGATGTTGAGCCATGCAGAACATGCAATATATATACTTCAAGAATATTATCCAATCTATAAGAAATCCAAGAAATTAACTTTAATTTGCATGTTTATAAATCCTAAAGTGTCACTAAATATATTGATCGCATTAAAACCCTATTCGGTCCTAATTTTGGTTTTTAAGGTTTCCTTATACCGAGTTATGATTAGGGTTATGCTTCATTACCCTAATATCCATGTTTATGAATCTAATGACTTAAGAATCCTAATTCATGTTAAGTTTAGTCATGATTATTACATCTACCACATTATTGAATCATGAATACTCAACTCAGATTAACATCATTACTAACATGGCAAAATATGACCTTGTTTTCATTACCTTATTTATTCACGTGTATGATTATCCACTTTGTTAATACTAATTATCATCTTTATTATCTTGGTCATTATGGAAAACATATTATGTTCCAAATTATCAGATAAAGCATAAAAGAAGGACCTTTTAACATTTTAAACACTCCAATCTAGGGTTTAAGTGCTTTAATCTCCACTTTAACTCATGTTGCACTACTTTTATAATTGAAATAAGAATTAGGCCTGAAATATATTTTATTTAGATTACCCTCATTTCCTTGATAAATTTTCATATATGGTTTGTCTAAATCTGATCATCCTAGCATTTTCTATGAGTTTTTGCAAAATAAACATTTAAAGAGCCAATCACATAATGCCATGTCAGCATAATACCTTATTACGTGCATAGGAGGTCGACCCACGGTTCAACCTAATTTCCCCCCTATACCGGCCGGTCTGGGGCTGAACCAGAGGGGCTCCAACTGCGCCTTCTCCCTCACGCTGCGTGTGAGATGGCACAGACGCACCTCGTTTCGTCCGTCATCTTCTCCAGCAGGAGGAAGCCGGTCATCATCACCTACCCTAGCTGACGGTTTGGCCCAAAAGATGCGGCTAGATCTTCTACTGCTCCTCCACACTCAAAGCGGGACCACCATGGCTTCCTTTTGTGCCAAACCCCTCGAGTGCAGCCTTTGTTGTCGAGGGTGCCGCCTGCTAGAGTTCTATGTGCTTGTGTTGCCGCTTGCGACCAAGGGCGGCATGCCCTCTACCTAGCCTACCCAGACATGACAAGGGGCTTCATACGGCTGATAGTGGATGGAACGAAAGGAGTTGAAGCTTCGTCCTCCACTCAGGTTATGATGTCACTGTCGATGCCTCCCTCACCTGCCGCTTGAGTTGAAGAGGCACACCCAGAGTTGCCCAACACTTCTCCAGTGGGGACCTGTGGTGGCGCCTCGACCTGTCGTTACTCATCTTCGTCCAGCGCTGCCTCCCCTTCAATGGCATCGGGCATTTTCTCTCCTTTTGAGAAGACTCAGTGGCTGAGAGCCCCGACTCTCCATCGTCGCCCCATAGCACCACTGGTGCCGGTTCCCAGAAGGTAGAATAGAGAGGTAAGGGAGGTGCATCTGTAGATCACTACTGCATTGCAGAGAAGAAAGGAAAAGCATTGTGGACCCCTCAAGGCTCTATATGTTGTGCATGGGTTCTCAGGGGTGTTGCAGCATCCAACCTTGGTTGTCCCATTCACTCCCCTTGGGAGGTTAAGTCGGCAGGGTTGAAGCTGTCGTCTCTTTGTTTCCTCCAGGTTGTAGGGCAAGCCACGAAGGTAAACCCTGACGATGATGTTATGGCAGGAGGTATGAGGGAGAGGGGTATAGGTTCGATTGGCTATGCATGTACCTCCTATATATATACACCCACCCATTTTCATATGCTCCTTTCTCATTTCTTTACATCTCTCTCTCTCTCTTGGCATACAAGAAAGATGTAAAATGGCAAGACACTTATCACATTCTATAAATATATCATAACCTTCCTTCCTTAAGTGTTAGAAAGATATTTCCTTTAATACATATTTGGTTTCCCACCAAATAAAGGAGAAAGGAAAGACATCTAGGTTACGAAGTAATTGAATATATTCTCCTTATTTTTTCTTACTTTTCTTCTAATGAAAGATTTTTGGCTTTTATTCTAATAAAATCAAAAGTCATGAAAAGACACTACCTTATTGGATGATGGATTCTAGATTATTCTCTTATCCTCCTTTTCCCAAAGTATTCCTTAAATCCATTATAGGAATTCATTAATCTCCTTTTAGATCTATATCTAATATCTTGGGATTTATTAGGATGACTTTCTTATGTTAAACTTGCTCTTTTGACATTATTTTAAACAATACCATTGTCCCATGGAATATCCCTTTTCGTAAAATTCACCTCTTTCCTTTATTACTTCCAAGTTATGACAAAATATTCTCATTTGATGGTTTAACCATTGCGTTGCCAATTTTGGTTAGATAATTATCCTTTTAATAATCTAAACACCATGTATTTTGTTTTCCCTTAAAAATCTACACATTGTTTCATATTTTGGTTACACAAATATTTCAACAAGCCATTGTCATTAATTCATGTACAAATTCTTTTATTTAACTTGTGCCACAAACAACCATATCACAAAGGTGATTATCATTATTATTCCACCAATAATACCATTGGGGGAAAGTTATCAATTCATGGCTTAAATTTATACAGTTCATTTTGCTAAAATTGAGGATATAACAACTGTCACCAATATGGACACTGGAAAAGGAATTGCCCTCTCTTTTTGGAGGAATTAAAGAAGACGAAGGAAGGGGTAGAGACCTATACTTTTGGTATAAATGTTACAAGATAAATCCAATTACTTCTTCATCTTGGGTATGTGATACCAGATGTAGATCTAACATACATTGATTTGTAGGATCTGACAAGAAGTAAAGCCTTTATGAAAGGGCAAGGATGGACTGTGAGGAGCAAGAGTTGCTACAAATTTATTCTACATTTAGAATTTATCTTAGCCCACTAGGCATGTAGTAGAGTTAGTTGAACTGCTATTTCATTATGCCAATAATAGAAACATTTTACTTTATGCATCTTGTATGAACAAGGATGATTATAAATAAATAAAGAGTTGTTAATGGTTCTATTCAAAGGTATGATCTTGTATGGATATGCCCCAAATGTCTTATGATATTTATATAAAAGGATCAAAATATTAATGTTTATGACGTAAATACCTGAAGGATTACAATTGATAACTCAAACAATCGATATCTATAGTATTGTGTCTAGAGCACGTATGAGAAATGCATTTCTAGAACATATTGATGTTTATGTACATTCTTTTGGTTATTGAACCAATATGAGACATTCAAGTCTTACATATGGAAACATGACAAACCACCTCTCACTAGGTGTAGTGGAAAGACCTTCAGAATAAATAGATAGTTATTTGCACCTCATTACATGTACTGATGATATGATGATATGTGTTCAGTAAAATACAAATATCTTGAAGTGTTCAAGTAGATTACATGTATGAAGTACACAACTTCCTTAAAGGTACTAAGATACTTTGATATGATCAAATGTCAAAATACTTTATAGGAACAGTTTGAGATCCTTCTGGAGAGACTGTGATAGTGTATTACAATCAACTCCACCTGAAACATGATTATGTATCAGAAAGAATGAATCACAACATGAAGAGTCATGATGTGATTATCATTTAATATAATCTTCTAATAAGCTTAGCACTAAAACAAAGTACCATCTAAGATGGTTTAGTGGACAACATATGAGATATGGTATGTCTTAAGGATTGAAACTTATGCAAGAAAATAGTTTCTTGAAAAGATTCAGTCACATAAATGTTAGTTTGTTGGACATTATTTATCTAAATCCAATAATAAAAGAATTTTGTTGCTGGAATGGATGAATTCTAAAAGAGTTATTAGGAGTAAAGTAGAAGTCAAAAAGCTCAAGATCAATAAGAAAACATTTGAACCTAAGGAGGTACAATGAGAATTTGTAGAATAACAAGTTGTTGGTAAAATCTCAAGTTCTCTATGTAACAAAAATCTCATAGTTCTAGTAGAACACACCTGAGATTAAAAGATTGTGAATCCTATAACTCAGATAAGTTGTGAGTTGATCATAAGATGATGAGACAACAATCAAATAATAACTATTGAGGGACCAGAGTCTGAGAAATGACTTGAGGCCATTATATCTAGAATGGAATCCATGAACACAAACAAGGCATGACCTTTGTGGTACCACATAAGGTGCAGTTGATTTTTCATAAGGAAGACCAACATAGATAACATAAAAGGACATATTGGTTGCTAAAGGTTTTTCAAATGAGTTAAAAGTGTTGAACATGATGTAATCACTTCACCAATTGACATGCTTATTTTGCAACTTATTAAGATTATGGGATTTGGCATATGGAGATTAAAACCACATTCCTTAATAGGAATAATTGAGATGATGTGTACGTGACACATCATGAAGGTTTTATAACTCCATCAATGCAAATAAAGTCTATAAGCTAAAATGTTCAATCTAGAGGTTGAAATAAGCATCTCAGAACTAGAATTTAAGATTTAACAAGATAGTCAAAGATTTTGACTTGATTCAAGATAAAACATGAAATATGTGATTACAAAAGATTTAGTGGGAGCATATAAATATTCCACATAGTGATGACGAATGACAAATCTATACTTAGTGGGAGCATATAAATATTCCACATATTGATGAGGAATAAAATATCAATACTAAGTATTGAAACCTGGCATGGAAATCACCTTCAGTAAGAAGGATTAGGTGAAACATCCAATGTGATAGGAGTTGAGAACTATAGATATAGTTTTGGAAAGTTTCTTAACCTAAATACGAGCACATATATTGGCAAGATGTTGAAGGGATCAGAATGAAGGATTCCATGAGAGAATCTATCCATATAGATGAGATTAGTTTCCCAAGAATCCAGTGTTCCAATTCTTTTGAAGAATGGGAGACATGCCATATGCATTCACATTTGGATCTATCTACAAAAAAGTGTACTCATCCCATTATCTTGTATGTATTGGGCATAACAAGCTAATTTCAGTCAAAATATAACGAAGGTCATTGGAATACCATAAAGAACGTGCATTAGTACTTGAGAAGCAATAAAGGATCAGTTGTTGCACTATGGTAATAAAGGAAGAGTTGCATGTAAAGGGTTACATCGATGCAAGCTTCTGAAATGACAAAGAATAATCTCAATATAAAACTATTTTTTTAATCTTACAAGAAGTGTTTTAAGTTGGGAAGGGTTCTGAACTACAAACCATTGTTCTAATTCTACAATAGAAGTGTATGTCCTGGTGTTATGAACGCATGAGTGACTACTGTATGGATCTAGAAGTTCCTATAAATGAACTTGTGAGATGTTCCAACAATTGATGACACAATATATATACTATGACAACAATGGAGATACTGGTTATGGAATTAATATCAGATAGAATACTACAACAATTCCATCTCATATAAAATGCCATACAGTGAAAAGATGTGAAACATGCAATATAACGACTAAAGGCAATATGTTGCTAACCTACTGAATTAACACTTACACATCAAAAACATGATGGACATGTTTAGATCACTAAGAATGAGATTCATGAGTGATTGGCTCTAAGTGCAAGAGGGAGTGAATTGGTATGTATGCCCAGAGAGAAAATCATATGATGATTGCAATGACATATTATATAATGAATTTGATTCATAATAAAAAAGGTAAGCTTCCAATTCATTTTGTTTCACTCAATTATGAGATAATGAGGAAACATAATGAATACCTAAAGAATGGCATTACTCAGTGATGTATGTCTTCAAGTACGTGACTTGGACAATGAGAACATAAGGATGTTAAAAATATGTACATTCTTATTATATACCTGGTCGGATGTTATTGTGGAAGGAAGATAGACAACAATAACACATAAGACTAGAATGTGGGTTGGTTAATGACAATATCTCATCAATCATGATATGTGATATCAAACCAAGCACACAGATACTTGTTAGAAAATAATGTATCAGAAAGATCCACCTTGAGAGTGATCTTTGGAAACCATAATTGGTGGTCATAATAATCTCTCATAGTGAAGGTCATGATTGTAATTGTTAGACTTGAAGTCACTACACTCATCACATGTCATTTGATGTGTTTTGACATCATCCTCCATGATCCTGAATAAGGATTGCCATAAAGGTGATGATTGAATGCAATATAACACGTGGGGATGATTGTGGATGATGTAGATGGTATTTATCCCTCCTACATGAGTTTGATATCCTGACCACTTGATAAGCTAGATTGAGAAAAGCATGCACATGTACATGTAAATCAACATATGATATTGAGATCATATATATCTCAGACAGTCTACTCTAGTTCAAGGAACACGGATATATTGAACATTGAAAGGATGACAATTCCATGCCTCAAGTTCAATAAGGATATCAAATACAAATAAATTATACAATCATCATAACAAGTATCACATATTATAGGTTGAAGTAGTTCTCTAACTTTCCATTTACTTGGGTAGTAATGATGTGTGACTAGGCACCTCTCTTTGCTTCTGATGTCATAAATGAGTTATTGACATTCACTACCAACGTAATTTAGAACCTATAGGGTCACTCACATAATAATTAATTTGGAATAGGAGTTTGATCACAAATGATAATTAAATTGACAAATAAAGTGTTTAGGTATTCAATTTGAGCCAGGAATTAACTGACTAGACTCCCAACCGACTGGTTCAAGTGTTGAACCGACCAGTTGGAGTGTTAGGTTGATTGAAAATTACATTGACTGAATTTTGGCTGAACTAGGGTGCAAAACAACCGGTTCACTTAGTAAACCAATTGGTTTGAGTTTGTGAGACAGCCATTTCGTGAAGCAAGACACCCGGTTCGTGGTTCAATTTGACCGAATCAGATATTAGTGTTGACGTCATGTTGTGCATTAATTGGATTAGAATTTCCAATACAATTGTGACTTGGAAATATGACAAAATGACCGGTTCACTGGGTGAACTGATCAGCTCACATGCCAACTGATCGATTCACTTGTGAACTGACCGCTTCGCCTGTCGCATGTTGCAAATTTTTTTTGAATTTTTTTGTGAAATTTTGGTCCCTTCCACCCCCACAGAGATTGGGAACCCTGACCCTACCCCCCATAAATAGAGGGGTACTGGGGGCTTCTTCGACAGAACTCAATTGTCTCTGACAATTGTTTGTCCTCTCTAGTTGTGGTAACTGAGAGAACCTGAGCAAGTCATTCTCGCTAAATGGATGGATAGTAAATGAGAACTATTGTGTGAGAGCAAGTTGGTGACTAGTACACCAATGGGAGGGACAACTCCTTGTGTGTTATTCTAAAATGATAGGAGTTTCTAGTTTTCCGTGTGGACTACTCTAGAGGCATGGATACTTTTTCCTCTCAGAGAAGATCGTCAACCCACTGTCCATGGTGATCAACTAGGAGCCTGATGTAGATGTTGTTCGAGTGTGACTTGAATAAAGGGTGCACAACAATGACAACAAGATTGTGGTTGTACTTGCTCCAGGACTAGGTATATCCTCTAGATCATCCTTCCCATTACATAGTTGTTGGCGCGATCTACAAGTTTATGGGAAATATGGACAACATTTTTTAATTTCTACTACCTATTATGATGCCATATTTTTCTAAAAATATTTATAAAGATTGTATCTTTTTAAAGGGTTACTAATCTTTAAAAAGATTGTTGACTTCTGAAAAGATTATTAATATTTAAAAAGATTGTTTTTTTTTAGATGGTTAACCTTTAAAATGATGTTCAATTTGAGATTTTTAATCTTTAAAAAGATTACTCTTTTGAGATTGTTAATCAATACATATAATATTTTGTTTGAGATTGTTAATCATAAAAATATTGTTCAATTTGAGATTGTTAGTCTTTTAAAATGATTGTTCAATTTGAGATTATTAACTTTTAAAAAGATACTTTACTTTGAGATTGTTAACTGTTAAAAAGATATTTCAGATTGAGATTGTTAATATTTATAAGATTTCTTCATATTGAGATTGTTAATTTTTAAAAAGATTGTGTGTTCTCAACAAGATTGTTAGCCTTCTTAGAAGATTGTTGAACCTGTACATGAAAGGGTTTAGAAATAATCTCAAATATTCTCAACAGACAAAGTAAGATGTACGTATAGGAAATACATGACCCTCTCCTTTATCCTATGAGTTTATCTTGGTGTTACGTTCTCACTTGAATATGACCTATATGAGAGGGGTTGATCCTTATGTTATCTATGAGAAGATGGCTCCCTGATGCATCGAATATTATCCTCTTTCCATAGGCTATTTTATTATGTACTTCATGCATATTTGCTCATTTTGATACTACTTATGCATTATTTATCACCATTAACTTGTGACACAATATTGCATCAAATATTACCTATTTTCACGCTCTGAATAATTCAAGCACCTATGTGGATGTATTTTTATCCAAAGAACAACAAATCATCACATTCATCAAAGCGAGTCATTTGGATCATCTTCGCTAGGGGTTTTCACTATTTCTCTAATGTTTACCTCATTTTCTCCTCTCCCATCTATGTGTCTGATAACAAAAATCATGCGGGTCTAATCCCCTACTTCCTTAGGACCCATGAGTAGCCCAATAATACATTATATTTGACAATATGAATTAAAATATATGTTTCTTCCTAATTTCTGGACATAATACTATGATTGCATAATGAACTGACTATGCTTGATCAACATATCTAATTTCTCAGATCCTTAACTGATTTGAGTGAGGAATTTAGGATTAAAAAAGTCATAGTATTATATAGTTTATACCTCTCCTCAAGAGAGGGCTTATAATTGTGAAGGAAATATCCCAGAGGATTCGTTAAAGCACCTAACTAATAGTTAAATTGCTATGAGAGTGTTGTTTATATCATATTAGGCAGTGAATTACGCTACGAGAGTGGGTAATTCCTGCTACAAGTCCCTTGGTCTAGGGTTAGGAGAGATAAATATTACTAAATGATGTCAATCACAGTGTGAACTGTGGTAAAACCATACTCTTAAGGAATCCATTCCAATTCTGATCACAAACCCATTAATTTAGTGTTAATTCTTGCAATTAGTTAATTAATTAATTAATCAATCACTTTTTTATTAGGTCAAGCTGATCAAGTCATAATTAGTAGTAGTCTTTGGAAAATGTTTGCTTGAGTTCTACATTCAAACCTCATAGACATATATTACACGATACACACATTTACATTTTATACATGTAGTTCACACACATTAAGTCTTTAGCATCGTTGTTGGTGAAATGGAAACTCCAACACTATGAGTATTGTGACCGGACAATCTAGCCCATTTATTTTATATTATTACATCTATTTTATTTTCATTAGAAATTGTGCATCAATGAAAGTCTTAGAAAAAATTAACCAGTATTCTACATTGTCATTATGCCATTAAGTTTCATGTACTAGTGCATGGTTGACGCTTGAATCATTGATTACCGAGAGTCTGCTCCAACTATTGTAGATCATGAGGAGATTTTCCATAGGGAAAGAGAGTTTGGGGCTTCAACTGAGAAGCTCATCCAAACCCCACTACAACAGGAAGAGTAAGAAAAGGAAGGAATGAAAGATCCTAATGTAGAAGAGTGAGTTGGAGCCGATCTTGAAGAGAAGATGGTCTGGGAGAAAATCAAGACATCATCAACTACAACACAATTAGGTCTAGTTGTAAAGTAATAAATTAATGTGGGCAGCTACAAAATAGATCCAGGGCTGGTGGCACTCATAAAATCTCAAGCATTCCATGGTCACAACATGGAGGATCCTATGTCTTACATCAACAATTTTGTGGAGAGTTGAGAAATGCTAAAGATTAATAGTGGATTGACAACTATTATATATTTGAATTTATTCTCGTACTCATTGGCAGATAAGGAATTTTTTTGGTTTTTAAGCCTTCCATCGGATGAAATGATAATAGTCTTCTTCTAGTGATACTTACCACCCCAGAAGACCAATGAATTGGTTGGAAAGATCCAAAACTTCAAAAAACATGCCAAAGAGTAATTTCTGAAGCCTAGGAGAAATTTTAGAACATCCTTAGGAAGGCCCTTCATCATGGGATTGACTTATATGGACAGGAGGAGACATTGTACTATGGCCTACATAAAGGGGAGAAGACTAGTCTGGTAGCACAAGAGTAAGTTTCTTTTTAAACAATAAAGCTACCAGGCGCATCATGAGATCCTAAAGAACATGGCCAAGAATCAGTCATGGGGGAGGAGTGAGAAGCAACAACAACAATTAAAAGTGTTATGGAATCAAGAGAGATCACTAAACTCAAAGACAGATGGACAGACTCACAAGGAAGCTTGAGCAAAAATCTGGCACCTCATCTAGAGGTGAAGATGAGGATTGCATGTACCTACATCAGCAATATCAACAAGATAGGGGCCTCAGTAAGATAGATAAAATTGAAGACATGCTAGGTAGTCTAGTGAGTCAGAATGAGACCTTACTGGACCATACAAAATGGTTGCAGCCTAATCATGAGGCGTAGATCCGCAACATCAAAAATCAAATTTCTCAGCTAGCAGCAGAGGTGGCTTCCATTAAGAAACATGTTCATTAGGGATTTCTTGGGAATACAGATACATCTCATCAATATCGTAAAGTAAATTTTGTCTGCATTGTCAAGGAGTCAAAACATCTTACTAAGAATTCACTGAAACAACATGCTCTAGAGTCAGATTAGGTATGTTACCAAAAGTTTCATTTCCCTAGATCCTATATGAATGACCAGGAGGATGCAAAATTCCAATGCAATATGCTCACACATGCACCTCAATAGATACATGGCCGGTGAAAACTTAAAAGGATACCACATGTTCACCAACTTTTCAGGACAAGGAACTTCAAAGTTCCACCATTTCCATTACCATGCCTCCAGTTCTAGAAAAGGTGTATGTGCAACAAGAACATGTGAAGGTTCTACTTCAGAGTGGAGCAATCACAGTCAACAAGAAGGCACCCAAAATTCAGAAGGGGCAGCCACCAGTCATTCCATCCACAAAAGATGTACCAAATTTTGTTTCATAAGCTGGCATTGAAACAAGCTTAGAGGAGGAGATCACTAATGTGCCATATGTTACTTCTCACAAGAGTATAGAGAAGCCACATGTGCCATTCTTGGATAGACTTAAGTCGAGGAAGGAGGAAAGATTATTCAAGAAATTCCTAGACATCTTCTGAAAGCTACACATCAACATCCCACTTTTGGATATGATAGAACTTATTTCTGTATATGGGAAATTTTTGAAGTATATCAAATATAAGAAAAGATGAATAAAAGATACAGATGTCTTGTATGTTGATGAAGTGGTGAGTGCAGTGATCTAGGAAAGACTTCTAATTAAGATAAAAGACCCAAGATGTTTCTGCATTTCCTATTCTATAGGCAACAAGCAGTTTCAGCAAGAATAATGTGACTCTGGGATGAGCATAAATCTCATGCCTCTTGCCACCTTTCGAAAGTTGGGATTGAAGAAACCAATGCAGACATCTATGACAATCTAGTTGGAGGAGAAATCAATTGTGAGGTTGTATGGGATATGTGAAGATGTCTTAGTCAAAGTCAATAAGTTTATCTATCATGTAGATTTTGTGGTTATGGGTATGCATGAGATGTGGGGATTAGAGATGTTGTTAGGAAGGCCATTCCAAGCCACAACCGGTTGTGATTATTGCCATGGGTAGAGGAAACTTGACACTTGGGATAGATGATGATAGAGAGGAGTTCAGACTGCCAGATAATTCTTGACCATCATCTTGTGACAACCCAGGAAGAAGAAAATCACCTTGTCTAGCCTAGGACATTAAACAAGGGTGATCATGGGAGGAAACCCAATTTTATTTCTGTCATTTACCTTTTTTTAGGTCTTTTCATTGTTTAAATTTTGTATTTGTCTTGTTAGATTTTAGATTGGTGTAAAAAGGTACCTTCATGCATTTTTTTGGTGTGCAAGAAGAGTTATTGTCAGTATTACTGACACCACTACTGATACCACTGACCTACTTAAAAATGTTCAACATAGATTTTCCAAAAAGTCAATACCATTGATCCTAAATTCGGTGGTACTGAGTCCTTATCAGGTCAAATTCTACAGAAAGTCAATACCAGGACACCAAAGTCGGTACCATCGACTTTTCTTAGAAAACTGACAGAGCTATAAGAGGAAGTTGTTGATCCCATCGAATCATAAGTCAGTGATACCGACTCGTAGAGCTCAATGAAGGATAATGGATGTCATATATTGGTACCACTGATACTCCAGTTCTTAGCACCAACTCTGAGGGAGAGACACCAATAGAATTTGATCCACAAATGCCAATGAAAATATTTCAACCACCACCACCACTGCCACCACACATGGTACCCCTATTCCACCTCTATGTTTGAATTTTTCCCATGAGTACATGGTCAATTTCAAGCTTGGGGGGTGTTAGAATGGCTTTATCTTTTTATCTTGCATTTTTTGTTAGTTGTTTTATTTTTGCAAGTGTAGGATCCACGTCTATCTAGTGTAATCGTGG
Organism: Alisma plantago-aquatica; assembly: GCA_963693085.1. Classification (NCBI taxonomy): domain Eukaryota; kingdom Viridiplantae; phylum Streptophyta; class Magnoliopsida; order Alismatales; family Alismataceae; genus Alisma; species Alisma plantago-aquatica. Next base: position 1,417,054,519 of record OY856410.1, on the reverse strand, counting down.
GGCATAGTTATCATGATTTTCGTTATCATCATAGTGTGTGCCATTGCAATGAAATCTAAAAAATTGGAACAATCTAAAAATTTATCATATCTTCGAAAGATTAGTTGCAAAATCTAAAGGCAGCATCCCCTAGATGAAGTTTATGGGTTAGTCACTTGAGGACATTTAATATGGATGAAAAAACTTAATTTATCCATGAATTGAGGATGACAATGGGGTTTGAGCCCAAACCAACCAAACAAGTAACGAGACCTTAAATGGAATTTTTAGAAATAAACTCTAAAGGTTACCATGTACACATGTTGATAGGAGAGGGACATGTTATAGATTAAGAAAGACATTGTCTCTTAATCTTGTGATTCCACCCACTTTTCGTACATTTCATTCACCACCTTAAGGTGTTCAAGTAACCCGAATTGTTTCATCTTGATTGCATTGCATAGCATAATAGTTGACATGATAGCTAGTTTTCTTGTATTGCATAGTTATAATTTTGAAAGAAAATATGCATATCAATTAGTTTCATAACAAAACTCATGTATATTGCATATTCAATGCATCATTCATTTTTTCATCATGTATTTATTCTATTTTCCTATGAAAAATAAAGTGGAAGGATACACACCCATAACCCTCTAAATGATTTTTTTTTGGGTTCAATGAGTTGTGTAGTGAAGCTTGAGCATACTCTTTAACCATGCTAAAATAATAGGGAAAACAAAAAAAGAAAGATAGACTAAGAAAAAGAAAGAGAGAAAAGCATGTTAAATAAAGAGGGAGAAAAGGATGCCTTGAACTCAATTCTAATTTTTTCTATAAGAAGAGATGAAAGCAACTATAGAATGTATTCTTTTACTCCATTCTCATTATTTAGATGAGATTTTCAGTGCATGCATCACTCCACCAAAAATAACGGGCATTAGGATCCATTTCGTTCTCACATCCTTCATATTATAGGTTCCTCATGTTTTATTTTTACATAAATGATTCAGATGTTACTTTTCATTCTTCGTAAGACACCTATGTTGGGTTTTAGGGGAGACAGAGAAGGTAGCGAAAATAAAAATTTCTTCTCCCAAACCCAGAATAAAGGAATCATGTCAACGTCTATAAAATAGGAAGGATGGTCAGTAGAGGCATACCTTGTCCCGAGGCTTGCTCGGCGACGCTACCTCGCGGCTTGCACGGTCTTCACCTCCGGTCTTGGACGGTGTTCGTACAGCTCCTGGTCTCACCAAGACTGTCAGGATTGACAGCTGTCCTCCTAGCAGCAGAAGTCTCCCGCCTCTGTAGTAGTCCACACAGACCACCTAGAACACCGATCTCCTTGTCCTACAAGGAATCAAAAGGATTTGTACCCTCCAGTTGGCGTACTAGTCACCAACACACTCTCCTACAACTAGTTTCTTTTCTGTAGTTGTCTTTCCCTTGTTGTGCCTCCCTTATCGGGTAGCACTTGCTTGGGCTCTCTCGGTTACCACAACCAGAGAGAATGACAACTTTGCAGAGCAACTGGTGTTCTGAGTTGTTGTTATTCCTGAGAAGCCCCCACTACCCCTATATATAGGAGGGTCATGGGACAGGGTTCTCTACCCCGGGCAATGCAGGATTAAACAGAAGTAGAAGGGCTTGAGATTTTCCACAAAACAACCAACTTGCGTCAGCTGAACCGATCGGTGCATACCCTAAAATGATCGTTTCGGGCCCTGAGCCGATCATTTGGGACCTGAGCTGGTCGTCTGGGGCTCTGAGCCGATCGGCTGCTGCTATGAGCCGATCAGTTCGTGGTCCTAATCCAACTCAAATTGACTTTCATATTTGTTTCCAATTAATCAAATATTAATCCTTGTCCAAATTGAATTTGTACAAGTGAAACAAATTGTATTTGCAAAATAGTCTTTTAGCTTTCCAAACGATCTCAGTTGGTCACATGAATTGATCGGTTCAACAATTGAGTCGATCGTTTCATGACACATGAGCCGATCGGTTCACCACCTTGAGTCGATCGGTTCAACCCCGTGAGTCGATCGGTTGGGGAAGTAGACTTGTGCAAATCAGTCAATCACAATTTTAATCAATCTGATACTCTAATCAATCGGTCCAACACCTTGAACACTATGACACTGAGCTATCAATTGATTGAGTGTTTAATTGAACTACTAAACTCCTTTCGTAATCAATCTAAACATCGTTTGTGGATAAACTCATCTTCCAAGTTAAATCCTATGTGTGTGACCCTGCCGATCCATTTTACATTGGCAGTGAAAGTCCATAACACTTATGACTTCACAAGCAAAGAGCGGTGCCTAGTCGCACATCAGTGCTACCCAAGTGAAATAGAAAGTAGGAGAACAACTTTCAATCCTACAATCTGTGTATGGTGTTACAGTGAATATATAATTCCTTTGTGACTGATATCCTGAATGAACTCGAGGCATGGAACAATCATCCTGTCAACGTTCATTCACTTTCTTGATCTCAAAGTAGATTGAAGTAGATATGTATACCATCAATATCACGTACTGATTCACACATGCGTGCATGCCTATCTCAATCCTACTCATCAAGTGGCCATGGATATCAAACTCCCTTAGGAGGGACAAATCTCTTATCTATCACTCACCCCTCAAAATCTCCATGTGTCAAAGCCACCCAATCATCACCTTTATAACAACCCATATTTCAGGACTACGTTTGATGATGTCAAAGTGTACCCAACGACATGTGTTGAGTGTAGTGATTTCAGGTCAAAGAATCACACTCACCACCATCACTGTGAGAATTGACTGTGACTACCATGTCATGGTTCCATGTGTCACACTCATGGTGGGTTTGTCTGGTACACTTGTTCTCTAACAAGTACCTATGTGTTTGGTTTGATATCTCCATATCATGACTAACGAGATTTTGTCATCAACCAACACCACAATCTAGTCTTGTGTGTCATTGTTGTCTATCTACCTTCCACAATGACATCCGACTAGGGACATAATAAGAATGTAAAAACTCTTAACATTCGTATGATCTCATCGTTCAGGTCCTCAACCTAAAAGCATACGTCATTGAGTATTATCATTCTTTAGACATTCAATCTATTATATCATTATCTCATATGACAGAACCAGAAAGAATTGGGAGCTTGCCTTTGATGTTTATCAAATCAATCTTAATGTATCCCACCAATCATCCCATGATTGGCTCTTAGGGCATACATACCAACAGACTCCCACTTACATTGTGATCCAATCACCCTTGAATCATATTCTTAGTGATCTTCAAACATGTCCCACATGTTACTATGCTCTAGTGCTAACATAGTGAGTTATGGCAACACCTTGCCAGAGTCGGTACTAACAGCATGTCTCTCATCTCTTCATTGTACGTCACATGTATGAGATGGAGTTTTCATAATATGCGATCTAGTATTCCTTTGCTAACCTTTAGCCACATTGCATGACCAAGAGCTCCTAACTTGTCATCAATGACCAGAATATCTATAAGTTCATCTCTATGAACTCCTAGACCCATATAGTATCCACTGTTGTTCTTTAACACACAAATACTCTGCATTTCCTTTTAAAACAAATTTATTGGAACGTTTCAATTATTCAACAAACATTCACTTATATATATATATATCACATATATATTGCGATTAATACTTTGTCCTTTTTTTAAGTTTGCATCAGTGTAACTGTTACAGTGAACCCTTCCTTATTTCCATAGAACTAGTACTTCTCAAGTACTTATCAAGTTCTTATGGTATTTCAGTAACCCTTACTGGAACTAGACAGACACCCACTCTTCATGTCCTACATACGAGTTATCAGGATGAGCACATCATATTATCATGTCCTACATACAAGATGATGAATGCATTTATTCTTGCTATGTCCATACAGACAAGATAATGGGATAATTACATACATGGTAGATCCATATCTATTCTTAGTATTCCCATTCTTCATAAGAATTGGATACTTGGCCTCGGGACACTAACTCCATGTAACATGGACAAGTTTTCTCCCACTGAATATGTGCACACTGAACCCTTCAGTATAGATTCCCAATGTATACTTTCTCTTTTAGGTCAAGAGGTTTTTCGAGAACTATCTCTATAGATCTCTATTCCTATCACATAGGAAATTTCTCTATCTTCCTTAAAGATAATTTCCACTTTGCATTTCCATTCTAGAACATTTCCATCAACATGTGGAATTTGAATACGCTCCCACTAAATCACAGATCCCTTCTTTTCTTTGACATATCAGTCAAACCCTTTGACTATATCATCAAAATAAAGATCACAGTTCTGAGTTGCTTGTACTCAATCAATCACATTGATTAGTCCATTGTAACTTATAGACTTCATTTGCATTAATGGATTCATAAACCTTATAGGTAGTATCACGTACACATCCTTGTTTTATTCCTTATAGGAATGTGGTTTTAGTCTCCATATGTCAAATCTCTTAGTCATTAAGTTACAATCAACAAGCATCTCAAAATGTTATCCATGTGACTTAACACTTAAGACTCATTCGCACTTATGGATTTCATCCCAATGGGTGCTACCATCAAGGTCATACCTTATGGTTCACATGGAAGTCATTTTAGATGTAATGGTCATAAACCATAACTCAAAATCCGATTCCTCATATTCATCTAGATAGTTGACTCATCACATGACCAACTCATCATATAGATAATTGAGGTGTATCTGTTAAGGATATAAGAACTCACAACTCCTTGTGATTCTTAATGTCTTTTATTAGTGTGGGGTATTCTTTATTTAATAAGAAATTAGTTATTTGATAATCATCCTCTAACTCCTTAGAGTATGAATCCTTTTGATTTAGACATCACCATGCCTTAATCATGAGTTCACTATGATACACTATCATAATCACTCATAAGGTTCTCAAACATTTGGTCCAAGTATTTCATTCATTGATCTCATCAAGAATTAACACTTTATCAAATTCATACTTCATCTATGATATTCTTGAACACTTTAAGATATTCATTTTGGTATTTCTCTAAACACTGTTTGAAGTATTAACATTTGCTCCAATAGGTATGTAAATACATCACATGTATTATACCTAATAGGATAATCATTCTCCCACTACCATTAGTGAAGATTGATTAATCATGTCTAAGAGATTCATGTCTCTTACTGGTTCTCTAACCAAAAGAGTCTAGATTTATCCATCATATGGAAACTAGAAATGAATTTCTCATGATTTATGCTAATTTGATTGTTTGAGTTATCAATAACTTTTAGGTATCATTTTATCTTATGCATACCAAGTACCACAAGATAAACAAGGCATTGCCATAAAGATCATATCTTTGAAATCATCAACATCATTAATTGTTATCATTGTAATACAATATGCAAAAATAATGTGTTTCTATCCATTGGCAAATATGAAATAGCAGTTCATAACTCTATTACATGCCTTTATGGATGAAAATAAACCAAAGTACTCCTATCTATGGCGGCAACATTTGCCCCATTTATTGGGTACTTTACACTTTATATCTTGGTATCATATACCTAAAAAGTGTTACAAGTTTATTTCATGACACCTTCAGGTGGAGACATCTGTCGCCTCCTTCTTCTTTAGTTCTTCCAGATAGAGTGGACAATTCCTTTTCCAATGTCCTAGCTTTTAATAATGGTGGCAATTGCCTCTCTTGGTCACGCCTCCCTTGGCCTTGAGAGTTGAAGATGACTTGGGCTGCTGGCTAGCGTCATAACCTTTCTTAGCCTTGACCTTGCACTTGTGCTTGGACTTGCCTTTCTTGCTTCTGATCATCATCACAGACTTAGTCTTGTCCTTCTTCATCTGTGCCTCGGCTATCCTCAACATGCCCAACAACTCTGTCAATGGCTTGTCAAAGTTGTTCATGTTGTAGTTCATCACAAACTGACTGTAGGATTCTGGAAACGATTGCAGTATCATGTCAGTAGCCAACTCTTGGCTCAGAGGAAATCCCAATATCATCAGGTTCTCCACATACCCAATCATCTTGAGCGTGTGAGGACCAACTGGATCTCCTTATGTCATGACACACTTGAACAACACCCTAGAGACATCATATCTCTCTTGCCATGCTTGATCTTCATACATGTTCTTGAGATGCTGAATCATCTCAATGACAACCATGTTCTCATGTTGTCTCTACAACTCGTGGTTCATGGGGCACAACGTCAAGCACTTCGCATCAATGGCATCATCAGAATGCTTCTTATAAACATCCCTTTCTGCCTTTGGTGCGGTAGGGGCAGGTTCCTCTGGAACTGGAGTATCCAAGACATAGAGCTTTCACTCTTGAGTGAGAACAATTCTCAATGTCCTAAACCAGTCATGGAAGTTAGTCCCATTCAGCTTGTCCTTTTCAAGGACTGATCACAATGAAAAAGTGATTGTTGTTTGTTGTCATTTGAACTACAAAGGAAATATATGCAATTTAGTCCAAAACTCAATTTTGACTTATTTGATTGATTTGAAAAATAACGATATAATTAGGACTTTAATTATTTATCACGCACACTATTTTATTCAAATTAATAGCCCTCACCATTAATTCAGAAGATTGTAGCGTACAATCTTCTAGTGGGTCAAGATCCATATTTCATCAAGTCATGAGTCAGCTTTGGTTGATCACCCACAATATTGACTATTTAGGTAGGCCATCATGCCAATTGCATCATATACAACTCTTGATGAATGAACATGCGCAACACCTTGCCATGAACATTCTGTGCCTCTAGGCTTAGATGCTCTAAGAATCACCAGTTAAGTCTAACCCAAAAGCCGACACGGTAAACATGCACCCTGCTTTGGCAGAACCTACATATTTACCCTTCACACTTCCATGAGATAGACAGCGCGCCATGCTTTGGCGTAACCTACGCTTGGTCGGTCAAGTTTTTCATGTGTGTCACTAATGGAAGGCGTAAAAGACTTAATATTTAGATGAGGGATTTGGTTTTATAGGTACATATACATATCCAATCACCACAATACATAGTACATATCATATACATGCTATATCCCACAGAAAACATGTGAAATAATAAAAGCGATGATTATGGCCATCCTAATGTGATTCCTTGAGCCAAGAGGAATCACGGTCATCTAGGTCCACATCACATGCAACCTGTCCATGATGAGTGCTATTAGCCGTCCAAGTTGATCAACTCATCACATGAATGACCTGCTCTCCCTAGCCGGTCATCTGGGTGCCACCAGCTGATTGGTTGGCTCCTCCAACCGATCGGTTCACCCGGTCGTCGTGCATCTCCTCATGGCCACCACTCGATCATCTCGCTCCTCGAACCGGTCATCTAAATCGCCAACTGATCGGTTCACGCCTTGAACCGATCGTCTCAGTCATCGTCAGATGTCCTCTGTTCTTTGACATAACAGGAAATATAAAAAGATCTATCTTGTTTACATTTAAATTGGGAAACCCGAGTTACATTTGGGGAGAGCAAAGGTAGGAAAGAAATCTTGAGTTATCTCGAGTTACATCAGGAATAAGGAGGTAGGGAATCAGTGCACAGACCGAGATGCAAGCAACCACATACAACCAAGCACACATACATAGGGTTTATTGCCCATAACCACGCTATACATCTACCATAAAACTCGTTTAAGGGTGACGCGCATCGAGTGCATTCATATTACATATCATATATGTATATTGGGATTTGTGGATTTAGGATTAGACATGCATAAAGCCAATTTTATTCGCATCGTATGCAATAAATAAAGGTGACAAACTAAAATCGATCATATCGATAATCCTAAAGTATAGAGAAATTGACGTGGCTCTGATACCACTGTTGGCTTTTAGGGGAGACAAAGAAGGCAGAGGAAACAAAAAATTTCTTCTCCCAAACCCAGACTAAAGGAATTGCGTCAACGTCTATACAATAGGAAGGATGGTTTGTAGAGGCATATCTTGTCCCGAGGCTTGCTCGGCGACATTACCTCACGGCTTGCGTGGTCTTCACCTCCGGTCTTGGATAGTGTATGTGCAGCTCCTGGTCTCACTGGGACTGTCGGGATTGACAGTTGTCCTCCGAGCGGCAGAAGTCTCCTACCTCTGTAGTAGTTCACACAGACCACCTAGAACTCCGATCTCCTTGTCCCATAAGGAATCAGAAGGAGTCGTACCCTCCTGTCGGCGTACTAGTCACCAACACACTCTCCTGCAACCAGTTGCTTTTCTGTAGTTGTCTTTCCCTTACTGTGCCTCCCTTATTGGGTAGCACTTGCTCGGGCTCTCTCAGTTACCACAACTAGAGAGAACAACAACTTTGCATAGCAACTGGTGTTCTAAGTTGTTTTTATTCCTGAGAATCCCCCACTACCCCTATATATAGGAGGTTCATGGGACAGGGTTCTCTACCCTGGGAAATGCGGGATTAAATAGGAGTAGAAGGGTTCGAGATTTTCCACAAAACAACCAACTTGCGCCATCCGAACCGATCAATTCATACCCTGAAACAATCATTTCGGGCCCTGAGCCGATCGTTTGGGACCTGAGCTGATCGTCTGGGGCTCTGAGCCGATCGGCTGGTGCTCTGAGCTGATCAGTTTGTGGTCCTGATCCAACTCAAATTGACTTTCATATTTATTTCTGATTAATCAAATATTAATCCTTATCCAAATTGAATTTGTACAAGTGAAACAAATTGTATTTGCAAAATAGTCTTCTGGCTTTCCAAATGATCTCGGTTGGTCACATGAATCGATCGGTTCAACAATTGAGCCGATCATTTTATGACACATGAGCCGATCATCTCACCAGTTGAGCCGATCGGTTCAACCTTGTGAGCCGATCGGTTGGGGTAGTAGACTTGTGCAAATCAGTCAATCACAGTTTCAATCAATCCAATACTCTAATCAATCGGTCTAACACCTTGAACACTATGATATTGATCTATCAATTGATTGAGTGTTTAATTGAACTACTAAACTCCTTTAGTAATCAATCTAAACACCGTTTGTGGATAAACTCCTCTTCTAGGTTAAATCCTATGTGTGTGACCCTGTAGGTCCATTTCACATTGGCAGTGAAAGTTCATAACACTTATGACTTCACAAGCAAAAAGTGATGCCTAGTCGCACATCAGTGCTACCCAAGTGAAATAGAAAGTTGGAGAACAACTTTCAATCCTACAATCCGTGTATGGTGTTACAGTGAACGTATAATTCCTTTGTCACTGATATCCCAAATGAACTCAAGGCATGGAACAGTCATCCTGTCAACGTTCATTCACTTTCTTTATCTCAGAGTAGATTGGAGGAGATATGTATGACATCAATATCACATACTGATTCATACATGCGTGCACGCCTATCTCAATCCTACTCATCAAGTGGCCATGGATATCAAACTCCCTTAGGAGGGAAAAATCCCATATCTATCACTCACCCCTCAAAAGCCCCATGTGTCAAAGCCACCCAATCATCACCTTTATAACAACCCATATTTCAGGACTACGTTTGATGATGTCAAAGTGTACCCAACGACATGTGTTGAATGTAGTGATTTCAGGTCAAAGAATCACACTCACCACCATCACTGTGAGAACTGACTGTGACTACCATGTCATGGTTTCATGTGTCAAACTCACAGTGGGTCTGTCTGGTACACTTGTTCTCTAACAAGTACTTATGTGTTTGGTTTGATATCTCCATATCATGACTAACAAGATTCTGTCATCAACCAACACCACAATCTAGTCTTGTGTGTCATTGCTGTGTATCTATCTTCCACAATGACATCCGACTAGGGACATAATAAGAATGTACAAACTCTTAACATCTGTATGATCGCATCGTTCAGGTCCTCAACCTGAAAGCATACGTCATTGAGTACTATCATTCTTTAGACATTCAATATGTTCTATCATTATCTCATATGACAGAACCAGAAAGAATTGGAAGCTTTCCTTTGATGTTTATCAAATCAATCTTAATGTATCCCACCAATCATCCCATGATTGGCTCTCAGGGCATACATACCAACAACCTACTTCATTCCATCCTTTTGTCTTTATGGTAGGCCACATATATGATTGAACCCTTTATTCATTCTTAAAAGGAGAACTACTTCAAATTACATTGGTAGGTAGAAAAGAGCAATGCAGAGCAATGAAGATGGGGAATTACATGATGCACCAAGAGAATGTCCTATTTACTATGATAGTAACTTCTCTATTGATAGCATTTCATTGATCTAGGGGTGGACATATTTAATGAACATTTTTGGTCACTCAAGAGTAGTTAGTTGTTTAGTGGTTAGTAAGGGTTGGTTTGGGACGTGATGGGGCTCCAAATGTTGCACCAATAAAAACCCTACAAGAATAATTCTTATATTTAGCTGAAAGTAGTGCACTAATTCCCTACCCCACACGAGTGGAAACCTTATTGTAGTATACTGAAGGATCGAACCCAAAGAATAATATTTTTAGTTAGTTATATAGATTCAAAAGTATTAAGAGTATTATTTATCACTGAGTAGTTGAAAGATTGATTAAACTAAGATGTTGCCGAAAGTGACTAAGATTAAGTAAACAACATATAATAAAGAGCACCAGAGCATGGGGTTTCACAACCCATGCCTACTTAATCATCCTAATAAGATCTAACTCTCCAATAGTCGTTGCTAAAATTGAGGCTTAGCTGCTTCACCCTCATGGGATTCATGTCATCACCTAGTATAAACTCCCTTGGGATTGACCATCCTCGGCACCCAAGTTCCCTGTCTATACCAAATGAACTCTCTTACTTATGACCGACCATCCTTAGGATGTAGCAGATCAAAGTCCAATCACCTCACTGTCCCTTATTGACAGCTCAGGGGGACAATAAGATCATTCTAGTGTTCTAATCACGCTCACAACAACCTGTATATCCATGATTATAACATATATGTGAAACAAATTGTCAATTTGCAAAGTAAGTAATTGAGCAGAATGATACTTTATTTAGAAACTATATTGTTGAGTTTTATACAAGATAAGATAAAATATGGGTGATTGGGGATAGTCCCCATGCCCCAGTACAAGGCGTCTACTCACTCATGGTGAGGGACACAACAAAGAGATAGAAGGAACGATGGAGGAGGCCATGACGCCTGGTGCATGAAGAATGATCTCTCTATTGTGGCCTCTGTCTCCTAGATCCTTAATGGGGTTTGTGTTGTGCAATGTGTCTTCTAATCACCAACCAGAGACCCCTTTGATGGATGATAAGGGCTCCCTTTTATAGATGCATTCCTCACCTCCAAAACCCTAAAGTTGAATGCTTGTGGTCAAAGGCATCTGATTGCATGGCCCGTACTCGGTCCAATAGGCGACTCACGTGGGTTACTCAATTTGGACCTCGTATCCGCTTTTCTGGCAGACCATCATGGGGTGAATCGAAATGGACTGGATGTTGAGAGCACGCATCAAGATGTAAGAATTTGGAAGACTTCGGGTGGACAATGGCTCGAGTCCGTCGAATGATAGAGCCGCTTGTTTGACTAGGTGCTTGGAAGGTGATAAAAAAGGAACGCCTTCAGGCCTTCCTTCCCTTAAGCTGTAGCATCATAGGGGCTCAATCATCCATCTAGGCATCGTTACACAACTTTGGCTGATTTTGCACAAAATATATATAAAAACATTAAAGTTTGAAAAAGAGAAAATAATTGCAGTTAAATGAATATAAAGCTAAAACTAAGATATAGAAATACAACAACCCCAAAAAATGAGTTAAACAACATGTAAAATGGGTATAAATATACTTATCAAACTACCCCATGCATAATCCTTTGCTCATACTGAGTAAAGCAAAATAAAAAGAAAATCAACAATTGATACTAAGTTCCATGCCTTCCTATCCCAACCGAGCAAACCTTATGGTCCCCTTTCCACCAATCACGATCAGGCGACCCTAATCCTTGGGGGTCACGTAATCACACTTGGATATCCCCCAACTAGGGCTTGTTCCTCTAATTTCTAGAACCCAAAACCTGCAATGAACTGCTTTCATTTCAATATTACTCCCGGTCTATCCGCGCTAATAGAAGTAAGCACAAGTTAGGGTTATTTGCCTATTTGGGGAAGAATTTTGATAAGTCCCCTTGTATAAAAATTATAAAAAAGGAGGAGAAAGACATAGCATGAAATTGATTCCCTGATCTCTCCTCTATTCAACATGAGACCTTATTTGGGATTCAATTATTTTATTTGTCTCTCCTCTATTTGACTTGAGAATTTTTGTTTGTTTGTAGTTAGATTGACCACATTTTTTCTTTTGGACTCTTTGGCCTCTTTTATTCATGCCATGCTTGTGGACGAAAATAAAAAAAGTAGGAGTATTTATGGAAGGGATGCCACCCCGGACTTAGGGTTTGGCATATGGTGGGAATTTCCAATTTTGTTTTTCTTTTTCTTATGGATGGAGAAGGGATAAGAGGTGATGGAAGAAGTATGAGATCAAGAGGCTGACTTGTTCTTCTCCCTTTTATTACTGCATTGGAATCAGATCATCAAATTATATCAGTTAATTTAGTTAATGTAGGGTAAAGGAGTATTCATGAATATTTTTGCAACTCATGTTGGAGGCACGTGCGGCTTGACCTTTTTAGATTCCAACTGCTTACTGTCACTTCCAATAAGGGATGCTAAGTTGTTGTCATCGGGGCCCAAAACTATTCAAAATATGTTTATTACTTAAAAATTCCTTTTACACAGGTTAGCTCAAAAAAGAAAGAAAGGGAACAATTCATTCATATATTTTCCATTTTTAACATACATCTAAGTGACCAACTAAGTAAAGACCACAACTCACACAGAAAATGAAAAAAGGAAAATGAAAAAACAAGACAAATGCAAATAAAAGATGGAGAAGGAAAAGAATGAAGTGTTTGAGGATGAGAAAGGGTAAGGGTAGAGTTGAGGTGGTAGAGATGACGTACCACCCACCCTCCACCCCAACTTCAAAATTCTACCCATCCTCAGGGAGAATGAAGTTAGAGATGGAGGGGAATTGATATGGAGAGCGGGGGAGGTGGAGATGGAGTAGTAGGGTGGTGATGCTTGCCCAAGAGAACACAATATAACCCTAAGAGTGGGTTCTTCTTCTGTTGTTTATGCTCTCATCCCGGTGTGATCATGGCCACCAGTTGCCATGATCTTCATTGGGTGGAGGCGATGGTGCCCTGGGTTGTGCACACTATTCTCCATAGTCTGCGTCTAGCCAATGCCTTACTTCTAGGGCGATGGCTTATTGAGCATATAGTCAGTTGATCAGCGGATCCGAGTCTGGTGTTGACATCCCCCGTCAGTGTGTCGGTGCACGAATCAGAGATCCCATGGGACATATGTGTCCTAGGAGTAATAGTGGAGTAGATTTTGATCAAAAGGGATCTCGTCAGTCAGTGGAGGGCCACCGCCTCCTCATCGGAATCCTCCATTGATGTTGGTGTTTGTTGTCACCATTGGTGGTGCCGATGTGGGAGATATATGGAAACATAGGTTGTGCTTGATCGTCAAAAAGTTCTAGTGTTGCCAAGCCCTACGCTTCACCCATTATATAGGTGCATCAAAGGGACGTTATGAGTTTCCCAAAATGGATCGGTGGTTACACCATGCACGTGTTATCCCTATCGAATATGACCTTCACGTCGATCATTTCTTAGAAAGTCCTGATCAAAATATGTGAGTGAATATTGATAATTGGAGTGAGATAAAAAAAAGCTACTATTTCCAAGGAATAATATTTCTCGTAAAAGACAAGTACAAATTATTTGCGAAAAAGAAGTAAAATCATTTATGAAAAATATAGAGAGCAATCCCATCAGGCCGTGTATCCCACTCACTGCATCACTTATTGTTACACAATATCTTGAAATATCCTTCCATCAGTCGAGCGACAAGGTAGCATGAGGCTTATGGAATGATGATAGAATGTCATCATGATGTTTGCTCATCAAAATGGCTCATCCATTTATTAGGTTTGTTAAATTCATTGTACTCCTTCTCATTCTCTCCTAACCCTCTTCATATCTTTTTTTTTAAATAAGTTTGTCAAAGAGAAAATAAAAATATAAATGACGAAAGAAAAACAAAACAAGCAAAAAAGGAGGCTGAGTTGCCTCCCAGCTAGCGTCCCGGTTTAGCATCGTGCACTCGACAATAATATTTTTCAAGTTGAGCCAACGAACATCAATTTCTCTCTGGCTACTCTGGATGCTTGGGGTTGGTCTCTGGCTGGCCAACAATTGTTCTTGCTGGAGGTTGCTGACTAGCTGCCAATCGAGCGATTTGAGATTCTAACCCCTATTGATTTGTCGTGGTGTTGGCAAGTTGAGTTTTGTATGATGACATCATTCAGTGAAGCGTCTTCATTGGGTCTTACATCGGTGTAGCTACGATCTGTAGTGGTGGGGCTTGATTTGGATTCTATAATTGTTGCCACTGCTGGTAATTCTGACTGGGAAAATTGATCCTAAAATTTTCCTAGTTATGTGGGCCATTATAGTTCATTGGTGATCTAGCCTGGGTGGGTTGCTTCGAAGTATGATTTGGATATTCAGCTCCTGCATGGTTCCCATACCAAAAACTAGGACGACTTTGAGTTTGATTTGGATTATAGTACTCTTATCCTAGAATGTTGTGGATTGACTTCACATCTTCGTCTTGAGTAACTATATATTGTTGCTTGACTTGATGCTTGTGGCAAGCAGTGTATAGTTATTGGAAATGGATGGTTCTGTGATCTACCACTTGAAAACATTTGCACAAGGGTGTGATGATTTGTACTTGGGGAGTCTGGCTCTTTCTCTCATATGCATTGAAGGACTTCTCGAGATTATCTTGATGGAGGGAGAGTGCTTTTAATGCTTCACTGATAGATTTGAGTTCTGATTGGTCTTCTACCATGGCCACTTTAAGAATGCCCTTTCCCGAGGTTTGGTCTAGTGGATCTTATTCTCTACCACAAAGTTAATGATCTTGAGTGCGCTGTCGAAACTCTATCACATGAAATTCCTCTTGGAGGATGAATCAAGGAATTTATTCATCTCATTGTTGACTCCTCGATAGAAGAATTCAATGATCTATTTTTTGGGGATGCCATAATGCGGGCATTTACGTAGGAGTTCATTGAATCGCTCCCATGTTTCATATAAGGATTCCTCTGGCACTTGATTGAATCTTGTAATCTATCCCAGATTGAGTATGTAATCGAAGGTGGGTAAATTTAAAAACAAATTGTTATCTAGGGCCTCCCATGTGTTGATCGAATCCCCTTGAAGAGTGTTATACCATGATCTAGATATATCTGTGAGAGAGTATTTGAAGAGCTATAGTCGCATGGTGTCATCGATGGTGCTTGATGGTTTCTTCATCGAAAAAAGGTCGATGAATTGAGAAGATGTTCCCAAAAATCATCTCCTATCCTTCCTGTAAAGGCGGAATTTTGCAGTAGGCAGACCCATTGGGCTCCGATCTCGATCGGGTCACTTAGAGATTAGACTGGATGAGTCACGTCAGTGCCTTTGGGGATGGAGAAATCCCATAATTCTTTCACGCACTATGCAGCTTGGGCAACTTCTAGACTGGTCCTAAACTCGACCTTCACATATTCTCTGGCTTCTGTGGTGAGTAATTCTCACTAGGTCACGATAGCTGCATCGATGAGCATTTGGATAGCAGATTATGCAGTCGCTGCATCCACCATGGCTCTCTCCTTGTGAAGTTTCTTGAGAGTTTTCTTGATTTCAGGATCGAATAGTAATCCCAAGTCAAGACTCTTGGACCTTCTCATAGACTAGAAACCTCTAAAAAAGATAGAAATGATCGTGAGTGGTGCACTTTGCTCTAGAGGATTTTCATTATTATCAAGAAAAGTAAATAAATAAAAGAAAAGAAAACCCTTATTACACTTATACTTCTAAAAATATTTAAATATTGTTGTCCCTGACAGCGGTGCCAATTTTTCATGGGGCTCCAAATGTTGCACCAATAAAAACCCTTCAAGAATAACTCTTAGGTTTAGCGAAAAACAGTGTACTAATTCCCCACTCCACACGAGCGGAAGCCTTATTGAAGTATACTTAAGGATAGAGCCCAAAGGACAACCTTTTTTAAGTAGTTATATAGATTCAGAAGTATTAAGAGTAATATTTATCACCGAGTAGTTGAAGATTGATTAAACTAAGATGTTTCCAAAAGCAACCAAGATTAAGGAAGTAAATAATAGATAATAAAGACCACCAAGGCATGGAGTTTCGCTGCTGAGGCCTACATAATTATCCTAGTAAGATCTAACTCTCCAATAGTTGTTGCTACATCGAGGCTTAGCTATTGCACACTCACGGGATACATGTCGTTATCTAGTCTAAATTCCCTTGGAACCGACCATCCTCGGCTCCCAAGTTTCCCATCTATACCAATTGAACTCCCTTTATTACGACCGAATGTCCTCAACATGTAGCATATTGAACTCCAATCACCTCACTATCCCTTCTTGACAGCTTAGGGGGACAATAAGATCATTCTGGTGTTCTAATTATTCTCACATCAACATGCATATCCATGATTATGACATATATGCGAAATAAGTCATCAATTTGCAAAGCAAGGCATTGAGCAGAATGATACTTTGTTTAGCAACTATATTGTCAAGTTTAGATACAAGTTAAGATAAAAGACATGCGATCAAGGCTAGTCCACATGCCCCAGCACAATGTGTCAACTCACTCATGGTGAGGGACAACAACAAAGAGATAGAAGGAACGATGGAGAAGGCCATGATGCCTGGTGCAAGAAGACCAATCTCTCATTGTGGCCACCACCTCCTAGCTCCTCGTTAGGGTTTATGATGTGAAATGTGGCTTCTAATCACCGATCAGAGACCCCTTTGATGTATGATAAGGGCTCCCTTTTGTAGATGCATTCCTCACCTCTGAAACCCTAAATCTAAATGCTTGTGGTCGAAGGCATCTGATTGCATGACCCATACTCAATCCAACAAGTGACTCACGTGGGTTACTCAATTTGGACATCGTATCTGGTTCTCTGGCGGACCAACATGGGGTGAACCGGAATGGACTAGATGTTGAGAGAGAGTGTTAAGATGTAAGAATATGGAAGACTCCGGGTGGAGAGCGACTCAAGTCTAAAGAATAGTAGAGCCACTCGCTTGACTAGGTGGTGGAAGGAGATCAAAAGGAAAACTTTCGAGCCTTCATTCCCTTGACATGTAGCATCGTGAGGGATTAATCGTCCATATTTGCCTCATTCTACACAAAATATATATATGAAAATGCATTAAAGTTTTAAAAAGGGAAAATAATTACATTTGAGTGAATATAAAGCTAAAATAAAAAATAGAAATACAACAACACCTAAAAAGCAAGTAAAATAGCATGTAAAAATAGGTCTAAATATACTCATCAGTCCGTCAGGTGGGGGTAGTTGAGAAATGAAGTTCATATTATTTGTCCTTTTGCTGACTTGTCTCAAACATATCTAAGGGTAGTGTTGCTCGAGGTCGAGCAACATATAAGCTTAAGGAAGTTTGATGCACTGATTATTAACCTCTTTTCACATGCTATTTTATTATGTATTTGATGCATATTTGCTCATTTTGATACTACTTTTATATTATTTATCATCATTATCCTGTGACATAGTATTGCATCAAATTTTATCTATTTTTACTATATTATATTGGATTTATGTTCTTTATTTCTGAATTTCAGGTTATTTGAGAAGTCCTGAGTCAGCTCGGTGCTACCGACATCCGTGTCGGTGGTGTTGACTTGTGGGAAAAAAGAACGCACATGAATAGAAGACATATGGTGCTACCGACCTAGTGGTCAGTATTGTTGACTTTCGGGATAGTGACACACCCAAAGAAGCTCGGTACCACCAACCTATTATTGGTGGTATCAAATTTTATATGAAGAATTTGTCAGAGAAGTTAGAAAGCAACTCAGTGCTATCAATGCCTTCGTTGGTAGTATTGACACTTATAAAGAGTCGTTAATACAAAAGAGGGCATTGTTGCCACCGACCTCTTGTCGGTGGTACTAACTTGGCATGATCATACGAGATTAAAGATCTTGATTAATTTGACGATCATGACTTAGTGACACCCTAAGTCTCTTGTTTGACTAGGTAGGAGTTTGGCTAGACCTAATTATCATGTTCTAGTTCTAGCACAACGACAGAGAGATAGGAGAAAAGATAGGAGAGGAGAAAGCCACACTATAGACGATTCGAGCACCTACAATGGATGAATTTGTAGCCATAGGACAACTAATCATCACGTTCGTTAGAGGGAGTCATCTGAATCATCTTGGGTTTTGACTAGTTATCTAATGTTTTCCTCATTTCTCCTCTCCCATCTATGTGTATGACAACAAAAATCATGCAGGGCTGATCTACTAGTTCCTTAGGACCCGGGAGTATCATGGTTATGCACTGTATTTGACATTGTGAATTAATGTATATATATATATATATATATATATATATGTGTGTGTGTGTGTGTGTGTGTGTGTGTGTGTGTTTCTTCATAATTTCTGGACATAATACTATGATTGCATAATGAATTGACTATGCCTGATTAACATAGCTAATTTCTCATATCCT
The DNA here is from genome assembly GCA_963693085.1 of Alisma plantago-aquatica. NCBI lineage: Eukaryota > Viridiplantae > Streptophyta > Magnoliopsida > Alismatales > Alismataceae > Alisma > Alisma plantago-aquatica. The sequence goes on along the minus strand of OY856410.1, from coordinate 1,417,035,840 downwards.
TAATTGCTTCGAGAGAGGGATTTAGCATTACAAAGTCATGGTATTATACAGTTTATACTGTGCCTCGAGAGAGGGCTTACAATTATGGAGGGAATAGCCCAGATAATTCATTAAAGCACCTAACTAATAGTTAAAGTGCTATGAGAGTGGGGTTTATATCAGATCAGGTAGTGAAGTACTCTGTGAGAGTGGGTAATTGTTTCTACATGTTCCTTGGTCCAAGGTTAGGAGAGATAAATATTAATAAATGATGTCAACTATAGTGTGAACCGTGGTAAACCATACTCCTAGGAATCCATTCCAACTGTGATCACAAACCCATTAATTTAGTGTTAACTCTTGAAATTAGTTAATTAATCAATCAATCACTTTTTCACTTGGTCTAGTTGATCAAGTCACAATTAGTAGTAGACTTTGGATAACCTTTTCCTGAGTTTGACACTTGGGCCTCATAGGCCTATATTACGTGATTTGTGCACTTGTGTTTGATGCATGTAGTTTACACACATCACTCCCATTGAGGGGGTAACCCGGGTTAAAAGGATAAGAGTACTTCCCTCAATACACCTCATGACTACGACGTCCATAATCATAAGTTGGTGCTAGGAGAGAGAGATGCTTTCAAGGATATTGAATGTCTAGCTTAGCACTATGCCAACACTTTTACTGACATCCCACATCAATTTCAAGGATCCAACGTGGGGTTGGACTTGTTCCATGACACATAGGTTTATAGGTGTGTAGAGTGCAAGTGATGAATTTTAGCATTTTCAGAATCAAGTCTGGAAAGCGTGAAATCCAATCATTTGCAGATAAAGAAATGCTAAAAATATTTGTGAATAAATATAAGATCTTATTTCCCATATATTAATTTATTCTTTCTTTTTCATTTTTATTATTTCTTATAAAAATAAATAAAATAAAACATGAGGGAAGCAAGTATGTAATCGTAAAAGGGAAGTGTATCCAAAACCCTAAACCAACATAGAACAAAAAAGAAAGAACCAAAAGGAAAGAAACTACCAAAACTGATTGGAGATAGAGAGGCATGGGCGGTGTCTAACGTGTGCTTAAACTGTGCGTGTAAAACAAAAGTGCATGAATGATGTAATAGAGTATATGCGGCCTGGGTGTCGAACTCAAGGAAACATTCACTAAAGACTACTACTTACTGATACCAAATCATCTAGACCTAGCAAAGAGTTGGTTGATAGTTTAGTTAACTAAGAGAAAGAATTCAAGCTAAATTAAGATGATTGAGATCTAGAATGGATGGATTACTCAAGACTAGTTGTTTCACCATGACATATAATGTATTCAAATTCCATTTCATTAATAATCATTCTCTCTTTACTCTAGACTAAAGACCCACAACAAACATTACTCACTCCTGCATCATAGTGTACTACCTAACTAAAGCAAACATCACTCATGTAGTAGTTTAGGAACTAGTTAGATGCATTATCAAAATCTATAAGTTATTTTTTCATAGTCGTAAGGCTTCTCCCAAAGCACGATATAGGCTATGTGGGTCTATGATTTGTCTAACTCATAATACCTCTCCCGAAGCAATTAGTGGTCTGTTACTTTGATTATGGTGATCAAGTATAGATAAATCTATGAATAGATCATAGGTTAATGTCTAGAATGAAGGAAATAAATTATCAATTTATAGAATTCAAATACAGTGCAATATTAGGCTACTCTCACGTCCTAAGAAATTAGGGGTTTATCCCTACATGAGTGTTATAAATGTACAAAGAGAGGAAGATGACCAAAATAGGTTAAACATTCAAAAACCAATGTGAAACCCCCTAGAGAAGTTGCTCAAAACCCCCTTTAGTGAACACCCTGATATGCATCGTTCCAACCACAAATTTGTATTTATCCTTGATAAGTGACTGGAGTGCTTGGTCTATGGCTATCTCATTCATATTCTCCCCCTCAGCTTTGTGCTATGTAATAACATGATAACCATGATTTCTCTCTTTCGACCGCGCTCCTTAGGTCATAAGAGAGGTTTTGGGCGTCATTAAGTCGTGACCATTGAATATGACTTGATTTAAAATCTGAACTAATCTTGCATCATCAGTACCACTAATGGTGTATTAATGGCACCGATTAATCATCAGACTTGGATCTCTCGAATTGTATCAGTACTACCAACGTTATGTGTTGATAGCACTGAATTTCTCCTCGTGTTCTGACGGTCCTTGAATGTTGAAGCCAGTACCACCGACATGCGAGTTGCTGGCAATGAGGCAATAAATCTTGAGTTCTAATCCTCCTGAACCTAAAGTCGGTAGCACAAACCATTGGTTTTAGTAGAATCAATGCCTATATCGGTAGCACTAAGGCTGCTTTCAGTAGCACCAAGATTTCCCTCTTTCCCTATTATAGATTTGTGATTTGTCGGTACCACTAAGATAAAGGTTAATGGCACTGAGTTGTCCGCTCAGTGCACAAATTGCCTAAAATAAGGAAAAAAATACCATAGTTCAAAAAATAGATAATAAATCGGCATGATTCAATAAAAAGACTAAATACTTGATGTAACAATGGTTCAGGCAATGCATAAACATATCTCAAAACGGACGTCTATTTCATTAATGCCTAGAAAATAGCCTATGAAAAGTAACTGAAAACCAACGTATCAGTCTCAGTGGATCATCTCAATCTACGAGCCAAATACTAGTGGATCATAGGGATTCACCACCCAGCCCCCGTAAACCAACAAAAAAATGAGAAAAAAGGAACGAGCAACTGAAAAAGATGAAAAATAGGAAGACAAAGACAAAAAAGGGAAAAACTAGATAGTCATGAAGATGCTTAAGTTTTGCAACAAGAGTGTGGGAATCTTGATTCGTATTGTCTTGGCGTCCCCAGTTGAGTCACCAGTCTGTTGCACTCATAAAAGATATGAAGAAAACCTTATCCTCTTCCAAGTGAAAATTTGTTTATCAGTTGCATGGAAAGTAAAAGATGGGTTTTTAGAGTCTCCACCATGTCTTATATGACATAAGAGGAGAAACATGATAATACATTGAGTCCATGGTGTGAAACTAGATTGTCATCTGAGTCGGATAGATAAAACAAATATATAATAAATCCATAGAAATTTGATTTGATGATCTTATCATGTGTGGATAAGAATTAGCACCCCCCATATCACGCGGTAAATTGGTATCGAGCTTCTATTAGGTTGTTGCAAAGAAAAAGAGCTATTCATGACATTAAAAATGGAAAATCGAAGGGAAAATAATAAAAGGCAGATTTTTATTGGTGTTCGAATTTGTAGGGCTAGGGATGCCCATGCCCTTCCCATCATTGCCCAAAAAGTCCTTTTTAGGAGAATTCGGGTCCTAATCACCTCGTGACCTCCCATGGTGGAGATCCCTCATGGGTGATTAGGTTCGCTGCATAGGATTAATGATTATCGGATATAAGCTAATAATGTGATCTAATTTTAAGTAACCTAATAGTAGATTAGAGCAATTATAGGTCAGATGCAATAGTTATCATAGAGTAGGTTATCATTTTAACAATTTACAGATGCTAACAAAGTAGAAGGTGTTAGAGGAATGATCCTATGATCATGGGTAATGCACAAATAAAAGATAGAGGCAGTTTGACCCTATAAGTTCATCAGGTTCGACAGGGACCCAAAATACCAATGATATGGGGAGTGTTTATAGGTGGAGATTAGGGTTCAAAGTTTTGGACAGACACTTCTAGAAAAGGTGGTGGATCACCATGATGCATCATGTTGGTGGGGTGCGTAGGTTGAGGTTATGTGCCATGTGGCACGTGGTGGATCACTAAGAACCATCGGGTGTCCTAGTTGATTGAAAACAAGTTTCTCAATTTCTTAGTAATTTTAGGAATGTTCTAAAGAAAATCAACGAAAATTGCTTGAGAAAGATAATTCGGGATTATCACTCAAATTTATCATGAAAAATAATTTAATATCTATGAAAAATATGTTATGTATAGGTTCAATCCTCCATATGAGTGTTTATGTATGTGTGTGCACGCACAAACTTATTTCTTATAGGGCTTCAAAGAGGTGCACTTAAGATCTATGATGATTGAGGCAATTAATATGTAAAATAAGTGATGTAAAGGTTGTTGCATACAAGTCTTACATGAGTCAGATGCATGAGTCAGATATTGATATAAAATGTAGTTAATCTGCATTTTGAACACAGATACTCTAATTTCTACACATTCTTGATTTTGAATTTGATATTTGTATGGATATGTGCAATCAATGTGGTAATATTTCTTTGACATTTGTATGGATATGTGCAATCAATGTGGTAATATCTCTTTGACATTTGTTGGACATGTTACATCGATAAACAATAGACCTAGATGGTTAAACTGAACTATCTGCAAAACACACACTTACGACGTAGTGGTGTCTAACACAACATTATTGGGAATAGAAAAAGGATTCGGCCCATGCCTAATTGGATTTGGACTTGAGTATGAGTCAGCTTGTGTTACCAATCCCAATAGGAATAAAATCTAAAAGGGGAAAGAAGATGGTTTTCTATGTGTAACATGGAGTTGGACAAGGATTCCTAGTTGCATCCACATGCCATGCAGGCCTATAAAAAGAGGTCATGGGGAGGCCATTGAGATCATTCCACCGGTTGAGGTGTGATCCCTCAAGTTGCTTATTGGTCCCTTCTGTGGTAGAAGAGTCAAAGAACAATAATAACTGGAGCAACTCTCTTGGTTAAATAAGAGAGGGTCAGTGACTTTAGCGAAGTAGCAGCTGACAGTCAATGACACATTAGGTGCACTGACAGAGCAACTCTCTTGGTTGATAAGAGAGGGACAACGACTTTGCCTTGAAGCAAAGTAGCGGTTGGCAGTTACATGCGCAGTGTTGCCATAGCGGCAACAGTCTGACCCAGTCAGCGGTCGCAACATCATCAAGAAGTCCCCAACAACGATAATAGTCTCGTAAGGAGATCAAGTAAAGAGGAAGGTTTTGTACACACTGGGTGTGATTCTCTTCTTCCTCATCTCTATTCTCGTGTGGAGAGGGCTACCTGGATTTAGGGGTAATTAAATCCATGCAGTGTGAGTTATAATCTTAATTACATAGTGCTTGTTGGCCAGTATCGCCCTGTGGCTTTTCTCTCCTTGTCTTGGGAAGAGTTTTCCACGTTAAATCTAATGTTTCTTCTTTGAGTTTATATGCTTGTCAGTAACGCTTCCGCAATAAGTTTTCGTCACATCCGGGACCATATCGGTACACCATCCCCAACAAGTGGTATCAGAGTGCAAGCTGCAGATATTGGTCCATATAGGGAAGGATGAAGATGTGATGATCATAAAGTTGACAAGCACAAATTGTCAGATTTGAAAACCCAAGATGGAGGATATTCTCTATTGCAAAGATATGTACAATCCAATAGAGGGACAAAATCCAGAGAGTATGTCTGATGTGGACTAGAAGAATTTCAACAGGAAGACTGTTGGAATAGTTCGAAAGTGGCTCGACATTTTTGTGTTCCATCACGTCTTAGAAGATACCAAAGCCAATTATCTATGGGAGAAGATCAAGAAATTATATGAGCAGAAGACTGCCACAAATAAAGCTTTCTTGATTAGAAAGTTGGTGAACCTCAAGTATCGAGATAGTACAAGCATCGTTGAGCATATGAATGAATTCCAAAGCCTTGTAAATCAACTGGGGTCCATGAATATGGTTCGTGATGATGAACTCCAAGCTCTACTTCTTTTGGGATCATTAACTGACAATTGGGAAACGATCATAGTGACAGTCACCAATTATGCACAAGAAGGTAAGTTGACACTTGACCAGGTGAAGAACATTATACTAAATGAAGAGACTCAATGACGAGCCTCAGGAGATAGCGTATCAAAGGTGCACTTCACAGAGTGCAGAGGCGTTGATAGAGCGAGAGATTATGGAAAATATAAGAGATTTGGTGAGTCTCAGAGCTGTGAGAAGTCTCAAGGTAGATTCAAGTTGAAGAGTAGTAGAGGGTGCTTCCATTGCGGAAATCCAAGTCATTTCAAAAGGGATTGCAAGGCTTAGAAAAAGAAACATGGGTCTAAAGCCAAAGTCAAGTAAAATGACTACAAGAATACTACAGTGGCAATCTCATATGACAGGGATGATGATGATGATGTGGTCTTAATAGTCTAAGAGCAGTATTTTCATGCTGAGGATGTTGATTTCGAGTGGGTGGTGGATACTATAGCTTCTTATCATGCTTCATCGACTAAGAGATTCTTCACTTCATACAGGAGGGGAGACTTCAAGAGAGTGAACATGGAAAATTCCAACTTCTCTAGAATTATCAGGACTGGAGACATTTGTGTTCAAACAAGTGTCATTTGCACGCTCACACTGAAGGATGTTCGTCACGTTCTAGATTTGCAACTAAGTTTGATATCTGGTTCATTTTTTGATAAAGAAGGTTGTCAACTGCATTTTGATGGTGGGAAATTAAAGATCACCAATGGGGCCTTGGTTATTGTGTGGGACAAATTATGTCACACATTGTATAAGACCCAACTTAAGGTGCTCAAAGGTGGCCATATATATGCAGTTGAGGATCACCAGACAAATCTATGGCACAGACGACCATGACACATGAGAGAAAAAGGCATGAAGCTTTTATCAAAGTAGAGATTGATTCCTTTTGGCAAGGATATTTGTCTCATTTCATGTGATGCATGTCAGACAGAAAAACATCGACGTGTTTCTTTCAAGACAAGATCAATGGTGAAGTCGCAACTTCTGTGGTTGGTTCATTCGGATGTCTGCGGTCCGTTTGAGGTGGCTTCACTGGGTGGCAATAGGTATTTTGTCACATTCATTGATGATGCATCTAGGAAGGTGTGGGCCTACTTACTGAAGACCAAGGATTATGTCTGATAAGCCTTAAACGTGGGTCCAAAAATGGAGACATGTCTAGGTCATCAAACTTTAGAAATTTATAATACTTGAATGTTTAAGACTCCTGCAACTAGCACATGGTCAAAGTAGTTTGGGGTCGAACACAGGGATTGGAAGAATAGCACTTCAAAACTCAACTTTTACTTGTCTAAGCACGTCAAAAAGTCAAAGGATAACGTTTTGATGTAACGACAAAGAATTATAAAGAATCAAACTAAAAACCTATCTCCAAAGGGAGTTACCAGAAGGATTAAGATTTGGGGTTTAGCACTTTTTATGGAAGTTATTTTTATAAAGGAAAATGAGGAGATAAGGCTATTTTCGGAGTATGGCACAAAGGAAGAAAACTTAATTGTAACAAATGGAGGCGGCATACATCCTGCACCTTCTTCTCTCAAAGAAGGTGTCAACTAGCCATGCACTAAGTTCCCTCTCTCAAGGGTACCAGGCATAAACTGGAGCGGAAAGATAGACTGGGGTGGCCCTGATTCTAGGTACTCTCGTACACCCGAATCAGACCAAGCTCTAGAGTTTACCACATCCCTCTCTCAAAGGAGTCAAAATGAGAAACACGATTTGATAGCTAGTCAAAAGCGTGATCCAGAAAGAAGAGACTAGAACTCAGATGCTACAAAGAAATCATCCAACAAAAAGGAGCCATACACAGAACAATATGAGGTAAAATCCACAGATTCCAATAATTATAAAGAGATAAAAAGGTTTAGATACAATGTAGTAGTAAAATGAAAGTAGAGTGTTGTAAAGGGAAGATAGGTATCAGTCTCCTTGATTTAGAAGATCGAAGTACATAGCAACAGGCACCCAAGATAATGCTACCTGATACCAGGTAAGGGCTCTATCGGGATACGACTGTATTGGGTTCTTGACCATATCAGGTCATGAACTGTGACGGGTAAGGGGCGTATCAGGATAGGACCTCTACCTGATATGGTCACGTCGGGCTGCTGGTCGTGCGGGCTGCAGTCGTGACGGGTATAGACCATATCGGGTTGGGTGCCGTGTCGGGTTAGGATACGTATCGGGTAAGCATTATTTTAAGGCTCTCATATTCCTCGTGTCGGGTATAGGTGGGTGAGTCGTATCAGGTTGAAGTCCAGATAGGAACCTGACATGTTGAAGTAGCCTTGAGGATCATGTCGCGCTGCTTGCTGCTATCGGAATGGTTCCTAAGTGAACTCCTCCCGTCCCTCACGGGTCGGGGTGTGCTCACCTAGTATTACCCGACAGGTTCTAGAACTCAACACACTAGCTCTTGTGCTCTAAGAGTTAGCTCTCGTAGGGTCCGACCCATCCCATCATAGGCTTGTAGCTGCTATTTATAGACAGCGAGTTGATGGGGGTCGTGGCTTTTATTGGGCCACGTGTCCTTCATCCCAGCACTGTCCTCGTGGATTAAGAGGGGCCGATACGTCTGTCGCCCGACACGCGTGTCGGGCCATCAATTGTGTCGGGTGAATAGTGTATCACACACATCCGTGGCGAGCAAGGATCTTGGCGGGTTGTTGCACCGAGGGGTAGCCATATTGTGTAATCGATGTCGTCGGCTGGGCGAACCATGACGAGCAAGGCACCATGTCGGGTAAAGAGCTACAGCGGCCAAGGCTCCCGTGCGACACATCCATGTCAGGTTGTTGTCGTATCGGGCAGCGACCGTGACGGGTAAGGGGGCGTGTCGCCTCACGTGCTATTGGGCGGGGATAGGTACTTCATTGCTGATGGCCTTGAAGGGCCTATTAATGCTCTTTTTGTGGAAAGATAAGAGAAACTCTGCAAAAGATAGGAAATATTATCAGGGACATATTGGGCATTGTTTCTTTACAATATATATGACAAAATGAAGAGGAAGTTAGGTTTGGAGGCTATTTTGATAGTAAAATATAAGCTCTAGCAGCTATAAAATGGGTGTTATCAATGTCTTTCAGTGTTTTCAGAAATTTAATGTCATGGTGGATTGAGAGACAGAAAAGCTAAAGTATCTCTACACAGACAATGGAGAGTATGCCTCCAGGGAGTTCCATGATTACTGTGCGCAACACGGAATATAGCATGAAAGTACAAAGCCCGACACTCTACAACACAATGTTAAAATTGATAGGATGAACTGTACCATAGTGGAAGAAGTTAGATGCATGTTGAAGATTACAAAGTTGCCAAAGATATTCTGGGGTGAGGCAGTGAGTACTGCCTGCTATCTGATTAATCGATCTCTATCAGTTCCTTTGGGTTTTTATATACCTGAGAAGGTATGGACAGGCAAGGATGCATCCTATGCTCATCTACGAGTATTTGGGTGCAATACATATGCACATGTTCCATAGGAAAAGAGACAAAAACTGGATGATAAAGCGGTGCCATGTATCTTTCTTGGCTATGGAGATCGGAAGTTTGGTTACATGTTATGGATCTTGTAAAAAGGACTATGAGTAAACAAAGAGATGTGACTTTCTGTGAGAGTCAGACAGTTACAGAGCCTGAGAGTGATGATGCAGAGGTTGTAGGATCAGGTGATAGTTCTTTTGATGATGAGTATGAAGATGCTTCAACTTCTTCACATGTGCAGTCTTCAAATGATGAAGAAGAGCAACATGATCACCCTAAGTAGGAGAGTGATAGTACATCAAGTGTTCCGGTTCCAGATGCACAAATGAGTGATTCAAACTCACGGTCAAAGACTTTTGGGCAGGAGGAGCAAGATCATCACCAGACATAGTCCTCAGAGTATCTAGATATCCAACATCTCAGTATATTCTCCTTACTGAACAAGGGGAGCCAAAGACTTATCATGAGGTACAAACTCATTGAGATAGAGCACAGTGGCATCAGGAGATGCAGGAGGAGATGTTCTCTTACAAAAGAATGATACCTATGAGCTTGTGACGCTTCCCAAGGGTCGGAAACCACTAAAGAACAAATGGGTCTACAGGATGAAGAGATATGAGAATAGCAAGGATCAAGCTTCTAATGAGGAGCTAAATGGACATCAGGAGCATCATTAGAGGATTTCTGAGCCTTGGTCTAGAAGGCCAGAAATAAGGTTTTCATCCAAGATGACTCGACATACTAGTCAGAGGGAGCTAGCAAAGTTCTAGGTGTGGGCATAGAGAGAGAAGAGGTACTGCCATGATACTTCTTAGTTGCTTGGGAATAAACTGGAGTCAGGATGAGACTTCAAGAAGATGAATGAAAATGACAGGACTATGTCATGCTTGAGGATAGTGGATCCATCACAGGTGGTGATGAGGTCTAGAAGCTACTCCAGATGATTGTTGAAGACAATGTCTCCCTCATGGGCCAGAGGGGGAGATTGTTGAAAATAGGAAAAGGTTCTGACCCATGCCTAATTAGACTTCGACTTGAGTAGGAGTTGGCTTGTGCTATCAATCCTAATAGGAGTCAAATCTAAAAGGGGAAATAAGATGGTTTCCTATGGGCAACATGAAGTTGGACTAGGAGTTGGACAATGATTCCTAGTTGTATCCACATGCCATGGAGGCCTATAAATATCGGTCATGTGGAAGACCATTGAGATCATCCCACCGGTTGAGGTGTGATCCCTCCAATTGCTTGTTGGTGCCTTATGTGGTAGAAGAGTCAGAGAACAAGAACAACTGGAGGAGCTCTCTTGGTTGAATAAGAGAAGGTCAACGACCTTAGCGAAGTAGCGGTTGATAGTCAGTGACACATTGGGTGCACTGGCAAAACAGTTCTCTTGGTTGATAAGAGATGGCCAACGACTTTGCCTTGAAGCAAAGTAGCAGTTGGCAGTTGCAGACGCAGTGTTGTCATAGCGGCAATAGTTTGATCCAGTCAGCGGTCACAGCGGCATCAAGCAATCCCCAACAACGACAACGGTCCCGTGAGGAGATCAAGTAAAAAGGGAGGTTTTGTACACACTGGGTGTGATTATCTTCTTCCTCGTCTTTGTTCCTCGTGTGGGGAGGGCTACCTGGATTTAGGGGTAATTAAATCCAAGCAGTGTGAGTTATAATCTTAATTACATAGTGCTTGTTGACCGATATTGTCCCGTGATTTTTCTCTCCTTGTCTTGGAAAGAGTTTTCCACGTCAAATCTAATGTTTCTTCTTTAAATTTATATGTTTTTTGGTAATGCTTCCGCAATAAATTTTCGTCACATTCGGGACCCTATCGCTACATCCCCAACAAACATATTGTATGAATTGCATCAAAGACACGCATAGTAGTCAACCATGGCATGTGGCAGACCTTGTAGTAATTTTTTTATAAAAAAAATGTATATGTTGTTGTTGTGGCCTTGTGGCGTTGGTTATTTATTGAATTCGATGCCACAGGTCAGCTGCTTGCTAAAAGATTCTGTTGCACTAGAACTGCGGTAGTCGGTGACTGTTTTTCTTGCTACTTTAAGAAAGCAATCCATTAACCTCTGAGCTAGTGATCCCATGTCTAGAAAAGGATGCATTGGCTGATACGTGAGGCTTTGAATCAATATTTTGACGACAACCATTCTCCTTGTCCTCCGCCCTCCTCTATTCTAGAAAACAAGGGCTACACAATCAAGCATCAGACTGCTCTCTCCAGATTTTGTTTATTTTGCGTGATGTAAGGGCGATAACATTTCTCTTGCTTAATCAGTAATGAAACAATGTCTATGACAACCATATACAAAAGTGTTTCCTTTGTCCAAGCCGGTAGGCGCAGCTGCTCAAGGCCAGCCTCTGGTTACAGGCGACAAACCACCACAATTCAGCCCTACCATATAGCTCATTCCACCTCCCCACGCACATTGCAGCAACACATTTCAGCGGAAATTCCCTAGTAGAGTCGAACCTATGCTAGTCGTTGGGGGGTTTCCAACGGTGCTTGCGCTTGTGCTTGCTGTCATTGTTCCCGTCAGGAAGCTACTGTTGGCGTCTTCATACATCCATTCTGTCAGGTATACTGGCTTGGAACTCACTTTAGTGATCTCCACGTCCCCGACCAACATGGCCACCACGCGTGACATTGATGGGCGTGACATGGGATTTGTTTGCGTGCACATGAAAGCCACACCCACCATTCGCAGAGCTTCTTTTTCATTAACTGATGTTAGCTTAGGATCCAATATATTGATGTCGCAGTTGTGTTCATGCAGAAGCCAGGCCTGTACAAATGCAAGTCAGGAAAACTCCGGAATTAGCAACTTGGTATATTTAGAACGGCGAGAGGACAAAATTTTAATTGGAGTAACATGTGCAAATTGATCCATCGACAAGTTTGTTTGTTTGTTAACTCGAAGATTAGAGAGTGGCATCCTCCATGCCAACTAATATGATTTCTCTAACATAGATGGATATTACCCAACTGGCAGATCTTTGTATTAAAACTAAGACTGATTATTTTGTGTATAAAAGAATAGACTAGTAGTGGTGAAACATAATATGATTTCTCTAACATAGATGGATATTATCCAACTGGCAGATCTTTGTATTAAAACTGAGACTGATTGATTCATGTATAAAAGAATAAACTACTAGTGGTGAAACCACAAACTGAAAATTAAAATCCTGTTAGATATCAACTAAGAAGCCGTTATGATATACAGCTCATTTATAATATACTGTCAAATGGAAATAAAAAAACTGGCTCCATGGTAGACAACATAATAAACTGGAATACGAAGTACCGGCGTACCCAATCAAGAAGATACAGCTTTTCTCCGTCTAATGTCGAGACAGATCCAATATTTGGCCTACCAGATAAAATCTCAAGAACAAGAACCCCAAACCCATAAACATCAGCCTTCTCTGTCAAATGACCCCTTAGAGCGTACTCTGGTGCAAGATATCCCCTTCAATTGAAAAGGACAATAGTAAAATAGATGAGTATTTGGCCGGTCATATGGTTTTTGTTTACAAAGCTTAGTAAAATAGCAAAGCTAGAAAACATGAAGGAATTAAAGGGGCGAAAGAGACTACACTGTGCCTGCTACCCTCGTGCTTATATGTGTCAATTTGTCGTCATAGAGCTTGGCTAGGCCAAAATCTGATATTTTAGGAGTTAAATCAGCATCAAGGAGGATGTTGCTGGCTTTCACGTCCCTGTGTACTATTCTCAGTCTGGATTCTTCATGAAGATAAGCAAGACCTCTTGCAGTGCCCAAGCAAATATTAAAGCGAGCAGTCCAATCGAGCTGCAAGCAACTTTTACCTATATTACAGCAATATAAATTAACAAAGACGTACTACAAGCATAACAAAGATGTATTACAACGACGTAAATATTTTAATACTGCTTAATTGACAATCGCTTTAAAATTGTCCAGAATAATTATACCAAATAATGCATGATCAAGGCTTCCATTTTCCAGTAATTCATAGACTAGGAGTCTATTATCACCCTCATAGCAGCATCCATATAACCTCACAAGGTTTTGATGCTGAACAGCTGATATAGTGGCAACCTCTGCAACAAATTGCCTCTTTCCCTGAAGAGAAACTACTGAGAGTTTCTTTACGGCAATATTCCTTCCATCAGCAAGTTTGCCCTGATCAATTAACAGAAGCATTATTCTTCATATTGCCAGCAGTTGGGTTCATGGCGGCATAAGTGAATCTATGTAGAGTAAAATCGGAAACATTTTCACCTACATCATTCAAACTGAATGGCTTTTAGTTAGACGGAAAAGGGATAATTACCTTAAAGACAGACCCAAATCCTCCCTGTCCGAGCTTGTTGGAAGGACTAAAGTCTTCGGTTGCAGCTTTGAGTTCGTCCAAGCTAAAAGTGTTTGGTATAATAGCTAGCCCCTGCAATTCTGGTACCAAAGATCTCTTCAACGCTACGTAAAGACCATGCTATAACTCCAAATCATTTTCACTCAACATAAATGGCTCTGTACAAGAGAGCTTTAATTTACTGTATTACATCAAACTACATCTTCTGAAAGGTTCAGCTACTTATGAATAATAATTACAGGGAGAATGTAGAAAGCAAACTCATCAAAGGGACCTGATATGGTCCGTATGGAAGCCCATTGTTATAGATCTTTAGTTGTTTTCTTGTAAAGGGTCTTAAGTAATTCTCCTTCCAAAGGTAAACCTTAGCCCTCACATGTAATTGGCCTTCCATTAAGACATTCTAATCTTGAGATAGTGAAACTTCTGTTTATCATATAAGTATGAACACATGATCTCCTAAAATGATTTTGTTGAACCTCATGTACAAACCTCATCGCTCATGTTTTGCTTCTTCACAATAAGAAACACACATGTAGGATTTTCAATCAACTATGGAGATCAACTGTATAGAAAAATGGGGGGACAATGACGATTGTATGCTTGAAGATTGAAAATGCAAGTATGATGATGAATAGTCCCACAAGATATGATACTACAAATAAGAAGCTATCAATTCTTGGGTGGTATGTCCTAAATTTGAGAGCAGAAATAGTCTAATTCTTGGTTCTGATCTCCTTCCAACTCTTGAATAACTGTGCTACAGGTCATAAATGAAGAATGTCATAAGGAGGTCGTGGATCCATCTCTCTCTTTCTGAACTCCAGTGAGTGAGTAGAGCATTCTACCCTTTTACTCCTACATTTATGCTTGTAAAGGGTAAGACTCTAGATAGGAATCAAGGTGCTAATCATTCAGTTGATTCTTACATTTAATACTAGGAGAAATAGGATGCAAACATGGAAGAGGGACCAAGAGAGGCACCACCTGTAGATTGCTTGTGTAGTGCTAACAGTTCTCCTGTTAGGCTAACAAATTGGATGGCGATGAATTTTGACTTCTGATACTACAATTCTTCAGCTAATTCTATCTCAGTTGTAAACTTCAACATCTACCTTGGGACCTATATCTACAACTAATGCTCGATCTTCTGATTCAGGTGTACAAGGAACAGTTCCAGTGTCTCCCTCTCCTTGGAACCCTAGTCATGCTTTCGAGTCTGACACTACAGTACAGATAATGTGACAAGTAACAGTACTACAAATATGATACTACAAATAAGAAGCTATCATTTCTTGGGTGGTATGTCCTAAATTTGAGAGAAGAAATAGTCTAATTCTTGGTTCTGATCTCCTTCCAACTCTTGAATGCTGCGCCTACAGGTCATAAATGAAGAATGCCATAAAGAGGTCGTGGATCCATCTTTCTCTTTCTGAACTCCAGTGAGTGAGTAGAGCAATCTACCCTTCTCCTACATTTATGGTTGTAAAGGGTAAGACTCTAGATAGGAATCAAGGTGCTAATCATTCAGTTAATTCTTAGATAGAATACTAGGAGAAATAGGATGCAAACATGGAAGAGGGACCGAGAGAGGCACCACCTGTAGATTGCTTGTGTAGTGCTAACAGTTCTCCTGTTAGGCTAATAAATTGGATGGCGATGAATTTTGACTTCTGATACCACAATTCTTCAACTGATTTTATCTCAGTTGTAAACTTCAACATCTACCTTGGAACCTATATCTACAACTAATGCTCGATCTTCTCATTCATGTGTATGAGGAACAGTTCCAGTGTCTCCCTCTCCTTGGAACCCTAGTCATGCTTTCGAGTCTGACACTACAGATAATGTGACAAGTAACAATACCATTTTTGTGGGTTCACACGGAAAAAGGCTATTGTAGTTGAGAGGTCTGGAACTTTAGTTTTAGGGAAAGGTTCTACTAAGCTACTTGGAGCTCATACTTTTTATCTATTACCCTCACACAACAGATTTGAACTTCTTTATTTCATCCTCACACAACAGATTTGAACTTCTTTATTTCATTCTTCTCATCATGTTTTTGGATCCTAGATGGGTGATTAGATGCTCTAGAGGGGGGTGAATAGAGCTGAAAGCACTTAAACAAAACTCATTAAACCTTCAAGATATATGACAAGATAAGATTGCTAAATAGGTAATTTGAGTGCAACTAACACATACATAGCAAGGGAGAGAGAGATTGAACATGCACCAATTAGACAAGCTATTTAGAGTGGTTCCACACTTCAAACTAGAAGTGTGTCAGTCCACTTGCCTAGAGAGGTCAACCTCTAGGACTTCCAAACTATTGCACTCTTATATTCATTCATAAGACATACAATGCATGACCAAACAAAAGACTTACCTATCCAATACAAAGAGTCTTCAACCTTACCAAGGACTTACCCACTTTGCAAGAGTCTTCGGCCTTCTCCAAGGACTTACCCACTCTTGCACAAGTCTTCAGCCTTGCAGGGATCATCCACTCTTCTTGGATCTTCAACTTTTGACTTCACCTTCACTTGGAGAAGCTTCCACCAAGGTCTTACCCACTTGAGCATGAGTCTTCTGCCTTCTCCAAGGGCTTACCCACTCTAGCTCCAAGTCTTCAGCCTTGATCTTCACCAAGGGACGCCTTCCCTTGTTCTTCTTCACCTCTCTCAGCTAAGAGAGAGAACATTCATCTTCATGATTGAAAAGATAGAAAGGGAGGTGGTGGAAGTGAGAGCCTCACAAGATATACATGTTGGACTAGCTCTCTTACAGATTTCCTACTCACACTAATGGATGTAGCAAGTGATTAAGCTTAGAGAGAGAGAGGAGGCTGTAGGAAGCACTCAACTATAGAATAGGAGCCTCACATAGAGTTTGCAATGAATGCTCAACCTTAGAATGAAGCCCAAGGGATCCTATTTATAGCTGGGGGTGCCTCTTAGCCTTTGGGAACACTTGTGAACGAAAACTAGCCGTTTTTTGGCTTACAACGGATCTATTTTCACTTGTTGCAACTCCACAACGGCTAGAAGCACTTTTTTGCACTTTTCCGTATAGTGCAATCGGTCGAGTTTCTATAGGAGTAACTCGACCGATAGAGTAAAAGACAAAGCCGATATTCAGACCATGGGTCGAGTTTGTCCTGAGGAAACTCGACCGACCAATGAAAATCGATTTGGTCAGTTACTCCATCGGTCGAGTTCTGTGTAAACACAACTCGACCGATGCAATCTTCAGAAAATTGATCAAGGATGATCAGTTGAGTTTTCAGGCTGGGAAACTCGACCGACAAAGTGTCTGTAATCAATTTTCAAAGTTGCATCTAAAGTGCTCTAATATTCGATCTAAGTGCTCCTGATATTTTTCTAAGCTTAACTACAAGTCATACAATCATTACAAGTGATTTACAACATGATTCTAATGGATATACATCATATTACAAAAACGTACACTTGTATTGACTTTGACTTGTCTTTTCTCCAATTTGATATGCGCAAGTTAGGGCATTTGGAGTGTGTCTATACCTAATCTGAAATCACTCAAGTAGAGACATTAGACACCAATATGTGGAATGGTTAGTCATCATCAAAACACGGGTTTAGTCAATTTAGACGTGAGTCAACATTGACCTAATTGACCTTGAGTCAACAATCTCCCCCTTTTTGAAGATGACAAACCATTCCATAAATGTATTGAAAGTTTTTAAGTAAAATCATACCTTTGGAGAAACCTAGGGGTTTCAATAGGATTGAGCTCATATGCTCCCCCTCAATTGATGCTAGTGGAGTTCTCATACTCCCCCTCAATTGATGTTATTTCTCCTGCATGGTTAGCTTTCATAACATTTATAAAATACTATGTCTTCTACTCATATATGTTCTACACATATATGTCTTCTCCCCTTTACCTTCTCCCCTTTATATGGACATACTTCTCTTCTTCATGTAAGACATTCCTTCTTCCTCTTTTAAAAGAAGGCATACCTTTCTCCCCCTTTGTCATTTCAAAAAGTGGGGTTATGAAGAAAATAAGAAACATCACTTGTTAAAGAGAAAGGAGATAACACAAATATATATAAGGAGAGTAAAAGAGCACAGATAGGGGCTTGTCCAAGCATAGAAAGAAAAGCAAGTTAAAGCATATACTTGAACAACCCAAAATGCAAGATAAAGAGCTGTAGAAAAACAATAAAACACAATTTTGACCCTCAAGATGATGGCATTTGACCAAAAACCATCAGAGCTCATCGCGGAGCAATGAGTCTTGCTCACAGAAGGTAGTTTCTGCATGAAAAACACTAGTCTTGCACCAAAAACTGAAACTGGAGCAAAATCTGCATAAAATAAAAAATACTCCAATTTCTACATACAATGTAGCTCTTTGTGCCCTGCATCACAATGTTATGCAAGCAACTCAAGATAGTAGATATGCAATTCAAGGAACAATCTTGAGCATGTATGAGACAAGATACAAGCATAGCATATAGATGAGCAAAGATGCCAAATTTAAACAAGGTTAGAACTACATGTATATGAACTACTAGTAGATGATATCACAAGTTAGGACTACTAGTAGGATCTAGATCATAGCAAGAGATACCAAAAGATACACAAGATAAAGCAAGCTATGATTAGATGAAGCACTACTACAGAAATAGCATTCAGTGTCGCTTTTCTGGGCGTCGGTTATTAAGGAAAATCGACGCCTAACATATAAGGCGTCGGTTGTTTAATAAAACCGACGTCTATATTCGAAGACCAGCCAGACACGGGTACCGCTTTGTATTAAGCGTCGGTTGTTTATAAAAAACCGACGCTTAAAGTCGCCCGCGAAATCCATTTTTCGATAAAAAAAATAGTGTCATTTTCAGCGTCGGTTATATACCTAGAAAACCGACGCCTATTTGCGATGAAAATTTGCGCGGACAATGTCACTTTGAGCGTCGGTTATCCTTGTCTAACCGACGCTGAAGGTGGTTCCCGCCAAAAATTTCCATGAAAATATCGTCCAATTGGACGTCGGTTGTTTCAACTAACCGACGCTAAAGATGTTTAGGCGTCGGTTGTTATAAACAACCGACGCTATTTGGGAACTCATAACCCCCCGCGATCGCCCGACTCTTCCCCTTTCTTCTGTTTCATTGCTACCCTATTGCGGCGATTTTCCCTGTTGCGGCGACTTTCCGGCGCTTCTCTGCTGCTGCTGCTCTCCGGCGCTTCTCTCCGGCGCCCCATCTCCGGCGTCCTTCTTCTCCGGCGCCTTCTTCTCCGCCGCCCCTGCTGCTGCTGCTGTCCGCTCGTCGCCGCCGGTCGTTGCCCACCGCCCCTGCTCTCCTCTAGTCGTCGCCGCCAGTAGAAGCAGCTACGGTGCTGTCATCGTCACCTCCGCCCCCGCCGGTAGAAGCAGCTTTACTCGTGCTGTCCTCGTGCAAGGTAACCCACAAACCTTCACCACCTTTTTTGTCCTCTGCCTTGCTTTTCTCTGCCGCCGCCGACCTAGAACTCACCCAGGCAGCGCCTAAGTAGGTGCCAGGGCACGCCTAGGGTCCCAATTTTTTGGTAAACATGAAGGAGCCTATGGGCAGGTTAGGATAATAGAAATTTTGTAGGATAGGTGTGATGCAATTTGGGTTTCTTGGATAAGGAATTGTGGTGGAAATTGGTAAAATGGTAGAATGTGTTGCAACTAGAGGTTATGCTCCTACATTTTTCCAACAACAACATTCTACATAGGTGGTCCTCAGTAGAACATACATCAATTGGATATCCACCATGGATGATAGCCTTCCAACTGTGAGAAATTGTTAGTTTAGTTAATGAGTAATACATATTATTGTAAATACTAGGACCTTTTCTCAATGAACTCATAAGGTCAAAACTATAGCATAAAAAATAACTTACACATGGGAGGTTAGTTTTTGAAATTATCAAGAGATTTGGAGATATTAAAATACTACCTACTTCATAGATCATGCATCCATATATGACTCACCACAATCATCATGCTCCAATAAATGGAGAAGCAAGTATCTAGAGGAGGAATATATCACACAACTTCATACACATACTTTCCTAAAGATACTAAGACTTGTAGAGTTTGGATGACAATATCACATTCCAACACCTTCCAATCATCCATGATATATTCCCACTCATGGATGCACGTCTAGGCTGCACGTCTAGTGGATTTTTTTTTAAAAGTTATTTACTGATTGTGTTTATTTAATAATGTACTGATACATATGTGATATACCAATCTGATAGTCCATGATAGAACAAAACATAATGATGTTGACTGCAACTTTGTGTGTCATGCTATTCTTAATTAAGTGTATATTTACTTCATAATTGAATGTTTAAGTAAGTTATAGATATCTTGATGATGAACTGTAATGCACACATGTGACATGTTTGGAATGTAAATGATGAACTGTAATGCACACATGTTTAACTTATTTTATTGTTGAGTATATTGAGAATCCTAATCACCCTTCTTGCTTAATGATGAACTGTAATGCACACATGTGAATGCTTGGAATTTAAATGATGAACTTTTCCCTAAATTGCCAATCATGCTTTTAAAGACATCAATAATCACCCTAATTTGAAGAACTAGGATTTTAGGTATAAGAATGACAACACATTATTTGTTGGCCTAGAAACCCGTCCAAGATTTACTCATTAGGAGTAAATCTTGGATAGTCCCCGGTTTGGGACTGTTCTTGAACACCTAATCTCACTTAGGATGTAAGTGTATAATGTGTATTGAGTTTTCGAGAAAATTTTGGTAGCATTTCCCCGTTTGTTCTCTAAGTACATATGTACTTAGAGAACAGCGGGGAAATGCTGCCGAAATTTTCTTGAAAACCCAATACACATTATACACTTACTAGTGAGATTAGGTGTTCAAGGATGGGATAGGTGGTACACATTTATTATATATAAGAATGACATCACATGTGTTTGTTGGCCTAGAATGTGAACAATCATTGTTTTTTATATTACTTGTACATTGATATAAATTAGAATGAACAATCACTAAATTATATATTGTTTGTATGGAGTCCGGC
Organism: Alisma plantago-aquatica; assembly: GCA_963693085.1. Taxonomy (NCBI): domain Eukaryota; kingdom Viridiplantae; phylum Streptophyta; class Magnoliopsida; order Alismatales; family Alismataceae; genus Alisma; species Alisma plantago-aquatica. The sequence continues at coordinate 1,417,015,097 of OY856410.1, read as the reverse complement.
TTCATTGTAGATATCTATTATTGTGTTTGTTGGCCTAGAAACCCGTCCAAGATTTACTCATTAGGAGTAAATCTTGGATAGTCCCCGGTTTGGGACTGTTCTTGAACACCTAATCTCACTTAGGATGTAAGTGTATAATGTGTATTGAGTTTTCGAGAAAATTTTGGTAGCATTTCCCCGTTTGTTCTCTAAGTACATATGTACTTAGAGAACAGCGGGGAAATGCTGCTGAAATTTTCTTAAAAACCCAATACACATTATACACTTACTAGTGAGATTAGGTGTTCAAGGATGGGATAGGTGGTACACATTTATTATATATAAGAATGACATCACATGTGTTTGTTGGCATTTCCCCGTTTGTTCTCTAAGTACATATGTACTTAGAGAACAGCGGGGAAATGCTGCCTAATCTTTTCCTAATATATACTTGTTTCCTAATATATACTTGTTTTCTCTGATCATAGAATGGATAGATCATGGATGTCCATTCGTAATCGTTGCACCCCAGAGTTTATATCTGGTCTTGATCAGTTTATTAGATTTGCCGAGGAACATAGGAAAAAACCTACAGATAGGTTCTACTGTCCATGTAGGCATTGCGGTAACAACTTGAAAGTCAACACTGGTGAGGAAATCAAAAGTCATGTCATGTGCAACGGGATTGTACAAGGCTATACAGAATGGCACTGGCATGGAGAGATTTCAAAATCGAAACCAGTAGATGTCGATAGCAGTGCTTGGGTGGAAGAAGAAATTGCCTCCGATGACGTAAATGTGAACGAACCAGTTCCAGCAGACATCGTTGATGCGATGCTGGATAGTTGTAGGGTAGAGCACACCGATCCACCTCCTATCTTTACAAACATTGTGCATGATGCTGAGATACCGTTATACACAGGCTCTGCTAAGTTTACGAAGCTTAGCGCTGTGTTGAGATTGTATAAGTTGAAAGCTAACAATAGATGGAGCGACAAAAGCTTCACTTCATTGTTGACTTTGTTGAAAGAAATGCTTCCTGAAGAAAACGAGCTTCCAATCTCAACATACCAGGTAAAGAAAATGTTGTGCCCAATGGGAATGGAGGCCAAGAAGATACACGCATGCCCGAATGATTGTGTATTATTTCAAAAGGACTTTGTAGATTTGAAAGATTGTCCAAAATGTGGTGCGTCACGGTATAAATTGACGACTTCGGGGGAGTCCAAAACTGGTTCTCCTGCCAAGGTGGTGTGGTATCTACCTATAATATCACGGTTTCAACGCTTGTTTGCAAATCTGAAAGATGCGAAGAATTTGAGGTGGCATGCAGATGTTAAGAAAAATAATGATGGGATCCTACGACATGCGTCTGATTCCCCACAGTGGAAGAAGATTGATCTATTGTACCCTAAATTTGGTGAAGAAGATAGGAATCTAAGACTTGGGCTTTGTACAGATGGGATGAATCCGTACGGGACATTGAACAGCCAACATAGCACTTGGCCAGTCATGCTTGTTATATACAATCTTCCTCCCCGGATGTGTATGAAAAATAAGTACGTTATGTTGTCATTGTTGATATCGGGCCCTAAACAACCCGGAAATGATATCGATGTTTATCTTGAACCTTTGATTGATGACTTAAAGAAACTTTGGGCTGAAGGTGTGATGACCTATGATGCTTCAGCAAGAGAGACATTTCGTTTGCACGCTATGTTGTTTTGCACTATTAATGACTTTCCAGCATATGGGAATTTGTCTGGATATAGTGTCAAAGGAGCTAAAGCGTGTCCTATATGTGAAGAAAACACTGATTCAATAAGACTAAAACATGGCGGCAAGACTGTATATCTTGGTCATCGAAGGTTTCTTTCAAAATTCCATCCGTATCGTAGGAAGCGTAAAGCATTAAATGGATGGAATGATGAACGGAGTGCACCTAAACCTATACTAGGGGATGTTGTTTATGAAAGAGTAAAAGACATTGTCAATGAATTTGGTAAGAAATCACAATGTAGTATGGCCACACGGAGTGACAATTCTTCATTCAAGAAGAAGTCAATATTTTGGGATCTTCCTTATTGGAGTTCTTTGACAGTCAGGCATTGTATCGATGTAATGCACGTTGAGAAAAATGTCTGTGATAGCATCATTGGTACTCTATTAAATATACCAGGTAAGACTAAAGATGGGATAAAATCCAGACTGGACCTACGTGAAATGGGAATAAGGTCAGAATTAACAGAATTACGTGAAATGGGTAATAAAAGAACATACTTACCTCCCGCTTGTTACACGTTGTCTAGAAAGGAGAAGAAAACTTTTTGTGAATGCTTGGTAAATGTTAAGGTGCCACATGGTTACTCATCCAACATCCGTAGATTGGTATCAATGAAAGATCTGAAGTTGATAGGTCTTAAATCTCATGATTGTCACACTCTAATGCAACAAATATTGCCCGTGGCAATTCGATCTATATTGCCGAAGCATGTAAGGTTTGCAATTACCAAACTTTGTTTCTTTTTCAACACTCTATGCAGCAAAGTTATTGACCCTGATACTCTCGATAATTTGCAAAGAGAAGTGGTTGTTACCCTATGTCAGCTTGAGATGTATTTCCCTCCTTCGTTCTTTGATATCATGGTACATCTTGTTGTCCACTTGACTAGGGAAGTGAAAATGTTGGGACCAGTTTTCTTGCATTGGATGTATCCCTTTGAACGATACATGAGCGTTTTTAAAGGTGATGTTCGAAACCGTTATCGGCCTGAAGGGAGTATTATTGAAGGTTATGTGGCGAGAGAGGTTATGGATTTTTGCAATGACTTTCTCAGTGGTAATGACACTCCTGATAATGACAAGAATATTGAGGAGGGCAAAGGAATTTTGGGATCACGGGTGAAAGTAATCAGCCGTGAGCAGTTGGAACAAGCTCACTTGTATATTTTACACAATATGGACGAAGTGAGTGTTTATATCGAGGAACATACCAATTTCATAAAGAGACAACATCCTCGAGCAAGTTCAATGTGGCTTGCTAGAGAGCATAATAAGACTTTTACTAAGTGGTTTGAAGATAAAGTCTTACATCAACTATCTCAAACACCAAATGATATTACAGAAACTATCAAATGCCTCGCCTTTAAACCAAAACCGAATGTTATGTCTTATGAAGGGTTTGACATTAATGGATTCACATATTACACAAAGCGCCAAGATGATAAGAGTGTCGTCCAAAATAGTGGGGTCACTCTTCAAGCGTCGACTATGTACTTTGCAAGTGCAAAGGATAAGAGTCCACGTGAAGCTAAAATGTCATATTACGGTGTCATTGAGGACATTTGGGAGTTTGACTACATAGATTTCAAAATTCCGCTCTTTAAATGTAATTGGGTTGATAACACCAAAGGAGTTATAGTGGATGAATTGGGTTTCACGTTGGTGAACTTTGAAAAGATTGGCGAGAAGGGTGAACCATTCATATTGGCATCACAGGCGAAACAAATATTCTATATCGATGATCCTGCAAATGATAAATGGTCGGTTGTTCTTCATGGTAAAAGACAGTTCATTGAAGATCTTATAGATGAAGAAGAGTACTATGATAAGTATGATGACTCCAGTCCATTCTCAGTTGGGTTGCCAACTCCACAAAATATTGAAGCTAATGATGACTTATATGTGCGCGGAGATCACAATGAAGGATTGTTAATTGATAAAAGATCACAATTTTAGAGACATGTATGTTTATACAAATGCTAAATGTTTGCCTTTTTCTAGTTAATACAAATGCTAAATGTTTGCCTTTTTCTAGTTAATAGAAATGCTAAATGTTTGCCTTTTTCTAGTTAATACAAATGCTAAATGTTTGCCTTTTTCTAGTTAATAGAAATGCTAAATGTTTGCCTTTTTAATGACATTTTCAGATGGCTGACCATGATGAGCATGATGTCCATGATGAGCATGAAGTCCATGATGAGCATGCTGTCCATGACGAGCATGGCGAGGATACTAATGTAAGTTCTAAAAACATATCCTGTATTTCTATAAAATTCATTATCTTCTAGTTATGTCATATATCCTATATTTCTATATTGGGCTAATTTAGTGTGTTTTATTTTTGTCAAATTTTAGGTTGATGCACATGTACCCACTGAAGCACTGGAGCAACTTGATGCGCAACACCAGACACTTAACAAGAAAAGGGGCATCACTCTGTTGAAGAAGTTATTAGCGCTAAGTGGTAGTGGATCCAAATTGGTGGTGGAGTTTGATAATGGAGGAAATCCAATTGGAGTGAACCGCAATAATTTTGTGAACTATCTTGGGTGTACCACTCGGAGCCATTGTGGTGTTAAGTATGACAATTGGCATAAAGTTCCTCAAGGGAAAAAAGACTTGATATGGAAGGATTTATGCGTGAGTTATTATTATTTGCAATTCTATTTTGTAGATTACAAATTCTATTATTTGCAATTCTATTTTGGATACTAGTTAATAACATTTCTATTTTACAGAATCCGTTTGCATTGGATGAGAAGTTGCATCGTAAAAATGTGATGCAACGCGCTGGAAAGATGCTTAGGAATTATAGGACAAATCTGAACAGAGAATACATAAAAGAGGGTGATAAGAAGAAGAAGTCAGCCCTTGAACAATGGAACTTCTTGGACAAAGAAGATTGGGACAATTTTGTTGCTTCAAGAAAATCTGAAGAATTCAAGGTATTAGGCGTCACTCCTAATTTAATTAATATACATTGTATTCACCTATTCAAGATTAGCACTTAGTGCTACTAACCAAATCATTAATGTGCATACTAACTAGGCCCTCAGTGACGCACAAAAAGTAAGACGTGCACTGAATGTGCATGACCACACTATGGGTCCAAAAGGCTATGCAAGCGTTCGCCAAAGACTACAGGCGGAGTCTGCGGCTACTCAGGAGTCTGCTCCTACTCAGGAGTCTGCCACACCCATGCCTCGCCATGATATCTGGATAGCTGGCAGGCAAAACAAGAAGGGTGAAATAAAGAAGCCTGTAACTGCTGAGGCGGCTGCAAAAATGGTAAAATAACACTCTTAGAGAAATCGTTTGAATATTGATTATTTGTGGTGTTAACTTACCAATTTCTGTTTATGGTGATTAGCGGGAGCTGCACGAGCAGAGGAAACAAGGCACGTTCATCCCTCAGGGCACAAGGGATGAATTGACAGTTGCTCTGGGTAATCCAGAGCATCCTGGACGTGTTAGAGGTGTCGGCGCTGGTGTTGGCATCAAAGCATTCTTTGGGCCATCCCAGCACAAACCCAGAGCGGGACTTTCTCAAGAAGAGGTAACCTATTCTTTTTTTAGAATGTTACTGCAAAAGGAAATTCATTAATAAGAAGCTAATGTTTCTTTTATCCATGTATAGGAGAATAAGAGAGTTGAGGATTTAGTTGCTAAGAAGGTCAACGATGTAGTTGCTGAGAAGGTCAAGGAAGAATTGTTGCGGTGGCAGGCATCTCAGGCTTCCAATACGCCTATGGCGACCCACTCTTCTCCTGATGCACAGACTGCGAGTAATCCTGGAGACCCATCGCCTAGCACGTCTGCTGTAAGTATTGTTTATGACATTGTAGTTAGTCTTTTCAAGTTGTTATGTTTTCAAGATGATATGTATATATGTATAATATTCTTTACGTAAATTTGTAGGCATTGAAGCCATGCCGCTTAAGAATGCAAGACTACGTTGTTGCAGAGGCGCAGGCTTACTCGTCCCTTCCTGGGGCAATGTTTCACGGGACTCCAATGCCACAGGGCTACGTTCGTGTGAGCCCGATACGTGTGTTACCTGATTGGAGAGAAGCTACATTGCCATATCCCCACCCGGATATTGATAGACTTGCTGATGCAGAAGGCGGGGTGATATTGTGGCCCAAAGCAGATGTCGTCTACACGACTGAAATTGTAAGATAAATTTACATTGATTTAGACTGTTAATGTGTATATATGATGTCAACTGATCTGAAATTATATGTACAGGTTAAAAAGAAGACACCAGGAGCACCTAGGCCTCCACTTCCACTTCCCGCATTACCCAATTGGGTTCCAACTGACCTAACATACCCGTTAGGTCCTGCTTGTAGGGGAATGGCATGTTGGCTACGGGCACATAATGTACATTGCCCTATAATTATTTCTTTAGATGCAGATTATGCAGGTCAATCATACGATAGCTCTTTATTTATACAAGATATTATTGAGTTGTTTATGTATGATTGGCTGAATACATCAATGATAGAGACATGGATAAGGTGAGATCTTGTTTATACATCCATATACCTTGTGTAAGATCCGGTGATCTGGTTTCTTATATATTAATGCATACGCCTATATGTTTTGCAGCTACTTAGTCGAAGATCATTGCAAACAATTTGCATTTGATCATTTGGGATTTTTGATTCCATCATTGATTAGTTTGGTAGCTAAAGACCCTGATAATGTTCAACAATACTGTATAGATGCTTTTACAATTTTTGGTCAGCAAAAGAAGACGATAATAATAGCTCCATTCAATGTCAAGTAAGTTTACTTTATTTATAATTTGGACTTAAGAAAATTCCATTTTTATTTTGCATTTTGAGTTATTAATTGTTAACTTCTTACCTCTAGCGGTAGACATTGGGAGTTACTAGTTATTGTCCCCGGGACATTCACTGTTTATTATCTAGATCCTGCGGGGAGTACATTGAACCCTAAAATTGGACACGTAATGAGAATGCCATTATTCTGGTGAGAAATATTTCATTTTTATATCCGTTAACATCTTTTATTACATTACTATTTACTTATGCAATTTATTGTGTTATATTAACATGTAGGGGTTTAGATGCATTCAAAAAGGCTGGAGGAACGGTCCCAAGGAAAAAGAACCAGCCAATAAATTGGCAGAACGTACAAGTAAGTTCCCGACTCGAATATATATATTATTGATGTGAATTGTGCTTAGTTGTATTATTTTGTATGTTTCAATTTATAGTGTGCTACACAAGACAATGGCTAGGCATGCGCATACTATGTGATGCGATTTATGCAGATGATTATTATCAGTATATAGACTTTCCTGTGTTTTTACTTAGTCTTTTTCTCTCTTTTCCTTGTCTCGTTTTATCCCATATTGGTTATATCTAAACCATGTGTCTTTCTCTTGTCTTATAAAAGAGAACCACTGTACTCTGTTTTAATATATCAATAATAAGACAATTAGCCTCATATTCTAGATGGTATCAGAGCGGGCCGATCCACCCTAGCTTTTTTTCCTAACCCTACCCCAGCCGCCACCCACCTTCTCCCTAACCCTACCCCAGCCGCCACCCTCTCTCTCTTTCTCTCCCTGCCCCTACCCGCCGCCACCTCTCCCTTTTTCTCCCTGACCTGCCGCCGGCAGGCCTTGCTGCCGCCGCCTCCTCCTCATCCCCACCGCCACCTCCACCCTTTCTCCACCACCTTTTTCCCTCTCCTATAATCCCCGTACCCTAAGCACATCTTTCCTTGTGGCTTAGACAACCACATGTTCTCTCTTCGGTCTCCGTTTCCTTTCCGAAAAGCTTACATACAGCCTTGTCACTTTCCAGTCTGGCACGTTGAAGGCTTAAAAACCAGTTTCCGGCTCTGACTGCCTACGCCTCATGGTGGAGTGATCTCTTCTCCATGTTGGCGTAGGTTTTGTTTCCTTCTTCCTGCCCTATACGGGTTTCTGAGGTCCATGCTCGGATCTCCTATCTACTGCTACTAGTCCATGTGTTGGACTTCTACTGTTGTCTACTACTGCTGCTGACTACTGTCTGGCTCTGTGCCCGTGCTGCTTCTCTTCTTCTACTGCTGCTGCGATGGCGACTTCCGATCTCCCGCCGCGCACTCTCTGTGTCACTACGGTGAAGTTGGATCACTCCAACTATCATCTATGGGCTGCCTCCTTCGAGTTATATGTCAAATCCCAAGGACGCTACTCTCACCTGACTACCAAGGGCCCTGATCTTCCTGCTGCAGACGCTGATGAGAAAACCAAGCAAGCCTATGATCTATGGTCCAAAGAGGACTATGGGGTCATGACCTGGATGGTGAATAGTGTTGAAGCAAAAATCAGCCAGTCCTTGCTTCGACTTCAGACTGCCAAAGACATGTGGGACCAGCTTTCCCATGTTTACTCTCACCAGCAGAATCCGAAGGTCTTCGAGATATTCAAACAGTTTGCTAAACAGGAGTATTCGGCCACCGACTCTGTTGAGGACTACTACAACTCCTGCTGTGCTCTCTGGGATGAGTTCCGGGTATATCACCCTCTGACTGCTGATATTGAAGAAGTGCACCGCCAACGGAATGAACTTATGTTAGTTCAATTCCTCGCCGGCCTACCTGCGTCCTTCGCCGGTGTTGTGGACCAGATTCTCTCCAGCGACCCTTTGCCTACTCTCCGTGATGTTCTCAAACGGATTCAGCGTCTACCCTCTGTGTCTCAACCTGTGCCTGACACCTCTGACGGTGCTGCTCTTGCTGTCCGCTCTGGTGATTCCTTCCGTGGTCGTGGCCGTGGTAGAGGTCGTGGTCGCGGAGGACGGTTCTCTGCTCCTGGTCGTGGAACTGGATCCGATCAAGCTGAGTCCCGCTATTGCACTCACTGCAAACGTACCAACCATAATGAAGATAAGTGCTGGATCAAATATGGCAAACCTGAGTGGGCCAACAAAGTGACACCTGATGAACCTGCTCCACCGACGGCTAACTGGATCCGCTCTGAGTTTGAAAAACTTCTACAGGCTCGTCTGGCGTCTTCTACTGAGGCTTCACATACTGACAGTGCTGCTCTTCTGACTACGGCTGGTAAAAATTCCTGGGTTATTGACTCTGGTGCGACTTCTCATATATCTGGCAATCCTGCTTTATTTTCTAAACTGCAGCAGACTTCTTTTATACCTCCTGTTACCTTAGCTGATGGTTCTAAATCACCTGTTACTGGCATTGGTGATATTTGTCCTACTGGTCGTCTGCCTCTGCGCTCTACACTTTATGTCCCGAAGTTTCCTATTAATCTTCTTTCTGTGAGTAAAATTGTGAAGAGCCTTCGTTGCTCTATTACATTTGATCTGGATGGTGTTTTATTTCAGGATCTGCGCACGAGGATGACGATTGGTTCGGGCCATGAGGGACCGGATGGACTCTACTACCTGGACGAGCCAAAGACAGCTGCATATCTGACATCATCGGTGACCGACATCCAGTGGCACTATAGATTGGGACACCCTTCTATTGGAAAATTAAAAGTCGTGTTACCAAATATAGTTAGTTCTGATTTTCATTGCGAAACTTGTCAGCTTGGAAAGCAAACTCGTGCTACTTTTTCAAAAAAAAATTGTATCAGCTCTAAAGCACCTTTTGATATTATACATGCTGATGTTTGGGGTCCTTGCTCTGTCACAAGTACTTCCGGTTTTAGATATTTTCTGAGCTTCATTGATGATTTTTCTAGAACTACCTGGCTGTTTTTACTTAAAGATAGATCCACTATTCTGGAAAAAATTACTGACTTTTTTACTGAGATACGCACTCAATTTGCTAAGCCTATCAAAATTCTTCGTACTGATAATGCTTTGGAATTCATGCAAACATCTGTTAGTTCTTTCTGTCGTCGCCAGGGCACAATCCATCAAACCTCTTGTGCTTACACCCCACAACAAAACGGGGTTGCTGAGCGCAAAAATCGTCATCTTCTCGAGGTTGCTCGTACCCTTCTCTTTCACTATCATGTTCCCCAAGCTTTTTGGCCCGAGGCAATAGCCACTGCCTGCTATCTAATTAACCGCATGCCTTCATCTGTGCTCGGCAATCAGATTCCTTTTCAGATTCTGTTTCCCGATGCATCTCTTTTCTCTGTCCCGCCTCGCATTTTTGGGAGCACCTGTTTTGTTAAAAATCTTCGGCCTGGCCTCACTAAATTGGATCCTCGAGCAACTAAGTGTGTTTTTTTGGGATATTCTCGCACTCAGAAAGGATATAGGTGCTATGATCCTGTTTCTAAAAAGTGGTTTGTCTCTGCGGATGTGGTGTTTTTTGAGCATATGCCTTTCTACTCCACGGGTGGTTCTGCGCTCACTTCCGATTTACTTGCTGATACACCTTTGCCTGTGGTGGATGATGTACCTACTATTTCTGAGGATCTGATTGAAAAGCCACCTCTGAAAGTTTATCAAAGAAGACCGAAGCCGACAGCTCCCTCCATGGCCCCTCCATCGTCCTCTTCCTCGGTGCCAGATCAACCATCCTCGCAGGTATTTTCTGATATTGATATTCCTATTAGTCTGAGGAAAGGGACCCGTACCTGCACTATGCATCCGATTGGAAATTTCTGCTCTACTGTTAATTTGAGTACTAATTTTGCTAACTTCACTGCGGCTCTGTCTGCGATATCTGTACCTAAGAATGCTGCTCAGGCTCTTCGCCATCCTGCGTGGCGTCAGGCTATGGAAGACGAGATGAAGGCTCTTACTGACCGTCATACCTGGACCCTAGTTGAGCCACCTGCTGATTGCTCTCCAGTTGGATGCCGATGGGTGTTCACTGTCAAATACCATCCCGACGGTACTGTCGAACGACTTAAGGCGCGACTTGTGGCAAAGGGGTATACCCAGACCTATGGAGTTGACTACTTTGAAACTTTCTCTCCAGTAGCGCATCTGAACTCTGTCCGGATTCTGATTTCTGTTGCTGTCAATTCTGACTGGCCTCTGTATCAACTTGATGTCAAGAATGCTTTCCTGTATGGTGATCTTCATGAAGAGGTATACATGTCTCAACCTCCCGGTTTTGTGTGTCAGGGGGAGGATTCCAAAGTCTGCAGGCTAAAAAAGGCTATCTATGGCTTGAAACAGAGCCCTAGAGCATGGTTTGACAAGCTCAGCAATATTCTTCAGCAATTTTCCTTCAGACGTTCTCAATCTGATCACTCTGTTTTTGTGAAAAATACTTCTGCGGGTATTGTTATTCTTATTGTTTATGTTGATGATATTATTCTCTCTGGAAGCGATTCTGTTGGTATTCAGTCTACAAAGCGCTATCTGGAGAAACACTTTGTTACCAAGGATCTTGGCTCACTTCGGTATTTTCTTGGGATAGAAGTGTCCCGGTCTTCTTCTGGTCTCTGCTTATCTCAACGGAAGTATGTCCTGGATCTCTTATCTGAATCTGGTCTTTTGGGTGCGAAACCTGCTGGCACACCTATGGATCCCAACATCAACTGGGATGATGAGGAGTCTCCTGCTTACCCTGACAATCAGCAGTATCGACGTATGGTTGGGAAACTCATATATCTTACTGTTACTCGGGCTGATATCACTGCTGCAGTTGGATTGGTTAGTCGCTACCTCGATAAGCCTCGACAATGCCATTGGGATGCTGTCTGTCATATTCTGAAATATTTGAAAAGTTCTCCTGGAAAAGGTCTACTTTACAAAAAAAAATGGGCATTGCAAACTCCTTGGCTATTCTGATTCTGATTATGCTGGCAGCAAGGTTGACCGTCGGTCTACTTCTGGCTACTGTACCTTCGTGGGAGGTAACCTTGTCACTTGGCGAAGCAAGAAGCAGTCTGTAGTTGCTCGCTCTAGTGCTGAAGCTGAGTATCGTGCCATGGCACATACTACTTGTGAACTATTCTGGATTCGGAGCCTGCTGAAGGACTTTGGATTTTCTGATTCATCTGTTATTCCTATGTATTGTGACAATAAAGCAGCCACTTTCATTGCTAGCAACCCTACCTTCCATGAGCGCACGAAGCATATTGAAGTGGACTGTCATTTTGTTCGTGAGGCGGTTCTATCTGGTCAGATTTCTACCCCTTACATTCATACTGATGAGCAGATTGCTGATATCTTCACAAAGATTCTTACGAAGAAGCGCTTCACTGATATGACATCCAAGCTGGGCATGATTGACATCTATGCTCCAGCTTGAGGGGGAGTATTAGTATATAGACTTTCCTGTGTTTTTACTTAGTCTTTTTCTCTCTTTTCCTTGTCTCGTTTTATCCCATATTGGTTATATCTAAACCATGTGTCTTTCTCTTGTCTTATAAAAGAGAACCACTGTACTCTGTTTTAATATATCAATAATAAGACAATTAGCCTCATATTCTAGAATTATCAAATATGCCGCATTGGACATCGATACCATACATGAGGTATTATATATACTCTCATTAGTTAGTATGCAATATATCAATCTTATCTTATTTTTATATTATTACTTATATATATACATCATTCTCTTTGCAGGTGTTTAAAACTGACAACACTACAGGTAAACGCTTAAAAAATATACATGCTCCATATACGATGGAAGCATTAAATGAAGTAAGAGAAGAATGGGCAAAAGCCATACAAGCAGTGGCAACTGTAAGATATAATTGGGATGTTGATAGCGATAATGAATGATACTTTGTAAATGAATATTTCTGAATGTTAATACATGTATTTGAATGTTTCTATATGTGTGAATGTGAGAATTGAATTGATGTCTGAATGTATGTACTTGTGTGAAATTTTGCTTATGACTTTTGCAGGTTTGCAGCCTGTTTGTAGGCTGATATCAATGGATGTCGTAAACCTGCAGTTCAGAAAACTGAACTGCAGGTTCTCATCCTGCTGACCAGCCACAGCAGGCCTGCAAACTGATATGAAAAAAAAAAAGGCGTCGGTTATTTATAAAAACCCGTCAGCAAAGATCTACAGCGTCGGTTATTTATAGATAACCGACGCCTTATGTGGCCAAAGCAGTCCTCGAAATGGCGTCGGATATACGTATCAAACCGACGCCTATTTAAATTAGAGGCGTCGGTCTTTTGGTATATAACTGACGCCAAAAGTGTTCGCGCCACAAAAAATGGCATCATTTAGGACACTTTATGCGTCGGTTATCTACTAAAAGACCGACGCTATAAGTAATATAGGCGTCGGTCCGTTAGTAAATAACCGACGCAGAAAGTGCCCTAGCTGACGCCGTTTTATGTGGCGCGAACCCTTTTGGCGTCGGTTATCTACTAAACGACCGACGCCGATAGGTTAAATAGGCGTCGGTTAAACAACTGACGCCGAAGTGTTCGACCTTTAGCGGCGCCCACATAGGCGTCGGTCAAAAACCGACGCCAAATGGGGTTAAACGACCGACGCCAAAGGCCACTTCTGTAGTAGTGAAGAGATATATCCAAACAAAAAGATATGCAATTTTAGACGCATGAAAGGATATAACTCACTAGATATGCATCCTTACCATAAGATGATTACCCCTAAGAACCTCAAGGTTGTATCGAAACAAGATATACACCTAGATAGATGTAGCAAGTTAGAGCACAACGGAAGCAATTTAAGACACAACCAAGAGATCCAAAGAGATCATCATCAAAACCTGCAAAACAACTCAAAGCAAGTAATTGCAATATATAGATATACCAATTTAGAGCAATTAGAGAGATAGAGTTGTAAGCAAGATAGGCAATTTAGAACATGGCAATATGCATATATAACGGTACCAAGGGAGTGCCAAAGAATAAGGCTATTGGTTGAGAAAATCTAGTTGAGAGGGAAATTCTCACTCAATAAGCCAAATGTATATTTTGTGTACAGTGTTATCGGTCGAGTTCTGTGTATTGACAACTCGACCGATGACAGCTGTTGGCAACACCCATTGGTGCCTATCGGTCGAGTTTTAAGCAGGGCAAACTCGACCGACAGAGCAGCTGTCAAAAAGCATTTATATCATAAAAACACATTTAAAGGCATACTAAAAATACAAACCATATCCAAACATGTCTAAGCAAGTTGGAAATGCACTATAGAAGCATTAGAAACAGTTTTTGAGCAAGAGTGTGAAGAGAAACACAAAATACCACTTTTGACTCAAAAACTATATGTATAGTGCACACTAACTTGACAAAAACAAGTTAGAAATGGTTATAAGCAAGAGAATTTTACCTTTGTGCTTACCATTCCTTTTTCCACTTATTGTCACCCTTTGCACATCTCACCTTTCTTCTTTCATGTGGATTGAGAAGTCAATTTGCAATTCAAAGCTCAAGTCAATCCATTTGCATGTACCTACAAGAAGAAAGATGAAATGGTCCCCAATCATGTTTTTGGGTCCGGAGGGGTTAGTTTAGCAACCCAAGTCCTATTGCTCTTGGGTGCTTTCCTAAAAGGACAACAAGTAGAATAATGACCAATTTCATTGCAATAGTTGCATGTGCCCATAGTCTTGGAACTAGAGGATTCTCTATGGAATATTGGAGGTCCTTTATCTTTGTTGTTCCCTTGACTACTATCATACCCTAAACCATGTCTACCAATTTGTTTAGTAGTATGGTGTAGGATGTCATTAAGACTCTTTTTACCAACTAAGAATCTTTGCAAGGATGATCTCAAACTGTCATTATCATGCTTAAGAGAAGCAATAGTAGAAGACAAATTATTGATATTATCTCTAGCATGCAAAAGATCATTTTCTAAGCAAAGAGCTTTAGTTAAATAAGAATCTCTATCAATATGAAGAGCAGCAAAATCATTATCTCTATTTGTAGAACTAGAACAAGATTCATGCCCATTGATTTTAGCAAGCAAGGAGGCATTTTCTATTTCTAATTCATGCAAAACAAAATCTTTGTCCTTGTTTTCAGATTTAAGAACATCAATATCATGCATGAGAGAATCAACAATTAAGGTATGCTCTTCATTAGAACTAGTCATAAGAGGTTGAGCTTCTAGAAATCTAATCTTATCAAGCAAACTAGCATTTTCAAGTTTAAGAGAGTCTACTTGGCTAAGACAATCATTTTTATCATCAAGCAAGCAAGAATTAGCATGTTCAAGATCATCTAATTCTACATGCAAATTATCAACAATTTTAGCAAGTTTTTTCTTTTTCCTTTTAGAAGACTTAAGAGAGGCACAAATATCATGAATAATAGCAATCAAAGATTTTTTATCTAAAGAGTTTAGATTTACCTCACTTGAGTCTTCACTTGTTGATGCTATAAGAGCAAAATGGCATTCTCCTTCATCACTAGAGCTTGAGCTTGATCCTTCACTTGAATCTTCACTTGAGCTTGAGTTGGAGGAGCCACTTGAGCTTGATTGCCATTTCTTCTTGTGAAGATGGGTCTTTTTGCCTTGTGGGCAATCTTCCTTGTAGTGACCCTTTTTTCCACATGGGTCTTTTTGCCTTGTAGGAAGCACTCAACTATATAATAGGAGCCTCACATAGAGTTTGCAATGAATGCTCAACCTTGGAATGAAGCCCAAGGGGTCCTATTTATAGCTGGGGATGCCTCTTAGCCTTTGGGAACACTTGTGAACGAAAACTAGCCGTTTTTTGGCTTGCAACGGATCTATTTTCACCTGTTGCAACTCCACAACGGCTAGAAGCACTTTTCTGCACTTTTTCGTACAGTGCAATCGGTCGAGTTTCTATAGGAGTAACTCGACCGATAGAGTAAAAGACAAAGCCGATATTCAGACCATGGGTCGAGTTTGTCCTGAGGAAACTCGACCGACCAATGAAAATCGATTTGGTCAGTTACTCCATCGGTCGAGTTCTGTGTAAACACAACTCGACCGATGCAATCTTCAGAAAATTGATCAAGGATGATCGGTCAAGTTTTCAGGCTGGGAAACTCGACCGACAAAGTGCATGTAATCAATTTTCAAAGTTGCATCTAAAGTGCTCTAATATTCGATCTAAGTGCTCCTGATATTTTTCTAAGCTTAACTACAAGTCATACAATCATTACAAGTGAATTACAACATGATTCTAATGGATATACATCATATTACAAAAACGTGCACTTGTATTGACTTTGACTTGTCTTTTCTCCAATTTGATACGCGCAAGTTAGGGCATTTGGAGTGTGTCTATACCTAATCTGAAATCACTCAAGTAGAGACATTAGACACCAATATGTGGAATGGTTAGTCATCATCAAAACACGGGTTTAGTCAATTTAGACGTGAGTCAACATTGACCTAATTGACCTTGAGTCAACACATGTTGCATTTGCAAGCACTCAAAGATGAAGACAAGTGATTGAGCAAGTTGTATAGTGGGGGTATCCCTATCATCCAGACATGGATTTGATGGCAATTTTGATGGCAAAATGAAAAATTAAGTTATGAAATTTTGCAAGCACAATGTTTATACATAAAGACACTAGATTCTATAATAAATTTATATGTTCAAAGGTTGGGTTGGGCTCCATGTCTTGACGAGTGAGTGCACAACTAAAAAAACTATCGAGTCTGTTAGACTGTTACAAATTGACAAACCCACAAGTTAAATCTTAGAACTTAAAACTAATAGTTGCAAGTTTAAAACTTACATATTAAAACATAATAACATATGTTACTAACTAGTAACTACTAATTTAGTTAAGTAGTGTTCATAAAAAAATATAGTTAAATAGTGATTAGTAAGTACAAAATAGTACCAACTAGCAACTACTACGTAATGAGTAATAACTAACAATATTAAGTACTTAAGTTTTAACTGCTACATACAAACTCGTAAGAGTAAATTCATAATTACTAAACTATTTAATATTACATGTTATAATCATCAAATATTAATTAAATTATATTCCCCTTTTTTCTTTTTCTTGTTATTAAGTTTTAGGTCTGAATTTATTTAGTAATTACATATAAATAAATAATTATTCTGCTATTATTATTTTTTACCAAAACTAGTTCATAGTGATTGTGTAAGTCAACTGTTAGCATTTATGAGGCTACATGGGACATTTATACATAACCCTTGGAAAATACATTTTTAAGACATTTTATCAATAAATACAAAATATATGTAATAATTCTAAAAACATTGTAGATTTACATACTTTATACCATTACTTCATAGATCTACAAGTTTTGTTTGTAGATCATGTGATTTTTAAGATCTAGCACTTAGAACTTTGTTATTTATGGAGTATTTCTTTATATCTATATAGAAGAGTGTAGGAACAGAAGGAGGTGCAAGTGGGCTGAGGATAGGGAAAAAATACCATAGAATCAAGAAAAATATCCTCTGGAAGCAAGAGATTCAAAGGAAATCACTAATATACCCAAAATGTTGTAGCAACAGCCCTTGGAACAACAACACAAGGCTTGTTTCTATGTCATTTCGTGAAATTATGACCCAAAATGGCATTTTGCTACAAAATTTCCCCCTATGCTATGAAATTTCTATGAAATTGCATCTCATTCCAAGCGTTTGTGCATTTGGTTGCCAGTTGATCAAAATCAAAAATTTCAATCAAAATTTTGCAACTTTGATCAAAATTTTGTTCCATGGATCCAGTACTATCTGGATTGCGACTCAACACCCTATGGACTGCAACATCAGTGACTGGGATGGAGATCGATGCGCACATTTGTTGCTATATATTGCTCCATATGCTACATAGTTTATTTGGGAGGTTTATATGTTGTCTACCTTGGCGTTACTTTCTTCATGCTACCTGCCTAACCGCGTTGTGCTTCAGGGGCAGTCTACTCATCTACTACTTCTACACTATCTGCCTAATAGGGGGTTGACTTATCTCCTACTACCTTGGCACAAGGCTTGCTTGCTATTTGTTCCATGTTATCCTCTTAACGGGGAGTGTTCAAGTTTTGTATTACAAGGTGTATGGGAGAATAATAATTTTGTGTGGGCTATTATTATTATTATTATCTATATGATTTGTTTCCTTTTGAATTTGTTTCACTCATGCTCCCACTTGAGGGGGAGTGTTGGGAATTATCTAGATAATGGGTTTATTGTCGGTTTAGTAAGTGGGCCCAAGTGTGTTGGACTTGGACCATTAGGATTTTTGTCCAAGTCCACAAGTGTCACCTCTCCTATATATAGGGTTTTGCCTAATAGAAGCCTCATGTTTACTATTCCACATCCTTACTTGGATGAGGTTTGTGAGAATCTTTCCAGGATCACGATTGTCACTTATATTGTGAAACTTTTCTCTAGTTGCATATGGTCATGGTCATAGACGCGATTGTAGTTGTAGCATTCCTATTGTCCTTATAAGAGCATCTAGTTCTGACTCCCAACACTCCATGTAGTTACAACAACGATATTAGAGATGTTAGAAAAAGCATGGGAAACTAGAGTGGGGCAATCATGTTACTGCTGCAGAACTAAATATCGAATCTACTTTTGCTTCTCCCTTTGGCATGGTGATGCTCATCTTGAATGGCTTGGAAAAACTACTCAAGACACATAACCGCTGCTTCAACCTCAAATCACAATGTAAACATTTCTCAACATGTAGGTGATTCTATATGCTTTCAGGCATCCTATTCAACATATATTTCAGATTCTTAACTTTGGCACTGCTACTCACATGTTAGGAAACAATGTACTCTTCTCTTGTTTGATCAAATCCTCTAGTCATCCACTTGTTTGGTTGAATGAGGATTTGGATTATGTATCAATTAGTACAAGGAATATCACCAACATTCCTACACCCTTCACTTTGTTTTGAAGTTTCCTTCGAACGTGATTTTCATTAGCAAGATCACAAAATATGAATATGTAACTTTCTTTCTACACACTGTTATTTTGCAAGAACTCAAGATGATATGGACGAATGCTGGGGCATATGAAGGTGGAGATAGTTTGTGCTATCTATAGACCACATCAAGTAGACTCACTATATCTCTTATAGCTCACTCATTTACTCACTATATCTCTTATAGCTCACTCATTTTACACTTCCCTTATCTAGTGGCTTAATAGTAACATGGTTGGTTTATAGAACATCATTCTAGTCGAGATGAATTTGTGATCATGAGCTTACTGACTTTGTCTTAGAATCATGACTTCATATTGCTAATTGACTATCTTACACTTGATAACACATACTTCGTATTGAAATTTCTTCTATGACGGCGTGTTTGTCTGCCACCCCTCTACTACCACGTTGAAGATGTATTCCTAGTTTTGTTGTGAATACTTTTGTTTTCAAACATATTGATTCGAAGAAAAAAACATTGCTTGGTGTTTAATAAGCAAAACGATTCTAACAGTCTGATTTATCTTACCTTGTTCACTTAGATATCTAAGGACTTTGTTGTGTCTGTAACCAAGTTATCTTGATTATTGGTCGATTGTGCCACATGGACATATTGATTAAAGGATCATTGTGAAAATTCTTGATGTATTCAACAATATATTGCATGAAATAAGAAATCATTTGCTTCCCCTTAAGTTTATCTATACCAAATAATACTCTATATTATATATGATTTGGTTTCTAAATGTTGCCTCCAGAAGGAATGGCACCAAACCTCATGTGCCTACATTCCTCAATATAGGTCGTATTTAGCATAAAAAATGCCACATTGTGAATGGACTTCTTCAAGTAGAATGCTTCAAGTTGATCGTAGACTTCTTTGACTATCTTTCGAAGGACAACCTCACGGATGACTTCATCCTCCACTTAGAGGAGATGCATGTACATCCTTTTGATGAATCTCCTCTCACTAGTCATCCATCATGGAATTTGGTTTCTTTTCCTTGATGAAAAGAGCTTTGTGCACTCCTCGTATGAGGCAATATTCACACTTGACTTGTCGGAAAAAGAAGCTCCTCAAGCAATCAAACTTCTCAATGTTGTACCTTGACGTCATGGTGGAGATCCGGCGGTACAATTCGCTCTGACACCACTTGTTGGGGATGAAGGTGATATGATACCCAAACAACAAGGCCCAACGAGCTTGTTGTGGAGATGTATAAGATCTCATTAAATACGTACAACAAGTAGCAACGAGGAACGAAAAATAGACAACCAAAAATACAAGATTTATAGAGGTGAGATCAATTCCCAATGAGGAAACCAACATCCACTAGTAGAGATGATATTACTGATAGAGAGAGTTACAGATAAAAGAACCGAATACCCATTACACTAGAAAGCCAAACCGTGGAAGAAGAGGGTTCCTTGGAGAGGAGCTCCTTAGAGGCTTAAGAGAAGCCCTAGGCTGAAAACCCTACGAAAAATTGTCCTTGGCTTTAGGTCTTCAAAATATGACATCTCTTCATGTCTCTGTGTCTCTTCTTGTTTAGAATGAGATTGAGGAGTCTATTTATAAGAATAGGACCCATAACCAATGTTCCAAAATTACCAGGGTCCGGGACTCGTCCAAGCTGCGATTTTGGTCTGGCTGGATCGCAGGTCAATAGCCTGACCATAATCCAGGTTGCAGATCAAATTACGGTCCACCTGGACCATATACAGTCTGGCCTGGATCCTCAAAACTGCTACTCCTGCTTTTTTGGAGATATGATTCACGCGGATGGTCAGTTGGCTGGCTGTAAATCTTTCTGGAGATGCCCAAAATTCATCCGAAGATAGCATGGCTCAGTGTAGACGTCCGAATCATCAATAAAGCTTTTCATGAGAATTTAAGATACTCTCTCAACACATACAGTAGGCAAGCATAAAATGGCATATATATGATAGTCAAGTAGAATCGATGTAGATGTATGATACCGTTAGCTTTACCTTACATGTTTAATATGACATGAAATCAAGTAGGAGAAGTTATTACCATTATGCATTGTTAGATAAAAAAAATTGAAACTCTGTTAAAAGAAGACGTGCATAAGAAATTCCTCAATCGTTCATTTTCTCATTTTTTTCTCTTACGTTTACTATCCACCCTCCCAATATGATTATAGAAGACAGCCCATTTTACCGTTGAGAAGAATTGTACAACCACTTCCCAGGAAAATGGATAAATAAGGGATAGACAGGAGGTTAATGAAGTTATGTGTTTAAAACTAAACAATGGAATGAAGATAAGTAGACGAAGGAATAGGAAGTATCAGAAAGTCTCTGTGTACACCCCCCCCCCATGGGATTCTAACCAAAAGACCAAGTGGCTACCATGTTGCATGTTGTGGCATCTATTATCTATAGGGAAAACGGCCAGCAGTCAATCTGACACCTTTAACACCACTTTCAGCAATATAAGTTCCAAGCTAGGAGTGTATGACTTCCATATGTTACTGGTTTAATTTCTTGATTCACTAACCTATGTGAAACTCAATATAGCCTTTTTAGCACAACTGAATATAGTTATTTTAGATGCATATTATTAGAATTCTAGGTGTGAGTGATTACAAATGATTACTCGAACTCATATTGATAAGCAAAACTCTAAGAGAGTTTTTCCGGGTCAAAACTCTAAGAGAGTTTAAACCTTAATATCCCATAGAATTCATGTTCCAATAACATAACTATTCATTTGCAATGTGCAAGTAGGCGTGCCGCGTGATAATATTTTAGAACCATATGTACAAATTCATACTAAAAAGAAAAGAAAGTTTTGGGGCGTTATCTAGATAATCAGAGGTGCAATAAAGAATCCTAAAGTGTTCCATTTGACAAAACACAAATGTACCTGCATCATCTGTCATACGTGCATGCCTCCTTTTCCATCGGATGAAAATGCCAAGTACTAACAGGAAAAGCAAAACCATGATGCCTGACACAACTCCACCAATAATAGCTTTTATTCTTTTTGATGAAGTAGGTAATTGATTGCTAACGGTGGGTATAAAATCTGATTCAGAAATTCAGTATAACTGTATAAGATTAAAGACTATACGCTAAATATACAAGAAAATGTCAAAAGAATCCTTTTATTTACTTGGGGTAACACTGATAGCAGATATAGAAGGTCCATAGTAGCCACTTCTGGGAATTTGCGAAGTGCCTTTTCCAGCCCACAGAAAATGTATCTCTAGAATATTCTCTGACACCAAGGCAGTATACTGCTTTGTCACCTGATTAAATGACCTACCACCAGCTTCCTTTCTAATATCAAAATCTTTAGCCGTGAGGTTCCCCTAATGAAATAAACTAATATTGTGTTCACTGAATGAGTGGAGCGAGAGAACACAAGAAACTAGTACTGCTATTTTAATAAGATTGTAAAACTATAATTTACCTGAATATATATATCAAAGACTCGCTTTCCAAAACTCTTCCATGTGAAGTTATCAGGGAAGGCCGTCTCAGCAAATTCTAATGTTACTGTGTAAAATCCATTTTCAAGTGCAAGACCATAGTATCTTAATGATGAAGGCGATAATCTCATTGACTGAAACAACTCTGGATTCGATGTATGTGAGAAGTTGGCTGATGTATATTCAACATACTCAGGATGAGAAGCACCTAAAAAAGTACCAATGCTACTAACTGCCCATCTGTAATTGTCTTTGACATAATAAGAGGCTGTGCTAAGGTCCTGATCATCTGCTTCGTAGATGGTTCCATTAGATTCCACACTTTTGTTTCCCCCACAGTTAATTGCAAGAGAATAATCTGTACAAAAAAAAACAATATTTACTAATATTTGAGAGAAAATCCCTCGGAGAGGGGGGGGGGGAGTGTTGATGGTTTGTTGGGTATAACTTACAGACAGGGGAGCCAAAGTAGCATGGAAAGCTATTTTGCAGACATGAAAGTTTTCCTGGAAGTTCCCTACACAAATGAAACAGTTAAAATAAGAACCACACATAAATATTACTCCTACGAAACACGAAAGGTATCAGAGAGCACTTGTTGGACTTGTCAGCGACTAAGTCATTAGCTACCAGGTTCCTGCAGAAAAAAAGAAAATTTCAGTTTAAGGAACAACACACATAAAACACTAGCTATGGTACAGAACACTGTTTGAAATCGTAGTTTATTGTATGGAACATTGTCTACTTACCAACAGTGGCAGTGGAGCATTAGTCACTTGTACAATATATCTTGTTTTTTAGATTATATAAAATATCGATTCCAAAAGTTTCTAGATGTGACTTCATAACAATTATATACTTGCTGATTTGCTTGAATGAAAGAAGGATTCAGTTGCATAGCAGTTCACTTGAATTAGAACACCAGATAGAGCTTAATGGAAAAGAAAGATCCTCGTAACTGACTCCAATATAGTTGCCATTGATGCCTAAGTCTTCAACTTATTGGACAAAAGTTACATAAAAAGAAAACTAGTTTTCAGGAAAACATACAGTTTGACATTGTCTTGACTGGACCATGAAGGAAAAGTTCCCGAAAGATCATTATAAGAAAGGTCTCTGCATATATAGAGAATATTAGATCTCTGAATGTTCAGATTGAGGATTAATTTGGCTACAACAGTTAAAAGACTACAACAAGATGACGGACAACAGTTAGTTAATAGAGGAATTCTCTTTCTGGTACATCCTAAGAGATTGACTTAGTGATGGCATACTAAATTAAGAATAGTATTCGTTACATGTCCACTAGTTGATCACTCTTTGTTGCTGGCAATTTTCCAGATAGACTGTTGTTGCCAAGGTACCTGCAAATTGAAGAAAGGCGGGCAGATTTATAATATATAATTTTATATATTGACTAATAAGTCATACTTACAAGCTTTGTAGTGAATCTGATTTGAAAAGAGAATCCAGTATTTGCCCAGTCAAATTGTTAAAACTTAGATCCCTATATATTACAGTGATTTGAGGATGGGAAGAGTTGTTCCACTGCTATAACCAGCAGCAATTATAATTTAAAGAACATTTGGTAATATCAGCTTACAAATATGTCAGCCCAGTGTATTTTTCAAAATTTGTCGGAATATTTTCAGAGATCTTGCAATTTCTTAGGACCCTGACAAAAGTGCAAATGTATGCATATCACTTGAAAATCTTCAGAGAAATACCTATTATAATAGAAAAAATATTATGTTAATCTTACAATGAATTCAAGGATGTCATATTGCTTATAAATGCCAAGGAGGAGGTGGCAGATGACAAATCTGACAGCCACCTGTAAAAGATACACTATTATCAAAACAAAACATATACCAATTTGGATGAGGGCTGAAATTACCACTAAATCCTGGTAACACACAGTGGCAGATAAAAGAAGAAATCTTATAGCTTCACGTCAACATGTCATAAACTTTTACAGACCACAGAATGTAATAATTCGATTAATAAAATTAACATTGCCGAGGAAAAACTCAGCTTTGAGTGATTGATGATAGTTTTGGTATCATTACAATGCATTTACCTTACGGAGAAATCTGTTTCATTGTATAAATAATTTTTGGGATGGTATTGTTCAGGATATACATTACAATATGAAAATTGATGTCGTTTTGCACATTTTGAAAATCCTTGGTATGCCCCACAGTCATATCTTGAATATCTCTTCACTGAACCCTAAACCAATAAATTAAATGTTATTGTGCTTTATATTAAATTTTCTCTTGACATAAGATAATCTAAATGCATGTAGCAAATAAAACATGTAGGTTATTCATTATTAATAACACATCATATTTCCAAAAGCCAAAAATGGATGGCATACAACTTTGTTACTCTAGTTATCGTACACTCAATTGTACTTAAAGTCATAAACATTGATGAATTAATGAATCTGAATGTATTAATAATGAAGTCAAAATTACCGTGATGCTTTAATTTCATTAACTGGCAAAAGAGACCATGTTAAATGTTGAGTTATGTGTATTTCTTATTTATTCTCTCCTTCTTGACCTCATGCCAGTTCATCGATTGTAATAGGGTTCCCATGCTTCCCTACTCCTATGTAAATAAGAGTAGCTCCCCTGCTTGTGATTCAACAATAACCCTGATTACCAACATGGTATCGGAGTGGCTGCTCTCCACCATACCCCCTCTCATTTGATTCCTCCTTTCCCTCTTCCTTGTCTCCCTTTTTCCCTCTCTTCCTATATCCCCCTTTCTTCCCTGTTTGTTTGAGACTATAGTACCGCATTGTAGTGTGACACCCGTCGACGTCATCTCTTTAGCCAGTCCTTCTTAGAACTCCCCATTATCCTAAAGAAAGGTCATCGCTCCCTCTTTTCCAGCGGGTGGAGGAGGAAGTGCCCCCTCCCATGTCACACATTAAGGTCGACTAGAGGAGTTTTGGTGCCTCCTCTCTACAGCTTAGGTCTTAGACCCTGAAGGATTGTTCCCCTAGGCGGTAACATTCTATTGCACCCCTAAAAAGGTTTGTCTTGTATCAAAGGGAAGAAGGGGTTCATTGATGTATCCTCCTCTTTTGATGGGTACAATACTTTACACCATTGTATCTTGTTATAATATTTCACTTAGGATCTTCCGCAAAAGTTCTTTGGGGTGTCTCATCTTATTTGGACTTCTCTAAAACCCCAAGTTCCTAATCAAAGTCCCCTCCTTTAGGCTTATATTCCCCGCACATATCTCCTATGCGCGGGCGAGTGGATATTCTTTTTAGGCATTTATATCCTTCTCTCGCTATAGTGTAGAAACTTGTAGTAGTGTTTATTTCCTACCGTGCTTCATTCATGGAGTGCTCTCTCTTTCTTCACATTGCATAAAAATTGATGGTTAATCTACTGTGATCTTCAATGACCAAACACCTTTTACATCATTAAAGTTGAAAGGAGTGGATGATCTTCTATGGATGTATGTTGTATATTACACTTACACTTACTAATGCACCTTAAACTCCCACAAAGTTTTCCATCTTGAACCCCCTGATGCAAAAAGTACAATATATCCTTAATCCCGATTGGCACAAAGAAGATAGCCAAATCAAATACTGATTGTGGAATAGTATGAAATCTCCAATAGGTGCTAAATTTATGTTCTAACTACAATAAAAGAAAGAAGGGAAGGAGATAAGAAACGCTAAACACGTGAACACAATGTGCTTCACATGTACATTGTATGGGATAAGCTAGTCTATACAACTCAAGAGGAAACTCCGTCAATGAATATCTTGATTCTATTCAGTAAATTTCTCAACAACTTAATTTTTTATCAATATCTAAAATCTTAAGCCACAAACTTGAGATCAACAAGGTATGATTACTACAAAGTTCCTATTTGATTTTGCTCTAGGTCTTAGTGTTATTCTAGTTGCTAACTGTTAGAAAGTATTATTATCCTATTTAGTTAATAGGTTAATTAGTTAACGGGCTTAAGTGTCTCGGCCCATGTAGTCTTCCTTGAGTCCCAAGTCTGTAATATTTCCCCCCTTGCTCCTATATATAGGATAGGGGTGTGCCATCTAATAACAATACATCACAAGTGAGTTTTCCCCTCACACCTTCCAGAAATCTTCCTGAAGGCGCAAAGTTTCATTCAGATCGCAACTTACAAGGTGTGTCATCTTCCAATACGGCGTGTTGACAAAAGTCAGTTTCACGCCTACACGGCGTGCCATCTTCCAACACGGCGTGTTAACGGACATCTTTTTCACAACTCTGACAATCCTAAACGATGTGTCATCTTCCAACACGGCGTGTTGACGAAAATCTATTTCACGCCTCCGATATCCTACACGGCGTGTCAGAATCTCCACATGGTGAGTTGTTAGGAACCTATCATTTTCGACCAACAGAGCAACACGACGTGTCAAGTCTTCACACGGCGTGTCAAAAGCAGTCTGTCTACTTCCAGTTCAATCTTTTACGTCCTCCAAAGGTCTTGCTCTCCTCTAATACGTAATGATAATCAGATCCTAGTTTTTGACCTAGTCCAAATTTTTTTGCTAAGGCTCCCGTTAGGGTCAAGAAAATATTCATTTAATTTTTCTATTCGAATCTTATAATTGGTTGGTTTTGCACATTCACTCTGGTTATCAGTTCCTTTTCCCTACATACTACAACTCTCATTTTACATTTTCCTTTCATGCCCTCCCACCAATCATGTGTTTGTGTCTTTCCAAATGCGGGTGGGGGGTCATATGTCTCTTTACCACACCACCTACTCATTATCTTCGTATTTGGTGTTTGGGGGGGGATATAGATGAGAGCAATGTTTTAAAAAGCGGTCTGGCCATCCGCTCAAGCGGATGAGACCCCTGGCCACTCCAAATAGGCCTTAGGCGGCAGTCAGGCAGTTTTGCATTAAGCGGCCACCTCATGCCCGCTCAAGCGGCCGCTTGGACACTGATTCTGAGCACCGCCTGAGACCGCTTAAGTGAAAAGCAGGATCTAGACCCACTTCCTAGGCCCAAAAACAAAATGTAATGTTATTTTTAGTATGTAATATCAGATTATTGATATTGTATAACATTATTTAACATGTTAATATGATACTATTGTATTAAGTAACTAAGTATGTATCAAAATATTGCAGAATAGCTAAGTAGTGTGTAATACTACATTGATTCTGCTGCTATATACAATAGTAACGACTATGTACCCATTAAATCTATTATAGAAAGTAATATTGTACTGTTGTATAGTACTAATTACTAAGTACATAACATTAAGCTAAGAAACAACAACCAGTGTGTAAATCTAATACAAAATCAATGTAGATTTCTATGAAGTATAGTACTATTATATAATACTAATTACTAAGTGCATTGTATCATGGCTTGATACTAGTATACAACTATTTGTGATAAATTCCTCTATATATGGTACTAACTATTAAGTAGATTACATTATTACATGATAGTATGATACTTATACTATTGTATATAAAAAATGTATCTTAATGCTTCATCTATACATAAACAACTATTAAGTAGTAATATTGTTGTGTAGGGTGAATTTTACATTGCCACAAGGGTTTAGTTATATATACAAGTTTCTTACAAAATATTATATATATACAAATGTGTGTATATTTGTATACAATCATTTAGACAATTAAACATCCACTTTTCAAAAAGCGGCCGCTTGAGCGCCCTCCTGGTGCTCAAGCGGCCACAAGGTGGTGTCTGCACGCCTCTCGCTTCCCACTTTCTAGAACATTGGACAGAGAGAGAATATGAGGAGAGTATGAGAGAGAGCATAGGAGGAGAGAGATATATTCCAGGCTATCTTCATGGAGCTTCATATTCTTCATTGCATCTGCTCTTCCAATGTCTTTGTGGCGTGTCATTCCCACTAAGCATCGCTTTACATGTGAGTTGGCTATCTGAGCAATTTCCAATTGGTCATTGAAGGATCTCAACTGTAGGATTGACACTAAGCTTTTCGTGTTTGTAACGCATTATGTACGTCAGACGAGGGCTTGTTGCACTAATTTTGGCCTCTTGTTCCGTTGAGTGTTAATACATTTCAGTTGATCATTCTTGATGCAGTCCCATGAGATAGATGGTTGCTTCTTCACATAATAAGCTCATCAATTTCTAGCCTATCCATTCTATATCAGCAAGGATTCATCCAGATTTATCTTCACCGAGTTTCTTCCATTACGTCTTCTCTGAGTTATATCTGTTAGAATGGCTCTTCTGCTTATCTTCTTGGGTTTATCCTTGATGGTGCCCTTCATTCCTATGAAGCCTCCAAGATCCATGCGCCAGATTTATGGAACTAGTATGGCAGCCATCAGCACCTCGTACAACTTGAGTTCATGCCACATTATGCACATTTATGGTCTTCTGCACTAATTCCAGATGGCTACACTTCTCAGACGATTTGAAGATACCCTATTACTACATCGACGTCGTGCCTCCGCGTTCCTACCGCGTTATGTACGTGGGATGTGCTGATCATGCGCTTATACCACTCACACATTACTCTTCAATGAAGATGGCGTAGTTGTGGTACTTCTGATTGTCTGCTCCAGTTTGATTGTGGCCAGATTTTGTTGTGCCTTTTGGATTCCATATTCTTCATTCCAAATGTACTTTAAAAGGACCGTCTTCAAAGTTCTAGCATCTCCATCATGTAGAACACAGCTCAAAAGAGGTGTCATCATATGTTTTTAGTTGGGAAGTAATATTGGAGGAGTGACAAATTTTGTATGCGGAGTGACAATTTTATCTTTATCGTCTAATTGAGTCATGTAAGTCCAAGCTAGGACATGAGTTTCATCCATGTTCCAGCTTGAAGGGAAGTATTATCAACCTTTTTAGTTAATAGGTTAATTAGTTAATGGGTTTAAGTGTCTCAGCCCATATAGTCTTCCGTGAGTCCAAGTTTGTAATATTTTCCCCCTTGCTCCTATATATATGACATGGGTGTGCAATCTAATAACAACACATCACAAGTGAGTTTTCCCCTCACGCCTTTCAACACTGACAAAACACATAGCCCTGATGAAGCCTATGCCAGGATACAACCAACCGCATCTGAATCTACCATACAACCAACTTATATGTCATAGAATTTCATGCATTTATTTCTCTACTTGCAACAGAGGTCTTGGTCACATCACTACTTCCAAAGAAGAATAGCAAACCCATTTTAAGTCAACATAATTCCATATACTTTGGCCATGGAGCCCAACCTTTTGGCTCATCTGCAAATCTGGTGTCTACAACCAAAATTTAGCCTCATCTATGATTGCCTCCCATATCAATCTACCTGGATTATTGATTCAAAAATGACAACTTATGACTGGAATCAGGAATATTCTAACTACAAATGACTTATATATTCCCCATAAAGCTCTTAGTTGATGGTTAGTAAAAGCATGTGCAAGCCACAAATTTTATACAGCTGTTGTCCTTCCTAGTTTTACATTATATTCATCATGTGTGTGGTTTTTCATTTAGTTTAATGTCAATCTCCAAGTGGGTTGATCTGTTGAATTGCCCTGTGATTTTCAGTCCTACTAGGTTTTATCTTATAGAATTTCTCTAATTTGATGTCGATCAGTTTGAAAACTAGAACTGGTGAGTTCTATGACTTCCATGCCCAATGTCTAACATATCTCTCCGTTTTATGTTCTGGGATGTTCTCCCTGTAGCCTCACTCCTAGTATGTCCACCCCTCCATGGAGAAACTATAGTGTTGCAGCCAAAAGTATCCTCTTTAAAAAGTTTAGATTGTGTAAAATGCTAGTTGGAAAAACATAATAGAGTTTTTTCCTTTCTCATGTAGAGAATCATTCCCCCAAACTATTTTATTTAGTCATAATAATGTCTGGGGTCCTCTTTGGATTTATAGATACTAGCTAAAAGCACGTGCTAAGCACGTGAATAGCAGTTGAATTAGTACAATAAAATATTTAACATATGCTATATAAAAATGCTTGCTGATTATTATTTTTTTTTTAAAAGTTGACTTTTTCTCTGGATTTATTAGTAATAAGAATAGTTACATACAACTTACTAAAAGAGAATAACTTGATTAGTATTTAGTTGACTCCTTCTGGTATTCACAACAAAAATTAAAAATTTAAATGCTAAAAAATGAGAATTATACAAAAAGATAGGCTGCCTCACTAAAACAGAGAATAACTTGATTAACATTTGGTTGGCTCGTTCAATATGTAAGTATACAAACATGTAAATTGATTAGCATACAGATATACTGGATTGATTAGCACACATACATATTGCTAGAATACAAATAATGAATAGATCAATGAGTACATAGTGAAGCTACTTGAGCACATGTAAATACATTCAGTCTGTTGACCCCCATCCGACTTGTAGCGTGTCATTACCAAAATCTAAACCAAAACTATGACTCATAATAACCACTGTATGCGCTAATCTGTACAAAACATACTAAGAGAAAGCATTTTGATTAAAAGCCAATTGAAGCTCTCAAACATGTAAGCACACAGATCGATTGGACCAAATAATACTCAAGACATTTAACAACCGAACTTTTTGTTTACCGACTTCAGTTTTTCAGTTGTTTGTTTGTTTGCTTGGCTGAGCTTATTTGTGTTCGGAGATGCAACTGTACAATAGTTTATTAATTTGTCGACGACAAACTTATCCATAAGAACTGTAGAAGCGCACGTAAAATTTAGTTTTATATAAAAAAATTGCTACTGATAGAGACCATAGCAATTGGATAAAAAGTTTTTGCAGATAGAGACCAATTTATTTTACGGATGGAGACCATAGCAATTGGATAGCACACATACAAATACGATAACCATACACACATACAGGTCGATAGCATGTATTGCCATACACACATACAGGTGGATAGCACATAGACACAGAGCTGAAACTCGCTCTTGTTAAGGTAAGATAGATACATGCAATATATGTTAATGTTAATCCTTTAGAGGCCCGCTTTCAGTGCAAAGCCCATGATTAGCTGCCGTAGAATAAAAGTAGACTGTAACACAGGTGGAAAAGCAGTCGAGTTACCAAGTGAAGAAGACAACCAGGTTGCTTAACCATTAAAGAAGTTGCTTTTTGTATATCGTAGAATATTATAGATAGCACACATACAAATACGATAACCATACACAGATACAGGTCGATAGCACATATTACCATACACACATACAGGTGGATAGCACGTAGACACAGAGCTGAAACTCACTCTTGTTAAGGTAAGATAGATACAGGCAATATATGTTAATGCTAATCCTTTAGAGGCCCGCTTTCAGTGCACAGCTCATGATTAGCTGTCGTAGAATAAAAGTAGATTGTAACACAGGTGGAAAAGCAGTCAAGTTACCAAGTGAAGAAGACAACCAGGTTGCTTAACCATTAAAGAAGTTGCTTTTTGTATATCATAGAATATTATATATACCCAGCAAGCACACAGGCAAGGATGTAGAAAAGCACACAGCTGACCTTCGTTTATTCATAGGGTTATAGATAATGGCTTTCACTATTTCATTTAATATCTGGATGATTCTTCTCGCATGCTTGGTTATATCTAATGGAACTAAGGGTAGAAGTCCTTGTATCATAAATTAGTTCCACCAATTAATCAAAGTTTACTTTGATTGTTGCATAATTTTTTTTTCTCACTAACAATGCATTAGAATATGTCCAAGTGTTATTTCACTATGAGATGACGCATCAAAGGTCATGCACTCACCTACCTAGTAAAATGGAGTAGTTGAGTGTAAAAATATCCACTTAGTTGGCATGGCCTGAACACTACTCACCCATTCATATGCTCCAAAAAATATTAGTGAGAGGCCATTCTCACCACTTGCTTTCTTATAAACCAGAAACCGTCTTCCTTTCTCCAAGGAGCCACTTCAGTCCCCATTTATCCCTCTCAACATGTCATTCACATCCATCTAAGCAACTTTAGATGTACTCTCTTAGTGCAACGTTTGAACAAAGGGATGATAAAATGCCACAATGCACCATGAAAATTAGTTTCATGGGATACTTTGATACTAAGAAGGGGTACAAATGTAATTGTCCCTCTTCAATGTATATTCATACTCATTGATGTCACATTCCATGTGACAATCATGCTCTTTGATGTCGTTCCCTCTAGTATGGGGAGTTTATATGAGCTTGCATTTAACTCTCTTAAAATGGAAGTTAGTCAATACCAACCCACTCATGAACAGATTATCCTATCACACTCCCATTTATATCACCAAAGGAGTACTCCCAACCAAAAGGACACTTGAAAGGCTCCTATTCCATCCTATGCCACTCAGGAAGTCTCCCTTGATAAGCATGTCACTTATAGAAAGCCACTCGCTCGTGCTATCAAGCATCCGATTTGCAACGTTTCTTGCTATCACGATTATCACCAAATGCCCAACCATATGGTGTTTCATGACAAGATTGTTCTTCTTCATCATCAAAAAGTGGCCTTGTAATCCTAGTGGACCTAATCTATGAATGATGAAATGCATGCTATATCAACATTAATGCATCGAGTTTGTTTATTTTCCACCAGGGAAGAGGATAGTCAGATGCAAATGGATCTAGAATATCAAGCACATTACTAACGTAGGCAAAGGCTATACTCAAACATATGGCGTCAATTACATTTAACCTTCTATTCGGTCAGTCAGATCAAGTGGTGACAGCCCTTACTAGAGATGGAGGCAAGAAAGAAAATGCATGTTGGTAGAGATGTCATCCCTTGACGTCAATTCACGTATTCTCCTCACATGGAAAAACCCTATGCTCGGATACCATGTAGAAAGAATAATTAGGTAGACTAAATACTTGATTATAGACAGGGTGCGCCATTGTATAGCAACCGGATGGTGGTTCATTGCCCATTCACATGATGTTGGACTATAAAGTATGAATTCAAGAGTTGGAGAGGCTAGCTACTATGAACAACTTTACTACTATCTCAAAAGTTGAGGATAGTCAGTCAATATGGCATGCCATCCACTACAAAGACTCAAGACGAGGAACCATAAACAATGAAGGACATAAAATACCATCATACTCCATTCGTCTGTGTTCGATTGTGATTGATAAAACAACAACACATGTGTTCTAATATATACAAAAATGATGAATTGGGTTTTCAAATAAATGCCTATGACAATAAGTGACATTCCAGCTAGCCTCTTCGAATATGCTTTCCTTTGACTTCTTGTCACACAATCAACCTCAGATCTAAGATCTCTCCCTTACTATATATTCCAAATTAAAAGTTTGAGCCCATTTATACTTGTCTAATATATCCATATCCATGCTTCCTTAATTTTTCTTTCTTCCCTACCTTGGTTCAAGGTGCATGCTTATTCTCAATATTGAAAGTAAAATATAGTAAAATAGACTTTATTTTATCCCCCATAGGCTAGTAAACTACAAGTCTAACTGACATCTTGTAACCTGATTGTTTGTTAATAAGATATTCATAGTAAGAAAGTTCCAGAATAATACTTTCTATAAGAGAGTCTGTTTATTTATGTTATTAAGTGTTTTGTAATATGGGCCCAAGTATGTCTTGGCCCATTAGGGTTAGGTTGTGTCCTGTATGCTTTCATGTTCTCCTATTTATAGGAGCAGGGTTCTGTGTTGTACAGGCCCCCGCCTGGGCAGCGCTTGGGCATAAGTCAACCCGCCTCAAACTGGGCGCCCAGCCCCCTAATTGACCTAAGTTGTTGCCTAAGCCAATTCAAGGCTAATTTAGCTTAAATTAGATCTGAATTTAATCAAATTGAGTTATTTTATGGTTAAATTGGGTCTGATTTATCCCAAACAGGGTCAATTTACGGTAAATTAGGTTTGATTTCGGGGAAAACATGCCTGATTTGCAGGAATTGGGTCTAATTTGGGGGAATTAAGTTTGATTTGGTCACGTAAGGCCTTATTTAGATCAACATAGGGAAATTTAGGATTAGTTAGGTTTGATTTGGTCATGTTATGCAAATTAGGTTTGATTTTAGGCCAAATTATGTCAAATTTGAGCATATTAGGTCTGATTTGGGGAAAATAAGTCTGATTATGGGGGAATGGAGATTAGGTCTAATTTTTCCGAATTAAATATTGTTTAGGTCAATATAGGGAAAATTTGGAGAAATACAAAATTAGGTTTTATTTAGACCAAATCATGTCAAAATTGGGCACATTAGGTCTAATTTAGGGGAAACAAGTATGATTTGGGGGAAATTGTTCTAAATTAGATGACGAGGTCTTATTTGGCCAAATTTTGTCTCATTTAGGTGAATATATGAAAATTTTATGGATATTGGGATTGATTAGGTCATGGTATACAAAATTAGGTCTAGTTTAGGCAAAAATTAGGGTAAACTAGGTCAATTTTGGATCAAATGAGTTTATATTAGGGCCAATCAGTTCTAGTTTAGGTCTTGTTAGTTTTGATTTAGCCTAAATTCTATATAATAGTACTATGCATGTTTTGGCTACAAACATTATACATGTTTAGCTTTCTGATTTCTATATGAATTTTGTTAAGGTAAAACTTCCACAATTCAATCCATATCTAATGATTTTGTTGCTTTCTTCAGGCGATACTAGAACATTGATTGCATATTTATCATGTATACTTATGTGTAAGGATTGTATTTTTCAGAAATTTTACATATATTTGTTAAAATAAAAAAATATATAAAAACGCCTGGAGACGCCTGGGCACCTAGGCTGTCTGGGCGTCCCCCTGGAACGCCTGACCGCCTGGCCGCCTATACAACAATAGCAGGGTTTCCTCTTATCAATATAACGTGTAGCCGTCTTTTATTATTTCACATGGTATCAGAGCAGTGATCCAACCCTAACACAAACAAAAAGGAGAGAAGAATTCCACCGCCTACACGCGGCCGTAGCCGCTTCTTGGCTTGGCTGCCCACCGGGCACCGCCATAGATCCACTCTTGCTGCTGCTAATCCGCTGGTTTGATCGTGCTAATCCACCATCTTAACGATCAACCCCTAATCCACCTGCCAATCTCACGACTTCCCTAACCCGTTGGCGTCATCTGCTCCTCTGTCGTTACCAGCCAGGCCACCCAAGCCGCTCCTACTACTCCACCGCCAAGCCTCTCCCGCTACCCTCTCAGAGGTGTTTCTCCCCCACTACCCCTTTTTTCACAGAGGATAACTTGTGATAGTCCTATTCTCCCAAAAAGGAGGGGGGGAGAAATAGAGGAGAGTGAGATGGAGGAGAGGAAGACTATATTCTGATGTCCAATATTTTTGTGGATTTTTTATCCGCTTCTTGAAGATCTTATGGACTTCTGCTATTGACGCTTACTGCTACATGCTTCCTGGAGTATATACTATATGGAGTTTCTTGTCTACTGCTTGCTTATTTAAGCTAATGGTCTTCTATCCGGCTACGTCAAATTTATTTTCTACTTTTTTGTCTGTGCTTTCTTTACACATTGACTGTTGTGACCCAACACTCTTTGGGACTTTGACCACTTGTGTGCCAACACTCTCTAGCTAGTTCATGCTTTGCGTATGTTGACCTTTTTACTTGTTTGTGCCTTGTTTGCACGTTGACTTTCTGCTTCTATGTGTCAGCACTCTCAGGCTCGTCCATGCTCTGTTTCGCATGTTGACCCATTCGTA
Source organism: Alisma plantago-aquatica (assembly GCA_963693085.1). NCBI lineage: Eukaryota > Viridiplantae > Streptophyta > Magnoliopsida > Alismatales > Alismataceae > Alisma > Alisma plantago-aquatica. The sequence goes on along the minus strand of OY856410.1, from coordinate 1,416,979,352 downwards.
CTTTACTTGTACGTTGACTACTGCTGCTGTTGTGACCCAACACTCTCGGGGCTGCAACGTTAGCGACTATGATGAAGACCATGACGCACTATTTTTCTGCTTATTTACCCTCCAGATGATCATGAAGTTTCTGCTACTGCGACCTGCTTGCTTGGAACATCTACTTGAGGGGGAGTGTATGAGCACCTGAGTGTTTGAGTGCTTAATTGTAATGTTGAGGGGGAGAAAATTATTGTATGGGCTTGGTTTATCATTTTATTTTTGTTTCTTTGTTTTTCGTCCAACTCTCTGTTTGCACGCTGATTTGGGATTCTCCCAACTTTAGCTTGAGGGGGAGTATTAGAGAGTATGTTTATTTATGTTATTAAGTGTTTTGTAATATGGGCCCAAGTATGCCTTGACCCATTAGGGTTAGATTGTGTCATGTATGCTTCCCTGCTCTCCTATTTATAGGAGCAGGGTTTCCTCTTATCAATATAACTTGTAGCCGTCTTTTATTATTTCACACTTTCCATATATAATATGGTGGAATTAAGGGATTGATAAAAGACACTAACCTTTTATTTATGTTGAATAGTTTAGTACGACTGGTTTTCTTTATATTTTTCCTAGTCACACACATCTCCTTTCTGATGTGTTCCCTATCCCGTGTTACTTTGTACTATTTCTTTCTGTGCATAACTAATATGGCTGACCATGCTTAATATAAGTCAATCCAGTTTTTTTTCTCCACCGAAACAAAGGGGAAAAAAGAACAATAAAAGAAATAAACTTACAGTTCTTGCAATCCAGTTAGGTTAGCAAAGGTCCCAGGAATTGGACCCTGGAAGGAGTTTCCATGAAGCCTCCTAGAATGCCAATTGTTCATCAGGTAAGGGAAAGCATGAGAAAAAAAAAATCCAGCAGAGCATAGTCTATCACCCGATTTCTTTATCTAACAAGATTTATCACATCAGTCTCTTAGTAAGATAACTGAGAAAACTCGTGATATAACTGAGAAAACTCTTGATAACAAAACAGTTGATTTCCAAATAAAAAGTATCAGAAATTTTTTTCCTTACAGTCTTTGTAATGAGGGCATGCTTCCAATTGATTCTGGTAATTTTCCACTGAAGTTATTATCAGCTGCATACCTGACACAAAATCCCCAAAATGTTTGGTTCTTGCTTTTACTTGACTAGATGAAAATGTATTTACTATGAAGGAAAGAACACGGTAAGACTAATGCTTCAGAATACAATATTTACGGAGTGGTGATCTCTTAAAGACTTTTAGTGGCATGTAATATTGTGCAGCAGACCCATAAAGCATATGCCAGTTGCCAAGTTGGTTCAGTAAAAATCTCACGCAATCCATACACCAACTAAAGAAATGAACACAGGGTAATTATGCTATACTGCCAAACAAGGTTCACAGAGAGAGGACACTAGCTTATGGTGACAGCAGTTGTAAGAAAACTACTAAATCTTCTAGCTTATACTGCAAAGAAACAGGTCTTCTACTACACATTGGGAATTCATGCTGACTGGTATTGATAAATCCAACTGATCATAGGAACATATTTCATATATGTTTCCCACTGTGAACTGTATCTCATCAAGGCGCTAACTATTATTGATAAATCCAATTGATCATAGGAACATATTTCATATACGTTTCCCACTGTGAACTGTATCTCATCAAGGCACTATGTACATCCCCACGGAAAGGCAAATATTCATTTAATTCTTAAAAACTGCGAATTGTGTTGATTGGAAATAAATGAAAAACAACATCTGGATGTTTTCCTCATCGATCTGACCCACTATCAGCAATAGTAAATGATAGCTTGTTTCATATGCCAAGTAGAGTATAAGTGCAGTGAAGTTTTGCTTGAAATTCTGAACAAAGCCATCACAAGGCTCAAACTAGGATGAGTTGGTTCGGTCATGAATGTTAGCCTACTTCTGGAATAAAGAATGGTTAGCATTGTATTATGGCCATTGTAGTCTCTTTATCAAAAAACTGATTACATGATCTTCAATCTTTGAAGATTAGCAAATGCTGCAGGAAGTTCACCACTGAATCCAGCACTGTCTAGATACCTGGTGGAGATAAAATTAGAGCGCATGAAAAAATAATTGAAATCACATCAAATTTGATCTTTTATAAAAGTCAAATTCGATTTGTATGAAATAAAAGCGTAAATTATTAAGAAACTAACATCTGTTCAAGGTTCATCAAGCTTCCAAGTTCAGGTGGGACTGGGCCACTGAAATTATTTACATCAACCCCCCTGCCAAACAAGGAAACATACTTTCAAGAGTCATATTAGTTTCAGAGACCAAGGAGAAATAGATAGCACGTGTATGGGTAGAAAAATTTATTTCTTTATGCTTAAAAATCAGTATCTTACAGTGAGACGAGATTTGCCAATTTTCCAAGTTCCTTTGGGAAATTTCCAGATAAGGAGTTGAATCCACAACTTCTGATAGAAGATAGTGTAAATAAAATTTTGCAAAGGATTACTAAATAGTAATGAACATAGCAGTCCTCTTCTGTAGTTTATAAAGGATAAACGATCATGCAAAGCCTTACAGATACTTCATTGCTGTGAAATTTCCTATATATGCTGGCAACAGACCAGTCAAATAGTTCCTACCAATTTGCCTGCAATGAAGCATGGATTATAGCTAACAAGGTGAATCGAGAGATCGCAACTGCATTTTTATGCATGAAATATTTTCTCTTCACCACAAAATTTTGCTTTTCAATTCTAGATCCGTCTATCGTAATGCCTAGTCAATCAGCCTGTAAACTTTATAACAAACAATAACTTCTCTTGGAATTTCTTTTGCAGATATATTGGCACAGCTTCCTGATGCAAGCAATCAAGCTACCAAAGTCACAATATTCGCTAGTAGAATCAGGACACAAATCGTTAAAATATGATTGAATTCCAAAAACGAGTTTTTTTTCTAGTTCTAGTAGAGTTCCAATCAATATGTATCAAATGCATCTAAGTATTACAGCTATGCAGAGGATTTAACTTCAATGAATTCAGATATTTTATAAAACTGCCAGAAGGGAACTTTAAATCAGAGGTGGCATTTAAGTAGGTAATGATCATAAGAACTCTCATAATATTCTGACCTAGCAGATCTTGACCATATACTTTATTATCTTTTATAAGGCCGGACACAATTGAGCACTGCATTTAGGGTTGGCAACTAGATTGGGCAAAATGGCTTCTGCATGATAGAGTGAAATTATGGTCCTAAATCGGGTTCAATATAAAAAAAAAGATTGTTTGATGTGCAAATCAACACTGTTCCTTTTTAAGTAGATCTTTTAGGGAATTACAATAATATTATGAAATATCGATGATGAATAGTAATAAATAAATTCCTCTAAACTGTGGGTCATTTCATATCAAGTGTGTCCTGACTAGTTGGCTTCAAATTAAATGGGTCACAGGAACTCAAATTTGCATACATGATTGAAATTAAGTTGAGCGTGAAACAAGAATTTGTGGGTTTAGTTTCGATACTTTGAGCCAGGTATGGCATGTGATTGTCACTTGCCAAGCTTGGATGGAATAGCATCACAGATACAACATCTTGAACTTCAGTGAGGACGAACTACATGCTATCCTAGACACATTTCTGTTCTCCAATGATTAAAAAGGTGATTGTATAGAGCACATTTAGGAAGCACAGACACGGACACGGATACAGACACATGGACACGACAATTTTCAAAAACATAGGACACTGACACGACAAAAATTATACATATATGTGTACATGATTTTTATGTCAAACACAAAAAAGAACAAGCCCATTCAAACATAAAGATCATTTCATCCACGATATGTTCACTTTGATATGTTCATTCGAACACATATAGCACACATCATGAAATTAATTCATCAAAGGCATACTATCAAACAAGCCCACATTGTAAACACAATAATAGTCAAAGTGATAGAAATGTTATTCATAAATAATAACGAATTTAGCACTACACATGGACTTACAGTAAAATATTTGCACATCTAAATTAGGACAGTAAAAAGATATTAATGGCCGTGAACAGAAAAGAAAAGAGAGGAGGTATGTTGTTACTTATAGAAGAGAGTAATACATTGATGTATATTCAAAATTAGGAAGACGAGGGGGAAGAGGAGGTATTTTGTTGGTGGTGGTGGCAGTAGTGGACAAATAATACATAGTTATTGGAGGTGGAGGAAGAAGAGGAAATCGAGGAAGAGGAAGAGGAAAGGCGGCAACGAGTGGAGAGAGAGGAGATACCAGAGCCTATAGGTGGAGGAAGAGGAGTAATTACTTGGGTGGCAATGTGATACGGTGAGGGAGACGTGTGTATCGGGAGTGGTGAGGAGGAAGTTTATTTGCAATAGGATGTTCCCCTTCTTAATTAGTGATGGCGTGTGTCCTAATGTGTCCAAGCCGTGTCCGGAACGTGTCCAACTCCTGATAAAAAATATTGAGGACTTGGACACGTCCGGGCCATGTGCACCACGTGTCCATCTGTCTCTATGTTGGACACGTATCAGACACGGACCCCGCACCTCCGGGAAGTGTCCAAGCTTCCTAGGGGCACATGAGTTTGTTAGGCATGATATGGTGAGAGGTCAAGATAAATGATCATTTGTACAACTAAATCTTTTTTCAGTGCTGGCTTCAACAACTGATTTGCTCGCATACCCACAATCAATTTAATTTGGGCATCCAAGAGGATTGGCAGCACTTCACAAATATAAATGGTGACTGCTCTTAGGCAGAAAGCCTGTGCATCACCAGCGAGACCCCGTATCATTGATCATGAATAGGTGGTGTCATAGCAATAAGCAGAGTGCGCAAGCAAGCATCAATTGTGCCAGGGCGTACACAGGATTTCTCCTCAGACTTTGACCACTACATATATGTTAGCAGCAATTACCCACAGTTGTGCAACCATGGAACGTTTAGAGCAGATATTTAGGTGGGCTGCAGAGTGTAGAGAGCATAGGTAGGTAATCTATTCCATTCTCATACTTCCTATTATACCTCCAACCAAGAAGTGTCGTTTTTAAGATTGCCCTGCTCAACCGTGGGCAAAACAAGGATTGATCTATATTAACAGTCTGAATATGTATTGCATTGCATGTTTTCAGTTGTAAAATCCTTTTTAACTTTCACAAGGGGATAAAAACTAACAGAAACTAGCTTGTTTGCTTAAATATCCGTAATCATCTCTATCTTGGATAGACTATTACCATAAATAACATATCAACCCAGAAAAGGATGTACTACACACATGGACATGCTTGTGGCAAGAAGCATTTATCTTTTTCCAATACACCAAGGTCTAAACAGACAAAACCTGCCTGCTTATTCTCTTACCTTTAAGAATCTTAAAACCAAAAACAAATATTACAAAATTTCAAGGAAAGAGCGCGTACAGGTTCTCAAGATATAACAGATACTGCAGCTCGTCTGGGATCCTCCCAACAATGTTCAGATTGTACGCCTTCCTGCAGGGATCAGTAACAAAGTGTGAGCCCTTTTTCCCTCAACAAAGTAATGTACGCTGTCCGATATATTTATAGGGACGCAAACAAGCTGCTTACAATCTCGTGATATGGCAGACGGTGCCATTCTCGTAGCTACAGTCACATATGATGTTCGGGTTGTACAAGTCGTCGTCGAACTTTCTCCAGTCACTCACAGGAGAACCATCGCAGATGTCGTCGCTGGTGTTCCATTTTATCTGTGACATGGATGCCGAGATATTCCATTGCCGGAAAATCGAGTTAACCGCGTCAACTGCTCAGATACATGAAACGTGCTTAGCTGCTGAGCAAGTTAGAAGAAATAATAAAATTGACTGGAGTCCAGCAGAGGTGTAATCTTTTGGTGCAGCCGTGCAGGAGAAGCGTTACTTTGCATAGCAACATTACGAACGTTTTGCTTTCGAATTTAATTAATCACGCCCTTAAGTAATCACCCGATATTTCAAGAGTAACACAGCTCATCTACATTAGAAACAAATTTTAGGGGATCAACCTCATAACGAGCCATATCCAACCGAGGCGGTAATCAAGTTCTGAAACGACATTGATATAATGGTGAAGTGAATCATCAGATTTTGTCCCTAAAGCGGGACTCTGAAGAATTCCTGACCTTCTCCTGACTCCTAACCATCTACGACCGTCCACCCCAGGAATCATTTTACTGAAGGTTCTTGGGGGCGACTTGCAGTCGGCTTAGTTAGGAAGCGGCGGCAGATAGATATTGGTTTCGCGAGTGCCACAGCCGCGCGTTTGCACCGTTGAACACCAATCCCTGTCGGATTGAATCACAGTAACCATAATCTTGTGGTGCTGTTGCTGTTGCTGTTGCTGTTGCGTGCTCTGTATGAGGAATCTCATTTCCCCCAAGCAGGTGGCACGTTATTCTCAAGACCGTGAACACGATGAAGTTATAAGTCCAAAAGATATTTGTATCGCTTATAAGTTATAGCAGAGGAACCCATTTGTGGTTTTTAATACAATGCGATCAAAATATAACACAAAATATGCTGCCGTATTTTTCCAATATAAGAATATTATTCTAATAAATGTGGGAAATTCCCTTGAATAAAAATTTAAAAGTATATGGTAGAATGGATACCTTAAACTATTAAAGTTGTTCATATTAAGCCATGTGTATTAATCTATTTTTTTCAATTTGAATTAAATAAAGCACTAAGTTAAGTCAGTTTCGATCGGTTGTAGGTTAGCCCTAGTTCGAAATAACAATTCATGAAAGAAAACTAGATATGTCAACGTGTTGTCGGATTGAGTTTGGATTGGATCATTGCCAGTGTAGGTATCGTTGGTGTCGCTTAAAAAGATCATATAAATAGGCAACAATAACACACCCAAACTTGACCTACTAGGGATGATTTGGTTGGTGCCCATAATAAAATAAGTGTATTGTTAGTTGTTGCTCTACAACAAAAAACATGATTCATTACTATTTTTGATGCAAACATAGAACATTGAGAGCAATCGGTCAGTATGCTTGGTGTTAGACATAATGTAATACATATTTCTTTATTTTAGCATAAAATTGTAAAAAAGGTATTTGATGCAATTTGATGTAAATTATACCTGATATAATTGTTACAAATAGCATAATATAACAAAACAATAACACCATATTTTGTCAATTGACGTTAAAGATTCCTAATACACTATGTGTCTATGGGTTATCTTTGTGAAAATTGAAAATAAAAACATGATCGATGTAGTTCAATGTCAAACATGCACAAGCAACACATTATATGTTTTCAAACATAAAAGTAATAACATAACATGATTGTTTAATTTTCAAAAACATAAAAAACTAACAAAACATATGAATCATAGAGCATGTTGTCTACAAGAATATATTGTCAAAGAGTATGTTGTCTACAAGAGTATGTTGTCTAGGATATATAGATATTGTCTTAGTTAATCATAGACCAATGCCTTAGTTGGATTTGAGCCTCACTTAGGTTTACTTGAATCTACTAGAAAACTACAAGAGGTTATGTGAAATGTCCTAAAATCTGTAGTCATGTAAATTGACAAAAGGTTGTATTAAATCTAATATATATACATATAGAGAAATTAATGCCTTGGTTGTTGTTCAATAATAGGTCAAATAAAAAAGAACTAAAAAAGGCAAGCCAAATTTTGAGTCATAGTATTGGCATACTCCATGGATGGAAAATCCTTAGTCTAGGTCTCACTTGTTGTAAACCTGAGATCCCAAACACATCTTTTAAACATAGGAAAAAGATAACATAGAATAGATTTGAAAGGGCGATTCAAAACTAAACACATTGGGATTCGGTCAAATATGAAAATTGAAGCTGGGTATAAACTCATTTACAATGCGGGCATGCCAAAGAGGTTTTGGATTGGAAGTGACTAAAGTGGTGAGTTCGAATCTTTAAAAAAAAAGATTGAACATCTTCCATGTAGATTGACAAAAGGTTGTGTTACGTTTGATATATACATATGGATAAATTAACGCCTTGGGTACTGTTTAATAATAGGTCAAATTAAAGTAAAAACTCAAATATTGAGACATAGAATTGGCATACTCCATGGATGGAAACTCCTTAGTCTAGGTCTCACTTGTTGTAAACATGAGATCCCAAACATGAAAAATATAATGTAGAATAGATTTGAAAGGGGGATTCAAAACTAAACACCATTGGGATTCGGTCAAATATGAAAAGGAAAGTTGGGTATACACCCATTTACAATGCAAGTGTGCCAAAGAGGGTTTGGATTGAAGTGACTAAAGTGGTGAGTTCAAATCTTTAAAAAATAAGGTTGAACATTTTCTAGACATTTGAGTCTAGGAGTGATTACAAGTTTGGTATTGAGATCCTCACATTCCCAAATATTGCTTGACAGCGATTAAGTTCATGTACTTCAACATTCGAAAGAAATAAGGGTCTAAACCAAGACCAACCTGGTGTATGCAATTGAGATCATAAATTTGCAAACATCATATGTTGCAGATTCAATGTTGAAAAAATGAGAATGATATAGCTACTAAGCAAGGTATATGCATGCATTCAGAACAATTTAATTTGTATGTGTCCTTCTTTCAAGACTAAGCTCACATTGCCAATAGTTTTTAGTAATCCATCTTTGTGTTTGATGTACTCTTGGACTAAGTAGGGTCACAGTTGTTCTTTTAATATTGGATTCGACATATGAATCTAGGATCTCATTGACACATAAATAGAACCTAAAATCTAATTTCATGTTCAAGCTCCACATGTCTATTGCCATGAATTGGCATTTCATTTCAAGTCTCACTTTTGCATGCAAACGAGAGTTTGGTTAATAAGACATAGTCAACGTCCTAAGCTAGCACACAACAAGGGATCTAGAAACTTACAACAAGGGGGATGAATCAATTGAGTTGTACTCAATGGTTAGATTTATTTTTTTCTCTTAATTGAAGTCGTACATGTTAAATTTGTTCCTATCAACAAATTAGTGTATACTATCTACTAATTCATGTTTACGTTACACTTTTTATACAATGCAACAACTAGTAACAAACAAAACATATTTTTTTTTTTGGTCGGCAAACAAAACATATATTAATTACAATAAACACTATTTTTGTGGTTTTTATGTACATAGACGTTACAAAATATTTTAAGCAATCATGTAAACACCTTTTCTCAATTTACATGTATTGCTTTCATGGAAAAAGTGACAAATTATAATTTCCAATTTTGTAAGGACATTGATACTTATTTATAATATGAAGAGATTGTTATCAAACTGGCTAAGTGCTCAATTGTAATATTCAGGGGTGGTCTTTTTTTCAATTTTGTCTCCTATATTTATTAATATCAACTATCCATGGGTCGTATGAGAACTATGTTCTTGTTTTCATTTAAATAATCATATAAGCAATTGAACTTTTAAAAATGTTCTTTCTTTTAGGGAGGTCGATGTTGTAATTTGTGATCAAGTCTGATTATTCAATTAATTAATAAAAAAGGTTGATGTTTAGGGGGGGCTAAAACTCATGTTTTCTTTTGCTTTGACCCCTGAGGAAATCGAGTGCATTATCCTAATTGAAGATGGGATTACACGTGTTAATGAATTAAAAGAAATTCAATATGTATTTTTTCACCATATTCAGTTTGTTTGCAAACTGATTTAGAATTCTCTAAGATCCATCTTGAGGAGGAGTGTTTGAGTTAATAATATTTTACTTTATTACGTAAATGTCCATAAACATCTTGGCCCATAGGGGGTTGTCATGCAAGCTTAAGTCTCAAACTTGTAAATGTCCCCCTTTTCCTATATATAAAAATATGGATTTGTGTAATTCATCAAGAAACAAATAATCCTTCATCTTATTTTCCCCTAAAGGGCCACCATTGATTGCATGACTTGCTATACCATGGAGGAAGTGTCACTTCCCTGCTTTACTATTTCCCTCCTTTCCCTTCTTCGAGCCAATTCAACTATTTCCCTTTCTACTCATATTTCCATCTATTAAATTCCAACCCGAAGATTAGAAGAAGGAAAAAATGTTTCTAAAATTATCTCTTACAGTTAATTTTATATTCTTTTGCACTATCACATGGAGGATGGAGTCTATACATGGTGTGTACCACCAACACCATTCACCTTTCCTTTCCATCACATTTTCACACAAAAATCTAGTATTGACTCCCTTCTAGCCCTACATTCATATGTTTTACCTCCTTCAATCCATCTACATCGCATGTGCTCTAATACTCTCTAGGTTATACATGCATGTACGTGTTACTACTACTTTGATTGTGCTTCAACACTCTCCATCTTGTCCATGCTTGTTCATTTTGACTAATACTTTGTATGTGCTCCAACACACTCTGGCTTGTCCATGTTTTTGCACGTTGACTACTACTTTATCTTTGCTCTGTAACATCCTTGACCTGGGTTATGCTTAACCCTAGATGATTTTCTTAATAAAGTTTATTATATGTTTTCTCTTATCTCTTGAAAATTAATTAAGGCTCAAGAGGAACTTATATTTCAATTTTAGTCCTTTTTTAATAACATTGAAATAATATTTTATTTGTTTTGGACTAAAGTGCAAATTACCCAAGTTGAGGGGTTAAATTGCAAATTGTGCATGACAATATGTTCCTCATGTGTTGAAGCATCATGAGAATGAAGATAATTCAAAGGTATGGCTTGTGGTAGCCTGAGTACCAAGAAAGAGCTGATAAAGCAATGTTTGTGCATTAAAACCTAGTTTTGGTATAATGTACAATTTACCCAAAATCTAGGGTTCAATATGCAAATCACCACTTCAAGAGGGTTCCTAATGTTTCTTGGCATCATGTAGAGAAAATAAAATGAGAGGGGCGCCTCATTTGAATCACTTTGGAGGAGAGAGAATCTTGATATTAAAATAATCAAGATTTAAGCATAATTGGAACATTACTTCAATTTAATGCAAAAATAAATATATTAATTAAAGTGTTCTTCAACCAAAAAAAATTTGGTTGAAATCCATGTATGTGTACGATCATGTGCCTTGCAAAGGCACGAAAATATCCAAAGGAAGTGGATAACTCACTCACATTATTATAAGAAAAAGAAATATCCACTCACATATGGATATTATTATAATATGATTTAAGGTGCTTAAATTGCTTTTCTTTAAATCATAGATAATTGAGAGGAATAATAGTAAAAAAAGATAGCCTCGGATCCAAGGAGTTGAGGGGGAAGAGGTGGCACTATTTTTGGGATTAAATGAATTTTTATAAGGCATTTTCTCTCTCTCATTGAATTTCTTATAAAAAGACCCTTTACAAGCCAAAACAAAGGCTTTTTCAGAACCCACCTCTTCTCTTTGCTTGGAATACGACCAAGGGAGCTTTGGAGGATCAGGAGGACGATCCCCAACCTGTTGGTAAGCTTCTTGACCTCCTTTCACCTTGAATCCATGGTGAAAATCGAAAAGCAATGCATGAATTCTTCTTATCTTGATCCCCTCTTCAATTCTAACCATTCCTTTTCACTCAAAGCTTGAGGAAGAGCCTTGGAATAGTGAAAGGAGTTGCATCCACCATTGTTGACGTGAGCTTGAAGCTTTGGAGCTCAATTGGAGGCGGGTTTTATAACTTGAACCCTTAATATTGTTATTGCATTCAATTCCTTATCAATTGTTGATATTTTCTTCATTCTTGGAATTTAATTTGGTTGATTGATGCAATCACCATGAAAATCACAGCAAGCTTTGTGATTTTATAGCTTGATGATGATGACATCATCACAAGCACACACCTCCACAAATATCTATTGCAAACGGTTTTGTAACCCCAAATAGTTTCCAAACCGTTTGGAGACTTGAACCCCAAACCGTTTAGAGGAGTTGACCGTTTGGATGGGTTGACCATTTGAGGTCAGAACCCTAGTGTATGTTGGATGAGGATCCAATGGCTCTAATTTATTAATTCAACTTATGGACACATTTTCAAATAGAAATCCTAATTGGCTAAGTGTTGATTTTGCAATTGATTGAGTTGATGTTTTGGGTTGATTGACCCAAATGGTTTCAAAACTGTTTGGGAATCACCCAAACGGTCTCAAGACCGTTTGGAGGTCAACCAAGACCGTTTGGATGTCTAGGGTTGAGTATGGTTAAGTATTTGAAGACCCAAAGATATCAAATTGCATTACAATCAATAGCTCAAGTGATGATTGATCCAATGATGCAAACCCTAAGTGAATGTCATAAATTTCAAAGGTGGTTTGAGGCAAACGGTCTCAAGACCATTTGGAGGTCATCCAAACGACCTCAAGACCGTTTGAGGTCAGGTCATGTAATGATTTGATGATGTTCTAATGATTTCAAATGAATTAGTTCCACAACGTCAACCATTGATGGTTCCTCATTTTCAAAACCCTAAGTGATGGTTTCTTGATTATAAACCCTAGTTCAATTGAGTTCAAAACCTTAATTGAAGGTCCAATTGAAGGGTGATTCAATGGTTTAAATATTAAATAAATCAGTGGTCCAACTAATAGATGGTTCAATGATTGAAACCCTAAATTGACTAAGTGTTGGAAGCCCCTTTTGGTCCATTCGGTTTTGAGAGAGTTTGGGCCAAACGGTCTTAAGACCGTTTGAGTCCAAACGGTCTCAAGACTGTTTGAGTCCAAACGGTATCAAGACCGTTTGGGACTAAACGGTCTCAAACCGTTTGGAGACCCAAGTTCATTCAGTTTCAATATGTGATGACTAAACGGTTTCAAGTACCAATCTTGCTAAACGGTTTCAAACCGTTTGAACTTAATTGGTCAAGACCGTTTGAGGTCTAAGTGACCAAAACTGTTTGGGGTCTAAGTGACCAAGACTTTTTAAGGTTCAAATTGGTTAAACCATTTGGAAACCTAATATGATAAAAGGTCAGTTAGCTACTTGATTGATAATGATGTAGACTAAAGGTGATCATAATGGTTAACCCTAACTGTGTGTACTTAAATGAAGAACTGACCTAGATCAATCTTGGAGTACTTCACATCCTAGAGAGGATGAGAGAGAGAGAATGAGAGAGATGAATGCTTATACAATTAAGTCCTAATTCTCTCATTATGAATAAATATGCAATCAGGGTTTGATCCATAATAATGAGATCATGAAACCCTCATTGAAAAGATTAATGAGCCCTAACCCTAAACTAGGGCAAAGCTAAGTGAAACCCTAAACTAGGGCAAAGCTAGGTGAAACCCTAATTGAGGAAGATGTCAAGTTTTAGGTAACACTATGTGAAACCCTGACATAGAAGGATATTATGAGAAACTCTAATGAAGAGTGATGTTATGTGGAACCCATATTTATGGGAGATGCTATGTGAACCTTAATTTATAAATATGGACAATCCTATTCCTAATAATGGAATAGTGATTAAAATATTAACAAATGTGATACCTAGAGAGGTTGATAATGATTACCCGTATATCAATAGTTCCTAACTCAAGGATGAGTCCATATCATTGGCAATGGTTGAATATTCTAAATAAAGTGACTTATGACCAATACCTTACATGATAAATGTGATGGACTGGTGCATAAAGTATTAGGATGAGGAATACCCTAATACAAGCTAAGTGGATGAACTTATGTAAGATAAAGGTAATGAGGGAAGTGATATATCAAGATATGATAGATATCACATCCAACACCTCAAGACTGATATACCTTGACGTGATTTAAATCCAATATGTTTGGATGAGTGACACATGAAATGTGTCATGTCAATTGTTACATTGAGATGTAATGCACTTTCATAAGTGTAGGCTAACATGCTTTATGAAAAGGTTAATCCAAACCAATAAACTATGATGCAATCATATTCTGGTAAAGATGAGAGAGAAACTCATACTTTGTGCTGATAACTCATTTAATGATGAATGATGAGAGTAAATAAGTAAGATTGAATACTTATGTTATTAATATTGGCTCCTAGTTGTGTGAAGCAATGAAATAGGATTTGAATATTAATAATATGATCTTGAGAACCTATAGAGTTATTTCTGGAAAACCCTAATCCAGGGTAATGATGTGTAAATCTCTAATATAGGATGATGGATGTGATACCAAATCCTAATCCAGGGTGATGTCATGTAATGTTACAGTAAACCCTAAATTGGGTAAAAAGACATGATGAACTCTAATATGATGAGAATAGTGCATCCTAACCCTAAATTGGGTAATAGGATATTATAAACCCTAATGCAGGGTAATGCTTTGTGAAAACCCTAATATAGGGTAATGCTTTGTGAAAATCCTAATACAGGGTAATGCTATGTGAAACCCTAATACTGGGTGATGCTATGTGAAGACCTAATACAGAGTAATCCTATGTGAAACTCAAATACAAATTGATGAGTTATCAGTGCAATAAGAAAACCCTTGTGTTGCATGGTACTGATATATAATTGTTATTATGAGTACTAATCATGCAGGTATGTTGAGATGATGAGCATAGCCAGGTATGTGCTATGATGCTCTGATTATTGAAAATGTTTTATGGGCTTCATAAGCCATAATATGTCGTGTTGCTTCTTAAGGGGTGATAAGAGGTGATATGAGCTTTGTGAACTATGTGGAATACTTTGTGTAGTAAGAATCATAATGTCCTAGCTAGGTCAGTTGACCTGAAGGTATTAAGTTACCTAATAGTGATAACAAGTATTCTATGATGAGTTAAGGGTTTGAATACCCATAATCTATAATCATGATGATGCACTTATTAAGAAATGGAAATGTACTTGATGAGATGAGGGATTAAGATCCCAATACTCTGGCTATAGGCCATAACTCCACAAAGACAATGTCAGGCAATAGCTATGAGATCTAAGCCTGAAGAAAGTATGTGTTGTAGTTATAACTCTATAGTGAATAAATGTTATACATGCTCTTCATATTCTTTAATGGATAAGTGACATACTGCTCTATCAAGTTATAGCTGCAATGTTTTAGATAAGAATAATATTCTAATCTATTAGATAATGAAATAACTGTTGTTAATTAATTATGATTCCTCTGTCTAGGTTTATCCTATTAAACTGCAATAATAATGTTTCTGGCGGAGAGTTATATCTCTCGCTGAGACAATTTACAATTGTCTCACCCCCGTGGGAATCACATTTTAGGTGGACGCGGACGAGGAGGTAGGAATCCTTCAGTAGGTGAAGGACAACAGCAGCATCAGCAAGGACAGCAGTGAAGTCTCAGGTGGAGACACTAGCTGATATGCCTTGTATAGATGTACATAGAGTCCTATGTGTCGTCTCTGTACTCTCAGGTCCTCGGAGTAGCAGTTAGTACTTTCGAGATTTTGGCTCAGTGCCTCGAGATTTTATACTTCCTGTATTTAGTTTAACAGGGCAGTTGATGCTTATAATTCTCAGGAAAAGATGATGCAGGATATGTATTTGTAAACTAGTATGTAATCAAATTACTTCAGTCCTTTGTGAAAGAGTTTTCCTATGTGTGGACCTTTCTGTAAAATGGTTTTAATTTTTAGTGATTTTTGATAATCCTCTTCTTAGTGAACGCTTCCGCATTTAGTTAATCATGTTTTATGTGAGTTGGATGCCACATGCTCTATCACTCTCCACTTTGTTTTTGCTTGTGCAGGATGACTATTACTTTTAATTTATTATAATATTCTTTGGCTTGTTCGTGCTTGTGCATGTTGACTACTACTTTGCATGTGATCTAGCTATCTTTAGATTGTTCATACTTCTACATGTTAACTACTACTTTGCATGTGCTCCATTACACGTTGGGTTTGTGTGCTTGTGTATGTTGACTACTACACTATTTGTTACCCAACACTCTCTTAACTACTTGACGAAGCTAGTAATTGAGATGATACCACTTACTTTGACTTGTTGGTATATACTACTTCTCTAGTTGCCACTTATTCTTTTATCAAGAAGCTACTATTATTTGCTTGTGACATCTCAGTGTTATCTATTTAAAAGGAAACATCACAAAGTTGATTGTTGCTACTTCCATTATACTTGCTCCCTCGTCTGCTTCTTAAAGAATGATCTAAGACATGATAATTATTTCGTTAATGTGGAGTATTGTATTGATTGAGTATTTGACTATAATATTGAGAGGGAGTAATATTTTCGTACATATGTGGTTTTATCTTTTTATTCTAGCATGTATATTTGTAGATTGACTTGGTATGTTTGTAGACTGACTTGGGATTCTCCTAAGCTCCTACATAAGGGGGTGTTAAACTTAGAGTTATTAATTATTAAGTTTATTGTGTACATTGTCCTAAGTGTCTTGGCTCAGACGTAATTGCTTCAGTCCTGGGCTTGTAAGTGTCACCCCTTCATTAGGGATTTTCTAGAGCAAATACCGTCGAACGTGCTTGACTGTGGAGTTGGGAAAACGGTTTTGTTAGACTAACTAGATTGGTTCGTCTCCATCCTAGAGTTCGACTAATGGCACAATACTAGTCATGTTCTCAGTTAAAATTCGTATTGAGATTTGTTTGGTTGGAAAAAAACAAATGTATATTGTCCACTAAGAAATGTATATTGTTCTAATTACATGAATTTTCCAATTAAAAATGTTTGGTTCCTTGTAATACTAACTCGGACTACGAACATGAATTGCATCATCATGTCTAGTTGTGTAGAATATTATGGAAAATGAATTACACTCCATGTGGACACTTTTTATATATTCTCTTCAACTTTCCAGCTGAATCAACCTAGTGTTGTATTTTCTTATTCCAAAAATATTTTTTACTGTCATCAGGTTTATCCCATATTTCCTTTTACAAAATAAAAGTTTATTTATTTTGTTTTCTGAAAAGACTTTTGTTTTTCATTTTACGTCGTTTGGACTTCGTTGACAACGTCTAAGACAAAAAAAATTACTCTCTCTTTAACTACAATTAAAGTCGCTCATTAACCACGACAATTAAGATGCACGTTGGAAAAACCAGCAATTACAAAGTAAGGCTACAAAAATTACCCTCTCCTTGGTTACCATTAAAGCCGTCCATTGATCGTGGCAATTAAGACGCACATTGGGGAAACCAACAGTCTAATGTACCATTAAAGCATCCCACTAACCTCGACAATTAAGATGCACGTTTGGAAGACTAATAATTGTAAGGTAAGGTAACAACAATTACCCTATTTTTTATTACCATTAAAGCCATCCATTAACAGCAAAAATTAAGACGCACGTTGAGAAGAGCAATTTGCATAGTGAGCAACGTGTGTGGGATGTTACCGCAAGGCCAGATGAGACACTCTCCTTATAAGAAGGTGTCATCTCTCCATTGGAGACACACCAAGTTACAACGTAACACAATTGTATACATATAGAAAAAAAGAGAGATTTTTCGTGTTCCAATTTCTCATAACTGAAACGCTCTAATTTTCTTCCACCACCACAGTAGTCTCTGTTCATATCCAAACCTTTTTTGTTATTGTTGTTCTTGCACTAGTGACACTTCGCGACGGCCTCTTTCTTCTTTGTGACAAAGGGCTAAAGGAATGAGTTTGACATAGTCATGTCGCTTGCACCGAGTGGTTGTATCAAAGTTGGGGTGGCTAAATCTTGGATACAGACAGCCAAAAAAGCTCGTGCTAGGAGCGGTGAATCCGTCTTGAAGACAATATTTCACACACCTTCATCCCAAGCTTTAGAGTTCACATCTTCTAACTAATTATTATTTTCTCTGAATCCATAACTATCATTATCACTGTTGTATATTTGGTGGTTAATTGTGCCTTAATCTAGTTAACATTTATCTATATATATATATAACAAATTTAAGATGGATATTACGCTCCATCGGATTTGTCCAACAATTTTTTGACAGATTCTTAAATATTTTTAATTAGAACTATTTGTTAACTGTCTATCCGTTTGATAATATTCAAAAATCATGCTTTTGCTTGATGACATTGCTTCTCTTCTCTTGGAACAATTTGGTCGCTTGCACTTTCATTGTTGGCAGTACAAAATGTGATTCTAGCTTACCTCTTTGAGTCTGATTTATGTCATCTTACCCCAAGACAAGTTTTCTCCTTTTGTTCCTAAACCACAACCCGTGAACCTCCTTGAAGGAGAAGGACGATCTGAACCCGTTATACCTACAACTGTTATCCTCACTCTTGTCTCAAAGGAAATCGACTATTTATGTCATGGTTGGATTCTTCCATCCTTATCTGATGTACTCTATGATATCTACCATAAGATCCCAGCTGCTCTTGAATTGTGAACAACTTTAGATTTAAAATTTGATCTAGGAGATATTGGTCTTGAGCGTTATGCATTTTTTGAATGGCTAACTTATAATATGGTTGATGATAAATCTATTTCTTCTCAAGTTCTAAAATACTAAAACTAAGTTTTTAAATTCATGGCCAAGGGTTATAATCTTAATGAAAATATTCAAGTAACAACCCTCATAGAAAACTCTCACCTTCTTGAAAGTATTTTGCTGAGACCCTCATACATAGACAAGGGAATATATCTATGGTATCCTTAGTTAAATCCCTACAAATCGAGGATAGACATAGGGAGCAAGATAGGAAGTCTGACCCTACTGTCGATATGGTTATAAGTGATAAAACCAAGAAGAAGCCTAACCCTTCCCATCTTAATAAGATAATCCAAACTTTTTAAGGGCCGCAAGAACCACCAGAATCAGAGTAATAATAATAGTGATCAAGGAGAAAAATGTGTCTGCTTTGTGTGGGATAAATCTGACCACTTAGAGAGTGTGTGCAAATTTTACAAAGGTTAAAAAATAGAATGTTCAAGCTCTTAAAAATCATGAAGTAAATATGATAATTGTGGGAGCGGTCTCTTCCTCTTTTGTAGAAAGGTTAGAAAATCCAGCTATTATTTTTGTTGGCTTATTTTCCAATTGGTACAAGGACTCTGGTGCCACCTGCCATATTTGCTTTGAGCAATCTCTCTTTACTTTCTACCAGGACGAATCTAACATAGTGACCATGTGGCGAGATCATTTATCCACCATATTGATTTCAGGCTATGGATGTGTTGATATAAAGTTTACATATGAAAGCACTGTTAAATTGCATGATGTCCAACATGATCCTTCTTTCCATAGAAATCCAATTAGTCAAGTTGTTTTACAATATTTTAGTTATACCTTGTTGTTTCAAGGCAATCATATTGTAATTTTTAAGAGTGATTCTTATGTAGGCCTTGGTTACACTTGTGGTGGTCTCATTAAACAATCTTCTATTTCAAGCAATGCATCTTCTTTTAATGATATATCTTCTAATGTTTTGGTTTCTGAAATTAGTGATGTTTGACATGCACATCTTGGTCCTGTGAATAAAAATATGATGAAACACATGATTCATTTAGATCTAATTTCCAAGGCTCATATTGATATTTCTAATAAATGCCAGATTTGTGTGCAAACTTGTGGTGGTCTCAAGAACCTTCACCCAACTAAAGCACCAGGGCCGGATGGGTATCACACTATTTTCTTCCAAACTTGCTGGAGCATAGTGGGCAACGACATATGCAACTTTATCAGTAAGTGGTGGAGAGGTTCTTGCTCTTTGGAGGACATTAACAAAACAAATATAGTGTTGATACCGAAGAAAAGAAATGATGAAGACATGAATGACTATAGACCCATAAGTTTGTGTAATACTTTGTATAAAATCATATCCAAGTTGTTGGCAAACAGATTAAAGATCTATTTGGACAAGGCTATTTCCATCAACCAAAGTGTGTTTATCCCTGGTCGGCTCATCACGGATAACACGTTGGTTGCCTTTGAGATGTTCCATGGAATGAAACGCAAGACTAAAGGCAAAAATGGTTTTATGGGGATCAAATTGGACATGAGTAAAGCTTACGACCGTGTGGAATGGAATTTCCTTGACATGGTGATGAAGAAGATGGGGTTTGGGGACATATGGTGCAAGAAGGTTGGGGAATGCTATAAATTAGTGTCTTTCTCCTTTGTTATCAACGATAGGAAGGTCGGTAATGTTACCCCTCAAAGGGACATTAGATAGGGTGACCCCCTATCACCCTATCTCTTTCTCCTTTGTGCGGACGTTCTTTCAAACCTTTTAACCAAAGCAGTGGATGAATGAAATATTCATGGGTTCAAGGCATGCAGAAAGGGACCACCTATATCACATCTATTTTTTGCGGATGACAGTATTCTGTTCACTAGGGAAACATCACAGGAGGCTACCACGATAACTGATATTCTCAGTTGCTATGAGAGTGCTTCCGGGAAGAAAATTAACTACTCAAAACCAGATATTGTCTTTAGTAAGAACACTAAGACGACAACCATTGTCCCTATCCTGGAGACTATGAAAATGAAGCAAGTGGAAAAGCATGACAAATATTTGGGGCTCCCAACCGTGATCGGCAGATCAAAAAAGGAGGTTTTTGCTGCTCTTAAAGACATGGTCTGGAATAAAATTAAAGGCTGGAAAGAAAAGCTGTTAAGTTAGGCTGGCAAAGAGGTTTTGTTGAAATCAGTTATTCAATCTATCCCTTCCTATATGATGAGTGTCTTCCATATACCTGGGAATATCATAGATGACATATATAGAATGATGGCTAACTACTGGTGGGGAAGCTCGGCTAGCAAGAGGAAAATACATTGGGCCTCTTGGTCAAATCTGTGCTTACCTAAGAGGGAAGGTGGTATGGGTTTCAGAGACCTCAAAGTGGTCAACAAAGCAATGCTTTCCAAACAAGCATGGAGGCTACTCACTAAACCTGATAATCTGATTAGCCAGGTTCTGAAAGCCAAATACTACAGAAATAGCGATGTCTTAGATGCTTATAGGGGTTTTAATCCCAGCTTTACCTGGCGTAGCATATGGGACGCCAAATCTCTGCTTAAAGAGGGACTGAGATGGAAGGTGGGAAGCGGTAAAGATATCAACATCTGGAATGATCCTTGGCTGCCAAACACCAAAGGGTGGTGTACAAAAATCTGGGAGAACTCTAATACGCTGAGCACCAGAGAAATGAAAGTAAATGAGCTTATCAATGAGGTTAATAAGACATGGAAATTCCATCTGTTGGGGGTTTTTCTTACAGAGGAGGATGTTAACACCATTAAGAGTATTCCCCTATGCAGAAACAATACTGATGAATGGTTCTGGTACCCGTCCAGAAATGGGGTTTTCTCGGTGAGATCAGCTTATTGGCCGGGACTTAATCACACAGCCCCCAGCTGGTTGGAGCAAAGAGAATCCAGTACGAATGACTGGGAGAAGCTATGGAATTTAAAACTACCTCCAAAACTTCTTCTCTTTCTGTGGAGGTTGTGTTGTAACCATCTTCCGACCATGCACAATCTGAATTACAGGCATATTGTTGATAGCAATATATGCGGGGTCTGTAACATTCAGAATGAAGACTCTTTTCACTGCTTGTTCGAATGTACTATTGCTAAGGAGCTGTGAACAAACCACTACCTTCAGAACAACATTTCTAGTCTTCATCGGTCTTCTTTGCTTGCTGACCTCATGCATATCAGAGACATCCTTTCAGAAAAAGATTTTAATTGCTTTTCTATTAATTGCCTAGCCATCTGGAAAGCCAATGAACACATTTATGAACAAACGCATCCTAACATCAAAATTATGGCAGCCGGCCTACTGAAATGGTCAGACCTTCATTACAGTAACCACGCTAATACTTCAGAGACGGGGCCTCAGTCCAGCAGAGTCCATACGACTTGGCTTCCACCAAATGAAGGTATTATAAAAGTAAACACTGACGCATCTGTGCATAACAACAACAGAACCAGCTGCAGCGCTATCTTCAGGGACTGGCGAGGTAATCAACTGACTATGGCTATTTGGACGATGGAGGGCAGGTGGTCATCCCAGGCAGCTGAAGTGTATGCCATTCTCTACTGTCTGGAGATGGCTGCTGATATGGAGCTGAAGAATCTGCTGGTGGAGTCAGACGTGTTGGGGGTCATTCAAACCATTAAAGGCGAAGTGGCGGGCTGGGGCCCTATAATACAGATTTATAAGAACATCTTTAACCTTAAGCCGAGCTTTGTTAAGCTGGATTTCTATCATGTGCTTAGAGAGGGCAATTGTTGTGCCCACGAACTTGCTAAATTAGGAAGGGACATATCACCAAAATTTATTTGGTGGCATGATTTTCCTCCACTTTGTAACAGACGTTCGTGTAATGCTGTTGGTAATTAATGGATGAGTTTGGTTTAAAAAAAAGCTTCCTAAGAAGCCATGTAAATCAGTAGATCATAATAAATCATTGATTCAATTCATTTTGATGTTTGTGATTTAAATAATATCTTACTCGTGATGCTATGATATACTTCGTGACATTTGTAGATGATTTTTCTAAACATTGTTCTATTTTCTTGCTGAAAATAAGGAAGAACAAGTAGAAAAATTCAGAATATATCAAAACCAAGTGGAGAAACATTTAGATAAGTACATTAAGAGTGATGTACGGTAGAGGTGGTGAATACACTTCTAATGAACTTAACAAGTTCTGTGAGGACCTAGGCCTTATATATGAAACCACTTCCCCCATACAATCCTCAATCCAATGGAGTAGCTAAGAGGAAAAATAGAACATCGATTGACATAGTCAATTCAATGCTAGTCGAGTCTGGACTTAGTCACAGACTGTGGGGGGAAGCCCTTCATACAACTAATTACATTCTAAACCATATACCTTTTAGACATCTTGACAAAACACCTTTTGAACTTTAGCTTAACAAAAAATTCTATTTAAAATACCTCAAAATGTTGGGGTGTTTGGCCAAGGTTAAAATCTCTAATAATAAAAAAAGAAAACTAGGACCTAAAATTGTTGATACTATCTTTATAAGATATGTTGAAAATAGTAATGCCAATAGATTCATAGTAATAAAATCTGATATCTCATACATAAGAGTCAATGCTATACTTGAGATTAGACCTATAGATATTTTCTATTATGAAACTAAATTTTCTCTTAAGGAAAAGGTTCCTAAACAGGTTAGTGAAGATCCTTCTTCCTTCTCCTCAAGAACCTCTTTCTATTCCACCTTCATATGAAGTAGAACATCAAATCCTTGTATATGAACCTCTTGTGACCTAATTAGGGGTAAAAGGACTAAATTTGATAAAACTACAGTCCTGACTTCTACACCTTCTTAGTAGTAGAAGGCCCTCTTACCTATGATGATGCCATGAAATCCATAGACTCTATCTTTCGGAAATAAGTTTTTGATAATGAAATAGAATCAATTATGAGAAATCATACTTAGATTCTTATTGAGCTCCCTCCAGAATGCAAGGCTATTGGATTGAAATGAGTGTTTAGGAAAAAGATGAGGGAAGATGGTCCATTGATAAGTTTAAAGACATAGTAGTAGGCAAAGATTTTAGTCAAAAGGAAGGACTTGATTACTTTGATACATATGCTCCTGTAACCAAAATCTCTTTCATTCATTTCCCTATTGCTTTGAATGCAATGCATAAACTTGTAATACATCAAACGGATGTCAAAACAACCTTCTTGAATGAAGATCTTAAAGAAGAGATTTATCGGGGTCAGTCAGAAGGTTTTGTAGCACTTAGACAAGAACACAAAATTTGTATACTAGTCAAGTCCTTGTATGAACTTAAACAAGCACCTAAACAGTGGAATGATAAGTTTGATAAATAGTTTTATCTTCTGAATTTATTGTGAATGAATTTGATCATTGTATTTATTCCAAAGCTGTTGATGATGCATGCATCATCATGTGTTTGTATGTAGACGATATCATGTTGTTTGTATCTAATTCTGAAATTATAAATGAGACTAAATCTTTCCTTACTAGCAATTTTGATATGAAAGATTTAGGACACACTGATGTAATACTTGACATTAAATTAAGCAGATCTACTTTTGGTTTTGTACTTAACCAAACTCATTATGTTGATAAAATATTGCATAGATTTGAAATGTTTGATTATACTCCTGTTAATACACCTCATGATCCTAACTTACATCTGAAGGTTCATAATGGTACTCATGTAGATCAACATATATATGTACATGTAATAGGAAGCTTGATAAACCTAGCTAACTGTGCTAGACATGGTATGTATTATGTTGTAAGTAGATTGAGTAGGTACACAAGTTGTCCTAACACAGACCACTAGAAAGCTTTGGTAAGAGTGTTTGAGTACCTTAAAGGTACAACAAACTATAGTCTCTACTACACTGGTTTTCCACCAATGTTAGAGGGTTATACATATGCAAACTGGATCACTAATTTAGATGAAACCAAGTCATCCGGTGGATATGTGTTTTGCCTTTGAGAATGAGCAGTTTCTTGGAAGTCATCCAAGCAAACTGTGAGAGCTAGACCCGCCATGGAGGCTGAGTTTATTGCTTTGCATTTAGCTTTGTCAGCCTAAATGGCTTAGAAATTCACTCATTGAACTGCAATTGTTTCAAAACCATTTCCTCTTGTTTCTATATTATGTGATAATAAAGCAACCATTGACAAAGCTAAGCAATCTAAAAGCAACCCAGGAAAGCGCTTTATGAGGTTAAGATGTGAAGTTGTGAGAGATCATATCACCTGTGCGGTCATATCTATAGAGTATGTAAAATCCGCAATGAATATTACAGATGTAATTATTAAGGGTTTAGCTAGAAAGCTAGTACTCTATTAGTTGAGGGGGATGTGTGTGATAAACCATATTTTAAGATTTTGATTCCCAAAATAGTATTTTAAGACAAAGAAGGTAATTTGGATGATTTATACTCAAAATGAGGAATTAGTTATTCAATTATAATTATTTCCACCTAAAAGGTATGATTCCAGATATTTTGATGATTATGGCACCCAATTGGGTTTCATAATGATGGATAGCTTTTTATTAATCAATTTGGGTATTTATGAGGCCAAAAGTTCTAGTTAGTATTCACAACAAACTCATGTGGCCAATTCATGAGCCTTGAGGTATGTAAGTATCATAGCAAGTGTTTTTGGACCCATAGGATCAAGATTTGATGATTATTTGAATTGAGTTCAAGCTTTATACACCTATTTATAGATTGTTTGAAGAATTCATTTGAATGAACAAACAATTGATTTGATGTCTCAAACTTTGACATAAGCTGCTTTAGGAAGCTATGAACATGTGCTGAAAATTACATAATATTTGGAGGTACCTATAAGAAGACATAGGTATCAGAAGATGTGTTCATTTCATTTAAATAATGGAGAGTATTTTTGCATGTGACCTAGATTTTTGATGAATTTTGGTCACACAGCCACTAGTGCCCTGGTTTAGGGTAGCGTGGTCCGATCTAGGCCATCCCGATGATCCTACGGTACCAACCTCATCACCTACCTTCGCATCTTTTGGGAGAGGAACTGGTTAGAGTTGAGCACCCCTCCTCTCCATGATTTCAGGCGTGATTCGCCACATACATGTGAGCCAAATTCTCTGTGAGAGTAGGATCTGATCAACGACCCAAACATTGTGCGGAGTGGTGGAGTCTATGAGAGATCGTCACATATCTCTGTCTCTCATCTCCACTGCGAGTTACAGCAGGGAATCAAAGGAGGGAGAGGCGTGCAGGCAACCTACAAGATCTATCTCGACTGATGTAGGAGAATCTGGGATCAAGTAACGCATCTACAGATCATACAAACTCGACTGCAGAGCTTGATCCTGATCCAGTAGGTAGACCAGCTTCATCACGGTGGAGAAGAAGACAGGCTCGAGAGAAGGCTTTCTCCACGGACACCCATCTGAAAGAGGATGATAGAAGTTCTAAATGTTATTTTGATGATTTGAGTCCTTGAGAAGAGCTGAAATCCGTTTCTCCTCCTTCCACCCAGCTACTGCGGCGCCAGGCCTGAAGAGCTCGATAGTCTCGAGACCCTCCTCTTCGCGAGAGGGATGGCATCCCTACTGAATTTATAATATCTTTGCAAGTTCGTTGGTCCTCTGCGGTTCTCTGAGTGAGATCGATTCGAGCATATGGGTGATGGCCCCTTTTCCCCCTTTCTTCTTCCTCCTTGTGGCGGTGGGGGAGCCAGGCACCTAGAGGGAATGTAGCTCTCATCTCTATATAAGGAGACAAAACGCCGAAGGGCTTCTTGGAGTTATAGTGAAGATGATGTGCCAATTTTATTTGCGAAGGATGTTGATAGATCGTGGAGTTCCTCGCCGGAATCTTGGGCAACGGCGGCGCCTGAAACAGGGATCATAACATCGGATTGAGGAGCGTGAGGGCGAGGGGCAGAGCGGGCGACATCTCGGCCTAGTTTTTGAACCCAACTAAGGGCTCGTTTGGTTGTTAGCGGTTGGAAGACAGCTGTTGAATTCGGAAACAGGAAATGTAAAACAGTGCAATTCAAGTATCTTTTTGGTTGCAAGCAGCTCCTCGTTCGTTTTTCTTCGTTTGGTTGGAGATACTTCGGAGCTCTGGTTACCTGTGGTGATTGCATCATCCCAGAAATCCTGTTCGTCAGCCACATTTCTAGTTGTATAGGTACAAGAAAGGTGGTGAGCACAACAGATTGCCCACAGGCAGCGTTGCTGTCATGCAAACAACGTGGGAATGCTTCAGCCTGCGGATGAACCGCGCCCAATTTGGGCACGGTTCGTTTTACACGTGAGCGAGAACTATCTGCAGTTGGTTTTCTAGGTATGAGTTCCAGTTCTGTCCAACCAAACTGATGGAGTTCGAATGCACAATGAGTTGGAACTGCTCGGGTTGCAACCACAAGCAACCAGACGAGCCATAAACCAAGCGACCTAGGGAGAACCAAGCGGTTCACTCTTGACCACACCAGCCAAGCGAGGGACCAGGAGAGGTGGGCGGGCCAACATGGGCCAATCCAAGGGCGCCACCTTAGCTGGTGGACCCATCTCATTAGTTAAATCACCTTTAAATCCCAAAAACACTGATATTCTTAGAAAATAGTTTATAATTAAATCCCTTGGCCAAATAATTCTTCCAAGATATCCTTGGACTCAGAAAAAGGCCTACTTTAATATGAAATCACCATATTAGATGTTTGAGACCTTATTACTGATGGGTTTTTATCTACAAGATAATACTTCCGTTTAGGGTTCATCACATGAAATAAATAATAACCATTTGATATTAATTTTCAGAAAATTCTCTTAGATTTCTAATGATTATTGAAGTCTATTTTTGATCTCTGATCTGAATATTATTGCTAAATATTATGCCTTTCCTAATTAATGACCAATTAGGTGCTTCTAATCTCATATTAATTCTAGAAAATAGACCAAACATCAGAAAAATATGAAATTCAGACCAGACCCTAAAAATGACATCATGATCAGTATAGAAATGCTAGAGACATATTTTAGATTGTAACACCTAGATTTGACCTAAACCCTAAATTATACCTAAATACCATTAATAATGACGAACCTTATAATAATGATGATTAATTGTTATTAATCACGTCATGGACAAAGTCTTAGAAGATCATGGATGTATAAAGAATCTTTAAACTCAGGTACATGAGTTTTATTAAGTATAAGACTAGTTTTCATAGATGCATAATGATATGGTGTACTTTGGATGTTTTTATTTGTATATAAATTCTTGGATGCGTATTATTAGCATATGCTTCGCCAAACATAAAAGAATTTTGATAAGTTGTAGTTACTGAATTCAGCACAAACCCATAGCCTACAAGGCGGGGAATGACCCACTATGGATGTATGATAAATTGTCCATTATGGATGTATTATAAAGTGTTGATATAAACAATAGTACAACTGCATCTAAAGATATGTCTAAAAATATGTGTTTACCTGATTATCACATTAAATAATGTTTTCTTTTACCTTTTCATCTTTCTCAAAAATTTTAAGTATATAATCACAATATATATGTATCTCTCACCCACGTACACAACACATTGTGTTGATTCGTTGTTTCACGTATGTTTTAGGTTCAGAGCTAGCATGGGATAAAAGAACATGATGTGATCAAGTTGTACAAGTTGCCCCTATTGTATATATCCTGATTAGCATACATGTTCATAGACTTGTAATACTTTCTTTTAAATTATGTAAAAGTAAGTTGTACAATTCATGTTGTAAATAAACATGTTGAATGTTGAGAAATTATATTGTGTATGTTATGATTGTTTGTTGATGTATGCATATTATGCTTCTGCATCGCTCTGTGAAACAATTTGCTAATGTTTTCGAATTTGTACTCTCGAGCCTTCTGAGTCTCGAGATGGTAGAATCCGAGGACGTTACAATCTGTCTTCTGCACATAAATTAATCATTGTAGTGGTAACCCTACCTTTCTAAAACTGGAGATCCCATGGGGATTGGCTCAAAGGGACAACTAAAATGTCGTGTTGTGCGGAAGCACACCTTGAGTTTCACTCCTGACCCTCTCCATGGAACTAGTGTTTCATTTTGCCTGAGTATAGGAAGAGTTTTATTCTAAATGGGTTCAAGGCCATTTATTGGCAGGGAGTATACTAGACAAGACACCTTTGGAGATCCCTACTATATGAGTGTAACTTAAGAATTGAAATTTATGTGAGTTGGGCTTACTTACTAGAATGCTCATGAAATAAGATTCTTACGAAGGTTGTTTATGCGCAACACTAAGAGGAACTTGTTCTCGTGCCCGCACTATGATTGGGTGACTTATTAATATCTGAATCAAAAAGTCTAGTTCAAGACGTAGTTCACCATTTCTCTCCAGATTGAAGCGAGTCAATCTAGAAAATGGTTCAAAGCCACAAGCTAGTAATACTGAAAAACATAATAATGTTGCAAACTTTTGTCAGTTATTGATTTTCTGAAAGATTTTATGGACAATGTGGGGGAATGTTGTATTTTCTTATTCTAAAAATTAGTTTTTACAACGATCAACTTTGTCCGATATTTCTTTCTACGGAATAAAAGTTTATTTGTTTTATTTTTCAAAAAGGATTTTGATTTCCATTTTACATTGTTTGGAGTCCGTTGATAGTATTTAAGTCAGCAACAATTATCCTCTCTTCGACTACCATTAAAGTTGACAATTAAGACGTAGATTGGGAAAATCAACAATTATAAGGTTAGACAACAAAAATTATCTCTCTTTGACTACCATTAAAGTCGTCCATTAACTGTGACAATTAAGACACACGTTGAGAAAACCAACAGTTGCAAGGTAAGACAACAACAATTACCCAATCTTTGAGTGTCACTAAAGTCACCGATTAACCTCGACAATTAAGATGCAAGTTGGAAAGACCAACAATTCCAAGGTGAGGCAACAACAATTGCCCTCTGTTTGACCACTATTAAAGCCACCCATTAACTACGACGATTAAGACAGACGTTGGGAAGACCAGCAGTTGCAAAGTGGACAATGTGTGCGGGATGCGGCTGAGACACTCTCATTATAAGGAAGCATTGGCTCTCTATTGGAGACACACCAAGATACAGAACAACACTATTGCATACATAGAGAGAAGAGAGAGACTTTTCATATTCAAGTTTATGACTGAATGCTCCAATGTTCTTCCACCACTACAATAACCTCCGCTCATCTCCAAACATTTTTGTTTGTTGTTATTCTTGCGCCTGCGACGCTTCACGACATCCTCTTTCTTCTTTGCGATAAAGGACTAAAGGAACAAGTTTGACACAATCCTCTCGTTTGCACAAAGCGATTCTACTAAAGTTGGAGTGGTTGAATATTAGAGACAGACCTCCGAAAATGCTCGTGAAAGGAGTAAAGGAATCTTCCTTGAAGACGGTGTTTCACACATCTTCATCCCAGACTTTGAAGTTTACATCTTCTAACTAATCGTTATTTTCTCTGAATCCATAACTATTATTATTACTGCTGCATATTTAGTGATTAATTGTATGTCTACCTACCCAGAGATTGCTAGCTTGAAGACTGGAGCAACGAATGCATGCATAGATTAACGCGATCCGTCAGTGATGGAGGTGAACAACTAACGATACAACTTAGTTCGATTTACAACTAATCAAATAAAATGATTTTATTTTCAACCTATCACTTTGCATTTCTTATTTACGGAGATTTGGTTTTACTCCTAACCAAACTACCCATTGGAACCCATGTTATGGCATGTCTAGTTGGATGTAAAATACTCCATCAATAGACACCTTTACAACGGCCGGCAACGTGTCGAGTTCGGCGTGCAAATGGCAATATGGCAGCCTTTAGTACACTTTCAAGTTTCAATGTGTTTCGTACACAGCGATATCTTATATAACATCAAACTAACCAAACAGTTTCTTTGTTCTTGTTACTAAGACTCAAATTTGTTGTAATTTTGTGTTCTAAGTTATATTCTAGTCAATCTTGTCTGTTTGTCCTCTCCTTCGATGTAAACAACATTTTTAATTCTATCTGTAAGGAGCATTCTTGAGTTAATATCTCAAATATACATCTACTTAAAAATCATCCCTAAAAGAGTTGATTGGGCCTTCCTACGACAGAGATTAAATGAAACATGTCTGAAACAACAATCTTAAATTCAGACCCTGGTCACTATCCTAATTTTAAACTTTCTTTTATGGAAGTATATGTTGTTTTCGTTGAATGATCACCATCCATCCTCGTTACACAAGCATAAACTCTCGTAAAACTTAATCTTGAGCTTAATTATAGCCGCAACCATATCCCAGACGACAATTTTTCAGGGAACAAAAACATTTGAAACGGTTCATGGAATGGTACGATTCAAAATCAAATTTGCCGAGGAATACAATTTTGAGCAGTGTTCTGCTTTGCGACAAACATGAGAAAACAACCAAACGATCAACAAAGAATCTGCGAGGCGATTCTGCAAGACGAGAAAATGACTTGGCATTTGGCCGGTATCTCGGAGTACGGTATAAACCAAGTGCTGCTGCGATGATGGTAAACGTCGAGCTTAATTAGCTGCGCAATGACGAGCGTACCTTCAGTCTTATCCGTTATCGGCCCTGCTTGGCATCCCGCGGAGAAGAAAGCGACGACAGCCAGAAGGGAACAGCAGAGCGCTGTTGAGACGGCGCCTGAGCCGGCAGGGGGCTCTGCCTTCGGCTTCATCGGTGTCTAGCTCCTCGATCGGAAGTTCTCAGGGAGCTCGCCTGTGTGCGTGCCCAAACGTTGTGTCGGAGGTGTCCGTGAAATTGATATCGGGGCACGCGAACAATTCTCTTCTCCTACCTCGCCGTGCCTGTGTCTCTTTCATTCACAGAAGTCAACAACCCAAAAGATCTCTCTCTGTGCCAACACCACCAGCTAGCTGTCCTTTCGTCCAAAGTACGCATGCACGCGCACCTGCTGGTTTCTGACTCGGCCGCTAGACCGCCCACCACATTTATTCCATTCTGACACACAGCGGCGGCGCTGCTGGGTTTCAGGTCAAAGAGCAGCTGGCCAGCCTGCTTCGGAATCACTGGCTCCTCCCCCCCCCCCCACCCTCTTTTTTTTTTTATAAATTAAACCACGAGGTTTTCATTCATCTCTTCTCCCCGCGAGCAGAATTCACACAGAAAACCAAAAAGAGCCGAGCCGTATACCTATTCGGATCTAATTAAGAGAGTATGTTTCTAACGTACACATCCTCGCTAAGATCTTATATCATCTTATTCCGAGTTTCGCGAGGTAACCACTTTTAAAAGAGTTAATGAACAAAAGGTGCTTTCTCGCGTCCCCCACTCTGCCTCCTTTTATTCCGTCTAGTGTGAGCTGTGCTGCTGTTCCTAATTCTCTTTTTTTTTATTCGTGGGTCAGAATCTATTTCTGTCAATGCTATGAATGCAAGATGACGACCCAGGTGACATCGACGGTGAGATGTTGATCTCAATGGTTTCAAGCCGCAGTCAGCGCAGTTGGCTCATATTCCCTCGGACAACGACCGCCCCAGCGAACCTGTTGTCTTTGTCACCACATTGTTCATCAAACTTGAGGATAGTTAAAGAGCGTAGTTAAACATGGCGTGTGACTACTTGGTTCGAAATAAACATCTGCTTGCATGCAACATGTCCAGATGCCACTATGCCAGCCCGCCAGCCAGCCATCCTCTCAGAATTCAGCATCCCGTTGACTTCAGTTCCGGGGCCTTAGATCTGAGATCTCACCCTTAATAAACATTCCAAGTAATTTGACCCGGTCGTCACTTGTGTACTATATCCATCTACACGCCTTCTTTAGCTCTTCTTTATATCTATACCTACGGTCAAGGTCCATACGTGCTTATCTAATTTACTAGTCAATAGAACCATCCACGTGGTCGAAATGAGATTCAAGAGTAGTACTCAAAGATGACAGCAAGGGCGACTACTGAAGAGTGCTTGTGGTTAGGTGTCATTGTCCACCAATATGAGAGAGTTACAAGATAGAAAATAAACTATGAAAAATTGGAAGTCATCTTTAGCAACAATGTTTGCAGCGGAGAAGAGGAGAGATTAGGCAAAAAAACCTAAATGGCACATTTGCCAATTTTAATTACCTAAATGGCATGTTCTTGAACTTATTGTCCAAAATGGCACATTTTGGAGCAATACGTCCCAGCTCTCCCGCGAGGCAATGCGTCCCGGTGGGGACGCATTGGTCCCACAGGAGGGCAATGCGTCCCGAGCCGTGACGCATTGCTCTGTTGTGGGACCAATGCGTCCCCCGCCGGGACGCATTGCCACGCGGGAGAGCAATGCGTCACGGAAGGGGACGCATTGACCCCACAGGAGTGCAATGCGTCACGGCTCGGGACGCATTGCCCTCCTGTGGGACCAATGCGTCCCCCACCGGGACGCATTGCTCAATGAGTCTCCATGCATGACGCATTGCATTGGAGCAATACGTCCCCATGCAGGACGCATTGGTTTTTTTAATCATTTTTTACAGTCACTGATATTGTTTCATGGTTATTGATATGTAAATTAACAATATTGATTATATTTATACATTTATAATTCGTTCACTTGTATTTGGATGTCTATAATATACTCAATTATTATAAATTTGTCAATTTCAATAGGTCGTAACATGCATATGGAATATATAAGTGTATTGCAACCAACATTGGTTGGTTCCTAATTGATTATATAATACGAACTTAATCCAAATAAATGAGATAGCAATTAAAAATAAGGTTAAAACATGAACCAACATGACGAGAAAATAAGACACAACAGAACAATATGATAGATCCACAACAACATGATCCAAAATGAACCAATGTGATATCATAATATGATAGATCCACATACAATAGATGTCCTCACAAAGGCATACATACAAAACTGTACAATATATAAAAAACTAAGTATGTCGTCCTCGCCCACGACGTCCTCGCCCACGTCCCTCTACATCAGGATCCTCTGTACCGATGTCATCTGGAGACTGCTGAACTGGGGACAACTGCGTAGGAGGCTGCTGACGAGCATCAGGGAAGAAATGAAAAGGTGGAGGTGGGGTGAGGGGTCTAGGAAAACCAGGATAGGATGCATCAGGTGGGGTGCATCCTGAGAAATCAAACGGAGTAGGTGAATATGTGACATAAGATGGTGGTCGGCTCTCGGGAATAATTGCTGGTGGGAATGGAGTGTATGGAGCAGAAGAAGAACTTGCTCCATGATATGATGGTGGTTGAGGTGGGGTGATGAATGAGGAATATGAAGCAGCTCCTCAAAAATATGGCCCTGTCGGTCCCCATGACATGAACTGAGAAGTGGGAGTGGGAGTGGGCTCAACAGTAGGAGTAGGAGTAGGAGTAGGAGTAGGAGTGGGCTCAGGGGCTGTGGAATGAGTGGGTATGGGATCCCACGGCCGAGCATAGTCGGGAAGACTATCAAAGTAACTCCCCTGGATGGTATAGATGTTGTCTCTGATCTGTGCAGGGGCGTGCTGTACTGCCGATCGGATCGCCACATGTGTTTGTACCTGTAAAATAAAGTATGTACACATAATAAAGACCAATTACATATATTACAAATAACAAAGATAAATAATAACAATTTGTAAAAGAAAATAATAATGATACTCACAAATTCCTGTTGACGATAACTTTGCGGGTAGTATATGCTTGGAGGCATATCTGGAGGGGGCAGAATGTATTGTGGATGATACCATGCATAGTGAACCTGAGGACTGTAGACTGTATCAGCTGGTGGAGCGGGAACTAAGCTCTCACGTCTGTTGTTCCACATCTGCACCTCCTGCCTATAATGAAGCATCCAATCCTCAGCCGCATGACCCCTCCCATCTATCCGGCTAAGCTTCGGCAGCTCAAGAGTAGGTTGTACTTGAACAAAGCCGAACTGTCCAAGTACTCTGTCGGGAAAGTGCCACTCCACTATTGTGTAGCACAACAGAGGCACTCGTGCCAACCAAATATCACTACCATCTCTACAAATGGCAGGAAATCTCTCGAGAACCTCAGTAGTGTAAGGAGTCAACTCTATCTGTTATTCATATAAACAACATGTATCATATAAAACGGAGTAAATTGTAAATAAATAAAACATATCAAACAACAGAGGTAAGTAAGTTATACCTGTGAGGGCAAAATCTGGTCAAATGCTGAATCGTAAAATTGAATTGTTCCCCTGATAGTTTGACTCCTTTGGACAAAGGTAGGCCACCTATTAAATTGAGAAACTAAATTTAGATAAACACTACATAATATTTAGACAAATAAAAAAGTTAATTGTGTTGATCTTTAACCTGTAGCCCAAGGGAACATCTTCTGGCCAATCATTCCAACGCATTCTAATTGTACCTGGGCGTCCAATTCCCAACCTCTCCCAACACCACAACTGTAATAGGCACACACAACCTGATAGATGGGCTGTTCTCCTAGACCGGGTGGTTGCCTTATACAACTCCCTATATAAGAAAGCTAGAGTTGCAGCACCCCAAGATAGAGTGCCACAACGTTCAAAATCGGACACAAGAGGGAGATACCTAACATGAACTCTATCCCCTGTACTATCTGGGATAAGGTAACTACCTAAGAAATATAAGAGATATGCCCTAGTATACCTTGTCCTCATTTCTACTTGTTGTTCTTCATCACCCGCAGTCAGATCCATATCCTTGAAGGTCTCACGCAACCAAATCAAGGAGATATGCCCCTTAGACATCCCATCTGGTGCATCTCCTAATAAATTCTCACAAAGGTGAGTCCATGAAGAAAATTTCCCCTCATCTACACCTAAAGGATATGAAGATATAACCGGTGGGCCATCAATCCTCAGGCCTAAAAAAACTGCAACATCCTGAAGAGTGACACTCATCTCAAAAGGGGGAAGCCTAAAAGTATTGCTAGAGTTGTCCCGCCTGTTAACTAATACAGTGATTAAACTAGGGTCAAGGTGGATACATGGTAGCCTATGAACAAGCCCAAAACCAGCTATGGAAATATTGTCTAAAACATCCTGGTCAGTAATAGGCCATTGTGCCAACATAATGTGGTGCTGGGAGAGTCAGTAGGTTTCTTGTCTAGGAGCCATATCTATGAAAAGTGAAAATATTTCATTAAATGAAAAGTGCAAAAATTACATTACATGAAAAGTGCAAATAGTGTACAACATTTAAGATTGTCAAGATTCTTCATTAGATAAGATGAAATTACAACATGAACAACATGAATTACATGAACAAACAATATAAAAATACAACATGAACTACATGAAATTACTGCATTTGATTCAGTATCTCATCTAGAGGTTCATAAAATGGCCACACTTGATGTACCACTCGACTTGAACTGCTTATGGAAGTTCTCCCGAAGATGTCGAAGACAATAACGATGTTGAGCCCAATGAAATTTTGATTGAAGGGCTGGAAAAATCCCACTCATTCGATCAGAAATAATACACAAGTCTGTACGTCGTGGAATGATTGGAATACAAGTTTGTAGAGAACCAAAGAACCACTCCCATGAGTCCTTATTTTCTTTCTCGACAACAGCAAAAGCAAGTGGAAATAGACCATTATCAGCATCTATGCCACATGCAAGGAGAAGTATGCCAGTATATTTTCCTATTAAAAATGTGCCATCAACAGTAAGAACAGGCCTACAATAGGCCCAACCCCTCACAGCTGGACCAAATGCCCAAAACACCCGCTTGAATCTACGAGTGCCTTCAGTTTGAAGGATATAATCATCAATAAGGTGGGCATATATAGTTCTTGGAATATATTGTATCAAAGAAATTAGGAACGGCAACAAACTATGATATGATGATTCTCAGTCTCCAAATATTTTACAAACAGCCTTCCTCCTCGCTACATATGCCTTCTTGTAAGATATATTGAGCCTTAGTTCAGCATTCACCTTGTCACGAATTTCTCGTGTCGACATATCCAGTCGTGATACTAGGATTGACATTATCATTCGAGCAATATAAGATGCTGTGACTTGGTGATGATCATGATTCATAATAGTTAATTCACAATTGTGGCTTGCTTTACAACATTTTATCTTCCACATGCCACCTGCTTTTTTGGACTGGCAAGCGGTCAATCTCCAAGGACATCGTTCATCATGGATACAAGCAAGTTTAAGATGACGATTATTTGAGCGTAATGTACGGTACTGGACATTCTTTTGTACCGACCATTTTTGGACTGTCTCAACCAGTACAACTTTAGATGCAAATAAAGCACCCTCATATATAACAGCACTGGAAGGATTGTAATTGAGACGAAATTCATGACAAAAATCTTCCACCCAGTCATCATCTTGAAAAGCTCATAGTTGGAATCAATGTGTTCATGTTGGGGCCATTGGTTGTCAAATATGGATGGAATATGACTCAATGCTGCAATAGAGTCAGGGAATGGATGTGTGTGCTGATCATCGGTTTCAGTCAATGACTCATCCTCAGGTGGTTCACTGTTATTACCACCTTCAATGTCACTATTGTTATCACCTTCATGATCACTATCATTATCACCTTCATGATCAATATCATTATCTCCCTCCTCAACCTCAACACGAATATTCTCAGTACTAAGATTTTGAGAAAATTCAGGTGGTTGACTCCACTCAGCAGTTAAATTGCTAAGACTGAATTGAGGTGTAGGACTGAATTGAGGTGGTTGACTCCATTCAGTAGTTAAATGACTTTGACAGAATTGAGGTGGTTGACTCCGAGAGAATTGAGATTGAAATTGATTCAATAGACTCATTAAACAAGGTTGTTGGTGGGTATATGTTTTTTCAAGAAACACATCAATATAGGCATCAGCTGAAAGTGATAACAAGGTTCTGTATGCATCATCATCATCAACTTGTATGAGCATATGATTTTCTCCAGGGAAAAGATAGGATATTTTGATAGAGAAGTGGTTGGGATTGATGTCAAGTGTTGTATAGATATATGATTTTAGTTCAGATAGGGTATTAATAAGTGAAATGTTTATGGGTCTAACAGATCGACTAGAATAAGACCCATCAGAGAGAAATTGTCCATCATATCGCATCTTCACAATTCGTGAATTTGAACTAGATGCCATGTTCCTATATTTTAGAATATTATATTAACATCAGAAAGAAATTCATATTTTATGACATTATATCAACATAAATTAATATTTTAGAGAAATGACATCAATTTGGAATTAAATTTATTGGATTATTTTTTCTATAACATTAACAGTGAACAACAATTTTGCTAATTTTTTCAGTAAAATTAACTAACATTTCAACTAACATTTCATAACAACAATTTTGCTAATTTGTTAGTAACACTAACATTTCAAAATAACAATTTTGTAATTTCGAACAATAATTTTTCAGGTATTAAGTAGCCTTCAATTGTCATTTTCTACATCATTATTTCAGTAATGTGCAATTAAAGAGTAACAATACAATTATTTCAGTTGTAATATTTCGTAAGTTCATATTTTGAAAATTAAAAATTTGGTAGAATAAATACCTGAAATGGAGAGTTATCTGTTGACAATCGAAGAATAGAAGAAGAGAAAGAAGAAGCTCCAAATAGTCTCCGAACAGCAGAAGATATCAGCTCTAAGATCGCCCGAAATAAGCTAGAAATCACCCAAAGCAATAGAAATCCGAGAAAAGCTCCAAAGCAATGGGAGTATAGAGCTAGATGAAGGAAATGAAGAATGGTGTGAGTTTGGGGGGTTGTTTTCGGCCAATATATATAGGGGAGCAATGTGTCCCGGTTGGGGACGCATTGCGCCCACGTGGCACCGCCCGGTGCCGCGCGGCGGCCCCAACGGTAAAATAGCCGTTGCGCTGGGAGCAATGCGTCCCCGTCCGGGACGCATTGCCCGCGTGGCAATTTTATAGCCGTTGGGCGCATCGCGGGCCGCGACGCATTGGTCCCATAAAGGGCAATGCGTCCCGAGCCGTGACGCATTGCTCTGCTGTGGGACCAATGCGTCCCAAAATGTGCCATTTTGGGCAATAAGTTCAAGAACATGCCATTTAGGTAATTAAAATTGGCAAATGTGCCATTTAGGTTTTTTTGCCGAGAGATTAAGACCATCTTGAATGTGAGGGAAGTAGAAAAACACATCAAGTATTTGGGGCTTCCGATTGCAATGCATGGGTAGATTAATTTTTGCGGTTATCAAGGAACACATATGGAAGAAACTGTAAAGGTGGAAAGAAAAAGTTTCTCTCAAAGCTGGGTAAGAAAGTACTTATCAAAGCGGTCATCCAAGCAATCTCGACGTACTATATGAGTGTTTTTAAACTGTCATATGAATATATTGATGATATTAATGGCATGATTGTTCGCTTCTGGTGGGGTTCAAAAGAGGGGCAAAGAAAGATATATTGGCTGAATGGGCTCTTATTGTGCTCGCATAAATATAATGGATGAATGGGTTTCAGAGATCTAAAATCCTTCAAAACAGATATCCTGTCTAAGCAAGGATGGAGAATCCTTACAAATATGGACTCTTGGGTAAGTAAGGTCTTGGGTGATATATTTCAAAAAGTGTCACATGCACATGCGGTGGTTGGATGTGGGCCAAGTTACACATGGCGAAGTATTTGTGTGGGGTTACAACAAGTGAGTGAATGCTTTATATGGAAAGTCATTTATGGAACAAGTAAAATATTTTATAAAGATATGTGGCTAGAGGGAGTGACGGGTCCGCTTGAAAGGTTCATCGATGAAGAGATAGCTGATGAGGGGCATGTGAATGAATACATTAACCAGGACAAGATGAGTTGTAACGAATAGGCAATTCGGGATAGACTTCCCGACTATTTGGCGGAACAAGTGTTGGTGACTCCCTTGACTATGGTAGCAAGAGAAGATGAGGTGGCACAGGAACCAGATGAGAGAGGCTTCTTCACCGTGAAGTCTGTGTTCGAGTTTCTACATATTGACAGTGATGGGATGCAAGAAGAGGAATGCATGAGCATACAAACACTTTGGAAAAATAGACGGCTGCCAAAGTTAATACACTTTATATGGAGATACCGTAGGAACATCCTACTGACGAGGGACATGCTTCGATTCTGGCATATCATTGAGGACAACATGTGCTTGCATTGCATGGGTGGCCCTGAGGATACTGCACACACACTGTTCGAGTGCCCTGAGGCAAGGAAGATTTGGGCTTTTAGTAGCATTGACTCACTACACTGGATGTAACATAATAGGTCGGGAGAGAATTTTTGTAGTGTGTTGATAAACCATGTGAATGAGGAGGAAGCCGATGGGATAACAATGCTAGCGTGGACAACGTGGTTTCTCTAGAATAAGATAATCTTCGGGGAAGAGGTGATACATATACCATCTCTAGTAGTGGGTTTCCAAAGTCTGATAGCGGATTATAGGAAATACTATGAAAGTGATGAGATGACAATGATGTTGAGATAGTGGGATTCCGTCAAGTGGCAGTTGTTGCCTAAGAAGATTATTAAATTCAATGTTGATGCCACCTTGAAATCGAAGAGGATGACTGTTATTAGCATTGCAGCTTGAAACTAAAAAGGAAAGTTAGTGGCTACTATACAAAAGCAATGTGGAGTGTGTTTATCAGCGTTGGAAATAGAATCAATGGCATTGAGGAAGGCGATCAGAGGTTGTATCCTATTGGGATTCATGAAAGTCAAGGTTGAATCTGACTATGAAACTCTCATCTATGCACTCAAGGAGGGTGGCCAGGGGAGGGGACATGCAGATTCGATTATTCATAAAATCATCCACATATCATAAGACCTAGAAGCATTTAACATTAGACATGTCTTTAGAGAATGTAATAGGGTAGCACATTTGTTAGTTTTGTAAGTGCTCGATTGTCTAGAGCCTCTCGTGTTGTGAGGTCCTTCTAATACGGACATAGTCGTAATGGCCACAGGGGATTTGACATAATGATAGTAGCTTTGGTTTAAAAAAATAGTATTACTCAAAGGAACCTTGTCCATAATGGAGTGGAAGAGAGAAGCAGTTTCCATAAGGAGGAGGAGGAGGAAGGGAAATAAGTAGCATCGAGCTTGTTGGAATTGTGGTCATTATTCAGTGAGGTGCATTTGTCGAGATGGGTGTTGAGGAAATGATGCATCAATGGTAATCACATATGTACTTTATGTAGGGTAGTACACTCATATAAATTAGTGTGTGTGAGAGAGTGAGTGTGCAGTGTTATAATACACATGAATCTAAATATCCTTACCTATGTCAAATTTGTAGATCTTAATTTCACTTATTGATTCCATTCCATCACCACACACAATTGAATCCAAAGGAACCATGCACTTCACCTCCCAAAATCCTCTATTTGCCCAATTTCCTTGTTCTCTATAACTCGCTTCCTCCATCAATAACCGACTCTCCACATTATCTTTGTCTGATCTTCTTTCCATGTTTTCTATTTCCTTCTTCAACAACAAGAGGATTCCAAGAGCAACAACTGATGAAAGTCGATACACAGGTAGAAACCTTCAACAACTGCATACTTAGAGTGGAGAAGGAGAATCCACCATTTCAATAAGCAAACAACACGACCAAACGTGAGAAGAACGGAAGGTATAAAAATATAAAGGAGGAAGATGTGCATTAGAAAAGGAACATGATCTATACAACACAATCGTTGAAAAGGAGAATTCAACTTTCCCCGCAAAAAAAATTGAATACATCTTATTCAAAATTGTATTTGACTGCTTTCTAGTTGTAATGTCAAGTGATATTAAACTTTTCCTATTTTAATTAAATTGATTCAATAAGTATGCATATCTCACTTTATAAATGAATCGTGAAATTAAAAACTACATGAAATTATTAATTCTAATAATATGTCATCATACAAATTCAATAATGACTAGAATCTAAAGATCATTTTATTAATCCCTCCCTCTCCTCTTAGTCAATTGAAAAATAAAATTTCATTACAATGCTTTGAATGCATGTCAAACCAATATAAATATACATGGTCATGCAATAAAACAAATACATAAGATAATGTAACTAACATCCCACTAAGCACACCTATGTTTGTGTTACCTAGATCCATATCCACATAGACACCCATGTGTAATTTTAGACTAAACCATAATGTGTAGGTAATTCAACTACTTGTGTAGGTTTCTCAACAATGTTAGAATTCAAGTTAGAGTAGCCTCAATTGCAATCAACTGTTTAGGTGGATTTCAATCTAATCTATGATCCCTCCATAGGAGGAGGAGGAATGAGGGGCCACTGAGTGCCAACATTGATAGGTTTGTAAAAGTAAGTAGGGTCAAATGAGGTGGAGGGATATGTGATATATGATAAATCAGGTGTCTAGGGCTGAAGGACACCATAATTACCAATGTGTGGTTCTAAGTAGAGTATGAAACTGAGCAAAGGGGTGCGCAATTGAAGATGCACCAAGAAAGTAGTCTACTTGGTGTCTATGAGGTGGGTGGTGGGACTACAAAAGAAGATGGAGCTACATAGTAAGGAGGTATCTATCCAAACATATGTAATGAATGATGTATGTTGTGGTAACACATCCCACTATCACACAGACATCGAGGTGTTACGCAAAAACGTGCAGAATTCACCATAACCACAAATTACCAAAACACGGGTTAATTAAAACCGATTGCGGAAAACAGATAACCGTGAAATTATTACATATAGGTCCTCATCCTACAGGAAAATATGTTATATAAACATATACGAGCCCAGATATGTGTCCACATCTTAGAGCAACAGTTGTCTTGCCATCACATAAGTTTATCACCTGATATATATACATAACAGCCCCATATCCGGCCAGCAGCAGGATATACAAACCATTAACAACTATATATCGTGAAATAACGTCAAAACACCTCCAAGGACCTGAGAGTACAAGGATGACTCTAGACTCTACTACACAACTCCAAAACAGCAGCATATCCAACTCTTGCCTTCTACTGCTCGTCTTGCTGCTCGGCCGCAACTCCGTGACCACCACCACGTCTAGCTCGACCACCTGAAAACCAGCGGTGTGAGACAATCGAACATTGTCCCAGCAAGAAACATAACTCCCCTCCGAACTATAAAACAAGAAGGATAAAGCAACAACAGTAGAGAAATAGTAAAACGTAGAATAATAACAGACTATATAGCAAGGCTATTCATTCCATCAAGCTTACCAGGCTGTACGGAAGGCATATCACCAATTACCTCTTTATGGAACATGATTGACAAGATAAGGTTCATAAGATCTTATCACATAACATGAGGAACGTATAAGTAACTATATGTATAACAAAATTAACTACACAAGCAAGGCCTCAACCAATGTTCTGTGTTTTGTCTTAAGCAATAAATACTATTTGTCTGGATTATGTATTATTATGCCCTGAGGAAGTGAGCCGTACCGCTCAAATCCAACCTTCGGTTGCGAAACCCAAAGCCGGTGCCATACAAGGTCAATGGAAGAGCCGGACTCCACGACCTTCCCCCTCATAGTCAGTGTACGAGAACAACACAAGCATGACCGCAGTCTCGTGCTTAAGTGGCCTCAGCCACAGGGTCAGCTCCATAGGCTACCCATCCTCTAGCCCGCCTTAGTACAGGTCTCGGCGCTAGTACAACTGAGCCACAGGCCTGTTCACCATGCTCTGCTCCATGAACGTATTCATGCTCCCATATCACATATCCTAAGCCATGGGCTTGTTCACCATGCTCTACATATTCCGAGTCTGCAACCGGAGATGCACTCGAATCCTCACTATTTTAGGCTAGGAGAAACCTCGCATATTCAACAATATGCGCTCTGGGTTAACCTGTAAGAGAACCCGTTTCACCATCACCAACTCCTGATGATGATGGATCTATGGCCAGGGCAACTACATGATATATTCCACTGTGATTAATTAGTATCTTTTATATGGATTGCAAGATTCAACCAAGTTATATAACATGCAAACTATAACAGGAAATAAACAACGACATTATGCTTTTATTGTAGTCACATCATCCTGATCCATCACCAGGATCCAACATCACAGGTTATCACTCGGCCTCTTGCCAAACATCCGGATCCATCTCAAGGATCATCACATACCATGGGATCTCAATCCCTCATCATATACTGCCACTACCTTTCAAGACTTACATCATCATCATGGGATAGCAATCCCTAGTACTTTAGTCATGTACATTATACAGATTATCTCAACATTAAGATTAACAATCACATCAGAGTTACTCCACATATACATATACCTCATAGCCCTTTTAATTGGCTAAGCATCACCTGCATGGTTAGTAATAACAGTCATAGGCTTTAATAAAATGACCATGCTATCAATATAAGGTGACATCAATGATTAGATATACTTTCTTAATCATGCATCAGCTTATGATCATATGCCTAAGGTACATTATTGAGAAATCCACATTACATGCTCATTATTATCCTTAGCATTATACAGATAATCAAGGTGATCACATTCGTGTGTATAGCCATGTTAAGTTTAGATGAACAAGCTTTACCATAGTGAATACTATTAATCATGCAAAGAGTCACCATCGTTTAACAAGAATATAGTTCATCATAACGGCTTTCCATGATAGGCAGAACCCTCACTAAAGCATCCACTCCTCTTACTAGAGGTGGTATCGGGAAAGATACCCACCCTATCGCCCAACACATATCGGTCAACATGTGTCGGCCAAGCATACTAGGTGACGTGCAATGCTGCGTTGTGCATCACTGATATATCGTGCAGTAAGGCCTTCTGAGGCATACTGTGCAATGGCCTGATGAATGCATATTCATCATGGAATTCAACTATCTCTTTGAAACAAATTCAACTCAATGTATATACTTTCTCACTCATTAAATGCCAATGTGAATCATAATGCCCAAATCAACTTAATTAATTCGATTATCAAGGTTTTAACTAAATATTATTCATTTAATGCAGGTTTTGACAAAGCTTAACAAGCAGGCAGGGTCTGCCTTCATCTCTAGCTCAAGTCAAGAAATCTAACCAAGTAATTGGGTCCATGCGGTCCCAAGACCGTTTGGGTCCATGCGGTCCCAAGACCGTCTGGGTCAATGCGGTCCCAAGACCGTTTGAGCAGAAGAGACCGTTTGGAGGAATCACTTAGCCACAAGGGATCAAATAGTGCATGAACTCAAGATCGCAAAGCAGAGTCCTGACCATGGCCGTGGTGGTCCAAAACGGCTGTGGTCGTCTGCCATCACCACGACCGTGTGACACGGCCACGACCATGGTAGATCATCCCCAACGCCTGACTTTAGACTCGCCATGCCTGTGTAAGGCGGCACGGCCGTGTGGCAGCCACCTCACCACGACCGTGGTGTCACGCCACGGCCGTGGCACGATGTCATCAAAGCTCATTTTCTCACCCACCACGCTCGTGCTAGGCGACACGGCCGTGGGACAGTAGCTCCACCACGACCGTGGTGCGTCATCTTCAAC
This sequence comes from Alisma plantago-aquatica, assembly GCA_963693085.1. NCBI lineage: Eukaryota > Viridiplantae > Streptophyta > Magnoliopsida > Alismatales > Alismataceae > Alisma > Alisma plantago-aquatica. The sequence continues at coordinate 1,416,934,361 of OY856410.1, read as the reverse complement.
CTCCGACCAACACCTATTTGCAGCTCCTGTACGTGATCGATTGGATGTGTTTCGCTTACCAAATAAGGTCGCCCCGAGGCCGCCACACCTACAGAAGAAGGCCAGAGATCGTTTGATAGTTCAGAGAGCCGCTAAATCGAGTTACCAAGTAGACCCTCTACTGATCATTTACGGAGTATAGAGCGAAGCAGGACTGATTAGCTCGATGTCGATCCAAGATCGCTTGGCCCCCTTGCGGTTTCAGATTGTTTGGAAAAGGGTGAAGATCATTTGCTGCTGCTAGTCTGTCCAAGATCGTTTGGGAGCGTTGACCGAAGCAACGACCATTTGTTTACAAACGGTTTCCAAACTGTTTGATATAAAACGGTTTACAAACCGTATGGCTGCTAATCTCCATACCGTTTAGGCATCTGCTTCCAAGACTGTTTGCCCCTTTTCTGCCCAAGACCATTTGATCTATGCACATGAAACCGTTTGCTCTCAAACGGTCTCCAGACCGTTTGGTGGAAAATGGTCTCCAGACCATTTGGAGAAGATATTTTTAGGACCGTTTGGTCTATTTGTACAGACTGTTTGGGGTTGTTTTAAATGAAACCGTTTGGTCTCTTTTTATCCAAGACCGTTTGGGGTCAGTCATGTGCCTATAAATAGGACCCCAAAGGCCCTCACTTGGAGGGGGGATCCGGACGCCGCCAGGCTGCCCGAACACAGTTCCGATCCAAATCCAGTCCAGTTTACGCCAGTTCCATTTCACCTACTGCCCGTGCTGCAACCAAGGAGGCTAAGGAGAGAAGGAAGACGGAGCGAGGGAGACTGTCTGGTCTGTCTTGGAAACTCCCGTTCACATCCAGATCTGCTCTGACACGACATAGGAGGCCGTATCTTCTTCACCGAGCTGCGACTACCTTCTGCTCTGAGTTCATGGCGGATTTCTCTCTCTTTCTCATTCTTCTTGTTTCTCGCATCATGAGCGAGTAGTACCTTTTCGCTGGGGTGTGGGGACTAGCCCCGCTGCCCATGCAAACCATGTTTTTTGTTAAACTTTCCATGGCAATGTATATAACTCTTCATCTTGTGGTTAATCGTTATGCTTGTAGTTTGATTAATTGCTTGATTTCATCTCTGTTCTACCTATATTGCGAGAATATCTATATGTAGGATAGAATGTCGTTTAACAAGTTGACTCCTTGACGAGAACTTCTGAAAGGATTCCTTGAGGTCGTAAGTGTATGATCCGTGAGGGGACGATCCATCTAGCCTTCAGTGACGCTTCTGTGTGCCTAACGCCTTTATAGGGGGTTCACAACCTTAGTTGGATTTTGTATCTTCTTGTTAATCGTCGATGTTTGCTCATATATTAATTACCTTCTCGCTTATCGATTAATGCGGTTGACTCCCAAACTAGAAATAGAATGGGATTTCTTCAGAGCCGTAAGTAAGTGATCTGGATGGTGACGAGACATCTGATGCCTAAGGTGATGCTTACGCGAACCTAACGCCCTCACGGGGGGTTCTGCAGCAGCTTTATTTGGATTAATATATCTTGCCTGGTTTGTTTACGATTAAATGTGTTTGCGCATGTAGCGGTGGTGAAACCCAGTATCATCCTAGCGATTCCATATCATTGATCTAAACCCAACTTTAAATCATCTTTTACTTTCTTGCAATTAGTTTAAGTAACCTCAAATCAACCAATCGTTTTAAATATTAGTTTTACTTGAGCTAGATTCGACTGACAAGGATTCTTAAAAAGGTTGTCCTTTGGGTTCGATCCTTAACTATACAGCGATAAGACTTGTCCGCTTGAGGGTGGTATTATGCACTTGGGTTTTGGTAAAAGCTCGAGGATTTCAACCTCGAGTGAGTTTGTTAGTGCGTTCAAAAATATCACGTCAAATTCTGGCGCCGTTGCCGGGGACAACGGAATCAGTCAGTCAAATCTAGTTCTTTTAAGACTAATCTAGGATTTTGCTTTTTCTTTTGAAACAATCGATCATCTACTTGAAATTGACTCTACTTTGTGGATCTCATTTTCAAAATCTTTCTATTTTCAGGTACAACCCAAGGCATAGTGTATGCACCGTTCGGATAGCCCCAGACTCACAACGAGCTTTGATCCCGAAATAGATAGAACTTTCCATCGTCAGATCAAAGAGAATCAAGCAAGGATGGCTCAAGAAGAAGAGGTAGCCCGAAGGGTGGCCCAAGCCATCAATGCACAAAGAGAAAGGCTCATGCAAGAAGCTAGGGCTGCGGTTCAACAGGAAATCCTAGCAGCGCAAGCAGCTGAACTACAAAAGGATTTTAGAGAGTTCTCAATCCCAAAAGCCACGAATGTTCATCATCAAGTACGACCTCCTCCCATCAATGCTGCCAATTTTGAAATTAGGGCACATTGGATCACATTGCTTCAAAACAACCCTTTCTATGGCAAACAAGCAGAGGACAATCAAGGACATCTTTTGAGATTCATCGATCTATGTGCTATGACAAAGCAGAATGGAGTAACTGATGATGCCATTCGACTCCGTCTCTTCAAGTATTCCCTTGCCGATAGAGCCATCAGTTGGTACAATTCGTTGCAAAGAGAAATACCCATCACCACATGGGAACAACTCCAAAATGTGTTTCTAGAAAAATTCTCCCCTCCATCTCTTACCTATGAAATTAGAGGGCAGATAACAAATTTCACTCAAGTCCCTGGAGAAACTCTCGCTGAAGCATGGGATAGGTACAAAGAGCTTCTACGCAAATGTCCACACCATGGAATTCCCAAAAACCAACTCATTGAGATTTTCTATAGGGGTGTGGACGATGATATTAAGAGGTTTCTAGATTCCTCGTCTGGAGGAAACTTCATGCGCCAAAGTTATGACAGCGCATGGAGAGTCGTCACCCTGGGAGTAGAAATCAAGCCAATTGGGGAAGATCTGTAGGTAAAGGAGTCTTGAAGGTAGCTATGGCCGAAGCTATTCTTGAGTACAAGTCTATCGCTGAAACCTTGAAAGTCTTAGTTGCCAAGCAAGACCATATTGAATCATCTTTAGCTGCTATTGGAAGATGACGTTCACCCACTCGGCAACCCGAACAAGTCAAGTCCACTTCCCTATTCTGTGAAGCATGTAAGAGTACCGACCATTCCACTTTATCATGCAATGTTCTCTATGATGTTGTGCTGCGCAATGTATGTGGACAAGGAGATAATGGTCAGATGGAAAATCTTAATGCTATCAACACTATTCCTGGGCAAAGTTAATACAAACCGAATCAGAATAGGAATCACCCAGGTTTTCAATATGGAAACCCCTCTGGAGCAGTGAACTCGCATCAATTTGGTTCAAACAATCAATCAAGAGGCCCACTAGGATTCCAGTATAATCAACAACAGAATTTTGGGAATCAAGGAAATTTCAAGGGGAACTTTCAGAATAGGAACTACAACAATTATCAAAACAACTCTCAGTATCAGAATCTTAATCAACAACAAGGACAACAAATAGGACACGTCTCTTCTGATGACAAGCTATCATCCATTGAAAAAATGTTGCAAACTCAGCAAACCATGATATCCAACCAACAAGCTCAGTAGAAGGCTATTGAATCTCAATTAGCTCAACTTGCAGCTAGCATAAAGCCACCTGCTGGAGTCTTTACTGGCCAACCTGAGAACAATCCTAAGCATCCTGAACAGTTGAAGGCAGTCACCACCAGGTTAGGAAAAGATTATTCGGATCCCCCAGTAGAGACACCTGTGGTTATTACAGACGAAGATGAACCTTCGATTGCCCAAAACTCAACAACACTAGAGTCTCAATCAAAAGAAGATAAGACAGATAAGGGAAGTCCTGAGAAATCTACTGATGAAGAAACTGAAATACCAGAACCTGATATTCCTGTATATAAGCCTCGTATACCCTTCCCAGCCCGTCTAAGGCAAACCAAGCTTGATACTAGATTCAATAAGTTTAAAGAAGCTATGAAGAAACTTCATGTTGATATACCCTTTTTGGATGCTCTGGCTGAGATACCAGCCTGGACTAAGTACCTAAAGTCGCTCCTCACCAGGAAGTATATAACTAAAGAATATGAGACAGTAAAACTGGCTACAACTACATCGGATATCATATTGAGCAAGATGCCAAAGAAACAAAAAGACCCGGGATCCTTTGGAATTTCATGTCACATTGGCGACTCATCATGCAAGAAAGGATTGGCAGATCTCGGTGCAAGCATATCTATTATGCCACTTAGCCTGTGCAAAAGACTAGGGTTTGCAGAATTGCTTCCTACTGGTATGACTATACAGCTTGCAGACAATTCGATAAAACGTCCGTTAGGGATTCTCGAGGATATCCCGGTCAAGGTAGGCAAGGACACATATGTTCCATGTGACTTCGTCATTATGGACATCAAAGAAGACACTGGATATCCTCTCATCTTTGGTCATCCGTTCCTCACCACTGCGAGATCCCTAATTGATGTTGAAGCTGGTACCTTACTGCTCAGATTAGGCAAAGAAACTCTCGAATTCAAAGTTTTTGAAAGTATGAGACGACCAAGTATGCAGGAAGAAGTATATCTGATTGACTGCATTGAACAAATGTCACTCCTGACTCAAGAGCATCATGAATCAAATGATCCCTTGGAAATTTCTCTAACAAACCCATCAGTGGATGAACAAATCGACGAACGAGTAAAGGATTGCATCGAATCCCTCGACTCTGCTAAAGAAGATGTCGAAGCCACTAGTGAAGAACTCAAAGTTATCGAAACTACAGAAGAAACAAGCGAAAAACAAGAAGCTCCCGAAATGAAAACCTTGCCCGAAGGACTAAAGTATGCATTTTTATACGATATCAAGGTTTGCCCAGTAATTATAAATTCCGATCTAACAGCTGAACAAGAAGAGAAACTTCTGAGGGAATTGAGGGAAAGAAAGAAAGCCATCAGTTATAAAATGAGTGACCTCACTGGAGTCAGTCAAGCGCTGTGCATGCACAAGATCCCTATGATGGAAGATCACAAACCTACTATTGAGCATCAATGGAAATTGAACCCAAATATGAAGGAAGTGGTCCGTAGCGAAGTCATTAAATTGCTCACAGCTGGAATAATCTATCTGATATCTGATTCGCCATGGGTGAGCCCAGTGCATGTAGTCCCGAAAAAAGGTGGAACAACTGTTATACAGAATGAAAACAACGAACTCATCCCCACTCAAACATTCACAGGGTGGAGGATGTGCATAGATTATAGAAAATTAAACAAGGCAACTCGAAAAGATCATTTTCCTATGCCCTTCCTTGATCAAGTCCTAGAAAGGTTGGCTCACCAAGAATATTTCTGTTATCTTGACAGTTACTCTGGATTCTATCAAATACCCATACATCCAGATGACCAAGAGAAAAATACTTTCACCTACCCATTCGGAACATACACATTTAAAAGAATGCCGTTTGGTCTCTGTAATGCACCCGCAACTTTTCAACGTTGCATGGCTGCCATTTTCGCGGGTCTTACTGAAACTATTATGGAGGTTTTCATGGATGATTTTTATGTTTACGGAGATTCATTCGATTCATGTCTAAAGCACCTCTCCCTGGTCCTCAAACGTTGTGAAGAAGCACATCTCGTGCTAAATTGGGAAAATTGCCACTTTATGGTAAAAGAAGGCTTTGTCCTGGGCCATAGGATCAGCAATAGAGGAATTGAAGTAGATAAAGACAAGATTGAAGTGATTTCTAAACTGGCTATCCCCACAAATGTAAAAGAAGTTCGTGCTTTCCTAGGTCATGCAGGATTTTACAGAAGATTCATAAAGGATTTTTCCAAGATAACAAAGCCAATGACAAACCTATTAATAAAGGATATTGATTTCAATTTCAATGAAGAATGTGTCAAAAGCTTCAACACACTGAAGCAGGCCCTTACAACCACCCCCATCATTAGAGCTCCCGACTGGGACTATCCTTTTGAAATTATGTGCGATGCCAGTGATTATGCTGTGGGCGCTGTTTTAGGGCAATATATAGAGAAGAAACACTATGTGATCTATTATGCATCAAAAACTCTTGATGAAGCCTAGAGGAATTACGCTACTATCGAGAAAGAACTTCTAGCAGTTGTGTATGCCTTTGACAAGTTCAGATCCTACCTTATTGGTTCTAAAGTCATTGTCTACACAGACCACACTGCCATTCGTTACCTTCTGGCAAAGAAAGATGTGAAGCCCAGGTTGATTAGATGGATCCTCCTATTACAAGAATTTGATTTAGAGATAAGAGATAAAAAGGGTACAGAGAATGTTGTAGCAGACCACCTCAGTCGCATCCACACTCTGGATACTGAGAAGATTCCAATCAATGATTCCTTGCCAGATGATCAACTAATGAAAGTCTCAGAAGTTGTACCATGGTACTCAGATTTTGTAAACTACCTTGCTGCTGGGGTCATCCATCCCCAATGCACCGGGAATGCACTGAAGAAGTTCATGCATGATGTGAAGCAATATCACTGGGATGAACCATATCTTTTTAAACTATGTGCTGATGGTCTGTATAGACGATGTATCGCTGAAGAAGAAGCTCAATTTATTTTGGAACAATGTCACTCAGGACCAGTGGGAGGACATATGAGCTCTAAAAAGACTGCTTTAAAGGTTTAGTAATGTGGATTCTTCTGGCCAACCATATCCAAAGATTCCTACGATTTTGTCCTATCATGCGACAAATGTCAAAGAATAGGTAATATAACAAAGAGAGATGAGATGTCGATGAATCTATGGCAAGAAGTAGAGATATTCGATATATGGGGGTGGACTACATGGGTCCATTCCCATCTTCTCATGGATTTTCATACATCCTAGTGGCAGTTGACTACGTCTCAAAATGGGTTGAAGCTATACCAACCGTCACTAGTGATTCCAAACCCATCATCAAATTATTCAAAGATATTATCTTCCCCCGTTTTGGAGTGCCACGAACTGTGATATCTGACGGAGGGTCCCACTTCCTTGAAAGAAGCTTTGAAGCTTTACTGAGAAAATACGGTGTAACACATAAGGTAGCCTCGCCTTACCATCCACAAACAAGTGGACAGGTATATGTCTCTAACCGTCAACTAAAGGCTATTCTGGAAAAAACTGTAGGTCGCAATCGAAAGGATTGGTCAACAAAAATCAACGACGCCTTATGGGCCTATCGAACTGCTTATGAAACTCCCATTGGGACTACACCTTTTCGATTAATATATGGAAAAGCTTTCCACCTGACAGTCGAACTGGAACACAAGGCATGGTGGGCAATTAAACTACTAAACTTTGATATGAAAGAAGCAGGCCAAGCCAGGATTCTGCAACTCTAAGAGCTGGATGAATTCAGGATGATAGATTATGAGAATGCACGAATCTACAAAGAACGTACAAAACTTTAGCATGATGGACATCTGAAAAGAAAAGACATACAAGTGGGAGACCAAGTTCTTCTATTCAACTCAAGATTGAAGCTATTTCTAGGAAAACTCCACTCATGCTGGTCTGGACCATACATCGTCAAGAGCATCTCTCCACATGGTGCCTTCTCATTATGGAGTGAAAAGTTAGGTGAATTTGTAACAAATGGTCACCGCTTAAAGAGATATTTCATCTCAACTAATATAGGCACTAAAGTAACGCTGGAACTCACCAATCCAAAAGATCCACCGTGAAGCTAAAGGACCCAATCGAGCCATCGACATAAAACAAAGGCGCTTGTCGGGAGGAAACCCGATTAATAAATTTATTTTACTTTTCTTTTCAAAATAGAATATTTCTTCAATTTTGTTTTTACATTCTAGTCAATTTTTCATTAAATAAAATTCGCATCGCAAGATGCTATTTTAAGATCTAATTACCCGTCACCTTTGAGATTTTCAGATAAGAGGATGCGCGCTGATCGTAACGCAACACAACTGGTGGTCAATCTGGCGTGATTTTTCCCATCCATCTTGGATTTAGGGTTTGCTCGGGACGAGCAAATCTCTAAGTTCGGGGTGGAGGGTGGGTGGTACGTACCTCACTTTACACCTACACCCATATTTTTCATACTTAAGCTTTCACTATCACATTCTTGATAAAAAAATTCAAAAATTTCAAAATTCTTTAATGTTTTTCTAAGAGATTGAACAAATACTTGATGAATTTTTCACACTTTTTGACTCTTCCTGGTTTCACTAACTAAATTTCTATGCATTTTCAGTCATTATATCCTCCTTATTCGAAGTAAATCCTCAAAAGGGCCAATTTTTGAAGCAAGCCTTTTGCTTGAAATCATCTTGTGAAGCTTATGATTCCTAACATCATGATATTTTTTGCAAAATTGGTAAGTGTCTGTCAAACTGATAGGGATCAAACACATCGTGCTTCCTAACTGACTAGTGGAACAATAACATGGAATCTCCACTGGATCCTCATCAAGTCATTATTTGAGCAGAGTACGATAAAGAGAACAACCCGGTTCATTGAATTGTAAATCAAGTTGCATGCTGATCTGAACTCTCTTCTACACCTCTTCTATCATCTTCATATCCCTCCATTCATAAAAAAGAAACAAAAATAGCCGAATATGTGCCAAACCCTAAGTTCGGGGTGGCACGCCACTTCCCTCTTTATCCGCTTCTTCCATACCCCTCGCAAACAAATAGGGGCGTACCACCAAAAATGCAATCTCAAATTGAATAGAGGAGAGATTTGCAAACAAAAAGATGCCAAAGTGCACACAAAAAGAAATGCAATCTCGAGTCGAATAGAGGAGAGATTTGCACAAAAAAATGCAATAAATGAAATTGCAAAGCAAATAAAAATCTCGAGTCGAATAGAGGAGAGATTTATGTCTTCCTTCCATACCACCCTTCACTCCCTTTTCTACCTAATGGTACAATGCATGCCCCCACTACCCTGAAAAACACCAGTGTCAGATCGGATGCACACTTGTTGTTCTGCGGGTATATCTGGTCTCTTACAAAACTCTTTGACATGCTTGTTGTAGGAAAAAGTGAGGATGAAGTGATATTGGAAAACGAACTCAGGAACGAAGATATGGTAAGATGTGTTTAGTGGTCTCAGGAGGTTGAGATACTGAGTCATATTGAGCAGAAAGAAAACATTCGTGATGTGAAGATGAAGCAATCACACGAATTGAAAGTATTCATTTGGCGATTGTTTCAGATTTTGTGTTACTCGAGGACGAGCAACGTTTAAGTTCGGGGCATTTTGATGAATGCATATTCATCATGGAATTCAACTATCTCTTTGAAACAAATTCAACTCCATGTATATACTTTCTCACTCATTAAATGCCAATGTGAATCATAATGCCCAAATCAACTTAATTAATTCGATTATCAAGGTTTTAACTAAATATTATTCATTTAATGCAGGTTTTGACAAAGATTAACAAGAAGGCAGGGTCCGCCTTCATCTCTGGCTCAAGTCAAGAAATCTAACCAAGTAATTGGGTCCATGCAGTCCCAAGACCGTTTGGGTCCATGCAGTCCCAAGACCGTTTGGGTCAATGCGGTCCCAAGACCGTTTGAGCAACAGAGACCGTTTGGAGGAATCACTCAGCCACAAGGGATCAAATAGTGCATGAACTCAAGATCTCGAAGCAGAGTCCTGACCACGGCCATGGTGGTCCAAAACGGCCGTGGTCGTCTGCCATCACCATGATTGTGTGACACGACCACGACCGTGGTAGATCATCCGCAACGCCTGACTTCAGACTTGCCACGCCCGTGCAAGGCGGCACGGCCGTGTGGCAGCCACCTCACCACGACTGTGGTGTCACGCCACGGCCGTGGCACGATGTCATCAGAGCTCGTTTTCTCACCCACCACGCCCGTGCTAGGCGACACGGCCGTGGGACAACAGCTCCACCACGACTGTGGTGCCCAATCACGACCGTGGTGCTTCGTCTTCAACCTCCGACCAACACCTATTTGCAGCTCCTGTACGGGATCGATTGGATGTGTTTCTCTTACTAAATAAGGTCACCCCAAGGCCACCCCACCTACAGAAGAAGGCCAGAGATTGTTTGATAGTACAGAGAGCCGCTAAATCGATTTACCAAGCAGACCCTCTACTACTCGTTTGCGGAGTATAGAGCGAAGCAGGACTGATTAGCTCGATGTCGATCCAAGATCGTTTGGCCCCCTTGCGGTTTCAGATCGTTTGGAAAAGGGTGAAGATCGTTTGTTGCTGTTGGTCTGTCCAAGATCGTTTGGGAGCGTTGACCAAAGCAACGAACGTTTGCTTACAAACGGTTTCCAAACCGTTTGATATCAAACGGTTTACAAACCGTATGGCTGCTAATCTCCAGACCATTTAGGCATCTGCTTCCAAGACCGTTTGCCCCTTTTCTGCCCAAGACCGTTTGATCTATGCACATGAAACCGTTTGCTCTCAAACGGTCTCCAGACTGTTTGCTCTCAAACGGTCTCCAGACCGTTTGGTGGCAAACGGTCTCCAGACCGTTTGGAGAAGATATTTTCAGAACCGTTTGGTCTATTTCTACAGACCGTTTGGGGTTGTTTTAAATAAAACCATTTGGTCTCTTTTTATCCAAGACCATTTGGGGTCAGTCATGTGCCTATAAATAGGACCCCAAAGGCCCTCACTTGGAGGGGGGGGGGATCCGGACGCGTCCAGGCTGCCCGAACACAGTTCTGATCCAAATCCAGTCCAGTTTACACCAGTTCCATTTCACCTACCGCCCGTGCTACAACCAAGGAGGCTGAGGAGAGAAGGAAGAAGGAGCGAGGGAGACTGTCCGGTCTATCTTGGCAACTCCCATTCACGTCCAAATCTGCTCCGACACGACGTAGGAGGCCATATCTTCTTCACCGAGCTGCGACTACCTTCTGCACTGAGTTCATGGTAGATTTCTCTCTCTTTCTCATTCTTCTTGTTTCTCGCATCATGAGCAAGTAGTACCTTTTCGCTGGGGTGCGGGACTAGCCCTGCTGCCCATGCAAACCATGTTCTTTTGTTAAACTTTCCATGGAAATGTATATAACTCTTCATCTCGTGGTTAATTGTTATGCTTGTAGTTTGATTAATTGCTTGCTTTCATCTCTGTTCTACCTATATTGAGAGAACATCTATATGTAGGATAGAATGTCGTTTAACAAGTTGACTCCTTGATGAGAACTACTAAAAGTATTCCTTGAGGTCGTAAGTGTATGATCCGCGAGGGGACGAGCTATCTAGCCTTCGGTGACGCTTCTGTGTGCCTAACGCCTTTACAGGGGGTTCACAACCTTAGTTGAATTTTGTATCTTCTTGTTAATCGTCGATGTTTGCTCATATATTAATTACCTACTCGCTTATCGATTAATGCTATTGACTCCCAAACTAGAAATAGAATGGGATTTCTTCAGAGCTGTAAGTAAGTGATCTGGATGGTGACGAGACATCTGATGCCTAAGGTGATGCTTACGCGAACCTAACGCCCTCACGGGGGGTTCTGCAACAGCTCTATTTGGATTAATATATCTTGCCTGGTTTGTTTGTGATTAAATGTGTTTGCGTGTGTAGCGGTGGTGAAACCCGATACCATCCCAGCGATTCCATATCATTGATCTAAACCCAACTTTAAATCAGCTTTTACTTTCTTGCAATTAGTTTAAGTAACCTCAAATCAACCAATCGTTTTAAATATTAGTTTTACTTGAGCTAGATTCGACTGACAAGGATTCTTAAAAAGGTTGTCCTTTGGGTTCAATCCTTAACTATACTGCGATAAGACTTGTCCGCTTGCGGGTGGTATTATGCACTTGGGTTTTGGTAAAAGCTCGAGGATTTCAACCTCGAGTGAGTTTGTTAGTGCGTTCAAAAATATCACGTCACGACCAAGGATACCAAGTGACGCTCTGTCGGGCAGGGAACTCCCTCTAATGTGATGCCCGTCACAGAACCAAACCACAACGCTCCATCGGTCAAGGTATAACAGCACAAAGCAAACACTTAACCAAGGTGTATTGAGCAGGCCATCTCAGCATGGTGTGACGCCTGACACACAAGGCAGGAACCAGGCGTGTGACGCCCGACACAACACTCTAACTAGATAACCAGCTACAAACCTCCCCCCACAATGTTGTCAAACCATCATAGAAACTAAGGTATCGGACAGGTTACTCACCAAGGTGGGATGCACGACACACACCAAGCAGGGACCAATGTAACGCCCGTCACAGCCACAACAGGTCTCGTCCAAAGCTCAAGGACAAGAGGGATATTGGGCAACACCTCCCCCAGTTCATAACGGCCATAATGCAACGTATACAAGGTCGTCATCTACCTCAAGAACAAAGGCATGGAAACCCTAATGGATGAAGAGGACGACTCACCTCTCAACTTAAACGAGAGAGGGGTCTTGCACATCTCTTGCCACCAAATGGCCAACACAAGGACAACCCTAGCAAATATCACCACTAGCACGAAGCTCACCCTTCAAGTCCATGGTGAGAGGAGGGTGTTGCTCAAGCTGCTAAAACACAAGCTCACCTCTCAACTTAAATGAGAGAGGAGTGTTGCTCATGATACTAGAACTCAAGCTCACTCCTCAAGACCTAGGAGAGAAGAGAGTGTTGCCCACCAAGAACCCTAGAACATAGGATCGGTCAACAAGAAGGAACTTAAGCAAGGAACCAACTAGCAAAGCATATAACCGACAAGATCATAGCAACAGATAAGAACATAGAAAAGGAGGTAATGTAGTTAGGGTTAGGAGTTATGCAACCCGCCTTAAGCAAGCTCCAAGCTCCTAGCACCACCAAGATCCAAGGAAGAAGAAGACTCCAAGAGGATCAGCCACCAGGAAAGCTCCTCCAAGGGTGTCGTCCACCAAGCTTGCAAAAGAGGAGGGTATCATGCACCAAGGTGGAGAAGGAACCAAGAGACTAAAGGATCCCTAGTAAGAGGAAAAGAACACATATATAGATGGGGTTGGAGGAGAAAACAAGGCAAAGCCAAGCAAGGTGTCGCCCACCTAGGGACACTTGTCCTAGAGCACGAGCCACCACTCTAGCGAGCCCTAAACACATGTCCAAGGTCATTGCTACATGCAAGCATTAAGCACCAAGTGTCCACTAGTGGTGACACAAACGAGGTCAAAGCTTGGTCAAGGCTCTTGGGCGACACACCTAGGTGACACATCATCTCCATGGGTGATACACCCCTGGGCGACACAACCACCTCCTGGCCGATACAAGGGCTCAACAAGGCAAAGGCAAGGCTCAACAAAGCCCAACAAGATCAACCAAGCCCAAAGGGACTCAAGCAACGAGCCCAAACCATCCTCTCTACACTTAGAGGAAGCAAGGAGAGAGATGGACACCTCACAAGGTGGCAAACTTTCCCACAAAACCCTAGACTTGGTTTAATTGCAAGTAGCCCCTCCAACGCTCAACAAAGTACAACCAAACCCTAATCACCACTTAAAGGTGATTAACAAGAAACTAAGCATCAGGGTTAAGCAAAGCAAACAGGGTAAACCCTAAATGGAGGTCAGGGTCCTTACATATGTGATGACGATGGATATGACAAGGCATGATAAAAAACATAGACTATGCCGAAACATACTATGTATTTGTGATCTTTTGCGGTGGGGCATTCTCTTTGGTGTATGGTCGATGATTCTTGGAAGCTACTACATGAACCTCATTTAGATCTTGAGTAAAACATCACATGTAACATTAGGTTCTCACCCACAACCTTAATTTTACTAAAGTTTAGATACATGAAAACATAATATACCTATGAATAAAGTGTTACACAATAATGTGTTACACAATAATGTAAAAGAGTACTCATATTGTTACTTACCAAGTTCCATTCCATGCAGGATGACGACTTGTAAGTTCTAAAACCCTACCACAACAAAATGAGATTATTCATTATAGATGTCAATCAATGCTAATCATCATCATTAACCACAAAGATAAGAAAATGCATATTATAAAATTTCCAACAAAAAGGGCCATCGCTTCTTTCATTAACATGTCATGTAACTGTACATGATGTTTTTGGTGATTGCTACCACAACCTATGTACAAAAGACATATATGTTAAAATTTATAACATGAATATATATATATATATATATATATATATATATATATATGTGTGTGTGTGTGTGTGTGTGTGTATACATACATACATACATACATGGGCCGGCAAGGGAATAGCCCGGTTGCAGAATTCTACTGGTCTCCAATGAAGGGACCCATGTTCGAAACCACACGGAGAAGCATCTCTTGATTTATCACCCTCCCAGGCGTCCAACCTCCACCACGGGTTATGGGAGAGGGGGAGATAAATCTTTCTCTCTTAATCCCATACATACATACATGCTGATGAAGAGTGGCTCAAGTGGTCAAGCATGGTGTCCCCTAACAAAGGGACCCGGGTTCGAATCCTAGTTGCCGCCTTGATTTACTACCCTCCCGGGCATTCGACCTCTTCCATGGGTGTGGGAGAGGGGGGAATCTTTCTCTCTTAATCCCATACATACATACATAGATACATACATACATACATACATGTCATGCAGGAAAAGAACTAAATTGTTGAGACATAACAATATAAATCCATCTGGTCCAGACCTGAGTATACATGAATGACTCTAAGATACCACCAAAGACCACCACCAACTTTTATTTATTGTTGATCCTCCAAAGAAGGTTCCTCATCGATGAAGCCCTGAGTATGAAAATGACCACCCAAAAGATGTGGATAACCATAAAGACGAGACTCATGATATTTTAAGTGTTGGCTCAACTTGATTTTGGAGAGAAAACCTGGGCGGTCAATCTCATGATGACATGAACATCCTGACATGAAGAGTATGTATTCTACTTTGTAGACACCTAATTGTTTGTTGCTACATGCTAGTCTACCAAAACCAGTAGAGATTTGAGAATGCTTGGCATTTGTAGGTAAATTGTAGTATAGGACAGATTCTATATTTTTTGTATTCATATAGGAAACCAATGAGAGTGTATCATTTCACATTCAAAGGAAAGTCTTTAAATAGTTAAGGAAAGATAAATTGCCCATACACATTTTAATGAAGATCTATTAGCTTCTACCAAATTATACAAGGACCCATCCAATAATGAAGACATCAACAGAACATGTCTGTACACATTCCACTACCAAGAACCACTGAGAAACCTACTTTCATCTATGTTTCTGCTAGAAGATATACATGCTACTCATTCCAGTACTCGCCTGAAGTTTAGTTCTTGTGTAGCCAACTAACGAACAAACTGCCTTTCAAATTTAACCATCACAATTGTTGATGTACACACACATCATGCTCAGTTTGAGGCATAATCTAGTCTAGTGACAAATTGTTCGATCAAATGTAGATTATGCTCAATTTCATTTTCTCACAAAAACTAAAGGGGTCTAACTGTCAAAGTATTGGACTCTTGTGAGGATATGTGTCATCCATAAAAAATTGAGGGTGAGAATTTGCACCAAGACTTAGAGTTGGTAGATAGGATAATACAACATGAATCATTCTCCCTTCATGTTCTAGGTTTCTTGACCCACATTGTCACCCTTAGGGTGCGACACTGCACTTATATCAAAGTATGAGGATTATGAATCCATCAAAGGACTAATGATCGAAAAATTGTAGTATAAGACTGGTCATATATTATTTTTATAAAATAGGTAATGAGAGTGTAACATTTCACATTTAAACCAACCTAGTAAAAATAAATGAAGAGAGAGAAATGGTCGCTATGCATTTTAATGACAATCTATTGACTCCTACTAAGTTTATATAAAATAATTTAGTAATAAAGACGTCATTTGTGACGTGTTGTCAATGGTGGGTGTTGAAAAAAAAGGAAGGGTGTAACATCTATCCATGCAGTTCAACATGAATTCCTTCAGGATCATGTAATAGTTATTCTGTGATATCAATTATAGCCACTACTACAAAAACAACGTTCAGTGTCGCTTTTCTGGGCGTCAGTTATTTAGGAAAATCGACGCCTATAATATTAGACGTCAGTTATTTATGCAAACTAACGTCTATATTTGAAGCCCAGCCAGACACGGGTACCACTTTGTATTCAGCGTCGACTGGTTATAACAGACCGACGCCTAAAATCGTCTGCGAAATCCAATTTTCGAGCGAAAACATTTTAGGTTACCTACAGCGTCGGTCTTTTAACAATTCACCGACGCCTATTTAAAATGAAAATTTGTGCGAAAAGTCCCACTTTCAGTGTCGGTTATCGTTCGATAACCGACGCTGATAATGGTTCCCACCAAATAATTTAGGGTAAAGGTTGTCTAGTTGGGCATCGGTGTTTTACTATCAACCGATGCTAAATCATAATAGGCGTCAGTTTTATAGATAACCGACGCCATTGACCAACTTAATAATCCCGATCACCCGACTCTTCCCCCTTTCTTCCTGTTTCATCGCGTTATTGCTGTGCTGCTACCGCCGCTCTCCTGAAATCGCCCGACAACCCCACTATTGCTCGCCGCCGCTACTTCTGGTGCTTCTCCGCTCGCCGCCGCCACTGCTGCTGGTGCGCCGCTGCTACTGGTGCACCACTACTCGCCGCTGCCACTGCCGCTGCTGCTCTGCTCATTCCTGGCGCCGCTGCTGCTGGTTCACCGCCCGCCGCTCTGCTCTCTCTTCTTCCGCCGGCACTGCTGCCGCCGCTCGCCGCCGCGCTTTCCACGCTAGCTCCAGGTAGCGCTACCTCTTTGCTTCCTTCTCCCTAGCTATTTACCAACATGCAAGCACGGCCATGTCTGTGTTGGCCTACCACGGCCGTGCTGTCCAGCACGGCCATGGTAGGCCAACACAGCCACGGCCGTGCTTGCTGTTGGTAAGGATATGAACAAATTTTTATGTAATGCTTTATGTAAATCCTAGGATATGAACAAATTTTTTTCTTGCATATATTTGTGCTTCTAATCCTAATGTTTGACTTAATTCAGTAAATTTTGATGCATGTTGAAATAAGATTTAAACTTGTCAATTCTAGCATCCTAATTTGATTTTATTAAACCTAACATTGATGAAACACTAACATCAATTGTGATGAAACCCTAACATTAATTGTGATGAAACCCTAACATGTACATATCTATTATTGTGTTTGTTGGCCTAGAAACCCGTCCAAGATTTACTCATTAGGAGTAAATCTTGGATAGTCCCCGGTTTGGGACTATTCTTGAACACCTAATCTCACTTAGGATGTAACTGTATAATGTGTATTGGGTTTTCGAGAAAATTTCAGTAGCATTTCCCCGTTTGTTCTCTAAGTACATATGTACTTAGAGAACAACGGGGAAATGCTGCCGAAATTTTCTCAAAAACCCAATACACATTATACACTTACTAGTGAGATTAGGTGTTCAAGGATGGGATAGGTGGTACACATTTATTATATATAAGAATGACATCACATGTGTTTGTTGGCCTAGAAACCCATCCAAGATTTACTCATTAGGAGTAAATCTTGGATAGTCCCTGGTTTGGGACTGTTCTTGAACACCTAATCTCACTTAGGATGTAAGTGTATAATGTGTATTGGGTTTTTGAGAAAATTTCAGTAGCATTTCCCCGTTTGTTCTCTAAGTACATATGTACTTAGAGAACAGTGGGGAAATGCTGCCGAAATTTTCTTGAAAACCCAATACGCATTATACACTTACTAGTAAGATTAGGTGTTCAAGGATGGGATAGGTGGTACACATTTATTATATATAATAATGACATCACATCTGTTTGTTGGCCTAGAAAGTGAACAATCATTGTTCTTTATATTACTTGTACATTGATATAAATTAGAATGAACAATCACTAAATTATATACTGTTTGTATGGAGTCCGACTTCATTGTAGATAATAGGAGTAAATCTTGGATAGGATGTAAGTGTATACCCTAATCTTGTCCTAATATATACTTGTTTTCTCTTTGATCATAGAATGGATAGATCATGGATATCCATTCGCAATCGCTGCACCCCAGAGTTTATATCTGGTCTTGATCAGTTTATTAGATTTTCCGAGGAACATAGGAAAAAACCTACAGATAGGTTCTACTGTCCATGTAGGCATTGCGGTAACAATTTGAAAGTCAACACTGGTGAGGAAATCAAAAGTCATGTCATGTGCAATGGGATTGTACAAGGCTATACAGAATGGCACTGGCATGGAGAGATTTCAAACTCGAAACCAGTAGATGTCGATAGCAGTGCTTGGGTGGAAGAAGAAATTGCCTCCGATGATGTAGATGTGAACGAACCAGTTCCAGTAGACATCGTTGATGCGGTGCTGGATAGTTGTAGGGTAGAGCACACCGATCCACCTCCTATCTTTAGAAACATTATGCATGATGCTGAGATACCATTATACACAAGCTGTGCTAAGTTTACAAAGCTTAGCGCTGTGTTGAGATTGTATAAGTTGAAAGCTAACAATAGATGGAGCGAAAAAAGCTTCACTGAATTGTTGACTTTGTTGAAAGAAATGCTTCCTGAAGGAAATGAGCTGCCAATCTCAACATACCGGGTAAAGAAAATGTTGTGCCCAATGGGAATGGAGGCCAAGAAGATACACACATGCCCGAATGATTGTGTATTATTTCAAAAGGACTATGTAGATTTGAAAGATTGTCCAAATGTGGTGCGTCACAGTATAAATTGACGACTTTGGGGGAGTCCAAAACTGGTTCTCCTGCCAAGGTGTTGTGGTATCTACCTATAATATCACAGTTTCAATGCTTGTTTGCAAATCCGAAAAATGCGAAGAATTTGAGGTGGCATGCAGATGTTCAGAAAAATAATGATGGGATCCTACGACATGCGTCTGATTCCCCACAGTGGAAGAAGATTGATCTATTGTACCCCAAATTTGGTGAAGAAGATAGGAATCTAAGACTTGGGCTTTGTACAGATGGGATGAATCCGTATGGGACATTGAGCAGCCAACATAGCACTTGGCCAGTCATGCTTGTTATATACAATCTTCCTCCCTGGCTGTGTATGAAAAATAAATACGTTATGCTGTCGTTGTTGATATCAGGCCCTAAACAACCCGGAAATGATATCGATGTTTATCTTGAACCTCTGATTGATGACTTAAAGAAACTTTGGGCTGAAGGTGTGATGACCTATGATGCTTCAGGAAGAGAGACATTTCGTTTGAATGCTATGTTGTTTTTCACTATTAATGACTTTCCAGCATATGGGAATTTGTCTGGATATAGTGTCAAAGGAGCTAAAGCGTGTCCTATATGTGAAGAAAACACTGATTCAATAAGACTAAAACATGGCGGCAAGACTGTATATCTTGGTCATCGAAGTTTTCTTTCAAAATTCCATCCGTATCGTAGGAAGCGCAAAGCATTCAATGGATGGAATGATGAACGGAGTGCACCTAAACCTATACCGGGGGATGTTGTTTATGAAAGAGTAAAAGACATTGTCAATGAATTTGGTAAGAAATCACAATGTAGTATGGCCACACAGAGTGACAATTCTTCATTCAAGAAGAAGTCAATATTTTGGGATCTTCCTTATTGGAGTTCTTTGACAGTCAGGCATTGTATCGATGTAATGCACGTTGAGAAAAATGTCTGTGATAGCATCATTGGTACTCTGTTAAATATACCAGGTAAGACTAAAGATGGGATAAAATCCAGACTAGACCTACGTGAAATGGGAATAAGGTCAGAATTAACAGAATTATGTGAAATGGGTAATAAAAGAACATAATTACCTCCCGCTTGTTACACGTTGTCTAAAAAGGAGAAGAAAGCTTTTTGTGAATGCTTGGTAAATGTTAAGGTGCCACATGGTTACTCATCCAACATCCGTAGATTGTCAATGAAAGATCTGAAGTTGATAGGTCTTAAATCTCATGATTGTCACACTCTAATGCAACAAATATTGCCCGTGGCAATTCGATCTATATTGCCGAAGCATGTAAGGTTTGCAATCACCAGACTTTGTTTCTTTTTCAACAGTCTATGCAGCAAAGTTATTGAACCTGATACTCTCGATAATTTGCAAAGAGAAGTGGTTGTTACCCTATGTCAGCTTGAGATGTATTTCCCTCATTCGTTCTTTGATATCATGGTACATCTTGTTGTCTACTTGACTAGGGAAGTTAAAATGTTGGGACCAGTTTTCTTGCATTGGATGTATCCCTTTGAACGATACATGATCATTTTTAAAGGTGATGTTCGAAACCGTTATCAGCATGAAGGGAGTATTATTGAAGGTTATGTGGTGAGAGAGGTTATGGATTTTTGCAATGTCTTTCTGAGTGGTAATAACACTCCTGTTAATGACAAGAATATTGAGGAAGGCAAAGGAATTTTGGGATCATGGGTGAAAGTAATCAGCCGTGAGCAGTTGGAATAAGCTCACTTGTATATTTTACACAACATGGACGAAGTGAGTGTTTATATCGAGGAACATACCAATTTCATCAAGAGACAACATCCTCGAGAAAGTTCAATGTGGCTTGCTAGACAAATGCTAAATGTTTGCCTTTTTTTGGTTAATACAAATGCTAAATGTTTGCCTTTTTCTAGTTAATACAAATGCTAAATGTTTGCCTTTTTAATGACATTTTCAGATGGCTGACCATGATGAGCATGATGTCCATGATGAGCATGAAGTCCATGATGAGCATGCTGTCCATGACGAGCATGGCGAGGATACCAATGTAAGTTCTAAAAACATATCCTGTATTTCTATAAAATTCATTATCTTCTAGTTATGTCATATATCTCATATTTCTATATTGCGCTAATTCAGTGGGTTTATTTTTGTCAAATTTTAGGTTGATGATGCACATGTACCCACTGAAGCACTGGAGCAACTTGATGCGCAACACCAAACACTTAACAAGAAAAGGGGCATCACTCTGTTGAAGAAGTTAATAGCGCTGAGTGGTAGTGGATCCAAATTGGTTGTGGAGTTTTATAATGGAGGAAATGCAATTGGAGTGAACCGCAATAATTTTGTAAACTATCTTGGGTGTGTCACTCGAAGCCATTGTAGTGTTAAGTATGATAATTGGCATAAAGTTCCTCAGGGGAAGAAAGACTTGATATGGAAGGATTTATGCGTGAGTTATTATTATTTGCAATTCTATTTTGTAGATTACAAATTATATTATTTGCAATTCTATTTTTGGATACTAGTTAATAAGAATTCTATTTTATAGAATCTGTTTGCATTGGATGAGAAGCTGCATCGTAAAAGCGTGATGCAACGTGCTGGAAAGATGCTTAGGAACTATAGGACAAATCTGAACAGAGAATACATAAAAGATGGTGATAAGAAGAAGAAGTCAGCCCTTGAGCAGTGGAACTTCTTGGACAAAGAAGATTGGGACAATTTTGTTGCTTCAAGAAAATCTAAAGAATTCAAGGTATTAGGCATCACTCCCAATTTAATTAATATATGTTGTATTCACCTATTGAAGATTAACATTTAGTGCTACTAACCAAATCATTAATGTGCATACTAACTAGGCCCTCAGTGACGCGCAAAAAGCAAGGCGTGTACTGAATGTGCATGACCACACTATGGGTCCAAAGGGCTATGCAAGCGTTCTCCAAAGACTATAGGCAGAGTCTACGGCTACTCAGGAGTCTGCTCCTGTTGAGGAGTCTACCACACCCATGCCTCGCCATGATATCTGGATAGCTGGGAGGCAAAACAAGAAGGGTGAAATAAAGAAGCCCGTAACTGCTGAGGTGGCTCCGAAAATGGTAAAATACAACTCTTAGAGCAATCGTTTAAATATTGATTATTTGTGGTGTTAACTTACCAATTTCTGTTGATGGTGATTAGCGGGAGCTGCACGAGCAGAGGAAACAAGGCACGTTCATCCCTCAGGGCATAAGGGATGAATTGACAGTTTCTCTGGGTAACCCAGAGCATCCTGGACGTGTTAGGGGTGCAAGCGCTGGTGTGGGCATCAAAGCATTCTTTGGGCCATACCAACGCAAACCCAGAGCGGGACTTTCATAAGAAGAGGTAACCTATTCTTTTTTTAGAATGTTACTGCAAAAGGGAATTCAATAATAAGAAGCTAATGTTTCTTTTATCCATGTATAGGAGAATAAGAGAGTTGAGGATATAGTTGCTAAGAAGGTCAATGATATAGTTGCTGAGAAGGTCAAGGAAGAAATAGTGTGGTGGCAGGCATCTCAGGCTTCCAATCAGCCTATGGCGACCCACTCTTCTTCTGATGCACAGACTGCGAGTAATCCTGGAAACCCATCGCCTAGCACGTCTGCTGTAAGTATTGTTTATGACATTGTAGCTAGTCTTTTCAAGATGATATGTTCGAAAGGTGATATGTATATATGTATAACATTCTTTACGTAAATTTGTAGGCATTGAAGCCATGCCGCTTAAGAATGCAAGACTATGTTGTTGCAGAGGCGCAGGCTTACCAGTCCCTTCCTGGGGCAACGTTTCATGGGACTCCAATGCCGCAGGGCTACGTTCATGTGAGCCCGATATGTGTATTACCCGATTGGAGGGAAGCTGCATTGCCATATGCACACCCAGATATTGATACACTTGGTAAGGCAGAAGGCGGGGTGATATTGTGGCCCAAAGAAGATGTCGTCTACACTACTGAAATTGTAAGATAAATTTACATTATTTTAGATTGTTAATGTGTATATATGAGGTCAAATGATCTGAAATTATATATACAGGTTAAAAAGAAGACACCCGGAGCATCGGGATTTAGCATCGGGATTTATATGAGTTGGTCAAAGGTTGTCTAGTTGGGCATCGGTGTTTTACTATCAACCGATGCTAAATCATAATAGGCGTCAGTTTTATAGATAACCGACGCCATTGACCAACTTAATAATCCCGATCACCCGACTCTTCCCCCTTTCTTCCTATTTCATCGCGTTATTGCTGTGCTGCTACCGCCGCTCTCCTGAAATCGCCCGACAACCCCACTATTGCTCGCCGCCGCTACTTCTGGTGCTTCTCCGCTCGCCGCCGCCACTGCTGCTGGTGCGCCGCTGCTACTGGTGCACCACTACTCGCCGCTGCCACTGCCGCTGCACGGCCGTGCTGGCCAGCACGGCTGTGTTGGGAGTGAGATGACATCGGTTTTTATCTAATAACTGACGCTAATAGTACCCAAGATGGTGCCCTTTCTGTGGCGTGAAGGTATATGGCATCGGTTTCTTATCTAAAGACCGACACCTATAGTGCCCTGCTGGCGCGTTTTTGGTGGCGCACGAAGGGTTTTGGCGTCGGTTTTTGAACCGACGCATAACGGCTGGGCTTTTAGCGTCGCCCACATAGGTGTCGCTTAGAAACCGACACTAAAGGCCTTAAATAACCGACACTAAAGGTCGTTTATGTAGTAGTGAATGTCATACATAAGTGAAGATACAATATGATTGTAACGTCCCAGGATTTGAGGCCTCAGATAAAATGATCTCAAAAGGGATGATTGGACTACCCATATCTCCATGGTGCACCTCCTTTTCTAGGAGCCCATCATTGACGAACTCCATAGTTTAAGTGTGCTCAGCTTGAAGTAGTACTAGGATGGGTGACTAGTCAGGAAGTTGACCCCAACTTGCGCGTGAGTGGGGACAAAGTACGAAACTAAGATAGTGGTGATCTGTGGGGCCATTTTCCATTCCTAAAACTCTACTACAGCCTAGGGAAGTGGGCCCAGACATTACAAATAATATTAGATCAAATTCCCCTCCAGTAGGTGGGCCCACATGGGCATGTGGCATGCCATTTTTGAGTCATGCGGTCTAGGAAAATTGGAAAGGGCTATCCGCTAAGACGAGATGGAGCCACCCTTACACTGGTATCCATGGATAGGAGCGGGTGTCCACGGGCCATTATGGGTCTACACTAAAATGGGGAAGAGATTATGATGCCATATAGTTGAGCCTTGGCGAGTACGTTGAAAGTGAAAGTGACGGAGATTGTAACATCCCATGATTTGAGGCCTCAAATAAAATGATCTGAAATGGGATGATCGGACTATCCATATCACCAAGGTGCACCTCCTTTTCTGGGATCCAATAACTAAAGAACTCCATAGTTAAGTGTGCTCATCTTGGAGTAGTACTAGGATGGGTAACTAGTTGAGAAGTCAACCTTGGCTTGCATGTGAGTGAGGAAAAAGTGCACTTCTAAGTCTAGTGGTGATCTGTGGGGCCAGTCATCATTACTGAAACTCTACTAGAGCCTAGGGCAGTGGGCCCAGACATTACAAATAGTATCTGATCCTATAAATAGTTGACACACATGCATGTCTTGTGGAATTATGTTTGGAAACACAAATGTAATAGTTAGAACGTCTTAGAAAAATAGTTACAACAAAATCCTAGTATCATTGGCTCAATTATTAGGATATACATGGACTACAAGTAGGAAATACTAAAAGACTAGGATGTGGGGTATGTACCTTAATAGAACTTTAAGAAGCATACTTAGCTCATATACTAGATTTTATATTCACCTAGGCATAGGATGTGGGGTATGTTCCTCAATTAAGGCTAGTGGTGATCTTTGGGGCCAATCATCATTCTCAAAACTCTAATAGAGCCTAGGATAGTGGGCCCATATGTTACATATGGTATCAGAGTCTATAAATAGTCGACATGCATGCATGTCTCATGGAATTAGGTTTATAAACACAAATGCAATAATTAGAAATTAGAAAAATAGTTCCAACAAAACCCTAGTATCATTGGCTCAATTATTAGGATATACCTAGACTGCAAGTAGGAAACACTAAGAGACTAGGATGTGGGGTATGTACATCAATAGAACTTTAAGAAACATACTTATCTCATATACTAGCTTTTATATTCACCTAGCCATAGGTTGATATAAACATATTACTAAAGACATATTTAAGACACATATATGTAACTTTAGAATATGGTCCTTGGAACATTAAAATCACCACTACTAGTATACAAATAGTGCCCTGGAGCTCCTCCTTAGTCATGTACAACCACAAGTTATAACAAAAAAAACTAATCTTGAATTTAGTCAATGACCCAATTTATAAAAAAAGTGTAAGTTTGATCACCTTCGATTTAGAGGAAATAAATGATAATATGTTAGGACTTGGATGAATAATCCTGCTAGTACAACTTGTTCAAATTTTTTTTGCCTCATGATAACTTTGACATAAAAACCTATGTAATATGATGATTGAGAGTTAAATGATAGGTTCACCTTTCATATATGTAGTTATGATATATGTCAAGAAAAAAATCCAATTCTAACATTACATCTTTATATTTGCAACAAAAAAAATGAACGAGATTTTTCCCATAACAAGACAATCGATTGGTAAAATGTGATAAATATTAGGCCCTCTAGATTTTTGATAAAAATTTAGACAATTAAAGTTGCATAAAGCATTATATTGATGTAAAACCCTACACACTGGAAAAAAGAATGAAATTTTCTTGACACAATAGAACATCACATAAAGATTAGTGACAACAATATTGAGTAAAATTTTAAAGTTTTAATCTTGGTTATGATAACTATGGTTTAAGGTGTATCACAAAGTTTTGATATTCATGATTTAGACTCTTGGCCTAGACATGGGTTCATGACTCTAAAGGGATTATATGGACTGGGCACCACTAAGTGATTAGGTGACTCCTTATGTGTCATGGAAATGAGTCCAATAGTCATGATGATGGAGTAATAGTAATTATAATTTAGACATGAGGTGATTGGCCAATTTTATTTTTTTATCGAAAAAAAGCATTGAATTTTTTTTATAATACTATATGTACAAAGAAAATAATTTTATAGAGTTGTATGATGATATCTAGAGCTAAGTCACAATCAAGGAATTATTCAAAAACCCTAGAGTAGAGTCACATGGAACTCTTAAAACCTAGAGTTGAAAAGTAAAAGATACTACATTATAGTTAACTTGCCTCTTTAGATTTATATTTGAATCCTTTTAAGGGGTGGTGAATAGTACCTGATTAGATCAAGGATATACTGATTTCAAGGATGAAATCCACTTTAAGGGGTGGAGAGTTGTAATATACTGAAATTTAGGTACCAAATCTATTTTTAAACTATATATATTTATCTCTCAAATGTGAGTATATTTTGATCTCATTCTATATCTCATGTGATTATTTTTCTATTATCATATTCTTGGTTATTATTGTTCATATTTTAAAATTCCTTGCGTCTAAATGAGTTTATCTTTCTCAAATATGATATATTTACAAAGTAAGCTCTCAATTTAGTTTGATGAAACATAAATCACTTTTTCATAAGAATCATGACTAGATCTTTTATTCACTTTATACCCTTAATTCCACACCTAATGGCTTCAGGATAAGTATAGAATAATACTCACCATCGTTGATAAGGAGAAAATAAATATGAACAAAAGTTTAATAGCTTGATAATAGCCTAGAAATAGAGAGTTACTACTTTTAGTTATTACAATGAGAATTTAACGCTATGGAGAAATTTTTAAAACATTTAGACGCAAATGCTAGGAGATAGAGAATTTTGAAGTTATTATAAAGTGAGGGGAAATTAATACTAAGTATACTAGGATTAATAGGGAATATGTCAATATGCTCGAGTAACGACGTCGTCGGCTGTTACAAAGCAATATAGGCCTTTACGCCTCTTCCCCTATCCTTAACCATATAAACTCTCACTGGAAATCTCCCTCACACAGTAACCATCGTCATCATTGTTCTAAACTCTAGGTTATAGTCATATCTAAGAATCCTCACCAGAAATGGCAGTGAGGTCAGAGATAACCGCCACACAACTAGGCATGATTGAACCTGCCATAATCACCTCCATGATCTCCTTGACTCCCAAACATCACTTCCCCTCAACCTCATCCTATAAACTTTAGGCTTCTCTATGAAAGAAGGACAAGCACCCCCTCCCCCAACCTGGAAAATTCTACCATTTCACCCAATTGAATTTCCTTTAATCCATAAACACGCGATTTCTGGTGGCACACCCCCCAAACAAGCACCACCAGACTAAGGGGGGACGGGGAAATCCCCATGCCCAAAACCATCGACCCTTCTTTCCATATGTGTGGGTGCCTGGGACATCTCATCTTGGAATTCAGTCCTTGCTCATTCCCTTGAAGTCTTTGACATCATGATCAGGCACCCTTCCTCCTGGCCAGGGAACGACAACAAAACCACACATCCAGGATCCCATAGTTTCTCATAAACGATGAATGTTGTAGGATCTCTTGCTCCTCCCTATCTTGGCTCTAGAATGGATCTAGTTCACCGACAGTTGGTCTCGACACCATTCAGGGATCTGAGGGTCGCCGCACCAACCCAGTCCACCTTTACCGCCTTCCTCAGTGGTGCCTAGGAAGTCCGTAGGATGCATACGACATATCTTCTCCCAATGCCCCACCTTCTTCAGCTTTACCGCCACCTCCCTTGATGGCATCACCTTGCCCACCTGCCTCCTCTCAACCATGGTCACCCGACTCTCTTTCATGCACCACACTGATGCAAGAGAGATATCTTCAGGTGGTCACCTCTAGGGAGAAAATACTACTTTCATCTTCTTCATGTGTCTATTACAAACACATCATACTCCAACCCACTCCAACCCTACAACATCCACCTTTCCTGACATCAAATAGATGTTGCACGCTAGGACCCCGAACCCCCTGTGGACCTACAAGACCAACACAATGTTTTTGTAGTCTCCAACTCTGCTAGGCACCGTCTGCCTTGGCTACGAGCAGTCTGTAACCACCACGACGTCTCTCCAGTAACGAAACCTAGAGGCTTGCAATCCTACGACTCCTTGGTCCAACAACCTACAAAGTCCACCATCGTCGCACCTTAATTGCTTCATCTTTTGGAAAACGAATAACAAGATAGATCGACCTCCTTGTCGCTTACACAACGACTGTTGAGGGACATTTCAACTCTAGCAGCACCAAGCCCGGAAGCCATAGCCTAAAAACTAGAATGCCTCACCTCCCTCTGGCCTCGTATGATCTCATCCCAGATCCTAACCACCTGCTACAAACTCCTCTAGTAATTCTGCCGAGATGCCTTTGAAATAGCTTGCCGAAACCCAAAAACCAGAGAGAAGTGGCCAACTCTAGTCGTGTGCTTCATTTCCCCCATCATATAACCACGAAGATGAAGAACAAACATATGTGATCCTCCAAGAAATATGCTAATCCGATTGTACATCCGGTCCCAAAATTAAATGACAGGTACGATCTATTTTCTGAATCGAATAGGAATCACATTACGGTTCTACATCTATAAATATATGTGCCATGGTTAGGGTTTGTAATCATCATGTATTCTGTTTTCATAGAGGACACCTGTCGTACATATAGTGTACTTTGTCTCTTTTGAAAGTGTACTTTGTCTTTTTCAAAAGTGCTCCTCTTTGTAATCTTTCTCTGATACAATGAGAATCTCGCCTCCTCCGTGGAGTAGGTCATCCGACGAACCATGTATATCATATATTTTGGTTGCGGTGATCGTTCTCTTTTCTTCTCGTCTTGTTATTCCGCACATACTTGTTGCATTCTACCGTTCAAAAACCTAACAAGAACTTGACTGTCTCCTTCTCCTCAATAGTGCCTTGGGTCGTTGTACCCAGCCACAGTCTGAAGCAGCCACTGCAGCCAGCAACCGGGTCCTTACACCACTCCTCCCCCTCCGATGATCTAAACTTGCAACCATGTTTTACATGGCTTACCCCCACAAACATGACTGCATCTCGTTCACCATTAGATGTGAGGAACTATGACACTCAGATCCATCACGACTACCAAACTCATCTCCATTGACTTTGAAGAGTCCAGAGGAGACCGGACAGCCATCTCCCTCCTTGCCACAGAGCTTGTCACCCGGAAGACCCTTCTCCTTTCTTAGAACCAAACTGTAGCCCCTCAACTTCGAAATGCAAAACCTACATCATAATTTAGAGAAATCCTCAATTGCTCGTCCGATCTGCAACGCAAGGACTGCTTTGTAGCCCATCATGCCCTTCGCATAATATTGGGATGGGTTGATCTCCATCCAATGTTCATAGGCTAGACGATCAACCATAAGCACTCATTGGAACTTGGGAAAACTCCATTGACAAAGATTAGTTCTGTTATAGCAATCCACAGATTAGGACTCTTGTTCTTAAGTCTGCATATAATCACCCATATCCCTTGTACATTAAGCTTATTAATCTTGACATCGAGATGAGTATTGTAGTCTTGAAGTAAGTCTTAACTAATCAATAATACGTATGGGCGTGTACGTAACAATATATTGACATTAGTTAGTATTAGCTAAATCGACTGGTCATCTAACTTAACATCAACATCTTAAACTAGACGTATTAGTATATAGACAATCTGAATCCAATTGATTCGACTCTTGTATCCTCACCATATTAAACCTTACTAGTAATAGTAGACGAGATCATATATAAAGGATTATGAAATAATAAAGTATAAATACAACAATCATTTGATTTCTGAACCCAGTGTTTCATAAAAGTATATATACGAGTTGTTGTATGTTTATATTGGTATGTAAGTATATTTGTAGTATTATGAACCTAAGGACAACTTTATGCATTAAACACTAATAACATTTCTAATAAGACAGATGAAAAATGTTCTAAACCTGGTAATACTAATAATGAATCAGTTTATTTGAACAATAAAACCTCGACTATGGTCTTATTAATAAATAATGGTACATGTAATCTTATGTAATGGGTCCACATATGCAAAAGTAATTAAATAGATAGATAATATGGCATAACAAATTAAGATTTAATATCTTACCACAAATGAATATATGCATTATTAACCTATATGGATACTAGTAACTATATAACTATTTATGAGTTCGCTTAGTAACAATGAAAATCTGGAAAGGAAGGATAATGGGGAAAATATGAGATAATAACCCCAAATGAAAAATCCTTTACCTTAAAGAGCAAATATTTCTCTGAACATGTAGACCACTCTCTTTGGATTGTCCCTTGCAGTCAATACCTGGAATTTGCACATTTTAGATACTTTTGACTCAAAGGTATGGAATTTCCATTTCTATTTAGAAAGTCTATTCTCCCATTGATTGCATGCATAATTAGATAGGTTGGTTGGTTTTAAAATTGTTGTAAATCTTAGCCTCCTCCTTGAAAGACACCAACAATAAATCTTAGATAATAGTAGCACATTGTTTAAACGTCAATTCTCTCGAGTAACGACGTTATAGGAACGACATCTACAAATTGAGTTTTCCAATGAACTTGAGTCTATTGTCATTATGTATGGTAGACAATAGAAAGATCATGGTTTTAGTGGTACATTTGAGCTCTGGTTTAAGGTTCTTTGTTAGTGGTGATGACACTATGTCATACATTCAAACGACATAATTCACATTGGTTTAGCACCACGAAAATCCAAAACTTCTCAAGAGCTTCAAAGTGTAGTAGGCTCCTTGGAGAAGCAACATGCTTCACTGTAACGGAGGAGGTAAGATAGGTGGTACCAATATGTATTAAATTTAAGAGACACAGGATATTGGAAAAAGTACATAGCACTATTCTATCAAAAGAATATTCAACATACCCCACTATGTAAAAGTTCTAAACAGTTCACCTTATGGCACCAAAAGCAACCATAATTTGGCATTTTTGTACATTGAGGTTAGAAGCCACCGTTTGAGTTAAGTTGTAAAGAGTGGGACTTGAGAGGGGGCCCACTCCTCACTATATTGAGGAATAAAGCCATCCAAACCTAAACATACTATAATGCATCAAGGAAAAGATATATTTTATTTTTATTTCTTATATGGTATGTATCACAGAAAAACTTATTTACAAAGCAGCGGAAAATTTTTCTATTCAAATTATCTCAAGATTTTTCATATATATCATCTTCACCCTAAAGGGGATATTACAAATTAAGTGGTTGCAACTGAATATGCATAAGACCAGTAGCAGAGGGAAACATGGCCATTCTAAGCTATCCTCAAGCCATCTTTATGTACACTATCTTCATATGTCCATGTACTTCAAAGCACATATAGCTGGGTGATTTTGGGAACAACCCAGAAAATAGAATAAAAAGGTATGCATCAATTAAAACTGGAATATGTGCTTTAAAGAAATATTCGAGATTGTACGAACATTAAGTACCGAAAGAGGGTGTTCCTTCAAGAGGGGGAAAATTGAATTTAGATAAGTTTCAAAAGAAGTGTTCAATAAAAG
Organism: Alisma plantago-aquatica; assembly: GCA_963693085.1. Taxonomy (NCBI): domain Eukaryota; kingdom Viridiplantae; phylum Streptophyta; class Magnoliopsida; order Alismatales; family Alismataceae; genus Alisma; species Alisma plantago-aquatica. Next base: position 1,416,903,028 of record OY856410.1, on the reverse strand, counting down.
AATGAGGCATAAATATAAGAGTGCCAAATGATATGAATAAAGATCTTTCCATTTAACATTTCATAATCCATAAAGTAAAACAATTTGCATGCAATTCCTTATAGACTAAGTCTACCTATGTAGGGTCAAGAAACCACTAAGCCTTTGGCCTAAATGTGGGCAGAATATACACACCAAGGATGAAAACAAACGCACCCAAATATACATAATATGGGCAGAAACAAACACGCCCAAATATACATAATATAGTAAGAAACATATGTGTCCAAATATACAACATTAAGGGTGGAAAAAGGCACACCCTAGATGGAAACATACGCGTCCTAATGGTTATGCATAAGTGGCTAATATAGATAACTAGTCTAATGCAATGCATGCATAATAGAGTGAGAAGATAGTTTTAGTTTAGTCATAATAACATTTCAAGAGATATTTAGCATAATAATAGATAACAAGGCAGTGGAGTTTACAAACCCATTCATCAAGGTTGATAAAATGTAAATTCTGAGTCAACAAGTAAGTCTGTGCAAAAGAATGCCTCATTATAGGAATCATTGGTTTTTAGTCAATTAAAATGTCTAAAATAATATAGAGTTGCACATACCTAATCATCATGACTAACTCAATTACTAGGAAAAAATTCCCAATTTGTCCTTCTCCACCTAGAAGTATTATATATACACATTAGTCCCCCATAATATTCTTGAGGCAAGATCCTTTCATTGAAATATTTACTAAAGGTGTGTCGATTTCGATCTCGGGGCTTATTAATTGATATTGAATTATTAATGTATCCTTAATACCCATTTCTAGGGTTTTATTTTCCAATAGAGTATTATATAGTTATCTTAAGATTTTACCATAATAAGTTACTTGGAATTACATATGTCTAATCACTCTAATCAAGGTACTGATATATGTGATCAGAATCTAGATTTCATCAATCAACATATCCATTCCTTATTATAGATAGATTTTCAAATTATTTGTTCTAAACATTATACAAAATATCATTTGTATTGGAAGTAATTTCTCGTTGTTTGGCTGAGGAATACTATACTTATACATACCAATTATATATACATATATATTCATTAGTACCCTAACTCAGTAATGCAAGTGATCAATTTATTGATTCTTTTATCATGAATGAACCTCATACGTAGATTGCCCCCATTATTTTCAATTTGTCATCTAATACCTCATTAACTTATTATCAGAATTTATACTCATTGGAATACAAGAAGAGGTAATTGATATGTGATGTAATGATATTGTACTCTATAACTTATATACGTTTATATATATTTGTATATTATGGAGTTATATGATTGAAACATATGATTATCCAAACAACTCAAGTTAGTAATTGGATCACTTGCATTCTAAACCTTCTTAATTAGATCTTTCGAACTACAATTAGAGGAAACAACTTTCTAATATACTTACATTACGTGTATGCTTAATGCTCTAGTACATATATACAAGCTATCATGATAAGTTAATCAAGGTTATGTTTTCTGGTTTGTATCCATGTTCTCAGGTTCCAAACAGCCTGTCATTTAGTTTCTAAAACAAGAATGCATGAAGATGAGAATATTACCTTTCTTTGGAATCGATCTTCAATAGGCAGACCTAGAATATACATCTTCAATATGGAATTTCTTCATCATCATTTCTTACTGGGATGAATGGACCATGCCATTATTTTAAAGGCGACAATCAAGCTACCTAAGATGGCCCTTGATCGGGTCGAGCTCCAGAGCTAAGGTCAGTTGTGAATGAGGTGGTGAGATGGTTAAAGGTTAGAGCAATAAAGGAGTAGAGGATGAAGAAGGAAAAAGGTGATTGGGTTTTTGAGGATCTAGGAGATGATGGTGATGAGGAAGAGAGCATCTTTCGAGGGTAATTAGAGCCACCACCATCCTATTGCATCAGGTGTTCATGGCTAACAAAGTTGATGTGGTAGGTCACAATACCTTATTGCTGCCTTGGTGGCCAGCACAAGGAGTGATGAGACATGATGTCAGTGTAGATAGGGGGTGTTGGTGGTGAAATCAACATGCTTTGTTGATCTTTACTCTTCCATCACTAGTCGCGAGTCTGTAGTTTGTAGAACTTCTATGGATTGTGGACCATGAATGGAGAAGAAGGGATGAAGAAGGAGCGAGGAGGTTGGAGTCTACCAATATCTTGGTGGCAAGATCCCAAGTGTTGGTAATTGATGATGAGGAGGAGAGAGACACTTCTGCCAGAGTGGTGACTGACCACTATTTCTAATAGGGAACCTCTCCCTGCTACAACAGTGACTGTGGGTACAAGGAAGATGGAGGGGGTGACAGATGTAGCTGCAAGAAAGGTAAAGTCATCCTTGCACAGATTGATGTGGGTGATTCAAAGTGACTTCCTTCTGCATTAGGAAGTTCCAAACACGGATGAACTGGAAAGCTCCAACGATGATCATGTCAAGTCCTGGTGTCATGTGGCATTTCTCAGCATCACCTGGGATCGCTGGGTGCGGATCTACTTGTGCCGGAGGGTCGTGGTTAGTTGCATAAAAGAAGTGAAGGTCAAGGGAAATAAGGTACACGACGCCGATTGCTATTGGTGTGGTTGTGGGGCGCCATGATGGTGTCCTGCGACGGCCACTATAAGTGGCAGCGTGGCAATGGAGTCGGCGGTGGCCAAAAGTTAGGGTGGCCATGAGGGTCTGTCAAGTGCATGTTTACACAACGAGCGGAGAAGAAGGATGCTAGGGTTAGGGGGCACCGAGGAAGATGGAGAACATGGGAAGAAATAGAAAGGAAGAGGAGAGGAGAGGAAGAGGGAAAGAAGCATCGCGGCGCCGATTACACCCTCTGAAATGCCATCCAAAACTCTAGTTCAAAATGATTAGGGTGACCGAGGAAGCAATTGTTACAAGGATGAAATATAAATAGATGATAGCATTTAATGTAAATATCATGAACTACATCAAGTAATTCAAACAATAAATAGAATGGTCACATAAACTCTAATTGGGATGAAAATTAACAGAGAGGTATGCCAGAAGCTAAATTACATAATTAAATTGTTAATCTCATAATTTTAATTTGGATCGTATAAGACTCTTAAATAGGTTAGGGTCATTATGGCCATTTTAGGCCACTAGATAGGTATAAAAGTCTATTTGCTCTCCAATATTTTTATTACAACTAATTATATAATTTATTATCCTATAAAATATTTTTGTGGAATATTCATATTTATGAAATATTTAAATGTTATGATTTATAAAAAACATTTACATAGTTAATTTCTAACATTTTTAATAATCTAAAAAAATTTGGTGAGAAAATTTTATAAAGCAGTGTATTAGACATTAAATAACCTAAATAAAATTTGACATTAGGATTTTATGCAAAATAAGGTACTTAATTACATTAAGGGTAAAATGGTCATTCTACATCTAAAATGAAGATGGTAAAAGTGTTAAATCTACAATCTTTGGCTAAAGGGTAGTATTTAACTAAACTTGAGTGTATTGCACATTTTAAGGAAAAGATAATTATTTTCACTAAAATAATATTTATTTAATAAATTAATCATTTTGACAAAGTTTCATTTAATATTACTTTAATTAAAGAAATTTTGGTTATTTAAAATATAATTATTATCTATTTAGATATTGTAAGCCCATTTAAACATATAATAGGTTATTTTAACATATTTATCCTTGCATTATAACCAAAATGGATCACAATGTGTACAAAGGCATATAATGTTCATTGTATGTGTTACAACCCCAATTTTTGGGTTCTTCTGGTGAGAAATGTAATTTCTCCTATTAAAGTTATTTGAACAAATAATGATATAAATTTGTTTTGAATAGATGGATTTCGTTTACAATAGCCTTGTTGATTGATTTGTGGGCTTTATTGGCTATTGGGCCCAATAACAAGGAAAAGACAAGAGAAACTCCATTATTAATAAGAAATGGAGAAAAGAAATATGTAGAAACCTCTAGAAGGCAAAAGAATATAATCCAAAGGTGGATTTCGTGCCTCTTGGGTTCCTTGTATTCCAAGGAGTCCAAAGTTGCAAAGATAATGCAACAAGAAAAGAAAAGAGCAATTAAATATTTCTTTCTTAAGAAAGAAATTGAAAACAATGATAAAATGTGGAAAATAAGTGGAAAGAGGTATAACTGAGTCATCCTTGATGGATTTTCATATTCATAAGGTTCCTAATGTTAAAAAGGAATTCCAATAAGGGAAAATAAAAGAGAGATAAAGAGAAATCCTTAAAAAGAGATATTTTACTAAAGAAATGAATAAGATAATGAGAAATTATGGATATAGATGCATCTAGAAGGATAATAAGTATCCTTAAAAAGGAATTTCAAAATATTACAGTTTCTTGGGGTCGAAGGAAACCCAATGGAGAAAAAGAAAGAGAAAATACCAATAATACAAAATAAGAGAATAATGTGTTGTATAATTAATGAATTTTGTGGCATTGTTAAAAAGGAGGTATTTTCTACTAAAAGAAAATATAAATTCGTGCCAATGGATTAAAAGGCAAACATAAAGAGAATAAGAGAGAGAATTTTCGAATTCCTAAATATCCAAAGAATATAGCTAACTAAGAAGATAATGAGGAGAGAGAAGATTGTTTCCTAGTTAAGGAATATGATTTCCTTTTTGAAAAGGACTTATTTCCTCTTGGATAAACATCTTGGGGCATGGATACCCTCCCCTATATAAGGGGTAGAGCCTTTGGATCGAGTTTGACAGAATCCCACACAACCCTCTCTTTCTTCTTCTTATGCAAACACTAACCAAGAGAGTAGAGAAACCCTGGTGCAAACGAAGGGCCATGGAGTGGTATGGATGGTGGCCTGATGTTCCCACAACGAACGAGGTTAATTAACCATCATCCCTGGACTCTCGTGTAAGAGCTACACCAGCAGGAGGGCTGCACCTTGGCTGCGGGTTGCACACCTGCCCAACCGATGATCCTAAACTGCCTCGACCACCCCTTAGGACCTCCACGAGCATGACGGAGGACGACAGAGGCAGGGTGCCGGTCGGCGGTGCCCCTCGGGCCTTGGAGGTGGGAGGAGAACCCCCCCCCCCCCCTGAGAAGCTACGATCGACGACAGCTAGGTCTCGGGAGGTTGAAGACGACCAAATCGACTTCAGATGAAATTGCCACTCTGTGCTATTCATGACTTGATGCTTAAGTGAGGGCAATAGTGTCATTCCATTATATTTCCAAAACCAGCAACGTTGCATGGGATAGGCGATGTGGCAGCCTCCCATTGGTCAAGTAAGTTAAATTTGCAAAATTCATATTTTTGTATTCGTAGCTCGGATGAATGCGTATAACATATGAAAGTTTCTCAGAAAAATGTAAGGAATCCATTAAAAATAGATTTAGAAGCTAATTACTCTTGCAATTCGAAAAGTAATGGAAGTTACCAACTTTAATGCTTTAATGATTAAGAAACCCAATTTTGATATGAATAATGTATTTAGTAGGGTTTAATGGACGATTAGTGTTGATATTAGCATGTTATTCATAAAAAGGTACATTAAGATCGAAAAGGATGAACTTTGCACATAATTGGTTTAATTTAGAGTTCCATGTGCTAAAATGAGCTTTAATGGGCCTTGAAACCTTATTGTTGGTAGTTGTGACTCTTAATGGCTTTAATTGTTCAAATTCATGAATAAGCTGAGATATGATGGTTCTAAGCTATTTCGAGTATAAAAGTTCCTAATTGTGGATAAATACCCTTAATATGGATATTAGGGTTTTCTAATGGATAAAGGTGGAATTAATGATAAATATAGTTCATATGTGAATTAGATCATAATGAATTATGAGTTGTTAATCTGGAAGGAACCAAAGATTATAAGCAGGCCTAATGATCTTGTCATGAATTAAAAGGATAAAATTGGTAGTTTCAATGTAAAAGAGGCATAATGGACTTAATTGATGTTTAATTGTGCCTTTAATCTAAAATTAAGGTTATGTGTTGTTAAAAGGTATCCTTAATATCTTTCATGAGGAATAGATGAGATAATTAGGGTTTGTGAGTAATTGTATAAAATTAGGGTTTAAAATAGTATAAATGAAGAGAAACCCTAATTGCAATAGAAACCCTAAAAGTGGATTAGAAACCCTAGGAAGCGAGATAGGTTTAATAGGTCTTGATGGCATGATCAATGATAGGAAATTGTATGCATGTTTCATGATCTCTTTGTGTGCTTGCTTGCCTATTGGATTTCTTGCAATGATTGGATTAATTCTGTCTCAAATCAGCCTGACAGGTATGTGGTTAATTATGGTTAATCACATTAGTTTCCCGAAGAGTTTCCCGGATGATTTATCACATTGAATGCAACCTATCAGTTTGGATGTTCATACTTGCAAATTACAAAGTCACTATGATTATCACAATTATAAAATAAGTGTGTATTCTCGCACCTACATGCCACCCTGATGGATGATGCAAAAAGGTCAAGCCCAGGAGGGAAGACCAATGGGCACCATGAGAGGTGACCCCAGACACCAAGCTCGGGAATGAGAAGGTGGTCTATGTTGCATGACTAATGGGCACCATGAGAGGTGACCCCAGGCACCAAGCTCGGGATTGAGAAGGTAGCCTTAAGTCAATGGCAAAAGAGAAACCCTAGAGGGGGTATTCAAGGGTTAGGGCAAAAGCGGTGGAGAATGACACACTAAAAGCGTAATTTGGCTTGTTAATTACCTTGATTGAGATAATTAGATTGTTAGCCATATCTGTGAAATTTTAGTTGTTCCCACATACCGACATATTTCGATATACTGACCGACGTTTTGTTTGTCGCCATTTTAGGTACAAGATTGAAAAGGACAAACAGTAAAGTGGCATATGTGGAATTAAATAAGAGTTAAAGTACAAAGGAGGATTAGTTAGAATAGACTCCAGATGTGGAATGAAGTAGATATCCAAGTTCATGAAAAAGGTATGCAAAGTTTAATTTTATTACAACCTTTCAATTTAGTTGGTAGAATTTGATAATTATTATTGATTATTTGTCAAACCTTTGATCATGTTAATTGGGATAACGGCTCTGACCTTCGGGTCTCCCTTAATTGGGGGTTACTAGGAGGCGGGGTCGTTACATTTGGTATTAGAGAATAGGTTCCTCATTTAATATTTAATAATTATTAAATTTTACAAACTTTGTAGAACCCAAGGGAGTTATTAGAGGATTTTCCAAAAGACAGATGTGTCTAGAAAAGGATCACATCCGGGGGCTGGTAAGATTTTCCTCCGCACCGCTAGTTGGAATATGAGGACTCCTGGATTAGTGTGACTGTCTGGCCGATGTCTTAGGATCTGACTCGAAATAAGATACCTTTAGGACTCTCTCATCTTGTTCATCCCTTCTCAACTCTAATGTTGTTAAGGATTTTAAGGATTAGGGTTTTCTCTCTCTTCCTCACTCTCTTGAGGTATGGGTAAAGTTGATAAGGTTTAAGGAATCCTCAACCAAATTAATGAAAAGCATGTAAATAAGATGTCATGGACACAAGCTTAATAGATTAAGCGTAAACTAAAGAATAGATACATGCTTAGGTCGTATGACATATGTTGTCATGCCCTCAGGAGAGACCTGAGGTTAGACCTCCTTGTTAGGAGGATGAGTGGAAAAAGTTAGTCTTGGAGGTAGAGACCTCCATCATAAGTAGAGACTTGGAACATCCTCCTCAGTTAGGCTTGGCTATCAGCTCCTTCGATTAGGCTCGGGGAAGGATAAGTCTTAGGTGCTTGATCTTGCTGGTTTGTGTTTGTTTCTTTGGTCGATTTCTCTTCTTCGTTCCATCCCCTATTTAGTACTAAAACAAAGGGGGGCGTGCTTGGTTGCTGGCAACAAGCAGGCTCGCTTATGATCTGTTGAAAGAGTACATCAAGTTTTTTTATTAATCCCTCACCAAGTAGTTGATGCTAACCCTAACCCTAAGTGAAGGGTAGAGAGAGAGATGACCCGATGAGCTAGATGTCATGGTAGATCATGTGGGTGTGTGGACATGCTTTTGGATACCCGTGACGATATGAGCCATGTGAGGTTGGATGAACTAGTGCCTTTGGCGACCCAACCCTAGGAAGAGTCATGCATGTTAGAGCAAATGATAGCTCCTTCAATGATGAGGTTAGTGAAGAACCCATAGAAACCCTATGGTCTTATGCGAATAGGGCATAGTATACACTCAGAGTATGTCAATAGTGCGGGCAGTAGGTTGAAACCCTGGCCAGGAGAGTATGAGGGATAGCTTATGAGATAAGCATAAAGAGCTATGTATAATCTTGAGCAAACATAAGATGGAACATAGGCTTCACCATGTAGGGGTATGCTTGTGAGCTTGATCCTTCATGGAGAGAGGCCCTCTAGTAGTAAGGCTGGTTGTGGAGTTAGCTCTAGAGAGAGAGAGAGCAGGACCCAAGCAAGAAGGTTGGAAGCTTAGACTCTGAGATATGAGGAATAGTGTGAGTCAAGGATGATGTGACCTAAGTGGAGGATAGCGGTTGCCTCATGCATGATCCCTAGAGGCTGAGGACATCTTGGTTTCCTTTAGAGGAACCACACCCTGGAGAGAGGATGAGGCTTGTGGTACCTATGTGCCTATGGTATAGGTGTTTACCTTCTGAGATGGGAAGAAGAGTTCCTTAGACCCTGAGGAGGTTTAGTAACAGGTTGTGAGGTCTTATACCTTGTTGGTTGTACTTGAGGAGGACTCCTCTCTGAAGTGTTGTTCAAGTTGAAGGATCATGGGAAGTGCATGTCATACCTTGTACATGCTTGGTTCGTGGTTAAAAGGTTGAGAATGAAATTGGACATCAGAATGGTGAACCTAGGGTTCTTAGACCTAAGAGGGGAAGTGGTGCACCTGATGCTCATTATGAGATTTGAGTTTCTATAGATTCAAGCATGGCACTCCTCGTGTTTAGAGGAAAGGAAAACCCCTTAAGTTTAAGGTATGTTTGATGAACCACTCACAGCTAAGTTTGTGACATGGGAAGGTTTGTTCTTGGTCTAATGTTGAGGACGAGAACAAGTGTAACCTAGTATGGTTTAGTAGGTAGTCTGCTTGTGCCTTAGTAGCTTGCTAGGGCTAAGCATGCTCATGTGGATGTAAACCCTAAATGTAGGGATGTTTGTGACCTTTGTTATCAAGGTGTAGTTTCCTCCCATCCTGAGAGAGGGACCCTTTTGTAGGGTGTATACCAGTTTCTGTTGGTTTTGAAGTAACCTAAGGAGGTCTCATAGGATCTTGAGAAGCTAAGTGAAAAGTACATAGTAAGAGAATGAGCCTATAGACCCATAGATAACCATCTCTAAGTGCATGTGGATGTGTTACCATGGAGGTAACTGGAATGGGGCCTGGCCAAGGTAGACATGTCGTCATGACCCTTATGAAAGGATGAAAGTTAGCCCATGAATGCAGAGAGAGATGATGGAGACTTGGGTAAGGTTCTAGAATCCTAAGTCTATCTGAGGGTCAGTAGGGATAAGACCGATGGAAGTAGGAGTTGCCTAATTCCCTAGTTGCGCATGACCATAGGGTCGGGAGGTAACATCTATCTTTGTCTGAGGGCCATGGGCTAGGTGATTGATCACCTTCATGAACTCATGGGACCCAAAGGGCAGATGAGTAGGGCACTCTCTGGATGCATAAAGGAAGAGGGATGAACCCAAAAGTGCTGGCACCCTACAGACCTAGAGGAGATGACCAAGGATTGTGTGGTGACCCAAGTAGGTCTGAGACCAATTTTCCATGGAAGTAAATTTGATATCGAGATGATTGTGATGTTGAGACATAAGTTTCACATTTCAACTTAGATTTGAAGGTGTACTGTCAAGGTGGGATGTACCATCTCTACTCTTAGAATAGGAAGAACTTTGTATTTGGACTGCAGCCAAATGCTTATTTCCTCTTGTTATGAGAGTGAGAGATAGGACAATATGCATGCCATACACCAAGGATAAGGATGATGTAAGTTGGAACGTTGCTATGAGGTATGAGGACATAGATGATAACATACCACTTGTGAAGTGAACGATATGTGGATGATTTACAAACAGTAAGAGAAATAAGGTAGTCATCTTAGGAGGATGTTTGTATCATGAGCTATGAGTTATACAAGGTTGAGTTCGAAAACCAAGAAGATGAGCTCTGGGTTTACTTGATGAAGATAGACTTAGAGTTTGAGATTGAGAGGATAAGTAGAATACATGGATGTGTATGTTTTCAACTTTTCCTTACACATAAGGATGTGAAGTGGTTAAGATGCAGTTGCCTAGTTTAGCTGGAGACTAGAAGAGGTTGTTAGGTTAACCCTAAGTTTGTGAGATATGTTTGGCTAATACTAACGAAGTAGTTGTTTGGTTAGCCAGCATGGGCCTTGATGCAATAAAAGGATAGTTGTAGAACCTCATATGCACGTATTTGGAAAAGAAGGTGATGAAACCCCGATTAGAGTAGTTTAGGGTTTCTAAGGAATCAATCTTGAGGAATCATGACATACAGGAGATCATGATTTTAAGATCACCATACACCGTGGTACTACCAAGATAGTAAGTGACAATAGTACATTGGATACTTAAGATGAAGTTGCACGTGGTTTGTCGCCATGCAAACTAGAAGGTGAAGGACGAACACCAGTAACCTAGTGTGTTGATATAGCAGATGAAAAGTCCCCGAGAGGGAATGGGAGTTCATCACTATGGATGTTGTGGTAAGTCTCCCCTAGACCAAGGAAGGTAAAGATGCAATATGGGTTATGGTAGTTCTCCTTACCTAGATAACATGCGAAAGAAAGAATACTGTCAAGGGACAGATCCAGTTGAACTACATATGAGAGAGAGATGGTTCGACTACACCATGATGCGAGTTCAAAAGTTCTTTATAACCTAAAGATTCACTTCCATGAGGTGGAAGTAGATGAACTCGATGTTAGTACAGTTTATCACCCCTAACTAATGGTTAGTATGATCCAGGATAGAGGGTCTGGTGAGAGAATATGTACTCGTTCAGGGTGATATCTAGAGACAGTTCTTGTCCTCTGTAAGATGTGATGATAACCACCATAGCCAATGTCAGGATGTAAAGAAGCTATGTAGGGGAGGTTGTGTCGGTCACCACTTCATTAAGATGATGTTAGTGAAGGGACCTCTCGAAGGTCAGAAAAGGACCACAATGTGTGCAGATGAAGTCTCTTTGATCGTGCAACGACTAAGAGAGAGCCCAGGGGTGACATGAGTTGTGAGCTGATGCAAAGTAGACTAACATGCAGTTCACTATGGGAGAATATGTGATGTGAAATCCGACCCCTCTAAGTTATAGCTAAGAGAGAGCTGAGTCCCAACTGCATAGTCCATTGGAGATGGATTGGTAAAGATGGTTGTGTTTAGCCTTACCCCTCAGGATAACATGATGTATAATGTGTTCCATGAGTCCAATCTAGAGAACTATGTGAGGTACCCAAGCCATGTGCTGAGCCCTGAATCTATTCAGCTTTATGAGAGGCTGAAATGTCCTGAGTCACCTATGAGGGTACGGTATACCAAGGTAAGAAAGAACTAAGATGGAAGAATATGAGATGATGAAGGTTCTTGGGAAGCACCATGGAAAGGGTGAGGCCACATGGGATCCATAATGGACAAAGGAAAGACTTATCCTGTTTGTTTGTGTGCTTGGTGGAATTTTGAGGGCAAAATTCCTATAAGAGGGGAAGGATGTTACAACCCCAATTTTTGGGTTCTTCTGGTGAGAAATGTAATTTCTCCTATTAAAGTTATTTGAACAAATAATGATATAAATTTGTTTTGAATAGATGGATTTCATTTACAATAGCCTTGTTGATTGATTTGTGGGCTTTATTGGCTATTGGGCCCAATAACAAGGAAAAGACAAGAAAAACTCCATTATTAATAAGAAATGGAGAAAAGAAAGATGTAGAAACCTCTAGAAGGCAAAAGAATATAATACAAAGGTAGATTTCATGCCTCTTGGGTTCCTTGGGTTCCAAGGAGTCCAAAGTTGCAAAGATAATGCAACAAGAAAAGAAAAGAGCAATTAAATATTTCTTTATTAAGAAAGAAATTGAAAACAATGATAAAATGTGGAAAATAAGTGGAAAGAGGTATAATTGAGTCATCCTTGATGGATTTTCGTATTCATAAGGTTCCTAATGTTAAAAAGGAATTCCAATAAGGAAAAATAAAAGAGAGATAAAGAGATATCCTCAAAAAGAGATATTTTACTAAAGAAATGATTAAGATAATGAGAAATTATGGATATAGATGCATCTAGAAGGATAATAAGTATCCTTAAAAAGGAATTTCAAAATATTAGAGTTTCTTGGGGTCGAAGGAACCCCAATGGAGAAAAAGAAAGAGAAAATACCAATAATACAAAATAATAGAATAATGTGATGTATAATTAATGAATTTTGTGGCATTGTTAAAAAGGAGGTATTTTCTACTAAAAGAAAATATAAATTCATGCCAATGGATTAAAAGGCAAACATAAAGAGAATAAGAGAGAGAATTTTCGAATTCCTAAATATCCAAAGAATATAGCTAACTAAGAAGATAATGAGGAGAGAGAATATTACTTCCTAGTTAAGGAATATGATTTCCTTTTTGGAAAGGAACTTGTTTCCTCTCAGATAAATGTCTTGGGGCGTGGATACCCTCCCCTATATAAGGGGTAGAGCCTTTGGCTCAAGTTTGAGAGAATCCCATGCAACCCTCTCTTTCTTCTTCTTATGCAAACCCTAACCAAGAGAGTAGAGAAACCTTGGTGCAAACGAAGGGCCATGGAGTGGTCTGGATGGTGGCCTGATGTTCCTGCAACGAATGAGGTTAATTAACCATCATACCTGGACTCTCGCGTAAGAGCTACACCAGTAGGAGGGTTGCACCTTGGCTGCGGGTTGCAGACTTGCCCAGCCGATGATCCTAGACCACCTCGGCCACCCCTTAGGACCTCTACGGGCGTGACGGAGGACGTCGGAGGTAGGGCGCCGGTCGGCGGTGCCCCTCGGGCCTTGGAGGTGGGAGGAGAACCCCCCCTATCCCCGAGCAGCTATGGTCGACGGCGGTTAGGTCTCGCAAGGTTGAAGATGGCCAAATCGACTTCAGATGAAATTGTCCCTTCGTGCTGTTCAGGACTGGACGCTTAAGTGAGGGCAATAGCGTCATTCCATTATATTTCCAAAACCAGCAACGTTGCATGGGATAGGCGACATGGCAGCCTCCCATTGGTCAAGTAAGTTAAATTTGCAAAATTCATATCTTTGTATTTGTAACTCGGATGAATGCATACAAAATATGAAAGTTGCTCAGAAAAAAGCAAGGAATCCATTAAAAATAGATTTAGAATCTAATTCCTCTTGCAATTAGAAAAGTAATGGAAGTTATCAACTTTAATGCTTTAATGATTAAGAAACCCTATTTTGAGATGATTAATGTATTTAGTAGGGTTTAATGGATGATTAGAGTTGATATTAGCATGTTATTCATAAAAAGGTACATTAAGATCGAAAAGGATGAACTTTGCACGTAATTGGTTTAATTTAGAGTTCCATGTGCTAAAATGAGCTTTAATGGGCCTTGAAACCCTATTGTTGGTAGTTGTGACTCTTAATGGCTTTAATTGTTCAAATTCATGTATAAGCTGAGATATGATGGTTCTAAGCTATTTCGAGTATAAAAGTTCCTAATTGTGGATAAATACCATTAATATGGATATTAGGGTTTTCTAATGGATAAAGGTGGAATTAATGATAAATATAGTTCATATGTGATTAGATCGTAATGAATTATGAGTTGTTAATCCGGAAGGAACCAAAGATGATAATCAGGCCTAATGATCTTGTCATGAATTAAAAGGATAAAAATGGTAGTTTCAATGTAAAAGAGGCATAATGGACTTAATTGATGTTTAATTGTGCCTTTAATCCGAAATTAAGGTTATGTGTTGTTAAAAGGTAGCCTTAATATCTTTCATGAGGAATAGATGAGATAATTAGGGTTTGTGAGTAATTGTATAAAATTAGGGTTTAAAATAGTATAAACAAAGAGAAACCCTAATTGCAATAGAAACCCTAAAAGTGGATTAGAAACCCGAGGAAGCGAGATAGGTTTAATAGGTCTTGATGGAATGATCAATGATAGGAAATTGTATGCATGTTTTGGGATCTCTTTGTGTGCTTGCTTGCCTATTGGATTTCTTGCAATGATTGGATTAATTCTGTCTCGAATCAACCTGACATGTATGTGGTTAATTATGGTTAATCACATTAGTTTCCCAAAGAGTTTCCCGGATGATTCATCGCATTGAATGCAACCTATCAGTTTGGATGTTAATACTTGCAAATTATAAAGTCACTATGATTATCACAATTATAAAATAAGTGTGTATTCTCGCACCCACATACCACCCTGATGGATGATGCAAAAAGGTCAAGCCTAGGAGGGAAGACCAATGGGCACCATGAGAGGTGACCCCAGACACCAAGATCGGGAATGAGAAGGTGGTCTATGTTGCATGACTAATGGGCACCATGAGAGGTGACCCCAGGCACCAAGCTTGGGATTGAGAAGGTGGCCTTAAGTCAATGGCAAAAGAGAAACCCTAGAGGGGGTATTCTAGGGTTAGGGCAAAAGTGGTGGAGAATGACACACTGAAAGAATAATTTTGCTTGTTAATTACCTTGATTGAGATAATTAAAATTGTTAGCCATATCTATGAAATTTTGGTTGTTCCCACATACCAGAATATTTCAATATGTTGACCGACGTTTTGTTTGTCGGCGTTTTAGGGACAAGATTGAAAAGGAAAAACAATAAAGTGGCATATGTGAAATTAAATAAGAGTTGAAGTATAAAGGAGGATTAGTTAGAATAGACTCCAGATGTGGATAGAAGTAGATATCCAAGTTTATGAAAAAGGTATGCAAAGTTTAATTTTATTACAGCCTTTCAGTTTAGTTTGTAGAATTTGATAATTATTATTGATTATTTGTCGAACCTTTGATCCTATTGATTGGGATAACAACTCTGACCTTCAGGTCTCCCTTAATTGGGGGTTACCGAGAGGTGGGGTCGTTACAGTATGGGATCTAGCTTAATCTTAAGACATGTATCAACAACAAGTTTAGTTCAAAAAGTGACTGAAACTAATCCTAGGGGAAAATTAAATAAGAAAAGGTGTTTGAAAAATATTGCTAAGTTTCAGTATGTTACATAAGTAAAAAAGTACATTTGAAACTAAAGCATAAAAAGTGATGTGTTGTCATCTATATACAATATATGGAGGAGGATCTTGATGTGCATAATTATGTATAATACTATATTTTTGTTAACTTTACATACTATTTACTGATTCAATTATTAGATTCGATAAATATTATTTACCAGTAACTTATATTAATCATTGAATGAATTTATTTAGAAATAATATGTTTATATATGAAAATCATGTCAATTTTCCTTCCAATATCTTATGGTAATATACATTAGAAAAAGAAATTGTTTCATAGTTTCAAACTATTACATGATAAGACAACAAAGTGATAATTATTTGGTTACTATTCTTATTCTCAATAATGTATCCTATAACAAATTTAAAATACTAAAGAAAAATGGTTTTAACAAAAGTGCAAACATAGTATAAATAAATAAAATAGCAAATATGATTCCCAACACCTTAAATAAGACATCAATTTTCAAATTTCAGCATAACATAAAATTAGAGAATTTAATTTAGACTAAGCAGTTTCATAGTTGAGGGATTACTTCAATAACCAATATCACTCACATCCAATGACATCGATTACTGATGATAGAGTATATTCTATATGATAGTGACATTCACTGAAAGTTTGTTTATTTGAGGATCTTGCTTTATCTTGTAAATTCATGAAGGGTATATTTTAGTCTTTAGTTCTACCATAAGGCATCTAACCATATCAGCCAACATAATACATACCACCCTTATGTATAAGTAGAATCCCAATAATTTATCTATAAATTGAAATCTTTTATCTATATAAGAAACAAATGATATATAACTACCATATCAAGTAAAATGGTTTTTGTAGATGTAAGTGTTAATTATGTGTGTTTCGGATTATGGTAGCTAAAAAACTCACGATGTAAGATTAGATTAGTCACTACTCCTTTGATACAACCATAATTATAATTTCATGTTTGTAATTACTTGTACGTATTTTAACTTATGTTACTATGTTCCCTCCCCAAGATTTATAATTAAAAAAATAAGAGAGTAACATTGCTTGAGGAACTTGGTGCTATGCACAACCTTTTGGTTTAAAGTGAAAAATAGAATTTTTAGCTTTTTTACTAAATATTAGGATAAGAATATTGTCATTTATGACTGCCATATTGACCCTTTTTACACTATGAAAACGTGGTAACAAGCATCAAGAAAGATAAGCCAAACCACGACTACATGAGCTGAAAATACAATGCTGACACATTTAAAAAAAATAACGATAAACATCGATTTCTGCCTATAATTAATCTACATAACAACATCATGCTTGTTTCATAATGTAATTCAAATTCAAAGATTTACTCAAGAAGAAATGTCAAGAATACAAAGTTCATTGATCATGATCACAAAAGATGAATGTTTTAAATAATATTATAGAATATTCATCGACAAGTATTTTCAGGTGAAGTGAAATAAAATTGAGGACAAAAAGGAGCAACAATTAATCCAATCACATGATATAAAAGTAAAATGTTGTCTATAGAAAGTAGAAAGGATATATATATATATATGTGTGTGTGTGTGTGTGTATTCAGTTTTTATGACCTTCATCGAAAACTATGATCTTTCAATCATGTTTTCTTTTTTATTGCATATTCATAAGAAAACATTGCAAACTAACAATGCAATATAAAGACTAGGTGTGTTATCACATGCATATACGAGCATATTCAAATAGGCAAATAGGTGTCAAGACTATCACCAACCCTCTCTTCCACAAAACTTCATCCAAAAATCCAACTCACTGCTAACCTTAGTTTTATCATAACATTTTAGGTTCTCATTTTCACTTATGGTTCTCACATTCCCTTGTCTATCGATAAAGTCAGTAAATACTTGACTTGTCCAACTAAGGAAAATGGTCAACACATCAGGTGCTACCTAAAAGACACCCTTCCATGTGATGTCCATAACTTAGTTCATTAATAACGACTCTTCACTTGTTGGCTACATTATTTACTTATGATGCTAATTTAGAATATCATTTCATCAACCAAATCTGATTACAGATCTCTTTCTAACATTACAACTGAAATTATACAACAATGATTTCTTCTTAAATAACTATGTATCCCTTATCTACTTCTCTCATATCTTGTCGTGACTTTGTTCAGACTACCTATATTTATTCAACACAATCCAACTTTCCACTCAGAAACCGAACACATAGAAGTCAATCTCAAACATGTTTCATGTTAGATGGCGCATCAACCGATAATCAATCTATAGACATAATGACAAAAAACACTACCAAATCTTGCTTCACTTCTGTTGCACGTGCAAGGGGGATAAAAAATCGTGTTTAAGAAGGAAAATCATGTTGGATATATGGCTGTAATAATACTTTATCTACATGGGTTAAGCCCAATGTAGTGCAGCTAGTACATAGAGGAAAAGTAGTTTCATTTCTTGTGTAAATGGAAAGAGCCTTTAGTCCCACACTATTTGCTCCTAGAACTTTTGTGATCCTTATATGTAGGATTACATCTGAAAGTATTGTCCAAAAGTCTCTAGGGGAGAACATGCTCGCCCTTTTGGTGGGTATGGTGACCACAACATGCACACACATGGGTGCGCACATGCACACGCCACGTCATGCCTCACTTGGTCAGGCCGGGCCGGGCAGTGGGTCAAGGCTATAGGGTTTTGGAAATTGTGTTCCATCTTCTTTTTACACAAAGATCACTACTACAAAATATTCTTTTTACAACAGGTAAAATACAATAGTTTGGATGGTTGTCTTATAATTTGCATACTTATTATAACAAGTCTATTTGCATGTTGTTTATTGTATACATTATACAACACAAGTTATATACAAAAGGTCAAACTCATTGTAGTATATGTGATACTACGATAGGTATTAAACTGTTGTAATAGACTATAATATTACCACATACTCAAACCGTTGTAAAAGACCATAATTACACAAAATGCTCTATCACATTGTAATAGTCATGTATACTAACCTATTGTAATAGATCATAATTACACAACATACTCTAAACCATTGTAATATACTATAATCACACAACAAACTTTCACATGTTGTAATAGTTACCTACTACAACATACCACATTCACACAACAGGTGTATAAGTGACTCTTTGTACATGTACAATAAAGAATGCATGTGATCCATAAAAATAAATTGGTTTAGCGGTTTGAGATGTGCTTTACTTTCATGTGGTCTCAATTTTGAATCCTGAGTCTAGATGTATTTTGTTTTTTCTCAACATGTTGAATAAAATACCCCTATTACAAAGGGTGTGTTCAGTGAACTATAACATGCATTAACTGTTGCATAAAACACATATATAACATCATGTGAAACATATGTTGCATAAAAAAATCCTCCATAAGACCACATGATCCAATATAATGGTTGACACCAGTTGAAAATGGAGAAATGAACTATTGTAAAAAGCATTTTCATAGTAATGGATATACCTATGTATTTAGTGTTGGTATGTCTGCCCAAAGTGCCAATCATATGATGATTGTGATGGCATATTACATAAAGGATTTGAATAATAATAATAATAAAGGCAAGCTTCCAATTCATTCTGTTTCACTCAGTTATAAGATAATGAGAAAACATGATGAATGTCGAAAGAATGATATTACCCAATGACGTATGTCTTCAAGTACATGACTTGAACAATGAGATTTAGAGATGTTAAGAGTATGTACATTCTTATCATGTGCCTAGTCAGATGTTACTATAGAAGGTAGATAGACAACAATAACACTTATGACTAGAGTGTGTGTTGGTTGATGACGGAATCTCATTAGTCATGATATGGTTTATCAAACCAAGAACATAGGTACTTGTTAGAGAACAATGTATCAGATAGACCCACCTTGAGAGTGACACATGGAAACCCAAAATGGTGGTCATAGTCATCTCCAATGGTGAAGGTGGTGATTGTGATTCTTAGACCTAAAGTCACTACACTAATCACATGTCGTTCGGTATACTTTGACATTATCCAAGGTAATCTTGAATAAAGATTGTCATAACGGTGATGACTGGGTAGCTATGACACATGGGGATTGACTATGAGTGATGTAGATGGGAATTTTTCCCTCCTATTAGAGTTTGATATCTTGGAACTTGATAAGAGAGATTGAGAAATGCATGTGCATGCACAAGTGAAACAATATATGATATTGAGGTCACATATATCTCAAACAGTCTGCTCTAGGTACAAGGAACATGGATTGAATATTGAGAGGATGATGATTCCATGCCTTGATTTCATTCTAGATATCAGATACAAAGGAATTAGACAATCACTACAACACCTTACACAAATTGTATGTTGAAGTCGTTCTCTAACTTTCCATTCACTTGGGTAGCACTGGCGTGTGACTAAGCACCACGCTTTGCTTGTGATGTCATAAACTAGTTATGGACATTCAATGTTTACATGACTTGGCACCTATAGGGTCACACACATAGGAATTCACTTAGAAGAGGAGTTTAACCATGAATTATAATTGAATAGATTACTAAAATGTTTTGGTATTTAATTTGAGAAACAAATCAACTGACTAGACTCCCAATAGATCGAATCATGTGATAAAATGACTGGTTGGAGTGTCAGGTTGGTTAGAAACTAAATTGGTGGAGTTCTACCTAAACTGGGAAGCGAACCGACTGGTTCACTTAGTGAACCGATCAGATTGAGTCATGAGACGATCGACTCATAGGGTGAGATGCTCAGTTCATGGAGAAATTAGTTTGCATCAAGGATTAGTGTTGATGTCATGTTGTCCATTAATTGAATTCTAATTGAAAATTCATATGTGATTGCAAAACATGGCCAAATGACTGGTTCAGTGAGAAAATCAATCGGCTCACATTTGAATCAATCAGCTCGCATGTGAACCAACCGGCTCTCTTGTGAACCGATTGGTTTGCTGCTCACAAGTTGCAAATAATGATCTTCCAGTCACTTCCACTCCTATACAGACTAGGAACCCTGACCCTAACCCATTCTATAAATAGAGGGGTACAAGGGGGCTTCTCAAACACATCAATTACCTCCGATAATTGTTTGTTTTCTCTAGTTGTGGTAACCAAGGGAACCCGAGCAAGTCCTACCCAATAAAGGGAGGGATAGCAAGGGAGAATAATTATGGGAGAGAAAGTTGGTGACTAGTACACCAACGGGAGGGACAACTCCTTCATGTTCATTCTAGTAGAACGATAATAGTTTTAGGTGGTCTGTGTGGACTACCATAGAGGTGAGGTGGCCTTCACTTGTCACTAGGAGGACAACATCAGCCTGCAGTCCATGGAGGAGTAGTTGTAGATGATGTTCGAGTCTGCTGTCTGTGGTGAAGACCATGAGTTGTTGCAGATGAATCTTAGTAAAACTAGGAGTGCACGACTACTGCAATGAGTTATAGTCATTGCACTTGCTCCGGGACTAGGTACACACTCATTAAACCATCCTTTCCATTACGTAGTTGCTGACGTGGTCTTGCTTTTATGGGAAATATGGATAGATAATTTTTTTATTTCTGTTGCCTACTGGGTGTCCATAATTCCCAACATTTATATCAGAGCCATGCTAATTTATAGTGTTTTGGGATAATCGATATGATCGGTTTTTTTTATTATTTTCTATTATTTATTTATTGCATACGATGCGAATACTTAAACTGATAATGTGAATATCCAATCAATGACCACATATAATCACAAACTAATATATATATATATATATATATACATACATACATAAATATATATGAAATTTACACACGTTGCCCTAAAAGTGAGTTTTGATGGTGGACGTGTAGCGTGGTTATGACCAATGACCCAAATATATGTGCATGGTGGTTGTGTGTTTATTTTGTGTTATATCTCGGTTTGAATACTGAGCCTCTACCTTCTTCTTTCCAATGTAAAAGTATTATTCTTTCCTACCTTTTCTCCCCTTGAATGTAACTTGAGGTTTTTCTTTACTATGTGATAATTTTAAAGAAATATGATAGTTTACTTTCTTGCAATGACGAAGATGACGATCAACGTCAGGAGAGCCGGTCGTTTCACATGACGATCCAAGAGGCTGGAGGACCAAGGAGGTCAGATCACGGGAGGAGCGAACCAACCAGCAAGTGGGTCTAACTGACTATTTGGAGGTGTCCAGACATAAGTGGGACATGAGGTCATACGATGTTTCTGACGACCAACCGACTGGCCAAGAGGTAAAACGACTAGTTCAAGGGTTGAACTGATCAACCCAGATTGGCAAGCACATATCTACATCAACAACAGGTTCTTGTGTGTGATGTAGACCTAGGTGGTAGTAATTCCTTGTGGCTTCAAGGAATCATAGTAGTATGGCCATAACCATCATGTTTTGTTTTATATTGTATGTTTATAATCTCAGATATAACATGTATATCATACGTACTATATATATGTGGTGATTGGATAAAGTATATGCATTTATATATATGTATGTATGTATATATATGTATATAAACTCCCTCAAAAATAATATTAAGTCTAAGATTATTTCATAAACAACACACATGAAAAGCTTGATTGACTAAGCATAGGTTATGCTAAAGTTTGGTGCATCGTCCATCTTGTAAAAGTGTGATGGTAGATATGTAGGTTCTTCTAAAGCAAGGTGCATTTGTATCGTGTTGGTTTTCAGGTCAGACTTAATTGTGTGTACTTAATGGGATTAAGCACCAGACGCATGCAGATGCATATGGAAAGGAGTTACACATATCACCTATCCAAGAATTGCTTATGATGCAATTGACAAAAGTTATCTACCTTGATGGTTGACTATGGATGTTGGCGTTGACCGGGTAATAGTTAAATTATTTTGGATCTTGGATCACTAGAAGGTTGAATGTTGCAATCTTCCAAATTTATATGTGAGGGCTATCAATTTGAGTAAAATATTGAGAGAAATAGTTAATTAAAGACTTAATAAACATTGTTGAATTTTAATCAAATCGAATCAAATCAAAATTTAGTTTTTGACAAAATTACAAATTCTTTTGTAGAATCAAATAGAAGCACACGACAACAACTTTTCTCTGTGATCAGTCCTTATGAAAGACAAGTTAAATTAGAACAACTTCCATGACTTATTTAGGATGTTGAGAATTGTTCTCACATAAGAGCGCAAGTTCTATATCTTGGAGACACCAAAGTAAGATGAACCCTTTCCCAATGCACCTAAGGCTGACAGGGATTCTTACAAGAAGCATACTAAAAATGTCATTGATGTCAAATGTTTGATGCTATGCTTCATGAACTATGAGTTGCAAAGGAAGTATGAGAAAATAAATGTTATTGAGATGGTTAAACGTCTTATGAATCTAAGATTAGGCAAGACATGAGATATTTGATATCTCTAAGGTATCATTCAAATGTAACATGGAAAAAGGAGATCTGGTAGGTCCTCACATGCTCAAGATCATTGGGTATGTGGAGAATCTTGCAAGATTGGGATTCCCCTTGGTTCAAAAGAGTTGGCCACTGATGTAATTTTGCATTCTTTGCTAGAATCATATAGTCAATTTGTCATAAACTACACCATGAATGACTTTGGCAAGCCATTGACAAAGTTATTAGGCATGTTGAGAACAATTGAGGCACAAATGAAGAAAAACAAGCCCAAGTATGTGATGATAATCAACAAGACAAAGAGAAACTCTAAAGGTAAACGCAAAGCTAAGAAGAGTTATATAGATAGCCAAAATCCCAACTCTTTAAATCTCAAGGCAAAGGAGGAGTAAAGAAGGGAGGCAATTGTCACCACTGTCACTATCCTGGACATTGGAAAAGGAATTTCCCTCTCCTCCTGGAGGAATTAAAGAATAAGAATGAAGGGGTAGAGACCTCTACTTCATGTAAAATGTTATAAGATAAATTTGATTACTTCTTCATCATGGTATGTGATACCGGATGTAGATCTGAAATACATTGATGTGTAGGGTCTTATAAGAAGTAAAGCCTTTATGATAAGAGTAGACTATGAGGAACAAGAGTTGTTGCATCTTTATTCTACATTTAGAATTTATCATATCCCATTGGGCATGTAATAGAGTCAGTCGAATTGCTACTTCATTATGCCAATATTGAAATATTTTACTTTATGCATCTTGTATGACAATGATGATAAATCGATAAATAATTGTTAATTCTTCTATTTCAAAGATATGACCTTGTATGGAAATTCCTCAACATCTAAAGATGAATGTTAATAACATAAACACTAAATGAATTATAATTGATAACTTAAACAATCTTTAGCATTGTCATCTTGGGCACATATATAAGAAATACATATCTAGAATCCATATTGATGTTTATCTAAATTCTTTTTGTTACTGAACCAATAAGAGGCATGCAAGTCTTATTTATGAGCAATATGAAAAACCACCTATCATTAGGTGTAGTGGAGAGGGAAAGCATTCTATTAGTGCTTATACATATTGATGTATGAAGATCTTTTAAAATAAATGTTGCATCCAGTTGTTTATACTTCGTTATATTCACTTTTTTTTCATCCCACTCTCCTCTTTGTGGGCTAATCAAAAAGCAATTACAAATCATGCTTATAAAGTCGCAGATAATGCCCCCATCAGGCCCAATGAAGACGCAACAAAACCAGAAAAAGACCTCAACGCTGCGCGAGACTCGATGACGCCAAAAGATCATCCAAGATCCATATCACCCAGCAATTGTCCTTCTAAAGAAAATGTACGGAACACTATGTCTATCCATGATGATGAGACCTCGCACATACATGGGTAGCAACATATGTTCAGTACAAATAAAAGTGTCATTGAGAGTGGATCCCCTTACACCTAACGCTCTTGCAACTGCATTGGCTGGCTTAGGTATGATATAACCTATGATGGCTTCATCATTGAGAACTGCTCAAATCTCCCTTGTGAACGGGGTTGCTTTCCATGGTTCCTTAGAGTTACCCCACAGGATGTCATGCACATAAGGATCATCAATCTCAATGATGGCGATGCGGAGGTTTTTGTCTTCAGCAATCTTGAGGGCAACGATGCAAGCAAGAATGTAAGCAATGGTGTAGTCATCTTCCCAAAGCCAAACCCGAAAAGCTAATCTAACGTGAGAATGGGAGTTGCGGACAACTCCGGCTTCCCATCTTCTAACGACACCCATCTGGTCAGATGCTCGACCAATAGTTGGATTAAGCTTCAGATTGTCAACATCTGGGGGCCGCCATTTCTCGATCTGAATGCACTTGAGATTGATCTGTGGATCCTGAATATTATGTATCTTGAGCTGCATGTGAAACGTCATGTCCTCTATCTTGATGAAGGTCTTCTTCGATATCAGTAGGTTCAGATAAGAAGAAATAAAATTCCATTGCAAGGCCCATTCCAAAGCCTTGCCTTCCATATTGGCAGCGCATCTGATGCGCCATATAGTCCACGCTATATGGGCACATAGTTCACCTGCTATCCATTTCCTCGGTGAATTAGAAGCCTGAGAGTTGCCACAAATGATCATAATCTGCTCAAGCGATTCAGGCTTGGTGTAGCTGGTAATAGCACTGAACTTATACCAGAAGAAAAGAGCAAGCTGACTATCCAAAAAAGGTGTTGCAAGGTCTCACACGATGGTGACTCACAACATGAACATCGGGAGACGATAGGAATTTGACATCTTTGTATGTTTTTATCAGTTGGAAGTGCACAATGCACTATCTTCCACAGAACGGCACTAGCTTTGGGATTTCCCATCTTCCACAGCTTCACTAACCAGGGTTTGTCACTCTCTATCTGAGGATAGATGATCGCCTTCTTTACGGATTTAATGGAGAATGACCCATCCTGCACAGGACACCAAACCAGCTTGTCCACGTCACCCGTGATGGTAGCATGAGAGTCAACAATGCACTGGATGCCGTCATGATGAAGAATGTGTGACAATGCATCCCAGTCCCACCCATGGTCTTCGATCCAGAAATCCCTGACTCTGAAATCAAGGTGCCTATCATTCGCTGTGATAGCAAACTCAGCGAGAAGCGAGCTACACCGCTTAGAGTTCCATAGCGAAATGTCTTCGGATCCAATCGACCATCTACAGTGATGTGAGAACAAAGGGAATGTGCGCCATACTTGTTTCCAAAAAGGCGAAGCTGCGGCCCCGATCTTTAGATATGGTGGATAATACTCAGATCTATGACAGTATGTGCTCCCGTACTTATCCTTGCAGAAGATTGCCCACATGGAGCTTCCATTAATGATTTCCCAACATGCTTTGTATACGTAAGATCTCTCCGTGCACACAATGGAGTCAAAATCGAGGCCTCCAAGGGATATAGGGGAGGCTACGTCTTTCCATGACACCCAAGCTTTACGACGATTGTTTGCACGGTCAGCCCAAAGAATCTGCGACATCAACGCCTCGATGCGATTACTAATGCCAACTGGAATACCTACAGCTGCGGCTGTGTATAGGGATATAGATGACAGGACATGCTTGATCAGAAGCTTGCGCCCAGCAAAAGAAAGGAGCTTCACTTTCCATCTGGTGATCTTGCGATTCATCTTCTCGACAAGGTATTCAAAGTTCGCTAATTTAGTTCTGCCATATACTATAGGAATGCCAAGGTAAGAGATGCCTCCTTCCGCATTTCGAACTTTAAGAGACTCGGCCGTGTCCTCCATCACTACTTGTGCAATCCCTGTAGTGAGGCAGCAAGATTTTGATCTGTTCACGTATTGCCCGGTCGCTAGCTCGTAATGATGCATGATACAATTGACAAAGGTGATGGATGCAAGATCAGCATTGAAGAAGATTATGATATCATCAGCATAAAGCAAAATAGGCGGGGCTGCACCATGCCCTCTAGTGCTAAATCGGCTAATGTTTCCTGTACTGACTGCCCAGTGCATCTTGTTGGCAAGGATCTCTTCGAAAATGATAAAAAGGAAAGGAGAAAGAGAATTTCCCTGTTTGAGCCCCTTGTATATCTGAAAAAAACATGCTGAATGATCCCCTAAAGTGACGCTGGCCCATGTCCCTACGAAAGGTTTGAGATACAGGTTGATAACTTCAGGAAGGAATCTAAACTTGCTCATTATCTTCCGCAAAACCTCCCAATCAACACGATCGTAGGCTTTCTGCATATCATACTTGAGAATCACGTTGTGGTAGTTGTCCCCTTGTTTGAGGTCATGTGCAAGCTCTTTGGTAAGCCTAATGTGATGCACGATGTCCCTGCCAGGGACATAGGCACCTTGCGTGTCGGAGACAACCTTGGATATTAAGGATCTCAATCTATGGCTGATGATACTGGCAAGAATCCTAAGAGTCACGTTCTCAATAGAGACGTGTCTGAAGTCAGACGCTAAATTGACCGGTTGATCAACCTTGGGCAGCAAGACAATCTGGAAACACATCAAGATCCTGTGAGATAATCCGTTCTTGAAGAAATCTCTTGCAACTTCCAGGAAATCCACTTTCACTATGTCCCATGCAGCAAGAAAAAACTTGACAGTGAAACCATCAGGTCTGGGCATAGATGAAGAATTCATCTCCTTTATGGACGAGACAATCTCTTATTCAGAGGGAGTAGAGGACAGCATGATATTATCATTCGAATCTAACTTTGTGGGAATATCATCAAGGAACTCAGTTAGAAGTTCATCGTCGGTGCCACTTGGAGGTAAAAACAGATTTTCTAAAAAATCGGAAGCAGCACGCACCATCTCCAGGGGCTCCTCAATCACCGTGTTGTCTGGGAGGACAATCATCGGAGGTATCCTTTTCTGTCTCTTAATCTTCACCACGGAATGATAGAACGCAGTGTTCCTGTCACCATCATCAAGCCAAGACACCCTGGATTTCTCTTTCCATAAGGCCTCCTCCAAATCTAGAATCTCCTGCAGCTCACTCTCTGCTTGTATAAGAGAAGCTTCATTCAGTGGCAATGGATTCTCGTCGAATTCAATCTGGGTAACATTAATGATGTCCTCAAGGTCTTTCTTGCGCTGCGAGATAAGCCCAAATGTGTCTCTACTCCAGGTCTTTAAAGCTTGCCTGACCTGCTTAAGCTTGGTAAACAAAACATATGAAGGTTGGCCAGCACAAGGTAAGCTCCACGCGTTCCTGATAATGTTCATGCAATCGGGGTGGTCCAGCCAAGTCGCCTGGAAGGAAAAGGGGGGACAGGTCCTGTTGATCCGCACATCACCAACTCGGACCAGCAGCGGGCAATGGTCAGACACCCTATACCTGGTAAGGTGTGTGATTCTAGTGCTGGGTAGATCTTGAAACCAATTGCCATTGATGAGAACTCTATCTAGATGTTCCCAAACCGTTGGAGTGTGCAATTGTTTGTTCACCCATGTATACCTGCTCCCATCAAAACCAACCTCCCGAAGGTCGATGTCAGCTATGAGGTTGTTGAAGTCTAACATGGCTTGGAAGTCAGGTGTGGTACCTCCGCGCTTCTCCTCAACATTTCTAACAACATTGAAGTCGCCAGAAATTTGCCATCTGTGCTCGCCCACTTCATGGGCCATGGATAAAAGAGACTCCCATAAGCTTCTACGTTCTGTGATCTCAGAACTGGCGTAGACTGCGGTGATGAAGAAGGTCTCGCCGGAAGCCTCGGTATAGCAGATAGTGATATGTTGTCTCGTCTGCCTAAAAACAGTCGGGCTCAGCACGGAGTCACAAAATACCCACACTTTGTCGTCATCATCGCTATTATCACAGACCCAATCTAGCTTGACTATGTCGAGCAATTCATCGGCGCGAAAAGCATGGAGGAAGGGCTAAAAAATCCCAACTATGACAGGTTTGTGCAAGTTGCACAATCTGGCCAAGACTCTTCTGGTTCTACTATTCGTAGCTCCTCGAATGTTCCAAAACATGTGTTTTTGTCGATTCATAACAGAAATCAAAAACCGCATGGCCTCAGAAACGCATGACGGCAACTACTGACTCCGCCTCCGCGGTGGAGAACCCTCTCTTGCGTCATCATATCCTTCATCCCAGAGCGCATCATCTCCTTCAGAAAACCATCTCTCATCATGATGAAACAAAGGGCGTTGACGTGTGAACTGCGTCCTGGAGCTGATTCTGTCTCAGTTCCGATTTGATATGCTTGCATTTCTCCGTCAGCGTCCATATGGTTTGAGGCTCGTACTCGCGAAGGATATGAAGTCCTCCAGACGGCGATGCGGTAGGCACGATCTGACCCCCTCCTCGTTAAGCACCGTTCTGCCGGATGGCGAGCTAGTGTTTTCTCCATACTCCTCATTTATGATTCTGTCATTTTCTATGAGGTGCATTGTGCTACACACCTGAACCGTGGCTTGAGTAATAGGTTCAGGCACTAGAGAAGAAGGTGTTCCTTGGTCCACCCTTGCAAATTGCTCAGTCGTCCTGAAATCTATCGCCTCAGGTGGTATCTCTAGTTCTCGACCTACCTCCGTGATAGTAAACGCGTTCTCCCCCAGTGGAGCTCTGGAAACAACGTGCAACTTGACATCTGACCTCTGATCTGTGTGGGTAAGTGATATGTACTGCGGTATATCCTCTGAGAAAGCTTCAACCAGGACGAGAAAGCCAGATAGATCATTCTGTGCACGCTGCCAGCATGAAATGAATAATAGCTTGCCGAAAGAACTAGCGATGCTTTCAAAGGATCCTCTATCTCTGTAAGCAATTGGCATGTCAGTAATCCAGAACCAAATCGCTTCCTTCCGTGATGCCGCTACGACGTCATTCATGGAGGATATGTGAATGTGCTTCTCGCCATAGGTTATGCTGCCTTTGCCAATCTCCATCATAGCTTCTTCCTCAGATGCAAAGAAAGTGACCGCTTTCCTGTTCGAGAACCTGTAGATGTCAACAGCGTTATCCCAATATAATATCTGAGATGTTTTCCGAGGTCTTCCCAAGCGATCCCCCTCGGCCATGTGATCCCTACAACACATCATAGGGAATCAACTCTCTTGTTCCTATCGTAAACATCGGAGGCAAGCTCTACAGATAGCCTTTTTGGTATGTGCTGAGGGGCACCCCTCGCCGGGTTTCCCACCGGTAGACTCGGGAAGATTGTTCTGTTGTTCAGATCAGGTGGAAGTGCAGGTCTCGGTCTATTGTGGCATCACTTGGCTATGTGCCCAGGTGTGCGGCACACATAGAAGACCTTGGGTGCCAAACATTGAGATTGCCAATGTCCCCGCTTCATGCACCTGAAGCAAGCGTCATGCGGGATTCCATATAGGGGAGCCTTCCATGTGCTACAATCTCTGTTGTCCCGCGTATGCCTTCATCCATGTTGCTCATCATCGACCGATGGTTCCATCGTCGTCTCTCCGCGATCAACGACCTCGTCCATCGGATGTGCGGGTTGATCGAAAATCCGGTGGATGTCGGGGATCACCACGTCCGCTCCAACTGATCCAAACGCGAACGCGTTTCTGTGAGCTCTGACGGCGCCTTGCACCCGGCGACCTTGTAAATTTCTGATGGGGCCACGATGCATGCCCGATAACACCGATTCACGTCGTAGGCTACCTTGGACCGATGCAGCGAAGCGGTTGCAGGTGGACCCCGGCAGGCGGGATGCCTAACCGGAGGTGAGCGCTGGCGCCGCCGCTGGTAACCGACGACCTCACACCCGATCGCTCGAGCACTTCATTATATTTACTGATGATCTCAGTTGATATTGGGTTTGTATTTGGTGATATACAAACATGAATCTCTTGAAATGTTCAAGGAGATTATGAATGAAGTATAAGTTTGATAAAAGTATTAAGAAACTTTGATATGATCAAATGGTGAAATACTTAAAATCAATAGTTTGAGGACCTTCTGGATAGACTGTGATAGTGTATCACAAGTGAAATCAACCTGTAACATGATGATGCATCAAAAATAAGGAATTACATCTTGATGGATCATGATGTAATTATCATTTAATCTAATCATCTAGTCTCCTCATGTGTATAGAATTTACACTAAAACAATGTACCATCTAAAATGGTTTAAAAGACATCATATGAGATATGATATGGCAATGTCCCAATATGTCTTAAGGCCTATATAAAGAAACATGTTTCTTAAAAGGTTTATCCACAAACCATAAATTTGAATACTACCTTTAACCCTAATCCGACAACAAAATTTTTGTTGCTAGGATAACTGAGTTCCAAAAGAATCATTGGGAGTAAAAGTAGTACTCGAAAGGTTCGAGGTCAACAAGGAGGTACAACAGAATAAAGAGAATCACAAATTGTTGTGGAATCTCAAGTCCTAATCTAACACAGAACCTCATAAGTTATAGTAAAATACATTTGAGATTGATAGATTATGAATCCAACAACTCAGATAGGTTGGTCATAAGATGATGAGCGAACAAATAAACTAGAAGCTATTGAGATCTAAAATCTAAGAAATGGCTTAAATCCATTATGGAGTCATGTTCACTAATAAGGTATGACCTTGGTAGTACCACCTAAAGGGGTAAGACCAATAAGGTGTAGTTGGTTTTTCATTGCAAAGACCAACATGGATAATCTAAAAGGATAGATTGGTTGCAATAGTTTTCAAATCATTTGAAATTGTTGAACATGAAGAAATTTAATCATCGATTGTCATGCTTGTTGGTGCAGCTAGCATAGACTATGAGATTTGGCATATGAATCTTAAAACGACATTCCTTAAAAAGGAATATATGAAAGGATGTGTACCTGTAACAACCTAAAGGTTTTATAACTTTGTGAATGCAAATAAGGTCTTTAAGATACAAAGTTCAATCTAAGAAATTGAAACAACCATCTCAGAGATGGGATCTTTTAACTTGCCAAGATAGTCAAAGAGTTTGACTTTAGCCAAGATAAAATATGAAATTACATGATTACAAAAGATTTAACATGAGCATATATGAATGCTCCATATATTGATGGGGGGATAACATCTCAATACTGTAAACATTGAGACATGGCATGGAAAAACACCTTCAACAATGAAGGATTAGGTGAAACATCTTATGTGATAGGAATTTAAATCTATAGAGATAGTTCTTGAAAGTTTTGTGACCTAAAATGAGAACATACAATAGCAAGATGCTAAAAGAGTTTGACATGAAGGATTCTTGAGAGAGAATATGTCCATTTTATATGGGATTAGATTCTCAGTAACCCATATTATGATTCTTATGAAGAATGGAAATACATTGAGTAAGATGCCATATGCACTAGAAATTGGATATGTCATGTATGCTATGTAATGCACTCATCCCATAGTCTTGTATGTATTGGACATGACAAGATGGTATTATATTCCAATGAGGGTCATTGGGATGTCATTTAAGGATATCTATTAGATCTTTAGAAGCACTAAAGGATTTGTTGGTAGATTATAGCAACAAGGAAGAGTTGGGTGTAAGGGGTTACACCGATGAAAGTTTTTGGAATGACAGAGAATGATCACAATATTAAAAGTTGTGTGTTTGATTTTAAGAAAAGAGTTGTAAGTTCGAAGAATTCCAAAATACAGACTATTAATTCAATACAATAGAAATTGATTATCCTAATGTTATGAACACCAGAGTGGATGCTATATGGATCTAGAAGTTCATATGGATGAACTTGAAGACGTTCCAACCATTAATGACTATTAGAAATACTGTGACAGCAATGGAGCTACCAGTTAGGCAAGTAATATCAGATAACATATTACAACAATTTTATCTCACAATGAAGATATGAGAAACATGCAATATAGAGACTAGTATCAAAGTTTTACTAACCCACTGGATTAGAACTTGCACAACAAAAACATGATGGACATTATTAGATCATCAAGAATATGATTCGTAGGTGATTGGCTCTAAGTGCAAGTGGGAGTTTGTTAGTATGTATGCCCAAAGAGCTAATCATATGATGATTGTGATGGCATATTACATAAAGCATTTTATTATTAATGATAAAGGCAAGCTTCCAACTCATTTTGTTTCACTTAGTTATGAGATGATGAGGAAACATAATGAATGTATAAAGAATGATATTACTTAATGACATATGTCTTCAAGTACGTGACTTGAATAATGAGATCATACATATGTTAAGAGTATGTACGTTCTTATCATGTCCCTGTTCAGATGTTACTATGAAAGGTAGATAGACAATAGTAACACTTAAGACTAGAGTGTATGTTGGTTGATGAGAGAATCACATTAGTAATGATATATTATATCAAACCAAGCACATAGGTACTTGTTAGAGAACAATATATCAGACAAACCCATCTTGAGAGTGACACAAGGAAACCCTAAATGTTGGTCATAGTCATCTCTCACAGTGAAGGTGGTGATTGTGATTCTTAGATCTAAAGTCACCACACTCATCACATGTTGTTCGGTATACTTTGACATCATCCAACGTAATCCTGAATAAGGATCGCCATAATAGTGATGATTGGGTAGATGTGATACATGGGGATTGACTGTAAGTGATGTATATGGGATTTTTCCCTCCTACTAGAGTTTGATATCCTAGGCACTTGATGAGCGAGATTGAGAAACGTATGTTCATGCACATGTGAATCAATTTATGATATTGATGTCACATATATCTCAGACAGTCTACTCTAGGTTCAAGGAATATGGATTGAACATTGAGAGGATGATCATTCCATGCCTTGTGCTCTTTCTGGATATCTGAGATAAAGGAATTAGACAATCACTGCAACACCTACACAGATTGTAGGTTGAAGTTGTTCTCCAACTTTCCATTCACTTGGGTAGCATTGACGTGTGACCAAGCACCATTCTTTGCTCGTGGTGTCATAAATTAGTTATGGACATTTATTGCCAACGTGACATGGTACATATAGGGTCACACACATAGGAATTCTCCTAGAAGAGGAGTTTAATTATGAATGATAATTGAATTGATTACTAAAGTATTTAGGTATTCAATTTGAGCAACAAATAAGCTGACTTGACTCTCAATTGGTCAGATCCTGTGATGAAATGACCAATTGAAATATTAGGTTGATTAGAAACTGAATTGGTGGAGTTCTGTCTGAACTAGGGAGTGAAATGAATAGTTCACTTAGTGAACCGATCGGATCAGGTCGTGAGTCGGCCGACTTGTAGGGCGAGATGCTCGATTTGTACAAAAATTGAATTGCATCAAGGATTAGTGTTGATTTCATGTTGTGAATTAGTTGGATTCGAATTGCCAATTCATGCGATTGGGACATGGTGAAACGACTGGTTCATTGAGTGAACCGACTGGCTCACATGTGAACTGATCGGCTCGCCACTCTCAGGTCGTGAAAATGCATGATCTTCCGGTCCCTTCCACTCCAACACAGACTGGGAACCATGACCCTAACCCCTCCTATATATAGAGGGGTAATGGGGGCTTCTCAAACACATCAATTGCCTCTTACAATTGTTTGTCTTCTCTAGTTGTGGTAACCAAGAGAACCTGAGCAAGTCATACCCAATAGAGGGAGGGATAGCAATGGAGAACAATTGTGGGAGAGCAAGTTGGTGACTAGTATACCAACGAGAGGGACAAACCTTTTTGTCCATTCTAGTAGAACGACGGGAGTTATAGGTGGTCTGTGTGGATTATCATAGAGGCAAGGTGGCCTTTTCCCGTCATTAGGAGGGTAACGTCAACCTGCAGTCCATGGAGGAGTTGGTGAAAATGTCATTTGAGTCTGCTGTCCGTGGTGGAGACCAGGAGCTGTTGTAGATGAGTCCCAGTGCAACTAGGAGGGCACAACTACTGCAACAAGTTATATTTGCTGGTCTTACTCTAGGACCAGGTATGAACTCATTAAACCATCCTTTCCATTACATAGTTTTTTATACGATCTTGTTATTCTGGGAAATATGCATAGATATTTTTTTGTTTCTGCTACCTATTCTGTGCCCATATATCCCAATGATTAGTTATTAGTTTAACTAATTGTTGCTTTTCTAAATGAATTTGTTTTCTATTTTGCATAAAAGAGCAGTCGTGTGATAGTGTGGGGGCATGAGAGGGCTATAAATACATTTTTGGTCATTAGAGTTAATTACAACTTTAGAATATCAATGACTGTTGTTTGTGTCTGAGAAACACTAATCCCAATTTTGTCCTTCTATTGTTGCGTCTCCCAAACTTCCTTGTGGAGATTTTTCACCATTACAAAACAAGTTCATAACTCCACCTATGTTTTCATACATTTTGTACAAATGTACGTACCCGATCCCAAGCCCGGGTAAAGGAGGATGGTTGGTGGTAGGTTGACAGCCAGCCATAAAAACTTTGTCACTCTTCATATGACATGGATCCTTATAAAAAATTCATTGGAGCATCCCTACCCAGCGACATGCTGCATCAACACCCAGGTGCGGTGATAAATATGCAAGGGGTTTTGACACAATGATGCCCAGTTTTGTTGAAGCACAAACAAAGGTTTCAACATCTTGGATGGGTGTGGGTAAAGAAGTTATTCCCGCTGCATCATTGCCCAGATGCAGTGAAAAATGCGCAAGGGTTTCCAAATCATGGACGGGTGTGGGTAAAGAATCTAGTCCCATCGCATCATTGCCCGAATGTGGTGAAAAATGTGCAACGACAACATTTTCGATGAAGGCAGGTAAAGAAGAAAGTTCAAGAAAAAAGGATTAGAGTTGGATCTTAGAATATTGGCACTTTGACAGGGAAATCATTGGAGATAGTGGATACCATGATGAGAAGAAAATTCAATATAGCTTGCTTGTAGGAAACCAAGTGGATAGGGGAACGTTGTAGAGAGATTGGAGACCGAATACAAAATTTGGTATACAAGTATTGACAAACATAAAAATGGTGTAGGTGTTATTATTGATAAGATGTTGAAGGATGATGTTGTCAAGAACACACGGATGGGCGATAGAATCATAGCTATCAAGTTAGTTCTTGAGGGAAATATTTTTAACATTATTAGCGATTATGCCCCCAAGTTGGCCTTAGTGAGGATGCTAAGAAGGATATTTTGGGTTGGCATGGGTGAATTGATGCAAGGAATACCAACAGAGGACAAAATTATTATTGGGAGTGATTTAAATGGCCATGTGGGGAGTAGCAATACTGGATATGAGAGAGTTCATGGTGGTTTTAGATATGGTAGTAGAAACGGAGAAGGAGAGAGGATATTAGATTTTGTAGTTGCATATGATATGATTTGGGTAAATACCCATTTCAAGAAAAGAGAATCTGATAAGATTACTTTCAAGAGTGGGCACAATCGTAGCCAAATTGATTACCTCCTTACGAGTCGGGTGGATCGTAATATATGCAAGGATTGTAAAGTGATTCCTGGCGAAGAACTCACGACCCAACATAGGTTGGTGGTTTTGGATATTAACATGAAGATCAATGAAGGCAAGCATAACAGAAACCAAGATAGCAGGATCAAGTGGTAGAATATTAATGGAGAAAAGAAATTGACTTTTCATGATAAACTCATCAAGGAGGGAACTTAGAACTTGGAGTCTGATGTTAACACTATGTGGCATAACATAAGCTCCTACATAACAAAAATTTCCAAAGAGGTTTTGAGGGAGTTCAAAGGTT
The DNA here is from genome assembly GCA_963693085.1 of Alisma plantago-aquatica. Taxonomy (NCBI): domain Eukaryota; kingdom Viridiplantae; phylum Streptophyta; class Magnoliopsida; order Alismatales; family Alismataceae; genus Alisma; species Alisma plantago-aquatica. Next base: position 1,416,867,076 of record OY856410.1, on the reverse strand, counting down.
GTGGGTCTCCACAAAAAGAGACTTGGTGGTGCAATGATGAAGTATGGAAGGCTATTAAACTAAAAAGGGAGATCTATAGGATCTTGCCCAAATCTCGAGATGATGCAACATTCCAAAGATACAAGCAAGAAAAGAAAGAAGCTAAAAAGGTTGTTCAGGAGGAAAGGTCTAGATAATTTTATGATATTAAAAAGAAGTTGGACACAAGAGAAGGGGAAAAAATTTATATAAAATGGCTCATATAAGAGAAAGGAAAGGAAGAGACTTGGGTCAAGTAAAATGCATCAAGAGTGAAGATGGTAGAGTGTTGGTGAAGGATGATGATATCAAGAACTAGTGTAAAAATTACTCCCATAAGCTTTTCAATGCAGATACTGCAAATAATATTCGAGACTTGTGTGACATGAATACAAGAAATATAATTTTCACATGACGAGTTTCACCATTTGAGGTCAAGAATTCTTTAAAAAGGATTAAAATAAGAAAGGCATGCGGACCAAATGGTATTCCCATTGATGTATGGAAGAGTATGGGGAATGAAGGAGTTATGTGGTTAACAAAGTTCTTTAACAAGATCATGAAGACCAAGAAGATGCCAGATGAGTGGAGAAATAGTACAATATTCCCCATCTACAAGAATAAAGGTGATGTTCATAGCTGCACAAACTACAGAGGTATTGAGTTGATGAGCCAAACAATGAAGTTTTGACATAGGATTATTGAACATAGACTAAGATCTATAATGCAGATATCAAACAACCAATTTGGTTTCATGCCTGGAAGATCAACATTAGATGTTATTTTTCTAATAAGGAGGCTTGTGGATAAGTATAGAGAAAGCAAAAGAGATCTTCATATGGTGTTTATTGATTTTGAAAAGGCTTATGATTGAGTACCCAGAGAAGTGTTGTGGATGGTTTTGAAGAAAAGGGTGTGTCAATCCAATACATTGACTAGATCAAAGACATGTATGATAGCTCTACTACAAGTGTGAAGACTCCTAGAGGAGAGACACCAACTTTCCCTCTCACAGTTGGGGTACACCAATGATCCACACTCATCCCATATCTGTTCATTCTTTTTATGGATGAGTTGAAAAAAAATATTCAGGATGATATTCCTTGGTATATGTTATTTATTGATGATATTTTTTTGATTGACAAAACTAAAGATGGATTGAATGATAAAGTTGAAAATTGGAGAAAGGCATTGGAATCAAATGGATTGATGATTAGTAGGAGCAAAATTGAGTATATGCATTGCAAATTCAGCCAATCTCACAGTGTGAATGACGGAGCCAAGTTGGATGGAGTAGATATGCCAAAATGTGATAAATTCCATTACTTGGGTTCTATTATTCAAATAGATGGGGATGTCCAAAATTAAATTTGTCACAGGATCACTACATGATGGTTGAAATGGAGGAGTGCAAATAGAGTACTATGTAATCAGAAGATCCCTCTCAGGTTTAAAAGCAAGTTTTATAGAACAACTATACAGTCAGCCATGCTCTATGGGAGTGAATGTTGGGCATTGAAGAAACAAGGTCTCAACAAGATGAACATGGATGAAATGTGTATGTTGTGATGGATTTGTGGGATGTCAAGAAAAGATTTCTTGAGAAATGACTACATCAGGAATAAAGTGAGGGTGGTGAGCATTGAGGACAAGTTGCACGAGGGCCGACTCAAATGGTACAGGCATGTGCAACGTAGACTGACTAATGCACCTATATGAATTAATGCTATTGACTCAAGAAAAATAAATAGAAAAAGAGGAAGGCCTAAATTAACATTGGATGAGCTTATAAAGAGAGATTTTGAATCTCTGCATATCAACCAAGATATGGCCAATGATAGAGCTGAATGGAAACAAAGGATCCATGTATCTGACCCCAACATCGTTGGGACTGAGGCGTAGATGATGATGATGACAAATATAGTTCATCCTTCCTCTCTCAGATGTGCAATTTATGTGGGTGGTAGTACCTATGATTGATGGGATACACTGGTAGTGCAAACTATTCGTTGCTAACACCAGAGCGAGACGCCTTCCTACTACAGGTTCATGACCAGATTGACTAGAAGAATGATGCTTATCTAGGAGGATTGTAAGCCGTTGATTTCTTTAGGTATTACATTCATTGTTCAACGAATGATTTGTTCTGACTTCCTAAGTTTATTTTTGTTCTCTATCTCTATTTATTCTACATGTTTCTTATCAGGATTTCTTTTGAACTTGTTAAGTTAACTGCAACTGTTGCTACTACATGTAACTACATAATATTTATAACAAATAGTCTTAAAGAAATCAATTCACTTTATTTAGAATGATGAACCATGGTTTTGGAACTAAAATTGAAACGTCAAATATGTCTAAAAATTTTACGTGTATGAATTTTTCCCATTGGCAAAGTTGGGTGCAAATTTGGCTGAATATGGTGAGTTGTGATCATTTTTAGATGAAGATGAACTCAAAACAGACGAAATAGTTATTGATAATGCTAGATTAATTACAAATTATAAGAAGTGTGATAAGACATGTCAAGGGTTAATTTTATATGCTATAAATAATAAACTGTGTGATTCTTACTCTAAGCTGCATGTTACTACTATCAAGGTTTTATTTTTGGGAGGAGGAGTTAGACAATAATTATAATATGGAAAATCAAGATGCTTAAAGTGCAGTGTGACACCCTTTGTCGTACAAAGTGAAATTACTCAAAACAAAATGTAGAATTAACATGAAAAAACACATTACCACGATACAAGGTAAATTAAAACTAATTTAATAACCAGACATCAAGCTGAACTCATCATGCCCGAAGTCATAAACTAGAGCCACTTGTATTTCATTCATATTAAAAGATGTTACTAACATAGTTCACTGGCTAACTATCCACAACCTATTACATGTGACAACTTGTTCACGTACACAAATCACCTTTGTACCATAATCATATAGATTCAAAAACTCAAAGTGATGTACAACGTCTATAAACACTCCCAAGGACCTGAGTGTACATGGACGACACATATGACTCTATTACTAGACACTAAATGTATATCCATGATCCAAAAGCTACACTCCTCAAGATATTTTCCTTAGCAACACGATCTCTATCCCAACAACTACATCCACTTAAAAGATTGTGGTACCCATAGGGTGAGACCAAACATCCCAGCGAGAGTTATAACTCTCCACCAACATCTATTAAAAGCACAAATAACTAAAATAGGAGAGTATACTATTAACTAATAGGCAAATTGACTAAATGATATAAGAAGAGTAATTAACACTGTTTAAGTAGTTCAAGTAACTATGACTGAGAAGTAGAAAAGTCTATGCTTTTAAAAAGAAATATGAAAAACATGTATGATTGTTATGAAATCAACAATATAAGAAATAAGGAAAAGATTCATCCAATGTTATCTATTTGTGCCTAACCAAATACACTACATGGCTGTATTACATCTTTTATTAATGCCTTGAGGATTTGAGTCAAACAACCCAAATACAACCGAACACTACTAAGTCAAAATTGTTGCCATACAAGGTCCATGGAAGAGCCGAATCCACAACCTCACCAAAAGCCTCTTGGTCAATACAAGAGTGAAAGTGACATATAGTCATCTAAGGTATTAGTTCAGGCATGGCTATCCATATAACAACCTATCCCACCTTAGTACAAGTCACAACGCTAGTGAATTCAGTTACGACCTGTAACTTCCACAGTATGACCCACATCCAATCTTGTGAAACCATATGAGAAACATATCACTGAGCTACGGCGTGCAATCACACTCCTATCAGGGTATGGCCCACAACCAATCCTATGAATGCATATACTCAACATCATATGACTTCAAACTTCCTATAAGGGAAAGCTCTTTTCAACATCCAGCAAGTGCTGACACTGAGATGGATCTATGGCACATGGCAGAACTACATGATTAGTTCCACTTGATTAGTTAAGTCCATTTAATTGTCTTTTAACATCAATCAAGTTACAACATATAAAATCATAACAAAATCTACAAAGATAAGGGCATGATACACTTCCATAAGATATAAACGTATGAGGTATGAGCTTGTCACACTATCATCACATGATACCTATACTAATGTCATTCACCACATCATCAACAAGGCCACATATTAGGGGATACCATTCCCTCAAGCCATCTCATTTTATGCAACAAGTCAATGCCAGGTCATAGGACCCATCACATTATTCCTATGTCATAAGTGCCTTAACATGCCTCACATGGGCATATTCAACCTGTGTCATATCATAATCACACTAGCATGTACTAGCTATGATTACCAAGCTCATAACACATGCATGGTCAGAAATTGACAAGCAAGAGAGAGATAACTACATAACATCATAATCCTTTCATGATAGATAAACAAGCAAGATCATTATTCATTATTAGGGTTAGGGTTTCCTATTAGTTGATTAGAGTTTACAAGACTAGGTTCAACCATCAATCCTAGAGCCATCACCTTCCATCATCTTAGGGTGTGTGAGGATTAGTAAACATCATTAGAGTTGATTAGATAACAATCTAAATAGTATTATAAATGGCTTATGTATTATTCATGTGTGAATATCATTAAGGGTTCACATGTTCTTCTCATCCACCTACCACCACCTTATGTTGACCACATAACCACATAGGCTACGACCACCCACCATGGTCCATGTCACAACCTCCACCCTCTAGGTCATCTCGTGCCCGTGACACCTATGGTTAGGGATAAGCATCATTACTCGTTCATGACTATGTTGTTAACCAACATCACTAAGTATTATCATTGTTCATATATATACATGTACCTATCCCACTATAATGCACATATGTAACACCTTCCATGCATCATGTATGTATGTCAACTATTCATCACATATGTGTTACAACTACATTAAAACAGATGTCTCAACCATAACACATCTGCATGTGGTCATAACCCTAAAACCCTCCACATAGTCGCAACCACAACACTCCCTCACTCTGGTTGCGACCGTGACACGTCATTGCCTGGTCATGAACGTAACATACACTAGCTAGGTGTCTCGACCGACATTCATATCAAGGTATCACAACCAGCCAACAACATGGCTTCTCGACCATCAACCACCCAGCAACATTGCGACCCAGACCCTAAAGTAGCGTCGTGACAAAATCACAATGGAGCGTCACCACTGAAATAGGAAAAGGCATTCTAATAAGAACCATAGTTAGGCATTTCAACCAAGCATTGCAAACAAACATTACGGTTGTATCTAAACAATGTGTCATGACCCAAATCAAACACAAAGCATGGATGTCTCGATCCCAACACTATACATGAGTGTATGTCTCGACCCAAAACACCAAGAACACCTATGTCTCAGTCAAGACAAGGTAAAAAGGTAAGAACACCAAGCTCACCAAGCTCAAAACTCATGGATCCAAGGCCATCAAACCCTAAAATGAGAACCAAGGTGATCATCTAGAAACAACATTAGAAAAGAGAAAACTGAACCTTAATACATGAGGAAAAATCCAACACTCTAAGGTAATCATAAGGACCAATCTTAAGTCATGGTGATAAAACCAAAGCTTAGGTTTCATGTATCAAGATCTCCCTAATCAACACATAACATTTCGAACACATGAATTTAGGGCTTAAGAAAAAGAGTAATATTCGTGCAAACACTTCAAAGTATTGAACCCTAAATTCATGATAACATCATCTTACTCATTAACATCATATGTGGAGACGAAAATGGAAGGTTACACCATAAGAAAAGTATTGTTGCCAAGGGGGAAACTTCATATTAAAACATTCATCAAAACCCTAAAACATGTGGCATGAAATCCTCACAAAAGATTCTTAATCAAGAGAGATAAACCATGTTTGACAACACCAAATTAGGACCTAAACCTCATAGGACATCAAGACACTCGTCCATCATGCGTGTGATAAAAAACAAGATCATGACCTAAGAGATATACTGACATAACATATCGCTCTCCAAAATTAAGTTCCTTATATTAGGATTTCATATTTTAAGCATATGAAGCATGATAACTTTTATTATTCAAGCTCTAAGTCATGATATAATCTATTAGCACATTAAGGGTACGTTCTAGAAAGAGAAACACCAACATACAAATCAGATTAAGAGTAATAATAATAGAGGGTAGAAAGTTATAAAACATGCCTTAAGAAGCTCAATCATCAAGGGTCCAAACCCCAAGATCAAGGGCTCCAATCACACGATCCAAAGGTTGAAGAAGCTCCACTGAAGGCTCCTCTTTCTGCCACAAAATCACCTCAAAAAGGAGAAGACACCATGGTCAAAGTTTGCTCAATAAAAGGGCATGAAAGAACCCTAGGTTAAACCCAAAGAAAGAAGGGAAGAGAAGGGAGAAGAAACTTCCTCTCACTTGGGTCTACCTTGTCAAAACATGGCCTATGACCCTTTTGATGAGGGGTTCACTTCTCAAGAACGACCACCATGGAGAATCCATGGTATAGGACCGAGTAAAGAGAGGAAGATGGGGTAGGGGATTCAAAGAAATTCCATCATAGAAGAGGAAACACTTACCAATGTTGAAGATGACCAAAAGTCACCACAATCACCACATGCAAGGGAAGTTCGGCCACCAAGAGCTTCCAAGATCAGTCCTTCTTGCTCCTCAAGGTTCCAAGGATAAACAAGAGAGGGTGAGGAAGAAAGAGGGTTGAAGATTCACTTACAAGTAGAAGAAAGGGTTTATATACCAACAGAGGAGGGAGGTAGGGTGAAGATGATGTATCAACACCCTAAAACACTAAGGAGACACCTTTCCACTCAAGAAACCAACATGCAACCACATGCAACCGCCTTAGCCATACATGCATAAGAGGGTGATACACTCTAGGTTGGGTCTTGACCTACTTGGGTCACTCAACACACATGGTCGCGGTCGTGACCATCACATGGTCGAGACAAAGCACCAAAGCACACCATGGTCGAGACAAAAGAGACACCAACACACTTAGGTCGAGACACTTCACTAGAAGATAACTATCTCGACCCAAGACAACCCACATCCATCTTGGTAGAGACAAAACCAATCAAGGGAGGTGTCTCAGTCGTGGCACTCCCCAAACACTCCCTCAGGGGCTAGACAAAGGTCACCACTCTCAACAAGGTGCACAAGGTCAAGGTACATCAAAACCCTAGAAACCTTGATCACTGCTAGTGATGTCATCACTCATTTAAGGCTCAACCAAGGCACCCCAAAGAACCACTCTCTCTAATGAATCCAAAAGAGAGAAGGAACATTCTAGAGGTTAAAATTTGCATAGCAACCTCCTATTTTAGGTAAATCACAATTTTGACCAAAACTAGCACATAATGCAAAAACAACATCCAGACAAGTTCAAACTAGAAACTTAAGCTCTCCACAAGGTCCAAAACCATATCAAAGGATTAGAGCAAGGTTCTATTCACATGATTAAACCAAAGAAAATAGGGTTACCCCCAAAACTTAGGTCAGGAGTCTTACAAGCCATAAACCCCTAATAGGGATTGCATCCCCGAAATCATAAGCAAAAAGAGATGAGTACTTCCTATACATCTCTTCCTCAAGATCCCATGTAACTTTTGCTATACCATGATGATGTCATAGGACTTGTGGGTTATGGGCCTACCACACTTCTACTGTGCTACTCTGATATGTTGACTAATTCCTTTTCTTTATTTAATATCAGAGTACAACCTCATAGACCCCTTCTTCTCTTCACGAACTGAACAGATACATAACAAAGAGATGTATTCAGACTGATGAACTCTTTCCCAAGTAGATCTTGCAACTATATATTCAACTTTGTCATCTCTGCTAGTACCATTCTATATGGTGGATAAACCCCTAACATATGGTGTTTGTACTATAGGTTGGACGTTGATAAGCAAATTTTTCTCAAAAGTTACTCCTTCTAGGAGACAAAACACTTAGGAGATTGCCTGAGAACTATCATCAACTCACAGACACTTGGTATTTCCTAGATACTAGGACTCCTCACATTGGAATCCATCATGTGTGTCGAAACACATCACATCCATGTCCCATCAATCCTATCAGCTGCCCTTTCCAACATCAAAAACATTGAAAAGGTCATCCTATCATCTTGGAAGATCTATGAAACACCATCATACACAAACGTAAACATCTTGGAACTACATTCCAAGATCACTTGATACTTCTCAAAGTATCCATCACCAGGGTCACATCAAAACTAAACACAACAAATCACATAAGGTTCACTTGACTATCACAAAGGAATACAAAGGGACTATAATTCCCTTGACATCACAACACCACCCAGGGATTGCCACAAGGGGGAGGGATTATTAACTTTCTTTTGTTATTATGCAGTTTTACAACTTCTTTACATGTCATTTTACCTTTTTCACCTTGGCTTCCTTGCTTGTAGCATAGGAATTATAGGTTAAAGCATCTCATTACTTCTTTTCTGGTTATTGTTCAACATTCTCATGGATATTTTCTTGTTTTATCGCATTCCCAACATGCATGTCCACCTAATAGATTGTGGAACCCACAAGGTGAGATGAAATGTCCCAGTGAGAGTTATAACTCTCCGCCAACATCTATTAAAAGCATAGATAACTAAAACAAGAGATTATACTATTAAAAGATAGGTAGATTCATCTAAATAATATAAGAAGAGTAATTAACACCGTTTAAGTATTTCAAGTATCTACAACTGAGCAATAGAATATTTTGTGCTTTAAAAAGGAATATGAAGAACATGTATGACTGTTATGAAATAAACAATATAAGAAACAAGGCAAATGATCATCCAATGTTACCTGTATTTGTCCCTAACCAAATACACTAGACGACTGTATTACATCTTTTGTTAATGCCCTAAGGATTTGAGTCATACCAACAAATCTAACCGACCACTACTGAGTCAAAATAGGTGCCATACAAGGTCCATGGAAGAGTCGGAATCCACGACCTCACCAAAATCCTCTTGGTCAATACAAGAATGAAAGTGACATATACTCATCTGAGGGATTGAATCATGCATGGCCATCCGTATAACAACCTAGCCCACCTTGGTACATGTCACAGTGCTAGTGAATTGAGTTTTGGCCCGTAGCCACACTCCTTCCAGGCTATGGCCCGTAGCCAATCTTGCAAAACCATATGAACAACATATCACTGAACTACGTCCCGCAACCACACTCCTGCCAGGGTATGGACCGCAGACAATCCTGTGAATGCATATACTCATTAGTATATGACTCCAGACTTCCTCTAAGGGAAAACTCATTTCACCATCCAAAAAATGCTGACACTGAGATGGATCTATGACACATGGCATAACTACATGATTAGTTAAGTGCATTTAAATGTCTTTTAACATCTATCAATTTACAACATATAAAATCATAACAAACGCCACAAAGATAAGGGCATGATACATTTCCATAATATATAAACGTATGGGGTGTGAGCTTGTCACACTATCATCACATGATACATGTATTAGTGTCATTCACCACATCATCAACAAGGACACGTATCAGGGGATACTAGTCCCTCAAGCCATCTCATTTTATGTAACAAGTCACTGCCAGGCCATAGGACCCATTCACATTATTCTTGTATCATAAATGCCTCAACATGCCACATAAGGGCATATTAAACCTATGTCATATCATAATCATCCTAGCCAATACTAGCTATGATTACCAAGCGCATAACACCTGCATGGTTTGAAGTTGACAAGTAAGAGAGATATAACTACATAACATCATAATCCGTTCATGATAGAGAAACAAGTAAGATCATTGTTCATTATTAAGGTTAGGGTTTCCTCTTATTTGATTAGAGTTTACAAGACTAGGTTCAACCATCAACCCTAGAACCATCACCCTCCGTCATCTTGGGGTGTGTGAGGATTAGGAAACATCATTAGAGTTGATTAGATAACAATCTAAACAATATTATATACGGATTATGAATTATTTATGTGTGAATATCATTAAGGGTTCACATGTTCTTCTCATCCACCCATTTTATGTTGACCACATAACCACATAGGTCACAACCACCCACCATGGTCCATGTCACGACCTCCACCCTCTAGGTCATGTCATGCTCATGACACCTATGGTTAGGGTTAAGCATCATTACTTGTTCATGATTATGTTGTTAACCAACATCACTAAGTATAATCATTGTTCATATATATACATGTATTTATCCCACTATAATGCACATAGGTAACACCTTCCATGCATCATGTATGTATGTCAACTATTCATCACATATGTGCTACAACTGCATTATAACAGATGTCGCAACCATAACACATATACACATGGTCATAACCCCAACACCCTCCACATAGTCGTGATTGTGATGCTCCCTCACTCTGGTTGTGACCGTGACGCATCATCGACTGGTCGAGACTGAAACATACCCCATCTAGATGTCTTGACCAATGTTCATAATGAGGTATCACGACCAACCAACAACATGGTGTCTCGACCATCAACCACCCAGCAATGTGACAACCCAGACCCTAAAATAGCATCGTGACCACTTCACAACAGAGCGTCACCACCAAAATAGGACAAGGCATTGTAATCAGAACCGGAGTTAGGCAATTCAACCAAGCATTGCAAACAAGTGTTACGACTGTAGCTTAACAATGTGTCATGACCCAAATCAAACACAAAGCATGGATGTCTCAATCCCAACACTACACATGAGGGTATGTCTCGACCCAAAACGCCAAGAACTCCTATGTCTCAGTCGAGACAAGGTCAAACGGTAAGAACACCAAGCGTCACCGAGCTCAAAACTCATGGATCCAAGGCCATAAAACCCTAGAATGAGCACCAAGGTGATCATCTAGAAACAACATTAGAAAAGAGAAAATTGAACCTTAATACATGAGGAAAACATCCAAAACTCCAAGGTAATCATAAGGACAAATCTTAAGTCATGGTGATAAAACCAAAGCTTAGGTTGCATGTATCAAGATCTCCCTAATAAACACATAACATGTCAAATACATGAATTTAGGGTTTAAGAAAAATAATAATCTTCATGAGAACACTTCAAAGTCTTGAACCCTAAATTCATGATATCATCATCTAACTCATTAACATCATATGTGGATAGTAAAATGGAAGGTTACACCATAATATACTTATCATCGCCAAGGGGTAAGCTTCATATTAAAACATTCATCAAAACCCTAAAACATGTGGCATGAAATCCTCACGAAAGATCCTTAAGAAAGAGAGATAAACCACGTTTGACAACACCAAAGCAGGACCTAAAACACATAGGACATAAAGACACTCATCCATCATGTGTGTGATTAAAACCAAGATCATGACCTAAGAGATAAGCCACCATAACATATCTCTCTCCAAAATCAAGTTCCTTATATTAGGATTTCAGATTTTAAGCATATAAAGTATGATAACTTTTATTATTCAAGCTCTAAGTCATGACATAATCTACTAGCACATTAAGGGTATGTTCTGGAGAGAGAATTAACATACAAATCAGATTAAGAGTAATCATAATAGAGGAGGGTAGAAAGTTTTAAAACCCACCTTAAGAAGCTCAATCATCAAGGGTCCAAGCTCCAATATCAAGGGCTCCAAACACACAATCCAAAGGTTGAAGAAGCTCCACTAAAGGCTTCAGCCACAAAATCACCTCAAAATGAAGAAGACACCATGGTCAAAGTTTTCTGAAGAAAAGGGCATGAAAGAACCCTAGGTTGAACCCAAAGAAAGAAGGGAAGAGAAGGGAGAAGAAACTTCCTCTAACTTGGGTCTACCTTGTCAAAACATGGCCTATGACCCTTGTGATGAGGGGTTCACTTCTCAAGAATGAGAAGCATGGAGAATCCATGATCTAGGGCTGATAAAAGAGAAGAAGATGGGGTAGGGGATTCAAATAAACACCATCATAGAAGAGCAAACACTTACCAATGTTGAAGATGACCAAAAGTACCCACAAGCACCACATGCAAGGGAAGTTCGACCACCAAGAGCTTCCAAGATCAGTCCTTCTTGCTCCTCAAGGTTCCAAGGACAAACAAGAGAGGGTGTGGAAGAAAGAGGGCTGAAAGATTCACTTGCAAGATGATGAAAGGGTTTATATACCAAAGGAGGAGGGAGGAAGGATGGATATGAGGTATCAACACCCTAAAACACCAAGGAGACACTTGTCCACTGAAGAAACCAACATGCAACCACACGCAACCGCCTTAGCCATACATGCAAGTGATACACTCTAGGTTGGGTTTCAACCTAATTGGGTCACCCAATACACATGCTCACAGTCACAACCATCACATGGTCGAGACAAAGCACCAAAGCACACCATGGTCAAGACAAAAGAGACACCAACACACTTAGGTTGAGACACTTCACTAGAGGACAACTATCTCAACCCAAGACATCCCACAAACATCTTATCAAGACAAAACCAAGAAAGGGAGGTGTCTCGGTCATGAAACTCCCCAAACACTCCCTCAAGGTCGAGAAAAAGGTCACCACTTTCAACATGGTGCACAAGGTCAAGGTACATCAAAACCCTTAAAACCCTAATCACCCCTAGTGATGTCATCACTCATCTAAGGCTCAACCAAGGCGCCCCAATGAACCACTCTCTCTCATGAATCCAAGAGAGAGAATGAACATTCTAGGGGTGAAAATTTGTATAGCAACCCCCTACTTTGGGTAAATTGCAATTTACACCAAAACTCTCACATAAAGCACAAACAACATTCAGACAAGTTCAAATTGGAAACTTAAGCTCTCAACAAGGTCTAAAACCATCTCAAGGGATTAGAGAAAGGTTCTAAGAAAATTATTAAGCCAAAGAAAACATTATTACCCCAAAACTCAGGCCAGGGGCCTTACATACAGTGTTTTCAAATTTCTTATGTTTTAGATGGTTGAGGGTAAATTCATTTTTGACCTAACTCATGACCTTTAACTCTTGTGTCATGAGCTCTTAGATGCTAATGTCATGTTACCTAACAAGTTTGTTATTATGTACATAATTGAGAAATTCTCTAAATCTTGGGAGTCATTTGACATGACTCTTAAACATCGCCAAGGAGATTTGTTGATGAACAATCTCATGAGAGACATTAACATACAAGAAGTGAACTTGAAAGAGAAGAACATCAAGCTACCTACTGATATAAACCTTACTATAAATTTTACTGTAGCTAATAAGGATAAGCAATCAAGAAATTAACATAAACACAAGGCTAAGATCTAGAAGAAATCAGAGAAAAAGCCTTGTTAGACTTGTGGATAGGTCGTCCACTAGAAAAAAGATTGTTCTTGAAAGAAGGTAAAAAATCTACCACATCTGCAACTAAGGAGGGTGTAGTCAAGATGATGGATACATCCTTGAACATCAATGATGGGCATGTGTCTATAAAACCTAAAATTCAATCAATTTTTGAACTCCTTTCATACATCATTGAAATTGGGGCTAATGTACATGTTCGTGCTGACAAGTCCTAGTCTATGTCTTACCAAGCCTCTAGAGGGCGATATGTAACTTTGGATGACACTAGCTCTGTAGAAGTCAAAGGTGAAGGATGGATGAACTTGAATTCTCCTTCGGGAAAGGTTCTGACACATCATAGAGTCAGATATCTTCCATCCATTCGACATAATATCCTTAGTGGCACAATTCTTATTAGTGATGGTTTTAAAATAGTCTGCAAATGTAATAAGGTTATTATTACACGCCTTCATGACTATTTATTGTTTGACAAGTGGTATTATGTGGCATGGAGAACCTATTTAATATTCATGTTAAACATGAATCGAATTCAATTATAAATTTGAATGTTGACAGTTCTATTTGCATGAATCTTGTATCTTATGACATATGGCAAAGTCATTTGGGACAAGTTAATTTTGGCTCAATGAAACGAATGATGAATCTACAATTAATTCCTAAATTTGTCGTTAATGTTAGTAGATGTGGACCTATGTGCAAGCTAAAATTCCTACAAAGTCTTTTCCTTTTGTGAAAAAAAATTCAAAAATCCTAGATTTAGTACACACTAACATCTACGAGTTTAATGGGATTGCTAATAGGGATCAAAAACATTATTTCATAATTTTTATTGATGATACAATTAGATATTGTTATGTCTATTTACGTAGAAGTAAAGATGGAGAATTTGAGAAATTTAAAATCTTTAAGAAAGAAGCTAAAACTCAAACTAGTAAAGTACTTAAACGATTAAGGTTTGATAGGAGAAGAGAGAACACCTCAAACTTGTTCTTAGAATTTTGTCAATTCCATGGTGTAGTTCTTGAGGTTACCACTCCTTATTCACCACAACCTAATGAGATTGTAGAATGTAAGAAACATACTCTAATAGATATGGTTAATACCTTATTACAAACCTCAGATCTACCAAACTTTATGTGGGGGGAAGCTTTGAATACGACTTGCCATATTCTGAATAGAGTTTCCCATAAACATGAAAAAAGTAGTATGTTTGACCAATAGAGAGGGATACAACCGAGTCTCAAGTATCGTTGAGTGTGGAGTGTCTTGATAAGGTACTTGTCTCAGAACACAAAATGAGGAAATTAGGACCGAGAATGGTTGATGACATATTCATTGGTTATGTAGAGACAAGTTATGCCTATAGATTATTGACTGTAAAATCTAAAATCTCAACCATTAATGTCAATATAATTGTAGAACTATATAATGCTACATTCTTTGAGGATGTATTTCCCATGAAATCTGGTGTGCCCAAATAAGTATATCAAATAGATTCATTCCCTATAGGTTCCATTCCTGAGCATGTAGAAAGGATGACAAATGTGGGCGACGACTCAGAACATGCTATTTTGAATCTGATGATTATGAAGAAATGGTTGAAACTAGGAGAAGTAAATGAACAAGGACATTAAGATGATCTAGAATTTTCTCTCTTCATGTATGTGCTATGCACTCATCCTTCCAACCCTCAATTTCATGATCGAATGTGCCCTGATGCTTATTCGAATCATCTTATATACATGTGTCTTGTGTCGAAACTCAATTTTCTTTTAGATGTGAGTTTCAATTTCTTAACATATTATCATCTTGCAAATTACTTTGAACCAAATTAATGTATTCAAATTACTCCTTAGTATATGCCAAGTTAGAAATCTTTGAATTACCTTATAGATGCACCTTGTTTCACTCAAATCGGAGCTATGATGTCAAAGTTATGCCCTTTTTAAAACACTTGGTTTTCAACCTTGCTTTTACTACTTTTAATTGGAATTTTGATCTAGTTTGGGCCCAATTGGGCATGTGGCCCAATTGTCCCCTCCCCTTTTTCAATCTGACCATGCTTTTTTAGACCAATCGCTTGCCCTCGGTCCAACAACAAATCCTATCCCTTGGACCCCCCACTCATGGATTTGCACCTTCATCTAACGACCATGCTTCTCGTCCATCGCAAAGACGCCTGGAGTGCTTCGAGGCCACTCTGACCTGAACGACTAGTCCCTTGGTCTTTTCCTAATCTTTTTCATGTGTGCTGATACCCAGTCTGTTGTTTGCTATCACGACTTGCCGCCTAGTCATGTGGAGGGCTTCATGAAGGAGAAGACCCCATCCCAACAGTCGAATAGGGGTGGACTAGTGTGAACCACCAATCTGACGATTTGAGCTGATGGGGTTGGTGAGCACGGGCCCCACCCTTTTGGGAACACACCGAGCCCAAGAGCACTGACTGCAAGACCCAAGAAGCTCGGACTATGCGCCCCCGCCCAAAGGCCTTCTTAGCCTCTTGATCTCGATCCAATGGTCTGAAAGGGGTCATGTCAAGGTAAACTTGCAAATTTCATATCTCAAGACTCCTTTGGCCAAATGCAACATATAATATGCTTTTTGATAATAAAAAAATGAGACATTTCCAATAAAAATGATTCTAGAATCTAAATCTTGTTCCTTTTCTATTGATATCCAAAACTCTTTTATGCACTTTTTCTATGGTTGATGATGTATCTTGCCTCCTTTTGTTATGCTTGCTCCAAAATCCCCTATCAAATTTTGGACCAGTAACTTTTAACTCCTTTTGAGTTAAAAAATAATGAAATAGATCACCTAGATGTGTTTGTAAATGACTATCTTGACCTAAATGTCACTCCTTTATGTGTATGGGTTATGTAACTTGATCAAGATTGAAAGTTTATCCTTTCTTTCTATCATATAATCACATGAATTTGAAATTAGTAATCTTTATTATACTAAGTGTCACGTTTGACTCAATTCTCATGCTATGTTTGCCTTAGTAACTCATATGACTCAAGACCTAGTATGCCCTAGAATATGATGTTGAGTACTTATATGTTCCATAATACTCCTTCCATAATGCTCCTTATTCCAAAGATGATCCATAATGCTTAGACCTTTATGTTTAACTTCAAATCAGTCTTTGAGATGACTTGTAACACAAAATTTAATGAATCACACTCTTATACACTCATGACATACATGTGACAACTAATATGATGTTAATGCAAATGTTAATTGTGGGGATCTAACTTTTCTAGATCACACTCCAATGTTAGTTGTTCTATGTTAATGAGTTCAAATGAGTAATCATATCTTGCTTGTAGCACTAAAACCAAGTTGATCTATTTAATGCATCTATGACTTGGAAATATGACCCTATTACTTGAAATGAATCTTATATGATTAATTGTGATCTTGCATGATTAAACCATGCTAATAATATAATTGCATGCTTCTCTTACTCCCAAACCAGACTTTATTTTCATCTAATATTACTCGTAATGTGGATGGTTCACCTAGACCTAGAGATAAATGTTGATCCTTGGACTATGCTGAATAATGACTTGCATGTTAGGAAGTTTGGAACTATGTTTGAACTAATTGAAACCTAGGACTAGGAGAACATCCTAATGACTCATATGATTCTTATCTACTTGAATCCTAGTGATCTAAGACTCTATGTTATGTATTTTTATATCTTAGGTCCCCTTGGGATGGACCATCTCTAGAGATCTTATCATATCTTGATCTCTACTCACAAGGTACGCTTCACTCTTAACCCTACCATGTTATTTGTTTGTTTGTATGTATGCTCGTACAAATGCTTGGCTAGATAATTACTTGTTTGAGATACTTGTTCCTTATGATTAGTAGGTTTGCTTTTCTTGATATATGTTGAACAAACTTTGTTCATAATTGAACTTATCCATTATACAAACCTTGTGTACCTTCCTATATTCTCAGGGTAAGGGCACAAGGTATGTTGAAAACAAGTTTAGCTCATTGACTTAGGTCTTGAGGTCTCTCATGCATAAAAGGGTTGGCTAATGTTGAGCACCCTTACAGACCCTTCCTTTGAGGAAGCTAGACAATGGCCATGATATGTTAAGTATAATGGAATGCACTTAAAACATTCTTTGTATAAAACAACATTGTTACTTGTTATGGCCTTGTTTCTTATTCTTGCTTAGTACCTTGTTTCTAGACAACAACCTTTTATATAGGCTTACACTATTTACTTTATATTCATAGCGTACTTATTGCTCTAGCATTAAATATATTTTGTTTATCAAATTTGTAGTTCTCAAATAAAAGTTTTTTTGCAATCAAGACTCTAAGATAAAAAATGAAACACCAATGGGTATGCAAGAATATAGAAATGGATACATGTCTCTTTATCTCAATATTTAGTATCTTGTTATCTCTTGTTATTACTGCTTTTACATGTATATTTCCTGTGTGACGTGTTTGTGCCATTCTACGGATAGACACCCAAGTCCACTCACCTTTGGCTTTGTAGCCATTATGATTGTGGATTTAGGGTAACATACAGTTCCGTGACAGCCATCTATGTTGGGTTTTGTGGAGAAATCATGCACGGCGGAAGCAACAAAAATAATTTTTCATGCAACCCGAAATAGGATCTTGTCAACAACAATATATTCAGAAAGAGTGTTTGAGGGATATACCTTATCGCGGAGCAAGTCCGGTGATATCCCGCTGCATGATGGTGTGTATCAATGCTAGCCTACACGGACGTTACGTCTCTCCCATTCACTGAGTGCGTCGTGGCAAGATCTGGTGGCGCTCCTTTTGTTCGGTGATATACACCGTTCGTATTGCGTATGGATGTTGTTGACGTCCTCCGAACGCAAGCATCTTAGCGTCTGCATCTCTACTTCATCCACACAGATGAACTGGAACTCCACGTCGCACTCCCTAAGCCAGCATGAAGAAGTAGTCTATATGTGGCGACGTGCTAGCGTCGCAGTGCTCTCCTTTCTCTCCTGAGGACAATGACGGCTAGGGTTTATGTACATGAGCATAAAATGAAAAGCCTCTCTCAATATATTATAATGATATCGGTCGTCAAGCCCCTTTAAATAGGAGACGAAAGGAAGCAGGGTTTCCTAAACCCATCGGTAAACATAAAGACTGCATTAATTAAAATGCTCGTGGATTAATTAGAATATTCTGGAATTAATTAATTAACCAAATAATTGTATTAATTGATTAATTAATATCTGACTCCATGCAATCGCTCAGGGTGGCTTTATGGGCATATGTACCAACAGACTCCCACTTGTAATGAGATCCAGTCACTCCAATTAATTGGCTCAAACATTTTAATATATTCCAATATCATTCTAATGGATTATATAAACATTTTAGTAATCAATGTGATTCGGAGCAATTCCAATCAAATCCACAATTATACTCCTGTTCCAACACATCCTATGTGTGTGACCCGGTAGGCTCCAAATTACATTGGTAGTGATATCCATAATCATATTATGATTTCACAAGAAATGATTGGTATCTAGCAAGACTTCATTGCCACCCAAGTAACTGGAGAAGTTGGAGAACAACTTAACCTATCATTCATGACTGGTGTTCCTTTGTCGTTGATATCCAGATTGAACTCGAGTCATGGAATTGTTATCCTCTTCAACTTTCAATCCATGTTCCTTGAACTAGAGCAGATTGTCTGAGATTTATGTAAGCTCAATATCACATATTGACTCACATCAGCATGGCCATGCATTTCTCAGTCTCGCTAATCCAGTAGCCAGAATATCAAACTCCCGTAGGAAGGACAAATTCCATCTACATCACTCACAATCATCCCCATGTGTCACAGTGCACCCAAGCATCGTCTTTATGGCAATCTTTATTCAGGACCATGGTGGATGATGTCAAATTACACTGAATGACATGTTGTAAGTGTAGTGACTTCAGGTCTAAGAACCAAAATCACCACCATCATTGTCAGATGTGACTCTAACTACAAATCATGGTATCCATGTGTCACTCTCAAGGTGGGTTTGTCCGATACACTGTTCTCTAACAAGTATCTATGTATTTGGTTTGATATCTCCATATCATGGACAATGCAATTCTTCCATCAACCAACATACATTCTAATCTTATGTGTTATTGATGTCTATTGATATTTCCACAATAACAACCGACTAGGGACAAAACAAGAATACATACTCTTAGCATACATATGATGTCACTGTTCAGGTCATCAACCCGAAGACATATGTTATTGAATATATTATTCTGTAGACATCTATAAGTTTTGTGGTCATCTCACAATATAAAACACAAACATATAGATTGGAAACTTGCCTTTATTGATATGATCAATGTAGTATTACAAATCGTTTACATAGTATCCCATTACAATCATCAAATGATAGTCTCTATGGGCATACATACCAACAGATTCCCACTTGCACTTATACCCAATCACTCATGAATCTCAATCCACGTGATCAAACATGTCTGTCATGTTTCTGTTGTGAAAGTGCTTTTGTGAGCGGGTCAACCACATTGCTTTCTGTAGGTAATCTGCAAATCTTCACATCTCCTCATTGTACGATCTCTCGTATGAGATGGAACCATCATAGAATATGTTTGGAACATTGGTGCGATCTTGGTTCTTTAGCCTATGCAATTGCTCCTTTGTTGTCGCAAAACAACTCAATTGCATCACTAGTGCTTGGAACCACTCCAAGTTCAGAAATGAACTTCTTGATCAACACAGCTTCCTTTACAACATTAGATGCAAAAATATATTCGACCTCTGTTGTAGAATCCACAACCGTCTCTTGCTTGGAACTCTTCCAGCTCACAGCTCTATTGTTCAGGAAAAACACAAATCTAGATTTCGATCTATAGTCATCTTTGTCAGTTTGGAAGCTAGCATTGGTGTAATCCTTTACCATGAGTTCTTCCTCACCACCATATACCAAGAATTGATCCTTAGTCCCTCTCAAGTACTTTAGGATGTTCTTTACGATTGTGTAGTGACATTCACCTGGATCTGATTGATACTGTCTCATCATGCTCAAAGCATACGACACATCAGGACGAGTACATAACATCACGTACATGATAGATCCAATTGTTGATGCATATGGAATCTTACTCATGCGTGCCCGTTCATCACATGAACTAGGATATTGGGCTTTAAAGATTGTAACCCCATGGGACATGGGCAAGTTACCTCTTTTAGAACCCTCCATGCTAAACCTCTTTAGCACCTTGTCAATGTATGTGCTCTGGATTAGGCCTAGAAGCCTTCTAGATCTCTCTCTATAGATCTTGATTCCTAGTATATAGGATGTTTCACCTAAATCCTTCATAGAGAAGGTCTTCCCCAACCAAGCTTTTACTATATGAAGATTAGGGATGCCATTTCCCATCAATAGTATGTCATCCACATACAATATGAGAAATATGACTATGCTCCCACTACCTTTTTGTAAACACAAGGTTCATCTTCATTTTGACTAAAGCCAAACTTTTTGACTACTTCGTCAAAGTGTATATTCCAGCTTCGAGATGCTTGCTTCAATCCATAGATTGACATTTGTAGCTTACAGACTTTATTGGCTTCCTTTAGATTGATAAAATCCTCAGGTTGTGTCATATACACATCCTTGAGTAAATTCCTGTTAAGGAATGTTGTTTTAACATCCATCTGCCAAATCTCATAGTCATGATAAGCTGTAATGGCAAGCATGATCCTGATGGATTTAACCATGGCAACCGGTGAGAACGTCTCGTCATAATTAACACCTTGAATTTGATGGAATCCTTTTGCAACCAATCTACCTTTATAGGTTTGAACATTTCCATCCATGTCGGTCTTCTTGTTGAAGACCCACTTGCACCCTATGGTTTTACCCCTTTGGGTGGATCCACTAAGGTCCATACCTAAATGGTGTACATGGATTTTGTAACACTTGGGCCCACTGCCCAAAGCTCTAGTAGAATTTTAGGAATGATGACTATCCCCACAGAATACCACTAGCCTTAACAAGGTGATTTTTCCTCACTCACGTGCAAGCCAGGATCAACTTCCTGACTGGTCACCCATCCTAGTACTACTCCAAGCTAAGTACACTTAACTATGGAGTTCTTTAGTGATGGGCTCCATGAAAAGGAGGTGCACCTTGGTGATATGGGTAGTTCAATCATTCCTTTTAAGATCATTTTTATCTAAGGTCTCAAATCCTGGGACGTTACAATCTCCCCCACTTAGACTCTTGACGTCCTCGTCAAGACTCAACTATATGGCCTTATAATATTGCCCCATTTCAGTGCAGACCCAGAATGGCTCATGGACATCCATCTCCCAATCACGGAATACCAGCACAAGGGTGGCTACATCAACATGGACATCCCTTTCCAACTTGGCTAGACTGTACGACTCAAGACTGCCATGCCACATGCCCATGTGGGTCCCACCTACTGGAGGGGTTATGGCTCTGATACCATTTATAACACTCGGGCCCACTGCCCAAAGCTCTAGTAGAGTTTCAGGAATGATGACTAGCTCCACAGACCACCACTAGCCTTTACCAGGCGCTTTTTCCTCACTCACATGCAATCCAGGATCAACTTCCTGACTGGTCACCCATCCTAGTACTACTCCAAGCTAAGCACGCTTAACTATGGAGTTCTTTAGTGATGTGATTCCTGAAAAGGAGGTGCACCTTGGTGATATGGGTAGTCCAATCATTCCTTTTAAGATCATTTTTATCTGAGGCCTCAAATCCTGAGACATTATAGATTCTATCTCAGATCTCATGGCATCGAGTCATTTCTCAAATTCTAGTCCCTTAGTAGCTTCTAGATAGGAAGTTGGCTCATCTTCTATGCCCAATTCATCACTATCTTGAGTCACGAGAAATCCAAATCTCTTAGGCTCAAGTCGTGTCCTACTAGACCTACGAGGTTCATGTGTTACATTTGGAACTTGAAATTCAACAACAGTTTGTGAGTCTTCATGTTCCTTATGTACCTCCTCAGGTTCTCTACTTTCTTGTTGATCTCGAACTTCTTCAAGCTCTACATTCCTCCCACTGATTCCTTTGGAAATAAATTCCTTTTCAAGAAATACATCAGTCCTAGCAACAAATACTTTATTGTCAGTTGGTGTTTAGAAGTAGTATCCCCGAGTTTCCTTGGGGTATCCAACAAAATAGCATTTTTCAAATTTGGGTCCAAGCTTTTTAGGAAATTGTTTCCTAACATAAGCTTCACATCCCTAAATCTTTAACATAGACAAATTGGGACGATTCCCATTCCATATCTCATATGGTGTCTTTTGAACCGATTTGGAAGGTACACGGTTAAGTGTAAATGCTGCAATTTCAAGAGCATATCCCCAGAATGATATTGGAAGTTTGGATGAACTCATCATTGATCGTACCATGTCTAATAATGTACGATTCCTTCTTTCTGACACACCATTATGTTGTGGTGTATCGGGTGGAGTCCATTATGATACAATACCACAGTCTCTCAGAAGGTCCTAAACTCTTGGCTTAAGTATTCGCCACCTCGATTTGAACAGAGTGCTTTAATACTCTTACCAGGTTGTTTCTCTACTTCATTCATGAAAGTCTTGAACATTTCAAGAGTTTCCAACTTGTGTTTCATAAGATATACATAGTTATACCTACTGAGGTCATCAGTAAAGGTAATGAAGTATTGATAGCCTCCTCTAGCATTTGATCTAAAAGGTCCACATACATCAGTATATATGAGCCCTAGCAGATCACTAGCTCTCTTACTGTGTCCAATGAAAGGAGTCTTGGTCATCTTCCCTAATAAACATGCCTCACATGTGTCTAATGATTCAAAATCAAAAGCGTCTAGATAATCATCCTTATGGAGTCTAGATATGTACTTCTCATTTATGTTCCCAAGACAACAATGCCATAAGTATGTTTTGTTTGAGTTGTCAAGTTTTAGCCTTTTAGTATTTACGTTATATATGCTAGTCTCAAGTTCTAACAAGTAGATGCCATAAGACATAGGGGCATTTCCATAAAAGATCTCATCTTTAGAAATAGAAATCATTCCATTCTTAATGTGAAATTCAAATCCACTCTTGTCCATACAAAATACAGAAATAATATTTCTATTAATGGCAGGTACATAATAGCAATTTTCTAATTCTATTACAAGGCATGTAGGCAAAGATAAACTAATAACTCCAACTGTGGTGGCAACAACTCTTGCTCCATTAGCGACCCACAACTCGACTTGCCCCTTTCGTAAAGGCTTACTTCTTATCAGATCTTTGCTTATTTGAACATATGTGAGATCCACATTCGGTATCCAATACCCATGATGAAGAAGTATTTAAGTTTATCTCAATAACGTATATACCTGAAGTGGAGATCTCTATCCCCTGCTTCTTCTTCCTCAGTTCCTCCAGGTAGAGAGGACAGTTGCTTTTACAATGTCCAACTTGGTGACAATGGTGACAATTGCCTTCTTTGGATATCCCACCTTTAGCTTTGAGCACAGATGACTTTGGCTTCTGCCCAGATTTAGAACCTTTCTTAGCCTTGCCTTTGCCTTTTGACTTTCCCTTTATTCTGTTGATCATCATCATAGACGTGGGCTTTTCTTTCTTCATCTGTGCTTCAGCTGTCCTCAACATGCCCAACAATTCTGACAACGGCTTTTCAAGATTGTTCATGTTGTAGTTCATGACAAAATGACTATATGATTCAGGAAACGATTGCAGGATCACATCAGTGGCCAACTCTTGACCTATGGGAAATCCCAGCTTGGATAGGATTTCTGCGTACCTAATCAAAGTGAGTATATGGGTGCCAACTGAGTCTCCCTCTTTCATCTTGCTTCTGAACAAATCCTTGGAGACATCATATCTCTCCTATCTTTCTTGATGTTGATACATGTTCTTGAGATGTGTTACCATCTCCATGATATTCATGTTCTCATGTTGCTCTAGCAGCCATAGTTCATTGAGCACAACATCAGGCACTTGACATCCACGACATCATCAAGGTGCTTCTTATAAGCATCCTTTTCAGCCTTGGGCGCGTTTGAGGCGGGTTCTGCTGACTCTGGTGTTTCTAGGACATAGAGCTTACGCTCTTATGTGAGAACAATTCTCAGCATCCTAAACCAATTTTAAAAGTTGGTTCTGGTAAGTTTGTCCTTCTCAAGTACCGATCACAATGAGAAAGTGTGAGTGTTGTTTGCCATTTGATTACTATAAAAGAAAAAGTTTACATTTAGTCCAAAACATTTTGATTTGTAAAGATTTGATAAACGAGATTAATTAGGTCTTTAATTAATTACACTCCCACTATTTTATTCAAATTGGTATCCCTCACTATCAACTCAGAAGATTACAACGTACAACCTTCTAGTGAGCCAAGATCCAAAATAATTGGATCAATGCCCAGCCAACACCGGCATCAAAGACCAAATACTAAAGTAGTCAACTTTTTCTAGTTGCATCATATGCAACTCTTGGATAGATGATCATGCATAACTCCTTGCCATGATGCATCTGTGTGCCTCTAGGTACTTGATCCAATCAAGGTTTCCTAGTTAAGTCCAACCCATAAGCCAACACGATGAGTGTGCACCCTGCGGAAGCAGACCAACACACCCACCATCACACTTCCACGAGATAGACAATGTACCATGTGGAGGCGTGCATACACATATTCAATCAAGCTTTTCATGTGTGTTGCTTTATGGAAGGCAACTTAAACTTAATATTATTAATTGAGGTTTTATTAATACATATACATATCCAAACACCACATACTTTATAGTACGTATCATATACTACTATATCCACAACCACAAACGATAGACATGCAATCACAAACACAAAAACATCGATTATGACCATACTATTGTAATCCTTTGGAGAAACAAAGTATTATGGTCCACCTAAGGTCTTATGCATCTCATGCAATGACACCTGTGAATCAACCTGTAAGGATCAACATTGTAATGAACAACTTCATGGATGATATGTGAGGTTGGAACTTCAAGTTGCTTATTGGAATTGGATCTTCATGTTGCTTCTCCATAGATGCTCCTTGGAGTTGGATCTTCAAGTGGCCTCCTTACAACAAGTTTACAAAGACTAAAACTAATCATATCTCTATTACATCATATGAGTATAAATATAAAGAGAAATAATATATTACACTTTGAAATAAGAGATGAGGCTCGACATGCAAGCCAAATACTTTATACAAAAGATCCACGTACAACCATTATACATCCATAGCATTCTCAAACAAACATCTCTACAAGATTCACAGCCACATTCGCTCACAACATCCACAAAAGGGGATTCCAGGCCATAATCGTGCATGCATTCTCCACATAAAACATATTTTTAAGGCGACATGTATGATATCATAGGTATATCTACATATACGTATATACATATTAAAATTGTAGTCTTTTTAATACGGGACATTCCCCATTAAATAAATTTTCGACTCCCATGCAGACTACGCGGGGTACACAGGGGTAGCGCCCTTGTGTGGGGCTCTACGGAATTTTACTTCCGTACACATAGGAAAATCAGTAGTTTTCATAGTCGACCCCATCCAAAATGTCAAAAATAGAAGCCTGCGGAGTATGTGGAATTAGGTTTAGATTTGCACATTAGAAGTTTTAATTCACATCGTATGCAACATAGAAAACAATATACAGTGATTCAATCATATCGAAACGAATCTAAATACGCCGTAGATCGATGCTGCTCTGATACCACTGTTGGGTTTTGTGGAGAAATCATGCGTGGTGGAAGCAACAAAAATAATTTTCCACACAACTTGAAATATGATCTCGTCGACAATAGCGTATTCAGAAAGAGTGTTTGCGGGATATACCTTATCACGGAGCAAGTCCGGCGATATCCCGCTGCATGATGGTGTGCAACGATACTGGTCTACACGGACGGTACTTATCTCCCGTTCGCTAAGTGTGTCATGGGAAGATCTGAAAACTACTAGAGGGGGGTGAATAGAGTTTTAAAGTGATTTTAATAATTATTGAACTCAAACAATCAACCACAAAAATATTAGACAAGGAGACACAAGGTTTAGAGTGGTTCCAACTATAGCAAATACTATAGCCGTCAGTCCACTACCCGGTTGCTTACCCAACCGGGATTTGAAAAGAAATTTATTTTATTACCTCGCAAGGACTTTACATAAAATACAATTTATTTTCCCAAACCCTTCAAGCAGCCTTCACCTAGAAGTAATCGCCCAACCTTGAAGCAGCCTTCCCTTGAAGTAGATGCACCAACTCCCGTTGCATCAGCCTTCTGAAGTAGCTTCCCGTGCGATAGCCTTCTTGAAGTAGCTTGAAGTCCCCTTCTCCACCTGAGAAGTCAACCCTCTCCGATCCGCAGCCTCCAACCCTAGGAGTAGCAAGGAGAGTACAAAAGATACAAAGGAACAAGAAAGAAAAAGGAAATTACAACTTATCCTTTAAGCCCAAGGCTTGATTTGCCTATATCAAGCGTGTAGATCTCCTAACCAATGTGTATGACAATGTGATTGTAGTGGATAGGAGATACTAGCCTATAGGACACGAAATGGGAGCAATAGGAATAAATGGCAAGTGTAGGAATTGCTCTATTGCTCTAAAACAGATTGCAAGTGTGTATTCAAGCTCAAGTATAGCACAAGTATATCTTGGATGTTTTTTTTGGTGTCCTAAGGCATGTCCTATTTATAGGAATGGCCTATGGATACTTAAGGACATTCTAGACAACTTCTAGGGGCTTCTAAGTGCTTAACTAGCCGTTAGATATAAGTTAGGTGTATTAGTAACGGCTAGTTACTTTATTCTGCAGTTGCTGTCAGAGACCATCTCGGTCGACAATTTGTCGACCGAGATACCTACTCGGTCGAAGTTTTGTCGACCGATAGGCTCTCTGGATCAACGTTCATTTGCAACTGCCAACTACCTTGTTAGCTGTGTCTAACGGCTACTTGGGTCATTCTCGGTCGAGAAGTTTGTCGACCGAGAGTGTCTCGGTCGAGGAGTGTGGTCGACCGAGATTGACTCTGTTTTCAATCTTTTAATTAACCACTAAGCATGTGTATGAGTGTGCATATGTGATCCTATTTGAAGGGGATGACCTATCTAAGTGTGGTGATTAGCTAGGAAGATCCAACGCTTGATTTACATGCAATCTAAGTACTTGTACATTATATATTTGTACAAGTTTTTACAACAGTGATTACATTGCATGGAAATATAAATATGTAAGCTTTTTGGATTTTCCCTAGTTTCTTTGTCATCCACCTTAATCCTGCACACTCAAGTAGCACGTTAGATCAACAAGAATGAAATGTTTGTCATCATCGAAACAAAGGGATTTATCATAATGTCCAATTTATCCAACAATCTCCCCCTTTTTGAAGATGACAAACATTTCTTAAAATATGAAATAAGGAAATATAAAGCATGTGAGTTTCATACCTGAAGATTATCTTTTGTAGCCATTCTTGGTTTACAAGTGAGTGCTGGCCATCAAGATGAAACTCATTTATATTTATATTTTTGATTTTATATTCTTTCTCCCCCTTTGTCATTTCAAAAAGATATCCAAGTTGAATATTTTATTTTTCTTCTCCCCCTTAATTTTATATTATGCTCCCCCTTAAATAGATATTCTATTAGGAATAAGGGTTTAATATCATTTTTGTCTAATTTATCCAAAATTTGTTTCTCAATCATTTGCAAAGGATGTTAAGCCTTGAAATGATATGAGATTCCCTTAAGCTTATGATAAATGTATATTTATTTCTCATTTATCAAGGGATGTTAAGCCCTAAATTAAATGAGAGTCCTTTAATCTTAGAGTACATAAAAAATGTCTCCAACCAAATACAAGGGATGTTAAGCCCTGATTTGTTTAGAGAGTTCCTTTAAGAGCAAGATATATCATTTTGATGAAATACAAATTACTTTTAAGAATCCGAAGGTCATAACAAACTTCAAATGATGTTAACAATGTTTTTGTAAGCTTCATAATCAAAATAATCAAATTTGTTTTTATAAGCTCCCCCTTAATCTTATAATTTAAGCAATTTAAGGCTTTTAAGGTCACAAATGATAAATTTTTGATTTTGACCTTTATCAAAAGTATACTAAGATTAAGTTCAATAAATTGATGTCCAAATAAGCATTTTGTCAAAGCTTATTTTAGGTCGCCCTTGACTACGACCATAGCGCCCCTTGGTC
Organism: Alisma plantago-aquatica; assembly: GCA_963693085.1. NCBI lineage: Eukaryota > Viridiplantae > Streptophyta > Magnoliopsida > Alismatales > Alismataceae > Alisma > Alisma plantago-aquatica. The sequence goes on along the minus strand of OY856410.1, from coordinate 1,416,838,400 downwards.
AAATTACATTTTAACCAAGAGGCATAAATTTCAGATTTCCAATTAATCATTCATATCAATTTTTGATGCGTGTTTAAATGATACTAAACATGAAAACACAATGAATATTTCAAATCTTTTGAAGATACCAATTGAAAACATTGTAATCTTTGCAAGCGTTTCTAAGAGATATATCACCGATAAATTCTTTTGCTTGCCTATGTAATGAGAGAACAATAGAATCATGTAATGATAGAACAGAAATTTTCTTTAAACTAAGAATAATTTTTTTTTAACCAAATTCATTTCTCATAATCTTTCAAGAATGATTTCCATAATTGATACTTTATTATACAGTTATTAATCACGAATAGACAACAATTTTGAACAATTTCAAAAGAATTCAGCAATTTTACAGCATTCTGAAAAACACTGACATGCTCGGTCGACAATTTCTCGACCGAATGTTCACTCGGTCGACAAATTCTCGACCGACTAAGTGTCTGGAATATGTTCAGAACTGTTAATTGATTTCAACCAAAAATATAGACTATGTTTAATTCAATTATGTAGTTTAAGAATCAGTTTTAGTTGAGATAAAACATATGAATATCAAAGTAACATTTAGATCAAATCTCAACTAATCATATTCAAAATTTTAAGTTTTGAGGACCTTAATTGAGATAAGTTTTCAAGTTAGAAATCTTAGTTACTTGAATCATTTAAGTTGAGATAGACATAAGGATGTGCAATTTTAAAGTATTCGGTCATATCTCAACTTAGTCTAATCAATTCAATTTGGGGGTTTCGGAACCCATACTAACTCAACATTCTTTTTCTTGTATGGGCATGAAAAAGAGTAATGTCCAAGACGTGAGCAATAATGGCAACATATAGAATCAACCTCAAGTCTTTTTCTATAGTTTTGTTCTAGGTTGTTCTTTGGTACAAATGTGACTTGATGTTCTCGTGTCTTTTTCCAACTAGGTTGTTGATGAGTTTTCCCTTTGGGCTTATAACCTAGTCCTCTTCTCCCTATTTGATGATAGGAATCATCCAATATTCTATCAAGGATTCCATTGTCGCGTAACCTACTAACTTCTTGTTGCAACTTAGCGATCTCATCCATTCTATTCTTAATATCGAGTTTTGCTTGATCTAGATTAGATGATAAAGAATTCCTTTCTTTTACTATATTATCATAATCTAGATGTGTACACAAGATAGGTTGTTTTTTAAAATCATTTAACTTTGCAAGCAATTCAACCTTTTCTTGATATAGAAGATCATAATTTGTCTCTAACGTAAAAATCTTCACTTCACTATTACTTAGAGATGATTTCAAAGTACGATTATCAGAAACAATACTATCTTTTTCAAAACCAAGAGTATTCAATTTAGCATATAAATCGTCATTTTCGGATGTAAGAGCAAGAAGTCTAGCATTTAACTCATCGTTTGTTTTATTAGACTTCTTTAATTTCTTCTTGCACTCAATATACTTATTGTGAGTTTCTTCAAGGCTAGAAATTAGCTCTTCTTTAGATAAATCAAGAAGGCTTACCTCTTCTTCTTCTTCCTCATTGGTTGTAGCAATGAAACAGTTCTTATGGACCTCTTTCTTCTTTTCTTTCCATGGACAGCCGATTGTTGTATGGTTCGTTCCTAAACACCAATTGCAGCTTGTTGAAAGTTGGTCCAAGTTGCTCCTTTGCCTGCGGTTGTAGTCACCTCCACCCTTCATTCTTCAAGACCTGGTTAGGGTTCCTTGAAGCCTGCTCTGATACCAATTGAAAACTACTAGAGGGGGGGTGAATAGAGTTTTAAAGTGATTTTAATAATTATTGAACTCAAACAATCAACCACAAAAATATTGGACAAGGAGACACAAGGTTTAGAGTGGTTCCAACTATAGCAAATACTATAGCCGTCAGTCCACTACCCGGTTGCTTACCCAACTGGGATTTGAAAAGAAATTTATTTTATTACCTCGCAAGGACTTTACATAAAATACAATTTCTTTTCCCAAACCCTTCAAGCAGCCTTCACCTAGAAGTAATCGCCCAACCTTGAAGCAGCCTTCCCTTGAAGTAGATGCACCAACTCCCGTTGCATCAGCCTTCTGAAGTAGCTTCCCGTGCGATAGCCTTCTTGAAGTAGCTTGAAGTCCCCTTCTCCACCTGAGAAGTCAACCCTCTCCGATCCGCAGCCTCCAACCCTAGGAGTAGCAAAGAGAGTACAAAAGATACAAAGGAACAAGAAAGAAAAAGGAAATTACAACTTATCCTTTAAGCCCAAGGCTTGATTTGCCTATATCAAGCGTGTAGATCTCCTAACCAATGTGTATGACAATGTGATTGTAGTGGATAGGAGATACTAGCCTATAGGACACGAAATGGGAGCAATAGGAATAAATGGCAAAGTGTAGGAATTGCTCTATTGCTCTAAAACAGATTGCAAGTGTGTATTCAAGCTCAAGTATAGCACAAGTATATCTTGGATGTTTTTTTTTGGTGTCCTAAGGCATGTCCTATTTATAGGAATGGCCTATGGATACTTAAGGACATTCTAGACAACTTCTAGGGGCTTCTAAGTGCTTAACTAGCCGTTAGATATAAGTTAGGTGTATTAGTAACGGCTAGTTACTTTATTCTGCAGTTGCTGTCAGAGACCATCTCGGTCGACAATTTGTCGACCGAGATACCTACTCGGTCAAAGTTTTGTCAACCGACAGGCTCTCTGGATCAACGTTCATTTGCAACTGCCAACTACCTTGTTAGCTGTGTCTAACGGCTACTTGGGTCATTCTCGGTCGAGAAGTTTGTCGACCGAGAGTGTCTCGGTCGAGGAGTGTGGTCGACTGAGATTGACTCTGTTTTCAATCTTTTAATTAACCACTAAGCATGTGTATGAGTGTGCATATGTGATCCTATTTGAAGGGGATGACCTATCTAAGTGTGGTGATTAGCTAGGAAGATCCAACGCTTGATTTACATGCAATCTAAGTACTTGTACATTATATATTTGTACAAGTTTTTACAACAATGATTACATTGCATGGAAATATAAATATGTAAGCTTTTTGGATTTTCCCTAGTTTCTTTGTCATCCACCTTAATCCTGCACACTCAAGTAGCACGTTAGATCAACAAGAATGAAATGTTTGTCATCATCGAAACAAAGGGATTTATCATAATGTCCAATTTATCCAACAAGATCATGTGTCGCTCCTTTCGTGCGGTGATATACGCCGCTCGTAGCGTATATGGATTTCGTTGACGTCCTTCAAACGTAGGCGTCTCAGCGTCTGCGTCTCTACTTCATCCACGCGGATGGATTGGAACTCCACGTCGTGCTTCCTAAGCCATCAGGAAGGAGTAGTCTCTGTGCGGCGACGTGCTAGCGTCGCGACGCTCTCCTTTCTCTCCTGAGGGCGGTGACGACTAGGGTTTACGTACGTGAGCGTAAACTGAAAAGCCTCTCTCAATATCTTATAAAGATATTGGCCATCAAGCCCCTTTAAATAGGAGATGAAAGGAAGCAGAGTTTCCTAAACCCATCGGTAAACAGAAAGACTATGTTAATTAAAATGCTCGTGGATTAATTAGAATAGTCTGGAATTAATTAATTAACCAAATAATTGTATTAATTGGTTAATTAATATCTGACTCCATGCAATCCCTCAGGATGGCTCTATGGGAATATATACCAACAATCTAAGGATTTTGAAAGTGAGTTTCTCACTTATAATATTAAGGGTGATTATGTATATTTCAAACAATCTATGAACTTTCTAAAGGATAAGTTTTTCAAAGAATCCAAAAAAGGTAAAATCCAATCAATTGTCTTGAATCTAACTTGGGAATTAGTGAATTTACCTCCTGGTTGTTCTGTAGTTGGATGCAAACAGATCTTTCATAAGAAACTTAATGCAGATAGGACACCAAATAAGTATAAAAGTAGATTGGTTGCTAAGGATTACACAAAGAGGGAAAGAATAGATTATTTTGATACCTATTGTCCTATTTCCTGTATGACCACAACTGGGTGATTTTTTACAAATATTGGCGCATTATGTTAAGATTTACACCAATTTATCATTTATGCACATACTCCAAGAATTGGGCACATTCACACCATAATTAGACGCATTAGCACCATAATTGGACGCTTTTCTACAAATATTTGGGGTATTATGTTAAGATTTGTGCTAATTTGCTATTTATGCAAACATTCTAAGATATGTACATTCACATCATAATTGACACTTTTCTACAAATATTGGGTGCATTATGTTAAGACTTGTGCTAATTTGTCATTTATACACATACCCCAAGATTGGGTGTATTCACACCATAACTGAGCGCACTAGCACCATAATTGTGTTTTTACAAATATTGGGCACATTATATTTTTATTTGTTTTAATTTGTTATTTATACACATACTCTAAGAACTAGCGCATGCACACATTAATTGGGCGCAATAGCACCATAATTGGATACTTTTTTACAAATATTAGATGCATCATATTAAGATTTGTGCTAATTTACCATTTATGCACATACCCAAGAATCGGGTGAATTCACACTATAATTGGACGCATTAGCACCATAATTGGACACTTTTCTATAAATATTGGGCACATTATGTTAAGATTTATGCCAATTTGTTATTTATGCACATACTCTAAAAACTAAACGCATTCACACCATAAATGGGCGCATTAGTACCATAATTCTACAAATATCGAGCACATTATGTTAATATTTGTGTTAATTTACTATTTATGCACATACTTCAAAAAAATGGACACATTCACATCATAATTGGGTACTTTTCTATAAATATTGAGCGCAATATGTTAAGAGTTGTGTAAATTTTCTATTTACGCACATACGGTAAGAAGTATGTGCATTCACAACATAATTGAGTGTATTAGCATCATAATTAGGTGTTTTTCTACAATCACTTTGCTCTGTCCTCACTACTTCCCTCCTCACTTCAATCTTAATTTGTTACTTCCCTCCTCTTTCCTTTTAGTCACTCCTTATTTCACTCATCAATTTTTTTCTTCTACAGATTTACAAATAATCCTTGTTTATTATTTGATATATATATTTTTTAAATATGTCAATATTAGTCTTGTTCAAATGTATTTTTATAAGGAATGTAATTTTTTTTTCGTCTAAAAATTTGTTACGGACTGAAAGTTATAAACAAAACAATGTCTTATTTTCTTACTTCCACTTAGGGGTGAGCATTCGGTTCATTCAGTCGATTACGGTTAATTTGGTTCGATTAAATGGTTAATTTGTGATTTAAGATTTTAACTGTTAGCCTAACCAAATTAGTATCGATTAATTGGTTAATGGTTATTTCCATTGGTTAATTTAGTTAACCAAACAACACTCTTATAATAACATTGTATGAAAATAATTATAAAATTTTGAACAATTATTATATTATAGTAATATTACATATAAACATAGTGATATATATATATATATATATATATATATAGTTGGTAAAAGCTTGATTACTTTAAAAATGAGATGGTTTTCTGAAATAAAAGTAAAGTTATATTGGTATATATATGAGCAAGATATTTCTTTTTGAACAGATTGTGACTATTCGGTTAACTCGGTTAACCAAACCCAAAATATTTTTAATCGACAAATTAAACGAACTAACCAAATTGTCTAAAAAAAATTAACCATTCAGAATTAACCATTCAATTAATCGGTTACTAACTGAATTCTCCCCTACTTCCACTCTCTTATTTTCCCCAAAAATTTTAAAAAAATAAAATAAAAAGGTACAACTGGGGCCCGGGTGCTGGGAAGGGTGGTTCAACGCATCAAACTCACGTGCAACCCCTCAACATCTCGTGTAAATGATACTCCATTATCAGACGACACTCTTTTCTAAAAGATAGGGCAAATGTAGGCATGTAAATAGATGTCCAAAATCCGTACATTCGATCCATATTCGAGTCTGAAATCTTACTCCGACAACCATAATATCCGAATTGGATTTAGGATATCAATATCAAATTTCAGATCCAAAAATTTCGGATAGGATATCATATATGATTGTATCCACTCCGAGGAAATCTGAATATGAAAAATAAATAAATATATATATATATTATTAAATATATATTATGTATATATAAATATGAAGATATAGTAATATCAATATTTTCTATATATTTATGATTTTTTTTATTCAGATAAGATATTATTTGTTCAAACCGGGTTCAAATATTATTACATGATATCTATCGAATATCAAATCAGATATCAGATTGATTTTTTTTTAGATATAGATATCTGATATAGCATCTCCGTATTCGATCCATTTACATATCTAGGAGGTGGAAATCCTATTTGGTTACGCCTGATTATACCACTAGATAGCGACGAGGTTATAGATCTCCTTTATAGTGTAAGACGATTCTATGCAAATAGATATTTATGTATATAATCTTGACACACCACGAGAAATCATATATGAAAGTGATTCTTACACTATATAGGAGCATATGTAGGTACATAAGAATGACAATGAATCTTACATTATAAACATTGTATGGAAAAGGGAAACAAAATCCGGTGACAAAAATTCCGGGTGGCAAAGAGGAGCATCAAGGTTTTGAGCAATTTATCAGGAAAAATTGGATTTTGTGTCTGCGAGCAAGCACTTGTTTTAACATGAACTTTATGGTCTCCTCTCCGGTAGAGATGAAGCTGCGACTGCTAAGGTGGATAAACAAATCATTGTTCGTACCCGTGGGAAGGAAGTGGACGCGAGAGGCAGATGAGCAGTGGCGTAGCCACGTATAGACCTAGGTGGGCAGGTGCCCTACCCAGGATCTGTATTTTCAGACTATTTGATCTCTATTTGGTTTGGAATTTAGTGGAAAATATCCATTGTGCCCTACCCTGTTCGGCTGCAAAAGGCTATGTAAATAATGATGCCCCTCCATCCCAAATTTTCTGGCTACGCCACTGCGGATGAGCCTAGGAGAATGAGCTGAAACACACAGAAGACCAGAGTTTTTGTGAATAGTTGTCATGCTAGGTCATCTTTGTGAATAATTATCATGGTAGGTGATTTTTTATTAAAGAGAGAATGAATGCTTAGATTGAAAAAGAACGTTGGCATATAAATATACTATTTAGTATTCTAGTAGCACAATACATTGGTAATTACACTTCGAAGTCACGATAGCCTCCCAGCCTTTCATCATTTGAAATCAGATAATAAAGGGGAAGGCCCCATGGCCCTGGGGCTTGAGGTGGTCACAGTCGACATGGTGTCAGGCAACCCACTTGTTTGATCTCTCATTGACATCGTTGAGCCACATGTGAAGCTGTTTTCTTCATCGTATCTCCATTCTGTCAAGTAAACTGGCCTGGAAGGGATGCCGGTGATCTCCATATCCCCGAGCAGCATGGACACCACTCGCGACATGGTCGGTCGGTCCGTTGGATTTGCTTGTGTGCACAAGAAAGACACACCGATCATGCGAATGGCTTCTTCCTTATTGAAGGACGGCATCTTAGGATCAACCATGTTCAGGTCACAATTATGTTCATGAAGGAGCCAAGCCTGTAAAAGGGCAGATAAAAGTTAAAATTAACTATTAAGACACGGAGGATATGTTCAATGTTTGTTCATGAGCCCCCAAAGTACCCAGTCAAGAAGGAAAATTTTCTCTCCATCCAGAGTTGAGACAGAACCCGTGTTGGGCCTTCCCGATACAATCTCTAGGGCAAGGATTCCAAATCCATAAACATCAGCTTTTTCAGTCAAATGGCCCCTCAAGGCATACTCCGGAGCTAGATAACCTCTGCAGAAAAAGAGCATACCCGTGTGAACGGTAAGAACACAAATAATTTCTCATAGTAGAATACAGAAGATTGTTAAGTGACACATTGTCCACAAGGTATCAATTGTATGGCTTACACTGTGCCAGCAACCCTAGTGCTTATATGCGTTACTTTTTCATCATAGAGCTTTGCTAGACCAAAGTCTGAGATTTTTGGATTTAAGTCGGAATCGAGAAGGATGTTGCTTGCTTTAATGTCTCTGTGCACTATTCGCACTCTTGCCTCTTCATGAAGATATGCTAGGCCTTTTGCTGTTCCCAAGCAAATAGAAAATCGAGCAGCCCAATCAAGCTGCAGTTTGCTCTTTCCTGAAAATATTTAGCAAATAAACAATGCTGAAGACTACATGCTTTAAGGATTGATGATACACATAGTTGCAAATATATAGATATTCCTGACAAAGAGTATGACATACCGAACAAAGCACGATCAAGACTTTTGTTTTTTAGATATTCATACACTAGGAGCCTGTTATTCCCCTCAAAGCAGCACCCATGTAACTTGACAAGATTTACATGCTGGACAGAAGAGATTGTTGCCACCTCTGTTACAAACTGCCTCTTGCCATGCAGTGACATTACAGAAAGTTGCTTAATAGCCACTGCCCTTCCATCAGGAAGCTTACCCTGATAAATTAAACACTAACTAGTTTTACAGATATATAAATGATGCAATTTAAAATACTTGGCAGTTTAGAAGCTAATAATTATAACTGTGAATATAAGTTCCCATATGATGTTTAAAACTTATGAGGTTAATGATATTAATCTTCCTGTACTAGGGAGATTCAACTCACCTTAAAGACGGACCCGAAACCTCCTTCTCCAAGTTTATTCATAGAGTTGAAATCCTCAGTTGCTGTTTTTAGTTCCCCATAGCTAAAACTATTTGGCATATTGGTCAGTCCACGTAACTCTGTCACATTACATGTCAACTAGTATCAGTTTAACGATGACATAGATAATTACAAATTGTTGAACTTTGAGAACATTCTACAGGCTTATTGTGCTACTTATTATGTTGAACGTACCCAGCTCTTCACCCATATAGGCAAGCCTCTTCTTACGCCACCTGATAAAAACAACCAATAATAACACAGAGAGCAAAATTGCAGCAGATGCAGATAGAACACTGATGATAACTTTCATCTTCGTTGATAATCTGGTAGGCAGTCTGTTGCTCACAGTAGGCTTAAAGTCTGAATAATAAGTTCGAACATCAGAAGAATGTTGCTATGTGGATGAAAATGAAGATTTCAGTAAAACATACTTGGAGTGACACTGATAGCTGAAATGGATGGCCCATAATAACCACTTCTTGGAATACTCCGGGTACCTTTCCCCGCCCAAAATAAATGGATCTCTAGGAAATTATTTGAAACCAGAGCTGTATAGATTTTCTTGACCACTGTAAAGGACCTTCCACTAGCTTCCCTTCTAATGTCAAAATCTTTTTCCACCAAATTTCCCTGAACGTAAAAACCATGTTAATTATTTGTGATTTGACAGTATGGATCGAGTTCAAATTTTAAACAAAAATATATTTACCTGAATATATATATCAAAAACTCGCCTCCCAAGACTCATCCAGCTACTATTATCAGGGAAAGCTATCTCAGCAAATTCCAATGTTACATTATATTTCCCATTTTCAAGAGCAAGACCATAGTATCGCAATGAAGAAGGAGATAATCTTACTGAACCAAATAAACCTGAACTTTGAATCAAAATTTTGTTGGATGGGTTGTACTCTGTATAATTGATTGTAGAAGCCTCGAAAAATGTTCCAACATTACTAACAGCCCATCGTTTTGTGTCTTTTACGTAATAGGATGCTGTACTCAAATTCTGGTTATCAGCTTCATAGTGAGTTCCATCAAATTCTACAGATTCACCACCACCACAGTTGATTGCAAGGGAATAATCTGCAAGGATATTACAGTATCTTATCAAAAGATAATTTTATAACTGTAGAATTTAAATATCACTTGAGAACCCCATGATAACTTCTTGAACACCATGTTGAAATAATATGTTTTGAGAATTCAATCATAAATTGGTTGATAATTTCAACTACATAAGTGTTAAGATAACTTTTTCTTCAATTTCCAACAAACAGCTTAGCCTCAAACTCAAACTAAGCCTTTTGAATCAACGAATCTTCCTTAAAAACACTTCTAGTAGTAAAACATCATGTAAAACAGAAAAGCTGCAACCTCAGGGACCAGATTGCAGACAATAATAGGTGTGAAAATTAAGTCATTGTCTATTGAATAGGGCAATACACTACTTATAGCCTGTAAAGAGCATGACAATCCTACTCCAAGTAATAGGAAAATAAATAAATAGAAATACAATAAATAATATGTTCAAAACTCCCCTCCAGCTAGAACTTTTACATCATGTCCAACTTGCCATAGAAAAATCCTAATTAGATTTCTTAATGAGAGTGTTTGTCAAAAGAACTACTGCCAGGTCTGAAGCCCTTGACAATAGAGCTGAAATCTTCTTGGACATCACCACATCTCAGACAAAATGTCCATCTATCTGAATATGCTTAGTCCTCTCATTAAATACCATAGCGTTGTCACTAATAGTGGCAGCATGGTCGCCGTGGAATTTGATAATGCAACCAAAACTAAATTAGTGCAAGACGCCTCCTATTTATAGGAGAAGAGGGGATTACATGGATCTAACTTGAGTGTTATATGGATCGCTTAAGTACGCAATACGAAATGAGCAAAGCCCAAAGATACGCTATGAAACCGATTCGCTCAACACTCCCCCTCAAGCTGAAAAGTATACATTGTATAGTCTCAGTTATTCATATAGTGGAACAGACTAGGAGGAAGTGGTTTTATGCGGATATCCACCACTAGATCTCCAGTCTTCACGTATGGCATAACTATCGTATTTTTTTGACTATATCATTTAGAAAGTGACAGTGACTTCAATATGTTTGGTTCGATCATAGAAGATCGGGTTGTTGGCAATAAGTATAGCATTTTGAAAATCTCTCAATATATTAATGTTGGTTGTTGGACAAGAATTCTGAATTCGGAGAGGATGGGGGAGATTTCTTTCCTATAGCTTTGTCAAGCATATCTTTTGATTGAAATGGTAATTCTTATTAGTATATTTGTGTGGATCTAGTCTTGGAAATATGGGATAACCATCATTGCCTCTGTAATCCTCATTTATGGAGATTATGGGAGTAGGGATCGTTACATACAGTCTGCTTCTGTTTTTCCAGGTCACCAAGTTTCCACCCAAAAATATACAATAGTCAGAAATAGACCTCTTGTGAACATCGGATCCAACACCTTCATCCAAGGTTTAGAATTTCTACTTCAACGTCGTTTCCGAAAGCTCAGAAACAAAAACTTAGAGAAAATTAGATGAAAACTTCCACATTTATACTCCTGTTGACACAACGTTTTGACAGCCCGATAAAGGAATTAAGTCACAAAATTTTACCAAGATAGTCTACATACATGAATACACCTATTTATGCAATACAATCATAAATTGATTTGGGGGGGGGGGGTTCCTAAATGTGTAAGTGAAAAGAAGCCAAACTCTTTTGATGGAGATTTTGATGCCAATTTAGTGACATAAGGAACTATCTTAAAAAAATTAAGCACGATCTATTACAAGTTAAATATCAATCTACTGTTATACAAAAGAAAGTATTGAATAACCTAATTGAAACTGGAGTTGTGTGGTGGTTGATTAGGCCCACAACCCCGAACTAGAGGTTGTTATCCAAACACAACCTTGCTTATATGACTGACATATTGAGTCCAACTCATGCTATCTTTATAACATGTATTGTATGTTATGTCGTGTTTTACCCCCTTTGTGACCATATGATCTATATATATTGCACTAGGACCGCCTTATGGGCAATACTGATGAGTGGTGTGATATTCATAAGCATAGTTCCATATCCATAATCATAATAGATAGGAGGTTGTTGTGGGGGTTGTAAAGATGCGGGGGTAGTATAGCCAAAAGATTGGCCACTTCAACCCTAGGCCCAGTGATATATAGGGCCTATCATCATTTGAAATATGTCCAACCCACCTCCTAATTGAGCACCTCCACCATCACCATCACCATCACCATCAATAATGGTTTTAGACTTGGGAGTTGGACATGGTTTTGTTAGCAAAAGATTGGCTACCAAATTGAATTTCTTCATACACGACTCTTTCAATATAATTTATAGTATAATTTCATAAATCTACATGTTTTAGTTGTGTAGTCTATCACTTGCAACTTGCAATTTCACTGTAATTTTTTAGATCTAAGATAGAAGGATTTAGAAGTGAAAAAAATAGATGTAGATGGGTAGGAGAGAGTAAACTTACCTTAGATCCGAAGAAGAAAGCCTTCAAGAGCTAGAGAACGAAAAAAAATCACCAAAGCAAGTAAGATTTCAATTTTTTTTTTGAAATTTCACCAAGGGGGGCAAAATTTTGACAGAACACAACAATTTTGGTAAGAAGAGCCCGATTTGGGCCTACATTTCGCAAAACACACTGGAAATGGGTTCACAATTTTAAGAAATGACTATCCAAAGCTTGATGCACTAAGCATGGGGAGGTGCATTTCTATGTCCGGTAACCGACAAAATTGGAATTTCGACCAAAATTTTAAACCATGCCATCAACATATGAATACCCCTGCATCTGCAGATATCCATGATCTTGACATAAAAGACCTCTACGAGGGGACTTTTTGAGATATCTTAGAATTTGCATCACAACCTTCATGTGATTTGTACAGGGCTTATCCATGAACTGGCTAGTAGTACTAGCGGCAGAGGCAATGTTTTGGGCCTAGTGATATCAGATAGATCAGTTTTCCAAGTGTCTACATCTCCATGAATTATCAAGAAATGTGAGCATTATGATTGGTAGATGACACCCCAGGCGGAAGTTAAATGAACAAACTGATGGCTGAAATATTCTTTGGCGTTGCCAGAGCAAGAATACACATTCTTTTTAAATTGGTTTTCCACTTACCTCAAAAGGATTTAAAAATGAATAAAAGTTTAGATATTTTCTTCATCATACAAAGTCATGTAGCACAAGAATAATCATCAACAAAAATAACAAAGTATCTCAATCCAAGTTTAGATGTAACACAACTCAGATCCCCATATATTTCAATGTATCAACTCTAACATAGACTCTTCTGTTTGACTTTCTTTTGACCTAAAGACAAACCTCAAATGTTTATTGTGGCGATACGAATGACATTGTGATCTATCTGAGTTAGAGTATCCGAGATCCAAACTTTGAGCTTTACTAAAGACAGATGACCAAAATGACCATGCATCACCAAGGAAGACAGTGATACACACAATAGAAGACTGATACAAATAGTAGAGTCCATCCAGTTGATATCCTTTGCCAATTATCCTCCTTGTCTTCAAGTCAAGTATGCAACAATATATGGTAAGAAAGTGATAGAAGACTGAAGAGAATGAGTAATTTTGTGAATAGATAGTAACTTGAAAGGAATGTGAGGAATGAACGTGGTGGAGGGTAGAAATGTATGTGGAGTTGGTGAAACCATACCAGTTCCCGCAATAGAGACAACATGACCATCTGCAAGTAGCACCAGACAAGTTGCTCTTATCAGTCAAAGTGGTGAACATCTCATGTGCTCCCATTATGTGATTAGTTGCACCTAAATTAAGGACCCAATTGAACTTGAAAGACGATGATTAAAACTTTTGAGAGATGCAAGTGGATGGACCGGATCTCTGTGCTTGAGAAGCAATAGATGATGCAACCTATTGAGAAGCTTAAAGACACATCAATTGAGAGTACTCTTCAAAAAAGATACCTGATGAGTCACCTCCTCCTGAGAACTCTCTCTAATCCCCATGTTAGCAGATTTAGTGGGAAATCCAAGCTTGTAGCATGTCTCCTTAGTATGCGCTTTCCTACCAAAATGGGTACAATTGGCGCAATGAGGTGCTTTACAATCAACTCAAGATCCTCTTCCTCTGGTGAGACCTCTATACGACCACCTACTCCAACAGTTGTGTCACAAAAAGACCGAGTAACTAAGACAAACTTGTCACTCTATCACTAAGTGACTGTAAAACATTATAATCTAAGAAAGCATGTTTCACATGGGGTAGGTGTAAGCCAAAGAAGGAAGCTCTTCTCAATATAAAATTTAACTATGGATACCTTCATACTTATGGTGAAGTCCGGATAAGTGCTTAATCATTGCCATCTAATCCAATTGTAGTTGCATCTTCTAGATTTTCATAAAGAGGCAATTATGCAAATCATCAACTAAGAGAGTCACTTTGCCAAATTATTGCATAAGTGACTTATCAGTTATCACTCTGTTGTGGTATATATCCCATATCGTACATGTGACAAACATTGCTTGAATACATAAGTAGAAGATGATCCCACAATGTCTAGCATTTCTCAAAATTTTTGTTGGGTATACTATATGCAGCTCGATGTTGTTCCATAATGTATTTAGTATATTTGCATCATGTTGTTCCCATTAACAAAATACATTAGGATCTTTTGGTGGCTAAGAAGTTAGATGCTTTATGCATTCTTAGCCTTTAAACCATATGTTACTCCATTGAATATAGTTCTTCTCATTAATTTTTTTAGTAGTGATGATCGCATTGTGAATAGTAAATATTGCATGTTGGACTATGGTATCCTTCTTTTCAGCCACTACATCATCGGTCTGGTGAGAGAGAGGATCATTGGAATATTTTATTTAAGAGAAAGTACCACTAGATGTAGCAATAGTGAAATCTCCAATAGAAGACGAATGACCATGCACCACCAAGGGAGACACAATAATACACACAATAGAAGATTGATAGAAATAGTAGAGTCCAGCCAGTTAATATCCTTTGTCAATCGTCCTCATTGTCTTCAAGTTATGTATGGCGACAATATATGGTAAGAAAGTGATAGAAGACCATTATATCTTTCTTTACAAATTACATTGTAATCTATTCGAGTTAGAGAATCCAAGAACCAAACTTTGAGCTTCACTAAAGACGGATGACCAAAATGACCATGAACCACTAAGGGAGACACAGTGATATACACAATAGAAGACTGATACAAATAGTAGAGTCCAACTAGTTGGTATCCTTTGCCAATCGTCCTCCTTGTTTTCAAGTCATGTATGGCAGCAATATATGATAAGAAAATGATAGAGGACTGAAGAGAATGATTAATTTTGTTGATAGATAGTAAATTGAAAGGAAAGTCAGGAATGAATATGGTGGAGGGTAGAGATGTACGTGGAGTTGGTGAAATTATCCAAATTCCCGTGATAGAGGAAACTTGACCATCTGCAAGTAGCACCAGACAGTTTGGTCTAATCAGTCAAAGTGGTGAACATCTCATGTACTCCCATTATGTGATTAGTTGCACCTAGATCAAGGACCCAATCGAACTTGGTAGATGATGCTTCTTGAGAGATGCAAGTTGGTGGACCGGATCTATGTGCTAGAGAAGCAACCTATGATGTAGCCTATTGAGAAGCTCAAAGACACATCAACTGAAAGTACTCTTCAGACAAGACAACTGATGAGTCGCCTCCTTCGGAGAACTCTTTGTAACCCCCATGTTGGCAGATTTAGAGGGAAATTCACCCTCGTAGCATGTATTCTTTGTCCTTTCCTACCACAATGGGTACAATGGGCGCAATGAGGTGCTCTACAATCAATACAAGATCCTCCTCCTCTGGTGGGACCTCTACACAATGATATCCTCTAATAGTTATGTTGCAAAACGACTGAGTTACTAAGACAGACTTGTCACTCTATCACCAAGTGATTTTAAAACATCATGTTCTAAGAAAGCATGTGACATATGGGGTAGGTTTCAGCCAAAGAAGGAGCTCTTCTTAATATAAAATCTAACTATGGATACCTTCATACTTATGGTGAAGTCCAGACAAGAACTTAGTCGTTGTCATCTAATCCAATTGTTGTTGCGTTTTTTAGATTTTTGTAGAGAGAGGAATCAAATTATGCAAATAATTGCCCAAGAGTCACTTTGCCAAAGTATTGCATAAGTGACTTGTCTCCCTATTGTGGTCTATATCGCTCTACTGTCATATCGTACATGTGACAAACATTGCTCTATTACATAAGTAGAAGATGATCCCACAATGTCTTGCACGTCTCAAAGAGTTTTGTAAGATATGATATATGCAGCTCCATGTTGTTCCACAATGTATTCAATAGATTTGCATCATGTTGTTCCCATTGACCAAATACATTAGAATCTTTTGGTGGATCAAGTCAGATGCTTTATGCATTCTTAGCCTTTAAACCATACCTTAACAATGCGACTCCATTGAATTTAGTTCTCATCAAGGTTTTGGGCAGTGATGGTCACCTTGTGAATAATAAATATTGCCTGTTGGACTACGACATCCTTCTTGTCAGCCACTAGATCAGTGGTCAGGTGAGGGAGATCTTCTTTAGAGTCTATTATTTAGAGAAAGTACCACCAGATGTAGCAACAGTGAAATCTCCAACTAACATGCCTTTATTTGCAAAAGAAGGTCACTGCAAACCTGTTGTTGACCGATAGGAAAGAAGAGGTTTCTATCTGTCTTTCTTATTGTAGATGGCAACGGAGACACCATGCGGTGATAGTAGGGGTGAGACGCCCCACCTAGATAGGGATTGGAGGGAAGGTGGCACATTTACACCCTTCTCGGGGCTAGAAAACGATTAGCAAGAAAGGCCTCACGGTGGACACAACCGGGAAGGGCACTAGTAGCCACTAGGGGAGACCCGTCCCAAGGGTTGCCTTGGACAAATGTCCACTATAGAAGGTTCTTGCCGTCGAGCTACAATGTTTCCTTGTAGAAACAATGTGGTGGTTGATGACAAAGAAGAAAGATATGTGGTATTTCTCCCTATACCAATTAGAGTTTTAAACCTCTAGCTCTGATACCATATTAACAAATATGAGAGAAACCCTCGACACCCTTGTACCTTGGGGTGCGCGTATATTGATACACAAAAGCTTGTACCATACATTTGAGTCCCTAAGACTTTCTATAATTACACATAGGCCTCTATATATATTAACACACAACAAGTTAACAGACTGTGTAATATAAAGCATATGTTGATGTCTGTCCACAAGAACCAACTTTGGATTAAAAGAAGAGAAAAATCCAGGAAAGATCATTAATGGCCCTACGTAAAGCCAATAGTCATATACCAAATGTCCTAAAGGGAGATGAACACGATAGACAAGATAAAAGGGCACATACGACTTCCTAAGTCACAACCTATAGGGCATAGGGACCATGGTATGGGTAAGCCCTTGTTACACAAGGTGGTACCAAACTAAAGACACAAGCAAAGAAAGACTGTAAAAACTTATATATATAAAATTATGCATCTCAATACAAGTATTTCTCAGAATTTGAATATCAAACCAT
This sequence comes from Alisma plantago-aquatica, assembly GCA_963693085.1. NCBI lineage: Eukaryota > Viridiplantae > Streptophyta > Magnoliopsida > Alismatales > Alismataceae > Alisma > Alisma plantago-aquatica. The sequence goes on along the minus strand of OY856410.1, from coordinate 1,416,821,048 downwards.
CATTTCTTGATAGGATGATAACATTCTCATAAACCATAAGAATCACCATATATGCAAAACTTTATTCAACATAAACAAAGCACTTCTACAAGACTTAAGAAACCTAAAAGTAACATCAGCAAGACCAAGAACTAATAGTAGAATTGGTCTAGTTTGCTTTGAAGTCTGATAAATAGTCGTTGAACTAGTTGGTCCAACCTGTGGAACTAGGAAGTCAAATGCTAACCAATTTGTCTGCCATTTTTCTAATTACTCTACTACCAGAGACCCATGATCCCTACCCTCAACATGTATTGCGTCAAACCCGTGCCTCCTTTCTTGTGTCTGGTTGTTGTTAAACCCTAGCCAATAGATATCACCACCATCCACTCTCCCCTTCCAATTTCTCAATGAAGGTATACTAAAGGTAACTTTCCATACACGACATCAACTCTAACTAAAGAAGAGGGTCATGACACCTCCAACTGAAGCAGGGGCAAGCAATTCACCAAGTATGTAACTGTATAACTCAATTGTCCTTTACATAAACAATATTAAAACTTTTACTCTTTTATAGTTATATAGAAATTTATAAAAATTCTTTTACTATTCTTCTACATTTTTGTTTATTTAAAACAATTTAAGAATTATAATTACAAATCATGATACCCCTTTATGTTATATATACCAAACAATGTTTTATTTCCAAACTTTCACATTTGTACTTATATGAAAAACATAGTGATACACTCTTTTGATTGTCTGATTCTTTGTCTCGTAATGCGAATGTGGTGATAACTTATGTTTTTTTTGTAGAACTTATCAGATTCCTACAAAATGTAATATATAGTACATGTGGGCATTATAGCTTACATACTTCCAACGTTCTCTTTATTATTATATTTTGTATGTATGTATAGAAGTAGTATACCATATCTTGCATAATTCACTATTTTCTGTTTACCATTTTTTATGTTCATTATTTTGTTGTTGCGTAGATATATAACCCTTGTAATATGAGTGTGACTTTTTTGTAGGCAAAGTTTGATCCCATTTGGATGTGTGAATGGATTTGGGTCAAAGCGATACCTGTTAGAGTGGGTTCTCCTTTATTATTTAGAGTGAGTACATTTACATAATAGACTCAACAAGAAAAGGAAATAGTAAAGAGATACATAAATAAGGAAACTATTTTCTAACACTCCCCCTCAAGTTGGAGCGTACACATCATGCATGCCCATCTTGGAAATATGTTTGAAGGCTGAAGATGTAAGTGGCTTGGTGAAGATATCTACCACTTGTTGACCAGTCCGAACATGAGGAGTTTAAATCTTCTTGGAGAGCACTAAATCACGAACAAAGTGGCAGTCAACTTCAATGTGCTTGGTTCTCTCATGAAACACTAGATTACTAGCAATATGAATGGTTGCATGTTTATCACACATGAGAGAAATAGGTGTCTCAACAGACACTCCCATTTCCGACAAGACAGACACAACCCACTGTAGCTGGCATGTGCCATTGCTTGATATTCAACTTCTGTGCTGGATCGTACTACCACATTCTATTTCTTGCTCCTCCAAGTCACCAAATGTGACCCAAGAAACACACAATTGCCAGAAGTAGAGCGTCTATCTCCAACATCACATGCCCAATCAACATCAGTGAACCCAATGAGTTTCAAGGATGATGTATGAGATTATGCCCTGTAAAGTAAGGCCCTTCCCTTGCGATCCTTTAATATAGTGAAGAATCCGGGTGACTGCCATCTAGTGTGACATCTTAGGCGCACTCATGAACTGGCTCACAACTCCCACAACATTAGAAATATCAAGACGAGTAACTGTCAAATAAATCAGTTTGCCCACAATCATTCTATACTTTGCTGGATCATAAAAATTATTGTCATCAGAAATAGAAGTCTTTGTATGATAATCCAAAGGCGTAGAGACCGTTTTGCACTATGTCATGCCTGTCTCTGCAAGGAGGTCAAGAACATACTTCTGCTGAGAGAGGTGTGTGCCTTTCTTGGAGTGTAGAACTTCTATGCCAAGGAAATAGCAAAGATTACCCAGATCTTTTGTTTGAAATTGTGTTTGCAGCCATTTCTTGAGTTGTAGAATGGCGGTAGAGTCATCACTGGTGATGACGATATCATTCACATAAACAGCTAGAATAATAGTGCCACTTGAAGACATACACAAATAGTGAGTGATCAGTAGAAGACTGGGTGAACCAAAACTGTATAAATGCATCACTGAATTTATCATACCATGCCCGAGGTGACTGCTTCAGACCATACATGGATTTCTTTAACTTGCACACATTCTGACATTCCCCCTGAGCAACATACCCAGGAGGTTACTCCATGTACACTTCCTCAAGCAGATCACCATGAAGAAAAGCATTTTTGACATCCAACTGGAAAATAGGTCAGTGAAAATGAGTACCAACAGAAATAAGAATCCACATAGAACTGAGCCCAACCACTGGAGAAAAAGTCTCAACGAAGTCGACGCCATGTGTCTAAGTGTACCCCTTTGCCACCAGACGAGCCTTCAAGCGATCAACAGACCCATTGGGTTTCTGTTTCACAGTATAAACCCATCGGAAATCTACAACAAACTTTCCAGGAGGAAGATCCACCAAGTCCCAGGTAGAGTTCTCGTGAAGTGCTATCATCTCCCTGTCCATAGCTTCAATCCAACCATCATGTTGGACTGCTTCTGTATAAGAACAAGGAACAATCGTGGAGTCAAGGTGAAGAGCAAACGTGTGGGCTGCAGGTGACAGAATGAGACAAGCAACAGACATTCACCAATGGATGACGTATAATGCAGGACCAGACACCTTTCCGAGCTGCAATTGAAAGATGTAAATCTGAAAGTGAAGCATCATAGAACTTTCAATAGAAACATGTACCTCAGCAGTGTCGTATGATGAGGAGGCATGTTGTTGGACTGGTGACGCTACATCCTCTAGGTGACGCCTTGCTCACCTGGTGTAAACCAGTGGAAAAGGTTGAGGTCATGTTGGTGGTAATGGTTGTGGGGTGGTATCTATAACACTCTCATCACAGGGCACAGGAAGAGGTGGCTCTCTCTCACGCTCAAAGATGTAGTCCCCCTCACTCTGAACAGAGTCACTAAAGAACGGAGTAGACTCATGAAACGTAACGTCAGCCGACACAACAAGACGACGAAGATGAGGATAATAACACATGTATCCCTTGTGTGGGAGAGTATCCCAAAAAGACGGTGCAAACTACACAAGGAGACAACTTGTCAGCTTGTGGATCAAACACGTGAACAAACGCAGTACATCCAAACACACGAAGAGGAACAGGAAAAGGTTGCTCGTCAGGTCATAAAATAGAGAAGGGGGTAGCCCCTTGTAACACAAAGGATGGCTGACGGTTAATCAGAAAACATGCAATGAGAAGAGCATTAGACCAATATTTCTTGGGCACAAACATATGAAACAGTATCGTACGTGCTACATCAAGTAAGTGGCGGTTTTTCCGTGCAACAACCCCATTTTGTTGGGGTGTATGAGGACAGGTTGTGTGGTGAATCATGCCAACAGAATCACAAAACGTAGAAACAACCTTTTGAACATATTTGAGGGCATTATCAGTACAAAGAGTCTTAATATGAGCATCAAACTGAATTTTTGTTAACTGATGAAAGTTTTGAATAACAGACAAGACTTCATCGCGAGACATAAGTAAACCCAAGCCATGCGGGAGAAATCATCAATGAAAGACAAAAAATATCGAAAGCCACTATAACTTGGCTCTTTAACAGGACCCCGGACATCACTATGAATAATATCAAAAGGACGCTTAGAGCGTTTCACAGTGCGACTCGGAAAAGAAATGCGATGATGCTTGCCTAATTGACATGACTGACACTCTAACGACTTTATTGAGGCTAAGCCTGGGACAAGCTTCTAAAGACTTTGTAGGGATGGATGTCCATAGCAACAATGCCATTGCAAGGGAGAGCAGCTGAACACGGTGGATGTAGTGGATCGAATCTGGCGAGCTGGGCGACCACCTTCAAAGAAGTCGAGTTCACCTTTTCTTGATCCCCCACCAATCGTCTTCCAGCTCCTGGGATCCTGTAACACAAAGAAAGAATCTCTAAAAATCACTAAGCATTTCAAGGAATCAACCAACTTAGCAACAAACATTAAGTTAAATGGAAAGTATGTTACATAATGTACAAACTATAAGTTAAATTGCATGATGTTGGTACGGTGCCACACGGCCAGACTCGTCTGACAGAACCATCATCAAGTATCACAAAGGAATGCAGGAAATACGAGTCAGAAGAAAGAAGCATCGATCGTTTACCCATCATATGTTGGGAGGCCCCGGAGTCCACCACCCATGTAGAGGATGGATGAGAGGCAACAAGTGAAGTCCCCTGGTTACATGCATCTGAAACTATATTAACAAAAGCGCCAAGGGAAACTTCTTGAGTAGCCTGTAGAAGACGGTCATACTCCTCCTTAGAGATTGTAACATCTGATTGCACCTGTTTAGAAGCTCCAGATGCATATGTGCCTGATGAATTGGTTGTTTAATGTGCATCACCAATTGGAGGTCGGTCATGCTTAGAATAACATTTTTCTTCTATATGACCAAGTTTCCCACAAAAAGTACACTTTAGACGATTTCCAGCACCTCGTCCTCGATCATCACCCCATCCTGTTCCTTTAGCAGCAACAACAAGAGAAGCATGATTCTCAGTGTGGTGTTCTCCTGGAGTAGCAGAAAAAGACTCAAAAGATGACTGTTGAATCCGTACAAAGGCTTCTTCAAGGCTGGATAGTTTGTTTGTCGCCAGAATGACACTCCTGGCTGAAGCATATACAGGATTTAAGCCTGATAGAAACCTTGTTGTTACTAGATCATCTCGGTCCTTCATCTGGTCATTGGTCTTTAGTGGCTGATAGAAACCAAGTTCTTGAGAAATAGGCTGTATAGTGCCAAAATCGTCCTCAAGAGAGCTACTATTTTGTTTTTCTGCAAACAGACGGTCAAAAACTATATAAAGATGGAGAGCATTCTTCTCATGAGAAAAATGTTTCTTTACAGCTTCCCAGATTTGTTTAGCTGTAGAGTAGAACATAAATATTGAAGCAATCTGGGGCTCCATGCTATTCCAAAGCTAGAATTTCACCAGTCCATTGTTTTTCCGCCAAGTGGGATAGTCCTTGCTACCTTCATCAGGGGGTTCTGACTCAATAATTTCCACCTCACGCGATTCAAAGCCCAGTGTAGATAGCATTCATCTAAAGAAGATAATTTTGTGAGTTATATTTCAAAAAAGTCATATGAGATTGGTTGTTGTAGACAACTGTAGCGGAAGCAGCTGGCTTTGCATCTCTCATATTGAGAGATTAAGATTACAACAACAGACAGACAGAAGAACACGTCGTGTTGAGGATGTAACACGCCGTGTCTGGGAACTACACAACGTGTGAAATATTAGACACATCGTCTTAGTTGCTAGAGACAGAAACCATGTTGTCTTGACGAATAGTGATACACCATGTAGGATTTAGCACACACTATGTCGATGGATGATGCAAGGCTCCTGATTGATCTGCACACACTGTGTAGATAAGGGACACCTTGTCTGATTTTGAAGGCGTAACCTTGAACTGCTGTGACACGCATGTCACGGATGTGACAAGCCGTGTAATTTGCGAACAGTGCCATCAGATTAGAGATGCCTGGATAGCAACACGTCATGTTGTCTGGGATACACGCCGTGTGCAGCGGCGATAGACTTCAACCTTGACGGAAATGGGCTCCGTTAAAGGGCGAAAAAGACCTCCGAGAAGACGCACTGAAGAGAGAATGACCCCAGGAAGACGCGTCGGGGGGTGAAGGGAATTAGCATTATCACTAGTCAATTGATGATGCGAATCTTACGCATCAGCAACCCTAAAGATGTAGGCACTCATCCACGTACGGGGACTACGTGATGAGGAAAGAAAATGAGAAGAAAGGTACTCCTCTCTCTGGGATAGAACGAGGGCTTCTCCCCCTCTCCTTCAAGCAGCCACCGTTCCCTGACAGAATGGAGGAAGACCGACTGCCCGGTGAGGAATACCGTCGGTGGTGTCTGGCGGTGACAGAAGAGCAACTGGATAGGGAGAAGACTGAGCGAGCGGAGGAGGAGGGTAGGGGAGGGGGGGAACGACGACTAGGGTTGTAGCAGCCGGATATGCTCTGATACCATGTGAATGGATTTGGGTCAAAGTGATACCCGGCTAGAGCGGGTTCTCCTTTATTATATAGAGTGAGAATATTCCCAATAGGAAAAGGAAATAGTAAATAGATACATAAATAAGGAAACTATTTTCTAATAGGATGTATGTCAAGGAGAGTGGTACATTAAGTGAAGAAGCGGAGTCGGTATTGTGCCAAAAGGAGATCAAGGATATGTAGATTAACAACACGAGGCAACACTCACTTAGAACTGAGATCTAATTGTAGCTTGCAAAATGACATCATGTAACAAAAACAATACTCAACATCTAAAGGAGGTGGAGGAGAAGAGCAAATTGAACAATGTTGCGTGGACAAAAAAATTTATGGGTTGCTTATGAGTGGGGCTAAAGTGTGGGGATCATGTGTATAGTCTCCTGACAACATATCTTTGGTGAAATTTTGGGCTCATCTAAGGTATCTTCTCCCTGAGATAAAGAAAAGAGGAACAAAACACCTCCTTTGCTCCTCTAGACACTCTAGATGCATAACTAAAGGATTGAGTCCTTTCTTCTTATTGTTGCGAAAAGGAAAAATGTCAAAATGACTGTTGTACAATAGTTTTATGATGTTGCCATACCCTATAAGACATTAACTCACCAGAATTCCAACCAATGGACAATACAATAGCTTCACTTGGTGTAGGATCAAAAGGGCCTACTTATCATGATCCAAGGTTGATTTTCTTGTCAAGAAAAAGGAGATGCTTCTACATTTTTATTCTTATAGAGACTAGCAAAGAGCACGTGCTAAGAATGTGCCATTCAATAATAAATTTTAGTTACAATAGTAATATAACTGTTAGTATGTAGGGACTTAAATGTAAATGTTGTGGTCTTGTGTGTAAGGTCAGGGACCTGATTGTAAATGTCTGATGTATCTTCTTTGTATACATGATACGTGAGGGACCGAGAGAGTCGAAGTCTCTTCTCCGTCAAGTCTCTTCTCTGTCACATGGTATCAGAGCTACAAGGGTTGAATCCCTAAGAGAGTCGTCAAGCTCTCCATCCCTGGTAACCAAGGGAGCCGTCAATCTACCTGTTCCCCTTCTTTTGTTCACAATCGCTACAGTAGCGACTGTAGCAGCGGGAAAGAAAAAGGAGCCGTATACTCATCCTCCTTGATCAATCTGCCTCAATCGACCTCCTGCTTTGGGTCTCCTTACCACTAGTGGTCTGTTAGTGGGGAGAAGGAGTATCTGTGCTCGATAGGGGGGTAGTAATCCCCTCCTTTTTCCAAGTGCAGAAACAGGTTGTTTCGTCATCTCCGTTCAAAGGCCTCCAAGTGGCCATAGTGGAGTTTTTCCTCCTTCAAATCAGGTCCTTGTGGGGCGTCCTAGTCCTAGTAACACTGTCCCAGAAGATCAGAAGCAACGGAATCACAAGGAGGGAGCATTGGGCCTTCTTCTCCAACCATATAGAGCCGCTGTTACTGTAGCACGGCTGTATTTCAGCACTGCTGACCATCAACATCAACTAGAACGTTGTGGTGTTACATGCTTGCAAAGAGGAGCTCAGATTCTTGAGTTTTATTTGCTTCCTATTGATCTAAATCAAGCTGTCAATATGGCCGATAAGAAGGAGTCCACATTCCAGCAATCTACACCTACAATCCAAAGTCAGATGATCACCAACCGGAAACTAAATGAAAAGAACTTCACTCAATGGAGCCGGACAGTGAAGATATTTTTCAAGGGTCAAGGACGCATCAAACACTTGACCAATGAGCCACCTTCAGATCCTGTTGCTTTGGAGACATGGGAACAACATGATGCCAACCTGCTGAATATGATGTGGAACAGTATGGAGCCACATATAGCAGACATGACAAATCACTTTGAAACATGCAAGACATTGTGGGACCATCTACAACTCATGTACTCCAATAATGTGTCACGTATGTATGACATGACTGTGGAGCTATATGGGCTACAACAGGAAGACAAGTCACTCACACAATATTTTGGAGAAGTGACTCGTCTAGCAGATGACTTGCATAGGTTGCTTCCTCTTTCCAGTGATGTTCAGAAGATGCAACAACAACGTGATCAGATGACAATCATTAAGTTTCTAGCTGGGCTTCGACGTGAGTATGAGGGAGTGCGTAGTCAGATTCTTTCAGGTGCTGAGCTTCCTTCTTTAGCAGAGACTTATTCCAGAGTTTCGCGTGCCTTCCTAGAGCAGGATACTATTATTGTCACTCAGTCACAAAGTGACAAGTCAGCTTTAGTCGGTCAATCTAGCAGAGACACGACACCCAGAGGTCGCGGTCGTGGTAGAAGTTTCATCAGAGGCGGAGGTGCTAGTAGTGGTCGTGGAGTGCCACGCCAACGTCCAGAGTGTATCCATTGTGGCAGTAAAGGACACACTAGAGAGACATGCTATGAGTTACATGGATTCCCTACAAAGTCTGCCAATATGGCAACTATTGAAGGTGCACAACAGCAGGCTTCACATCAGGTGTCATTGTCTGAAGAAGAATATGTTCAATTGATGCAACTCCGCGCTTCACAACAAGCAAGCTCATCAGTTGCCTCCATTGCACAGAGAGTTGGTTCGTCTGCATGCTTCTCTCAGGCATCTAGGGCATCCTCGTCCAAGTCAGACTGGGTTCTTGATTCAGGTGCAACTGATCACATCACGGGGGTATCTGAGATGTTCTCTACCTATACTAGCAAGCCCAACCTACCTGGTGTTACCCTTGCAGATGGCTCTACGGTCTCTGTTAAGGGAACTGGGGTGGTTCCACTAACTCCGCATATATCCCTTCCATCCACCATGTTCATCCCTCAATTTCCTTTTAATTTATTATCTATCAGCAAATTAACTCGTTGTCTTCAAGCCTCTGTCACATTCTTACCCGATACTTGTGTTATACAGGACTTGAAGACGAGGAAGACGATTGGCGAAGGGTATGAATTGGCTGGACTCTACTACTTGAGGAGGTCTCTCACAACTTGTGTCGCAGCTTCCCCTTTGGTGGTGCACAGTCGTCTTGGTCACGCGTCATTGGAGAAGCTCAAAGTTTTGGTCCCAGGTTTGTCCAACCTAGAAAGGTTGCAGTGTGAGTCGTGTCAGTTGGGAAAACATACAAGGTCTGTATTCAGTTCTAAAGAGAGTCAAAGAGCAGAGTCTTTGTTTGAGTTAGTCCACTCAGATGTATGGGGTCTGAGTCGTGTAACATCTAAGCTAGGTTATAAGTATTTTGTTGTTTTTGTGGATGATTATTCACGTGCTACATGGCTTTATTTGATGAAAGAAAGATCTGAACTTTTATCTATCTTTACATCTTTTTGTATGGAAGTGGAAACCCAATTCAAAAAGAAAGTTTGTATTCTCCGTTCTGATAATGCTAAGGAATACTTCAGCCGTGATTTCACCCATTTCACCTCCACCCATGGCATCATCCACCAGTCATCTTGCCCACATACACCACAACAGAATGGAGTGGCAGAAAGAAAAATTCGACACGTTGTTGAGACTGCTCGTACCCTTCTTCTTCATATGCATGTCCCAAGAGATTTTTGGAGTGATGCGGTTCTCACTGCCACTTACCTCATAAATCGTATGCCATCATCCGTTATTCAAAACCGTATACCTGTTCAGATTCTTAATCCTATAAAGCCATTGTACCATGTCCCACCAAAGGTGTTTGGGTGTGTCTGTTTTGTTCACTCCTTTGGTCCTGGTATGGATAAGTTGAGTCCAAAATCCACAAAGTGTGTCTTCTTAGGCTATTCTCGAGTACAAAAGTGGTACAAGTGCTATAGCCCTACCTTACATCGCTTCTTTGTCTCTACTGATGTCACCTTTTTTGAAGATCAATCATTCTTTGGTGATAGTTCTTCAGTGACACCTGCATGTGTGGAAGAGATCCTGCCTCTTCCCGTTGTTATCGAGTCCTCTGTTCCTACTTGTCTTGGTAATGATAGTCCTCATGATAGTGTGCCACCCATTTCTACTAGACCTCCTATCACCAAAGTGTATACTCGTCGTACAGGCCCAGCCACAGGCACCGATGGTACAGAGTCTCCTGCCAGTTCAACTCTTTCTCCAGCTCCTCCCTCGTCAGAAAGTCAAGTAGATACAGGTATTGATAGCCGTCCTATTGCCTTGAGGAAAGGCACTAGGAGTTGCACTCTCCATCCCATCTCTAATTTTATTTCATATAACCATGTCTCACCCTCATATTATGCCTTTTTATCCTCCATGTCCACTGTCTCTATACCCTCGTCTGTTTCAGTTGCCTTGGATCACCCAGGTTGGCGTCATGCTATGGAAGAGGAGATGGCAGCTCTAGCTCAAAACAATACATGGTCTCTTGTTCAATGCCCATTAGGCAAGTCTGTTGTTGGATGCCGCTGGGTTTTCACTGTCAAAGTTGGTGCAAACGGATTAGTTGACCGGCTAAAGGCACGGTTAGTAGCCAAGGGCTACACTCAGATTTATGGGGAGGATTATTTAGAGACCTTCTCTCCCGTGGCCAAGATGGCATCTGTTCGTATCTTCCTATCTCTTGCTGCCATACATTCATGGAATTTACATCAACTTGATATTAAGAATGCATTTCTGCATGGTGACCTTGATGAGGAGATTTATATGGAGCAACCACCAGGGTTTGTTGCTCAGGGGGAGTCTAATCTAGTGTGTCGTCTTCACAAGTCTCTGTATGGTTTGAAACAATCACCTCGTGCCTGGTTTGGTAGGCTCAGTAGTGCTCTTTCAGCGTTTGGACTCCAAAGATGTACGATGGATCATTCTGTTTTCTACAGGAGACATAATCTGGGAAGTATATTCCTATTAGTATATGTTGACGACATTGTGATTATGGGCGATGATAAACAAGGCATTGCACAATTGAAAACATTTTTACAAGGACAATTCCATACAAAAGACTTAGGCAATCTTAAATATTTTCTAGGTATTGAAGTTGCCAAGTCAAAATCTGGGATAGTGATTTCACAAAGAAAGTATGTTCTAGACTTGCTCACAGAGACAGGGATGCTTGGGACCAGACCTGCTGACACTCCAATGGATCCTAAAGTTAAATTTATCATGGAGCAAGGGGAGGTTCTTGATGATCCTTGGAGATATAGAATACTTGTTGGAAAGCTGAATTATTTGGCAGTCACCCGACCAGATATTGCATTTGCTACTAGTGTTGTGAGCCAATTTATGGATAAGCCTTGTACGGGTCACTTAGAAGCTGTGATGCGCATATTGAGGTACTTGAAGAAGTCCCCTGGAAAGGGACTCTTGTATCAAAATCATGGTCACCTGAAAGTACAGGGGTTTTCTTATGCTGATTGGGCTGGATCAAGCATTGATAGACGATCTATTACAGGCTATTGTGTCTTTGTGGGAGGAAATTTAGTTTCTTGGAAGAGCAAGAAGCAAACAGTTGTATCTAGATCAAGTGCAGAGTCTGAATACAGAGCTATGGCCTTAGCTACATATGAGCTGTTATGGATTCAACATTTGTTGCGGGAACTTGGCTTTGCCTTAGACACTCCTATGGATTTGAAGTGTGATAATCAGGCTGCTGTCCATATTGCTCAGAACCCTGTCTTCCATGAAAGAACTAAACACATTGAGGTCGATTGCCATTTTCTGAGAGAGAAGATCAAGGAGAGACTGATTCAGTTGTCACCTGTCAGGTCAGAAGATCAGTTAGCTGATCTATTCACAAAGTCCTTGAATGGTTGTCGAGTTCACTTCTTATGTACCAAGCTGGGCACATATGATATGTATGCGCCAGCTTGAGGGGGAGTGTTAGTATGTAGGGACTTAAATGTAAATGTTTTGGTCTTGTGTGTAAGGTCAGGGACCTGATTGTAAATGTCTGATGTATCTTCTTTGTATACATGATACATGAGGGACCGAGAGAGTCGAAGTCTCTTCTCCGTCAAGTCTCTTCTCTGTCACAATAACATATATGAAGAGAGAACTCACATCATACATAACCGTTGATAGTTACATATGACACATATTCAATTGACATAGATATTATGTGTGTTGTGTGCATGCTCATGCATTTGTAAAGTTTGCTATATTACATAATTTAAAAAAAATGTCTGTATTAATTAGAAACATGTATTGTACTAATTGGCATGCAATGTTTATGGCATGATATTTAGTCTTTTTTTCTTGTTGGCCTTTTGAAATTTTCTGGGTGCGTGGGGTTTTGTCATCGTTTCCTAAAGGGACTGAAATGTGTGCTTGCCAGTTGACTTTGGCATCTTTCAATGAATGCATTCTTATATGCCATGGACATAAGCGTTTTGCAATAAGTAGAATATTGTATCAATGGAAATTATTATTGGATTGAGAATTAATGAAAAAGAATATCAGGGTCACAAGATAAAAGAACTTATAGGCTTTATAAAATGGCAATTTTACTGAAATTTTAGGGTATGTTGAGAAAAGATCTTGTAGGTATTAACTATTGACAGAAACCTACCAATATGTCTAGATCATCCACCATTCCTTGATAATGCTATATTAAAAGCATGGATTCATTTACACTAAATAGAATATTGTATCAATGGAAATTATTATTGGATTGAGAGTCAATGAAAAAGAATATCAGGGTCACAAGATAAAAGAACTTATAGGCTTTATAAAAATGACAATTTTACTGAAATTTTAGGGTATGTTGAGAAAAGATCTTGTTGGTATTAACTATTGACCAAAACCTACCAATATGTCTAGATCATCCACCATTCCTTGATAATTCTATATAAAAAGCATGAATTCATTTACACTAACAACGGTTGTATGTCTTCCTGGCAGGAATATATATTCCATGACAGTGTTTGTTAAAAATGCAAAATGATACTTAAAAAAAATGCTCAGTTCTAGTTTTATTATAGTAAAACAAAATTGCAGATACAATTTTGATCTCCCCAAATAAAATATTTTTCATATTATTTGTTTCAGATCATATAAGTGCATGAACCCAAAAAATGAATATTTGTGATCTACACTCATTCCATAAACATTATCTTCTGTTTCCTCCACTCCATGTTGATTCCTGTCTTTTGTTGCATCTTCATCACCTATCGTGGATAGTCTGAAACGTAGACAACCTCCTATCTCCTCTGGTTTTTTTATATACCCTGCCATCTCTCAATTCGTTTTTTTTCCAACCCCTTCAACCCTTAGTTTCTCTACATTGTCCAAATAGTAGTAGCAACTAGCAAGTAGGGGTAGATATTGTTGATACACCTATGATCTGGATGCCAATTGAGAAGGAAATGTGAAAGCAATCGAACCCCATGGAAATGGTTGGTCAGTTCATAATAGGGAGGGTGATTGCAAAGAGACCCTAGATATAAGGTGGGTCTCTAGTAGCAACATCATAACTTTATCTCCCTCATTCAAATAGTAGCAGCACATAACATGCCTGTGTTTGCGAGAAGTAGATAAATGCAAACAAAAACATCAAGGAGCCATTTTTTCCATTCTGGGTACATTAGAACCCTAGAGGTCGTATCCCTTGCATATTAATGGACCCAGTGTAGCAAAGCCCTTGTCCTTTTCTCTTATCATCATTCTCTTTCTCACTAATTTATTGCTTGCATTCTCTCTACATCTCAATCTTCTAGGACGTGCTTTGCTGGAAAGTCATTCCTTTCCCCGGGCTCCTCCTCTGACCTCCACCTGATTTATCATGTTCTTAACCAGAAACAACCATGAATGATTTCTTCCCCAAAAACAATGATTCAAGACTCCAAGGTACAGTTGGAATGCACTTCCATCTCTCCAAACAACCAAAAAATCTAAATGTGAAGGTTTTTCATGCTTTGAGGATGTCTCCTTAGCAACAAATGAACATGGTATGCATTTTCTCCACATCAAAATTCATGTAAACTTAATTCGAATTTGTGCTCGCATAATATTTAGATTTTTGGTGTTGCCACCTGTTCTTAGTATGAATACAAAAGCTTTGTGTTTGAACTTTTATGTTATCCTTGAGCCTCACATGCTGGATTTATTTGCAATATAAGAGTGGACCTTTGTGTAGTTCTGTTTGCTTTTTGCTGTTGCATGACCAGGATATAGACATGAAACTATTTCAAAGTTTCAAACTTTAGCATATACCTACTGTGAAACAACCTGTATCCCCGTCGATACCATCAACAGGAGGTCGATGGTATCGAGATCATCACAGCGACAAAACATCATTCTGTCGATACCATCGACAGTCCTGTCGATGGTATCGAGATTGCTACAGCGGCGGAAATCTGCAATCTGCCTCCGAGTTCTATTTTCATTATATTATTTGTTTGATTGTTTTTCTATTATTTTCTCCTTTGTACCACAATGTATCTAACCCTAATATATAAAAAAAAGTGAGACGGATATTGCCCTCTCAAGGAAGTTGCTCCTTGCAGCCGACAAATCTCTTGGCGTTTCGTCTCCTCTCCCCCTCGCCTCTTCTAACATGGTATCAGAGCAGAGCTCGATCTAGGGCATCTCTCTCCTTCCGCCACCGCTTCTCCCTTTCTCCTTCCTTCTCTTTGCCGGCAGCTAGGGGTGTAAACGGTGCGGGTACGGTGCAGGTCTTTCCATACCCATACCCATACCCATCTAATTTAGCGGGTCCGGTTCCGGTTCTAGACCCGCATAATACAAAACCTGGACCCGCACCATACCCGTACCCACAATAATAGCGGGTATGCGGTGCGGGTATGCGGGTAAGCGGTTTTATAAAACATCATATTGTTTATGTAAGAGAAATCACTATGTTATATATATTTAACACAACAAGATATTGTTATCATATAGTATATTAACATGTAATAGTTATATTAGACAATGCTATATTCTATACAATAAAATTAATTGAGTAATTGTTTACATATTTGTAGTCATGATCATAACATTTAATTTATGTAGAAAGTAATGTAGATTAGTAGACATTTTGATTTTAAGTTTACATATGATGTTCTTTATTGTAACTAGAATAGTTAATTCTTAGTTATATGACTAGTCTCAACCTTAGAGTAGGATATAATCTCAATAATTATATTAATTAGACTAGTAAAGTATGATATATATATAACATATTATTTTAGTAGTTACTTATGTATAGCGGGTACAAGGGTCTAGCGGGTCTGGGTCCAAGCATACCCATTATTGGACCTGCTTATATGCGGGTCCAAGGGTATACGGGTCCAAGGGTATGCGGGTATAAAAAATTAGACCCGTGACGGGTTTTTTAAGGGTCCGGATTTGCGGGTCTGTGGGTCTACCCGTACCCATTTACAGCCCTACCGGCAGCGCTCCTCTTTTCTTTCTCTCCGTGCCGGCGGCGCCGCCGAGAGGCAGCGGGGGCAGCAGCAGGTCCGCCGTCCGGCTGCAGCCCATCCGCCGATCTGGAGTGAGGCACCGGGCTTGCAGGGTTATCTCCTTCTACGTTGGGTCTTCGGTAGATCTCCAACGCTGCCGTAGACTCCACCACAAGTTGTTTGGGGTCTTCGGGTGATTCGACGACCATCGAAAATCTAAATCGGATGACTCATCACCCGACGGTTGGACTCCTAGTCACATCTCCTCCATATGTGACTAGGAAAATCGATTGGAGGCTGTGAATGCGTCAGTAATGCATTTATCCATTCTTTTTTTTTTGTTGTGACGTGTATCTCTCTGTCACCCCATGTATCTCTGTGGCGTGTATCTCTCCGTCACCTCAGCTTTCTCTGTGACGTGTATCAATCTGTCACTGTGTTCCCGTCTACAATGGAGGACATCAAGATTCCCTACGGTGAGGCGTCTCCTATCTCCTCCATCAAACTCAATGGGAAAAACTATCTACTATGGATGAATGCAGTTTACACTGTCTTGGAATCTCGCGATAAGGCGAGACATGTTGACTCGGGTCCCCTGGACACTACTGATAAAGGATACGTTGAATGGAAGCGTCATGACAGTCTTGTGAAGACTTGGTTATGGAATAGTATGGAGCCTACAATTGCGGCTAGGTTTATGTTCTATACTACAGCTAAAGAGATATGGGACGCAGTGAAGCATCACTATTCCCAGGAGAAGAATGCTCTTCGGCTATTCATGATATATGATCGTTTATTTGCTGAGAGGCAGGGTGATAGGTCCCTTGAGGAATACTTTGGAGCTATTCAGGCTCTTGCTCAGGAGCTGAGCTATTATCATCCTGTGACAGCTGCTGCACAGATCAAAGATAGAGACGACTTGATCACTGCTAAATTTCTATCTGGGCTTAATTCCATTTGCAATTCTGCCTGGAGCGTCATTCTGGCTTCTGATAAATTGCCAAGTTTTGTAGAAGCATATTCGAGAATTCAACAGTCTATTTTTGAGTTTGTTAATCCTGTCTCTACTATATCCTCTGGGGAGTCTCATGCATCCGTAGTTGCTGTGGTGAGAGGAGGACAACCTGGTACGGGCAGAGGACGTGGGACACGTCCGAAGTGTACCTTCTGTGACAAACCAGGACATACAGTGGAAAAGTGTTGGAAGAAACATGGGAGACCTGCTGCACCTCCTGTGGGGGCAGCACATTGTACCACTTCTACAGATACCTCTCCGTCTTCAGCTGTGGGCACCAATTCTGGGACCGGCATCACTCTTACTCAGGAGGAGTATGATCGGTTCATTCAGGCTACACAACACTTGAGTGTGGGATCTTCGTCTTCATCATCAACAAACCTGACATCTACTGCGGGTAATCAGGCTACATCTCTCATAACTTCTGGCTCTACTACATCTTGGGTAGTTGACTCTGGCGCGTCACAACATATGACTGGTATGAAGAGATTGCTCCAATCTATTGACTCATATATTCCTCACCAATCTATCACACTGGCAGATGGTTCAGTAAGGAGAGTGCTAGCTAGTGGATCTGTCTCTATAACACCCAAGATTGATCTGAAATATGTACACTTTGTGCCTGAGTTTCCTTTTGATCTTCTTTCTGTTGCAAAGTTGGTTGACACTGTAAAATGTACATTAACATTTGGGCCTTCTTGTTTTGTTTTACAGGATCTCAAGAGTATGAGGACGATTGGTGGGGGGCCTAGGAAAGGTGATATCTACCTTTTCCACGGTGACAGTCTGCCTCGCCCAGTATCTGCTCCAGCTCCATCCATCCTGTTGAGTGGTTCCCCCTTACTATGACATTGCAGATATGGACATCCGTCGTTAGAAAGCCTGCGGAAGTTGGAACCTGAGTTGTCCCAAGTGTCATCTTTAGAGTGTCAGTCATGTCAGATGGGAAAACATCATAGGTTGTCTTATCCCAGTCGTGTCAATAAGCGGGCATCTTGTCCTTTTGAGTTAGTCCACAGTGATGTATGGGGTCCTGTTAAAGACCAGAGTTATAATGGTTTTCGTTATTTTATTTCCTTTGTGGATGATTTTTCTCGCATGACATGGGTCTACCTTCTCAAAAGTCGAGAGTTTGTGCTATCTATTGTGAAACATTTTCATAAAGAAATAAAGGTTCAGTTTGATTGCAATATAAAAACTCTCCAATCTGATAATGCTTTAGAGTATGTTCAAAAGGCTATGTCTGATTTTTGTAGTTCTGTGGGCATGATTCATCGCACGTCTTGTCCTCACACCCTCAGCAAAATGGGGTGGTTGAGAGAAAAAATCGTCATCTTCTTGATATTGCTCGTTCGATCATGTTTCAATCCAATGTGCCTAAGAAATTCTGGTCTGAAGCTCTGTTAACTGCTTGCTTCTTAATCAATAGACAACCATCCTCCGTTCTCAAAGGATAAACTCCTTTCTCTGTGTTACGGCCCATGGATCAGCCCTTCTCTGTTCCCCTAAGAGTGTTTGGTTGCACTTCTTTTGTCCATAATTTTGACCCTAAGGCTGACAAACTTTCTCCTAGGTCTATTAAAACCTTGTTCCTTGGTTATTCTAGTACTAGCAAAGGATACAAGTGTTACTGTCCTAGTCTTCGTCGCATGTTTGTGTCTAGGGATGTTACCTTCCATGAGACCACTCCGTATTTCTCCGATGCTATGAGTAAGGGGGAGCAGTTGAGAGAGGGAGTGCCACCAGATTTTCAGAGTGAGAGAGTGGCACCATCTGTGCAGTGTGAGGGAGCGCCACCCATTATTCCTGATTATACTTTTATTCAGGACGAGCAGGCAGCTGACAGGTCTGTTATTCAGCAGTACCCATATGTTTATAGTAGGCGAGGCAGACAAGATCCAGAAGAGGTAGCGACACCAGTTTTTGACCCTTCCTCATCGTCTTCTACTCACGAGATTCCTACAGAAGCATCAGATCTTGACCTTCCTATTGCTGTTCGGAAAGGTGTTCGTTCTTGTACTATTAGACATCCTATTACAAATGTGTGTTGTCTATCACACTTATCTAAGCAGGCCCGCGCATTTGCTATTGGGATTGATTCTGTTGATATACCAAGGGATCACTATGATGCTATGAAGGACAGTGGCTGGAAACAGGCAATGCAGCTTGAGATGTCAGCCCTTTTGCATAATGGCACATGGGATCTTGTTGACTTACCTGCAGGGAAGAAAGTCGTGGGATGCAGATGGCTTTTCACCATTAAACATAATCCGGATGGATCTGTTGAGAGGTTGAAGGCCAGATTGGTAGCAAAAGGCTACACACAGACCTATGGAGTTGATTTCTTTGAGACCTTTTCTCCAGTAGCTCGTCTAAACTCTGTCTGGATTATTATTTCTCTGGCTACTACCTTCGATTGGCCCCTATTTCAGCTTGATGTTAAGAATGCCTTTCTACATGGTGATCTACAAGAAGTATATATGGAGCAACCTCCTGGGTTTGTTGCTCAGGGGGAGTGTCAGAAAGTGTGTAAATTGAAGAAAGCAATATATGGGCTGAAACAGTCTCCTCGAGCTTGGTTTGACAAGTTCAGTGAGGTTGTACTCCATATGGGTTTCTCACGCTCCATGATTGATCATTCTTTATTCTACTCTAGCTCTTCTTGTGGCTCTATCATTATTGTTGTATATGTTGATGACATAGTGATTACTAGCAGTGATTCTCCAGACATATCTCGTGTGAAGGAAGGATTATAGAAACACTTCCAAACCAAGGATCTGGGTAAACTGAGATATTTTCTGGGCATTGAGGTGCTTAGATCTCATGCAGGTGTCAACCTATCTCAGAGGAAATATGTGCTTGACTTACTACAGGAAACAGGCATGACTGAATCTAAACCGGTATCTACCCCTATGGATTATCACATCAAGGAGACGGTTGATGATGTTGAGTACTCAGATCCAGGATATTACAGGAGAATAGTTGGCAAGCTAATATATCTGACTGTTACACGACCTGACATTTCTTTTGTTGTAGGCGTTGTGAGTCAGCATATGCACTCACCACGACAGTCACACTGGACAGCAGTTTGCCGGATTCTAAGATATCTGAAGAGTGCTCCTGGTAAGGGGATCACATATTCTAAACCCAATGTGACTCCATCTATTTTGACTCTCACAGGGTATTCAAATGCAGATTGGGCTGGTGATCATATTGATAGAAGGTCTACATCAGGCTATTGTACTTTCCTAGGTGATCATTTGATTACTTGGAAAAGCAAAATACAGCATGTGGTAGCTAGATCCAGTACTGAGGCTGAATACCGTGCTATGTCCCATGCATGTTGTGAACTACAATGGGTCAAATCTGTTCTTTCTGAGTTAAAAATCACTATCATGTCTTCTATGGAGCTCAAATGTGACAATCAGTCTGCTATACACATTGCCAGGAACCCTATCTTTCATGAGCGTACAAAACACATAGAAGTTTATTGCCATTTTATTCGTGATCAAATCATAGATGGCACTATTGTGACGCCATACGTCTAAGTCCGAAGATCAACTGGTGGATATCTTGACAAAGCCTTTGGGTCCAGCAACTTTTCAAAGATTATGTGGCAAGTTGGGCATACACAATGTGTACTCTCCAGCTTGAGGGGGAGTGTGAAACATGTATCCCCGTGGATACCATCGACAGGAGGTCGATGGTATCGAGATCATCACAGCGACAAAACATCATTCTGTCGATACCATCGACAGGACTGTCGATGGTATCGAGATTGCTACAGCGGCGGAAATCTGCAATCTGCCTCCGGGTTCTATTTTCATTATATTATTTGTTTTATTGTTTTTCTATTATTTTCTCCTTTGTACCACAATGTATCTTACCCTAATATATAAAAAGAAGTGAGACGGCTATTGCCCTCTCAAGGAAGCTGCTCCTTGCAGCCGACAAATCTCTCGATGTTTCGTCTCCTCTCCCCCTCGCCTCTTCTAACACCTACAAAATCAAAGAGAATTGTGAAGTATCTTTTATGTATTCTTACAACTTGATTTTCATAACATTATAAATGAAAGACTCATAAACAATCTATTTAGTCATTGTAGTTAATAAATAAAGTTAACTGTACCGTGACTACATGCATCATGCATATAAGGGTGTCTAAAATTTGGCTTTGTGTCGATTCCGAGCTAGTGAGTCAACACAAAGTGATCAACCAAAAACCAATCAAGAACCATATTTTTTGACAAAATGCTAAGCCCAAAACTGATCCCATTTTACATATGTTTGACCGGATACCAAACAAATTTCAACATAAATTATGACATTAACATTCATGTTTTGCTCATGTATATTGTATTATGATGATTTTAAGGATATAATATTCTGGTATCAAAATACTAATAACTAGATATATATATTGATTTGATCCTTGTATGAATCTATATTGTTCAAATTCATCAAAACAAAATGGACTCTATTTCAATTTGCACATAAACATATAAAAACGCAAACATGTTGGAATTGACAAATCCCAAGCTTGAACCAATATTTTTTGGGTGAAAAAGGGTTGGTTTCACAAGATTGCACATAATTTTGACAACACTAAACACTTGTAGTACAATGTCAGTTGTCTACATCGTATGAGTATACACATCTTGTTAGATCCATTTGTTGATTAGAAACACGAATGTGAAAAAGTAAGAAGTGGGTAGGCAAAAGTAGGTGAAAAGAAGCACACATAGTGACACTTGGAAAACCAGTCACAAAGGCATGTCGCCACCTCTTATTCATGGGGTGGAAGGTTTCCACATAATTTTGACAACACTAAACACTTGTACTATAATGTTCATTGCCGACATCTTGTGATTATACTCATCTTGTTGGATCTATATTTTAACTGGAAACACAAATACGAAAAGGTAAAAAACAAACATGCAAATAGGTGAAAACGATGGCAGTTAGAAAAATAGTCAAAAAGGCATGTCACTTCCTCTATATATAGGGTAGAAAGATACATGATCAATTCGGGTAGACGATCATGGTAAATAGGCTTAATGGTGTGAAAGCTTGAGCAAAGTGGGAGAATCCCTCAACTACTTCTCACGGTCGAGGTGCTTGTATATTTATATACAAGAGTACATACTTTACACATAGGTCCCTGACTTTTTCTTACAATTACAAGTAGATACTTGTACATATCAACACTCCCCTCAACCTGGAGCATATATATCATGTGTGTCCAGCTTGTTACATAAGTATTGGACCTGACAACCATTTAGGAACTTTGTAAACAAATCAGCTAATTGGTCTTCTAATCTGACTAGTGACAACCAAATCAGATCTTTTCTCGCAAAAAACAACTATATGCTGCAACATGTTTGGTTCTCTCATGAAAGAAAGGATTCAAGGCAATGTGGATAGTAGCCTAATTGCCACACTAAGTCCATAAGATCTTCCTACATGAAGCCAAGCTCCTCTAACAACTGATGAATCCATAACAACTCACATGTCGCTAGGGCCATAGCTCTATACTCTAATTCTCCACCAGACCTTGATACAATAGTTTGCTTCTTGCTCTTCCAAGACAAGAGAATTCCTCCCACAAACACAAAGTAACTAGAGATAGACCTCTTGTCGATACTAGATCCATCCCAATCGACATCTAATAAACGATGTACCTACATATGTCCATGATTTTGATATAGAAGTCCCATGCCAAGAGATTCTTGAGATACCTCAGAATGTGCATAACATCCTCCATATGACTTGTGCATGGCTTATCCATGAACTTACTAACAACACTAGTGGTCAAGGCAATGTCGGGTCGAGTGAAAGTCAGATAAATCAACTTCACAACAAGTCGTCTATACCTCCAAGGATCATCAAGTACCCCCTGCTCCATGAATAATCTGACTTTAGAACCCATTGGAATATCAACAAGTCTAGCCCTAAGCATCCCTCATCAGTGAGAAGATCAAAGACGTACTTCCTCTGTGAAATTACAATCCCAAACTTAGACTATCCCTAGATAATTTTTAGGCTTACCCAAGTTCTTTTTTTGAAAGTGGCCCTGCATAAAGAGCTTTATTTGTGCAATGCCATGCTTGTCATCTCCAATAATCACAATACCATCAACCTATACCACCAATAAAATGCTCCCAAATGTATGTCTTCTTTAGAAGACTGGATGATCTGTGGTACACCTACGGAGTCTAAACTCAAAAACAACACAGCTGAATCTACCAGCCAACCATGAGGCGACTGCTTCCAACCATATAGGGACATGTGAAGATGACATACTAGATCAGACTCCCATGAGCAAAAAACCCAAGTGGTTGCCCCATATAAATCTCCTTATCCAGATTATCATGCACGAGGATCATATTTTTAGTATCAATTTGGTGTACAGGCCAAGAGTGAATAACAAACAAATACAAGAAAATGTGCATAGAAGCCACCTTTGCCACATGAGAGAAGGTCTTTGAGTATTACTTGCAATAAACCTAAGTGTAGCCCTGACAACTAAATGTGCCTTAAACTGATCAACACAACCATCTGCACCCACTTTGATAGTGTAAACCCCACGACATCGAACAACAAACTTGCCATGCAGGCGTGAAACAAGACACTATGTTTTGTTCTGATGAAGAGATGACATTTCATCTATAGCATGATGCCGCCGACTTGGGTGATCAAGTAACAACCGAAACAAACAGAGGATAGAGACAAAAGGATGTAGATGAAAGATGGTTGTATGGATCAAAGTTAGAAATTGATGTTGAATATTTTTAAGAGTGCATGATCAGATACCTTTGCTTAAATCAATAGGAAGATTAAGTTGTAAAGGTGGAGAAGGAACTATCTCTACCTGACCTTCTGACAAGGAAGTATCTGAAGAAGGAGAGCCTCTGCTCCACCTGCATTGATACATGAACCAAATTGTCCACATGCATTTGTACGCCGAGTATAGACCTGAGTGACTAAGGGTATAGCCATGGAACAAAATGTCGTGGACATGGGGCGAAATTTCGCTGATATTGTCGATGTCGACTGCTGGCGACGTAGAATCCACGTAAACATCCTCATTCCACAATATCCTCGAAATTTTGTCAAAGTTGTCGACATTTCCCCATATGTCGACTATAGAGATATGTGTTGTCTTGAGCGTCATGTGCTTAGCATGTGCTTTACTTATGTTGTTTCTTATGTTGTTTAGTCCCATATGGGCTGCTTCTTAACCAGTCTCTGTCTCTAGTTGTTATATAAGAGACTACGATGTACACTGTTGAAATCATCCAATAAACAACACTTCTCCATTTTACATGGTATCAAGAGCAGGTTCTATTTTGTTTCTCCCACCCTAGTTTCCCACCCATGACCTAATCCTCTCAGCCCCCCCCCCCCCGCCGCCGCCAACATCCCTCCCCTCTCCAGCCGCCGCCGCCACCCCTCCTCTCTCCAGCCGCCGCCGCCACCCCCCCCACTCTCCCCCAACCCCACCCTCCACCACCACCACCGCCGCCCCCCCCCTGCCGCCGCTGCTTGTTCTTCCGCCATTTTCTCCACCTATAAACATCTCTCCACTCCTACGTAAGGCCTGAACACTTTCTAATTCTTTTACGTCTACGACCGGGCTTCCGTCAGTTTCTGCTCGGGTCTCTGCTGGACATCTAAGTTGAGAGTCCTCTTTGTTCTTGGGGATTTTTGCCTGCGCCTCATGGGAGAACGTTGAGTTTTTCTCATGTTGGCGTAGGTTTCTATGATTTTTCTGCCCGGTTTCGGGTCCTTCTGATCTGCTGCGTCAGATCCCTTCTGCCCGGTTCGGGTTCCTCTGCTCTGCCCATTAAGGGTCTGTACTGCTTCTAAAGCGTCATCATCATCTGCTATGGCTTACTCTGAACCCCCCAGATCTCTGTGTGTCACTACGGTGAAACTCGACGGCGGGTCCAATTACCATCTTTGGTCGGCGTCGTTTGTTCTTTATGTCAAGGCGCAGGGCCGATATCACCATCTGACGGCCGACCCTCCTGATGCTCCTACGGCGGATTCCGATGATAAAACTAAACAAAGCTACATCCAGTGGTCCAAAGATGATTCAGGCGTCATGTCTTGGCTCCTCAACAGCTCTGAGCCCCGGATCAGTCAATCTCTTCTCTGCCACCATGATGCCAAGGCGATGTGGGATCATTTGGCACATGTGTACTCTCATCAGGAGAATCCAAAGCGGGTCTTTGAAATTTTCAAACAACTTGCCAAAAAGGAGTTCTCTACTGACACATCTATTGATGATTTTTATAATCAATGTTCTGCTTTATGGAATGAATATGAGTTGTATCATCCTCTTACTGCTGATATCAAGATTGCCCAGAAACAACGAAATGAGCTTCAACTTGTGCACTTTCTCGCTGCCCTTCCTGCCTCCTTCTCGGGGGTTGTTGATCAAATTCTATCAAGTGATCCGCTACCCACTGTTCGTGATGTCCTCAAAAGAGTTCAGCGACTGCCTTCTCTGACTCCCGCACCTGCTCCTGAGCATCCTGCGCTTGTTGCGCGTTCTTCTGATTCTACTCGTGGCCGTGGCCGTGGCCGCGGTCGTGGTGGTCGACCTCCTCCTGCTGGTGGCCGAGGCTCTTCTACTCCGGGTCGAGGTCTGTCTCAAGGACCACGTCACTACAACTGGTGTGGCCGCGACAATCACAATGAGGACCGCTGCTGGATAAAGCACGGGAAACCTGCTTGGGCGAACCAAACTGCTGATGATGCTGCTGTGACTGATTCTCCTACCGATTCGACACCTGCGCCACCTAATACTGATTGGCTTCGCTCCGAGTTCGAGAAGATGTTTCAAGAACGTCTTGCACAACTGCCCTCTGCATCCAGCTCGTCTGCCATGCTCACCTCTTCGTCTTCTGGTAACAAACAATGGTGCATCGACTCCGGTGCTTCCACTCATATGACTGGTGCACGTCATTTATTTTCAAAACTTAGTTCCACATCTCCGATATCTTCTGTTACTGTTGCAAATGGCTCGAAAACTGTTGTTCACGGCACTGGCACAGTTCCTTTGTCACAAAAGATGAATCTCAATTCTGTTTTATACATTCCAAAATTTCCTGTGAATTTACTTTCAGTCAGCAAAATGATTAAACAACTACACTGCTCTGTCAAATTTGATCCCTCTGGTTGTATTGTGAAGGATATCCGCACGAAGACGAAGATTGGTTCGGGCCGTGAAGGACCAGACGGGCTGTACTACCTGGATGGGCCACCTATTTCAAAGGCGATGATCTCCACCTCTGTGTCAGGTCTACAATTGCATGTTCGGCTTGGACATCCATCGGCTGCGAAACTGAAATTTCTTTATCCACATATATCTGAAAATAAATTTTCCTGTGAAACATGTGTTATGGGCAAACATTCTCGTTCTGTTTTTCCTGCTAAAAAAGTTATTTCTTCTAAAGCACCTTTTGAATTAGTACATGCGGATATTTGGGGACCTTGTTCTGTGCCTAGTATTTCTGGTGTGAAGTATTTTTTGACTTTTATTGATGACCATTCTCGTACCACTTGGCTGTTTCTTCTCAAAGGTCGCAATACTGTGCTTGATTGCATTCGTACTTTCTTTGCTGAAATTAAAACCCAATTTGGTCAACCTATTAAAATTCTTCGCACTGACAATGCTCTTGAGTTTATGCAACAAGCTGTTACTTCTTTTTGTGTGTCCCAAGGGACTCTCCACCAGACCACTTGCCCTTATACACCACAACAAAATGGTGTAGCTGAACGGAAGAACCGCCACCTTCTTGAGGTTGCTCGCACCCTCCTCTTTCATTATAAAGTTCCTCACTGTTTTTGGCCTGATGCTGTGTCTACGGCTTGCTATCTTATCAATCGCATGTCGTCCTCTGTTGTGAAAAATAAGGTTCCGTATGCCCTTTTATTTCCTGATAAACCTTTGTTCTCTGTGCCACCTCGTATATTTGGGTGTACTTGTTTTGTGAAAAATCTTCGCCCCGGTATCACTAAGTTGGATGCTCGATCTGTGAAGTGTGTTTTTTTGGGGTACTCTCGCACTCAGAAAGGCTACCGTTGTTTTGATCCTATTACAAAACATTGGTATGTTAGTGCGGATGTGATATTTTTTGAACACTTGCCCTATTACTCTGCCCCAGGGAAACAAGTGACTCCTGATATTTTGGTTCCCACTCCTCTACCTTTGGTAGATGATCCACCTCCTGCTGCGGTACCTTCTGAACGCCCTCTACAGGTCTACAAGCGCCGCTCGAAGCCTGCCACTGCCCCGGCCGAACCAATTCCTTCGTCTGCGGATGATCCACCATCGACTGAGGTACCTTCTGACCTGGATATTCCTATCAGTTTACGGAAGGGTGTTCGTTCTTGCACTCAGCATCCTATTAGTCGCTTCTGCTCTTCTGCCAATCTCAGTAATGACTTTGCCTGTTTCACATCTGCTATATCTGCTGTGACTATTCCTAAAAATGCGAAGGAGGCGCTCTGTCATCCTGCCTGGAAACATGCTATGGAACAGGAAATGCAAGCTCTGACTGACCAACATACCTGGGATCTGGTTGATCAACCGTCTTCTTGCCATCCAGTAGGTTGTCGCTGGATCGTCACTATTAAATATCAGCCCGATGGTACCATTGAGCGTCTAAAAGCTCGACTCGTGGCAAAAGGATATACCCAGACTTATGGTGTCGATTATTTTGAAACCTTTTCTCCAGTTGCTCGTCTCAATTTTGTTCGTATTCTGATTTCTGTTGCTATCAATAAAGACTGGCCTCTTTTTCAGCTGGATGTGAAAAATGCCTTTTTATATGGCGATCTACAGGAAGATGTCTACATGGAGCAACCTCCCGGATTTGTTGCTCAGGGGGAGTCTGCTTCAAAAATCTGTAAACTTCGCAAGGCAATTTATGGCTTAAAGCAAAGTCCACGAGCTTGGTTTGATAAACTAAGTAAAATCTTACTCTCTTTTGGCTTTCGCCGATCACAGGCAGATCACTCGGTTTTTATCAGAAAAACCACATCAGGGCTTGTTATTCTCATTGTGTATGTAGATGACATTATCTTATCTGGCAGTGATAGTGCAGGGATTCAAGCAACCAAAAACTACCTAGCACAACATTTTATCACGAAGGATCTTGGTAAATTGCGATATTTTCTGGGCATTGAGGTTGCTAGATCTTCTGCAGGATTGTGCTTATCACAACGGAAATATGTTCTGGATTTGCTGAATGAAACAGGCATGTTAGGCTGTAAGCCAGCTAACACACCTCTGGATCCCAATATGGATTGGGATAGTGACTCTTCTCCCCCATATGCTGATCGACACCAGTTCAGGAGATTAGTAGGCAAGCTTATCTACCTGACTGTCACTAGAGCTGATTTAGCTGCTGCTGTTGGGTTTGTTAGTCGGTACCTTGACAAACCTCGACAATGTCACTGGGATGCTATCTGTCATATTCTTCGATATCTCAAAAGTGCTCCTGGGAAAGGACTATTATACAAGAAGCATGGGCATTGTAATCTATCTGGCTTTTCTGACTCCGATTATGCAGGCAGTCGATCTGATAGAAAATCCACCTCTGGGTACTGTACGTTTGTAGGGGGCAATCTGGTTACATGGCGCAGTAAGAAGCAAACAGTTGTTGCACGATCCAGTGCTGAAGCAGAGTACAGAGCAATGGCTCATACTACATGTGAGCTTCTGTGGGTCCGAAGCCTTCTGAAAGAATTTGACATCTCTCCGACTAGCCCCATTCCTATGTTCTGTGACAATAAGGCATCGATTTTTATTGCGAGCAACCCTACTTTCCATGAAAGAACGAAACATATAGAAGTCGACTGCCACTTTGTACGGGAGAAAGTTATGTCCGGACAGATTCACACTCCATATATCAGCACGGAGAAACAACTTGCAGATATCTTCACCAAAGTGCTACCCAAGACTCGCTTCCAGACATTGACTGACAAGCTGGGCCTCTTTGACATCTACGCTCCAGCTTGAGGGGGAGTATAGAGATATGTGTTGTCTTGAGCGTCATGTGCTTAGCATGTGCTTTACTTATGTTGTTTCTTATGTTGTTTAGTCCCATATGGGCTGCTTCTTAACCAGTCTCTGTCTCTAGTTGTTATATAAGAGACTACGATGTACACTGTTGAAATCATCCAATAAACAACACTTCTCCATTTTACATCGACGAAGTTGACCCAAGTCCATTAAAAAATTCCACAATGTCCTCAACATCTGTCCAAGTTGTCAAAGTTGGTGACATTCTTCTGATGTTTTGCGGAGTTTGTTGTATGAGGGGGAAAAAGTGTTGGAGCTTGAGGTAAGATGAATTTGATGTTATTTTTTACTATTCTAAGCTAATAGTAATAGATCGACCCCCTCTCTGCTAAATCTACCATAGATTTACACTATTTTTATGTAGTTTGTTTATTGTCACAAACTTTATATATGGAAGAAGAACTCTGTAGTTTGGAGACGACTAAATGTAATCGTGTATTGATATGGATATGTAAACCTATATGGATGGCTATATGTAAACATATATTGTGTTTTTTAGCTAGATTTCATGAAATCTGTCGATTTTCATCACAAATGACTATTTTTAGCTTAATTTTTTCGAAGTTGCATCAAAGTTTGGGTGTAAAAATCCTCGACATTTCCACGAACTTCCATGTCCACACATGTCGAAGTCAGCGCGAAGTCAAAGTCCTGTTCCATGGGTATAGCACAATTGGGAGGAATTACATCACGAGGACCATCATTACTAGGGGAATCAAAGATAAGAAACTCGACAATGATGGGAAGGGGCAAGCGCTCCTTCATAACTACAAGTGTCACTGAAGAACTATCATCAAAATATTATGCGCCTTGAAAGAAGGTGACAACTGCAGATACAAAGAGGTGATGTAAGGTAGGCTTGTAGCACTTAGTGACAAAGTCAGGGTTTTCAGAAAGCTCAGGGTTGCACAATGTGTACACCCTCATATATATAATACTGAGAGAATTACAGAGAGGACCATATATAAAAGAGAAATAACAAAACAAATAACAGGCTATGTAAAACAGGAAATATATATCGTAACACTCCCCCTCAAGTTGGAGCATAGATGTCAATCATGCCCAACTTGTCCATCAGTGTGCAGAATTGTTTCTTCGCCAGCAGCTTGGTGAAGATATCAGCAACTTGATCTTCTGATCTCGTGAATGGAGTGCATATCTTGCCAGCAAGAATAGATTCTCTGATGAAGTGACAGTCAACTTCAATGTGTTTGGTGCGCTCATGATAGACATGATTATTTGCAATGAAGATGGCAACTCTGTTATCACAGTGCATAGGAATGGTCGAAGAAGACTCAATCCCAAACTCTTTCAGAAGAGAACGCACCCACATTAACTCACAGGCAGTATGGGCCATGGCCTTGTACTCAACTTCAGCACTGGATCTGGCAACGACATTTTGTTTCTTGCTCCTCCAGGTAACAAGATTGCCTCCTACAAACGTACAGTAACCTGAGGTAGATTTTCTATCCACTTTGCTTCCTACATAATCAGAATCAGAATACCCTTCAAGAACACAATGTCCATTCTTTTTATAATGAAGCCCCTTGCCAGGCGACTTTTTTAAGTATCTCATAATGTGACATACAACATCCCAGTGACACTGTCTGGGTTTGTCAAGGTACCTGCTAAGAAGACCCACTGCAATAGCAATATCAGGACGAGTAACAGTCAAATAAATCAATTTACCAATCAACCTCCTGGATTTTTTATGATCAGCAAACACAGAAGAGGAATCATCATCCCAATTCACATTGGGGTCTAGAGGAGTATCCGCAGGTCTTGCTCCAAGCATACCAGTCTCCTGCAGAATATCAAGAACATACTTTCTCTGAGAAAGCACCAGGGCATTAGAGTTTCTAGAGACCTCTATACTAAGAAAATACCGAAGTCTGCCCAAATCTTTTGTCGCAAAGTGCTTTCCCAGATGATCTTTGGTAGCTTGAATATCAAGAGAGTCGCTACCAGAAATAATAATGTCATCAACATATACAATCAGAACAGTAATACATGCTGAAGTCTTTTTTGTAAACACAGAGTGGTCAACCTGTGACCTCAGAAAACCAAAATCCATCATGATCCTGCTCAGCTTATCGAACCAGGCACGAGGACTCTGCTTGAGCCCATAGATAGACTTCTTAAGCCTACATACTTTGTGAGACTCCCCCTGAGCAACAAACCCAGGAGGTTGCTCCATATACACCTCTTCCTGCAAGTCACCATACAGAAAAGCATTTTTCACATCAAGCTGCAAAAGAGGCCAGTTCAGATTCACAGCAACAGATAGGAGAATCCTGACAGAGTTAAAGCGAGCAACAGGAGAAAAAGTCTCAAAATAATCAATGCCATATGTCTGAGTATAGCCCTTTGCAACTAACCGTGCTTTCAACCTCTCAGCCGTACCATCAGGTTGATATTTTACCGCATATACCCACCTGCAGCCCACAGGCTTACACTGAGGAGGTGGATCCACCAGCTCCTAAGTGTCTCTGTCAGTAAGAGCAAGCATTTCTTCTTTCATAGCAGATGTCCAGGCAGTACTTTTCAATGCATCCTGAACATTCTTAGGTACGGCCACAACAGATAAAGCATATACAAAATTGCTAGATTGAGTATTCAGATGATCAGTAGATACAAACTGAGCAATGCCATGAGAAGTGCAGGAACGAGTACCCTTTCTGAGTGCAATAGGTATGTCAAGGTCAGAATGTACCTCAGGTGCAGCAGAACCTTCTGGAGGAGAAGATTGGTTGTCAGGGGGGGTACTTGTGTAGAAGGTGCTCTATTCCTGCGTTGATAAACAATAAGAGGAGGATCTTGATTTTCAATGTTCACAGTGTCAGTAATGTGAGGCACACAGTCAGAAATAACAGGCAAAGGAGGGGCAAGAATGTCTGTCTGCAACCTGTCTCCTGCTGAAGAATAATATGGTGTATCTTCAAAAAAGACAACATCACTACTAGTAAACCATTTCCTCGTACTGGGATTATAACACCTGTAACCCTTTTGAGTTCTAGAATAGCCCAGAAAAATGCATTTAGCAACTCGAGGAGACAACTTATCAGAGGTGGGTCCAAGTAATCTGACAAAGCAGGGTCACCTAAAAATTCTAGAAGGCACAGCAAACAAAGAAGTCTCAGGTTGCAGAACCTGTATAGGAATCTTATTTTCAATAACAGACGAAGGCATTCTATTAATCAGAAAACACACAGTCAAAATAGCCTCAGGCCAATAGGAGCGAGGCACATGAGAATGCATCATGATAGTCTTGGTAACTTCAAATAAGTGTCTATTTTTCCGCTCAGCGACACCATTTTGTTGTGGGGTATAGGCACATGAAGTCTGGTGTAGCGTACCAACAGATTTACAGAAAACCGCCACTTCTTGCTTAACAAATTCTAAAGCATTATCAGTGCGGAAAACTTTAACAGGAAAACCAAACTGCGTTTGTATTTCAGCAAAAAAATACTTGATAGTAGACAGCACTTCGGACCTACTTTTTAATAGAAACAACCAAGTAGTCCTAGAAAAGTCATCAATAAATAGAATGAAATACTTGTAACCAGACAAACTCGGTACATGGCATGGACCCCATACATCAGAGTGAACTAAATCAAAAATGTTTGTACTGCTCACAGTACTATGTCTAGGATACACAGTACGAGTTTGTTTTCCCAACTGACATGATTCACACTAAAAATTACAACTGCCAATATCAGAAACTAAATGACGCAACTTCTCTGACGATGGATGACCCAGCCTGTAGTGCCACTGCAGTACAGAAATAGAAGCCGATAAAGCAGATACCACAACAACTTTCTCTGATCACGGTAACTGGTCCAAGTAATATAGTCCATCAGCACCTTCATACCCCCCACCAATCTTCGTCCTCATGCGAAGGTCCTGAAAAACACATGAACCAGGAACAAACGTCAGGCTACATTTTAAACTTCGTAAAATTTTGCTGACTGATAATAAGTTCAGAGGAAATCTAGGCACATATAAGGCAGACTTGAGCCAAAACTGAGAAACAATGTCGTCGACTCCAAAAACCGAAGACTTTGAGCCATCAGCAAGCATAACAGATGAGTTACGGGCGAGTTTAGAAAGAGTTTTAAACAGAGATCTATTGCCAGATATATGTGCAGAGGCACCAGAATCTATCACCCATTTTGTATTACCAGAAGTAGAAGGTGAGGAGGAACTCAGGAATGCAGTATCATAACCAGAGTATGCAGCATGTGCTCCACTAGTAGCAGCAGCAGACGAAGAGCCAGCACGCTCAAGGAGGCGTTCCACCTCAGCACGAATGTAGTCTACAGTCGCTCCCGCAGTCTCTGGCTCAGGCGTCGGAGTAACACCCTCAGAAGCAGCAGAAGATGAATCTGCCGCAGCATTGGCCCAAGCTGGTTTACCATACTTTTCCCAACACTTTTCTTCAATATGGTTAGACCGACCACAGAAGGTACACACGCGTTGTCCTTGCTGAGGACGCGCAACAGCAGGAGATGAGGCAGCAGGAGGGGCTCCTCATCCAGCAACAGGTCCACGTCCCCGTCCAGCACCCAGGGGAAGACGGCCATCAGTGGAACGGCCACAGCCACGACCACGGCCACGCCCGGCCCAAGCTGCTAGGGCAGTCGAATCTCCAGTCTCAGTATGAGGAGACGGTGTCGATGAAGAAAGGTGATGGAGACGCTGTTAGGCACCCTGCAGAGTAGGGAGCGGATCACTTGCCAAGATCTGATCCACAACACCAGTATAGGACTCTGGCAAGCCACTCAGAAACTGTATCAGTTGTAGTTCCGCCCGCTGTTTCTGCATAGTCACCAGATCAGTAGACAGCGGGTGATAAGTCTCCAACTCACCCCACAGGCCAGTGAAGGTGGAGAAGTAGTCTGAGACGTCAGATCCCGTGAATTGGAGTCGCCCCAGTTGCTTGGTTATGTCGAAGACCTTCTTGGGATTCTGACTGTGAGAGTAGGTATCGGCGAGCTGATCCCACATCTGCTTCGCCGTAGGCATCCGAAGTAAAGTGACACTGATCTTCTCAACAACGTTGTTGAGAATCCATGTCATCACAGTCGAGTCCTCACGGACCCAATCATCAAAAGCTTGGACGTCCTTTGCATCCGCATGCTCTGCAGGCTGAGGCGGACCAGTGTGAATCAGATGAGAGTACTTCCCTTGTGATTTGGCATATATCACAAAGGAGCACACCCAAAGCTGGTAATTGCGCCCGTCAAGTTTAACAGCGGTAACTTGACGGCGCGAGTCTCGCCAGAGGTCATCTCCAGAAGACGCCATGTGGACAGGCAGGAAGGCAGGCACAAGCAGGCAGGTACAGGCAGGAGACAGACTATGCCGTTAGACAGGCAGAAGCAGGCACAAAATTACCACAGACCTCTTACATACGAACTACGTCTAAGCGTAGCAGGAAACCCAGAGGCTGAGGCCTACACGGGCAGGCAGGCACAGACGAACACGAACTGAAAGCTGTCCCTCAGATGAACAACTCTCCGATCTCCCCCTGAAGACGAAACTAGTCCAGATCTACAGGCGACTCAGTGGTCCCGTAGAAGACGGCCACCCGGCAGTGCGCCTGCTGTGCGAACAACAACCAAAAATTTGTTGATGTTGCTCAAGCACTAGCGGCACACCGAGCCAGGAGGCTAGACGGAGCCACGAGCGGGAGAGGACTAGCGGTGCGAGGAGGACGGATGAACGACCCCTACGTGGGCGGAAGCCCTGCCTACGGCACGCTAGGCGGTGACAGCCAACTGTGCGGCCGGCGGCGGCCTGCTGCTGCGGGCGGCAGGGGGGGCGGCGGAGAGGGAAGAAGAGAGAGAGAGAAGGGAGGGAGGGAGGGAAAGACGGCTAGGATTCGACCTGCTCTGATACCATGTGACAAAGTTAGGGTTTTCAGAAAGCTCAGGGTTGCACAATGTGTGCACCCTCATATATATAATACTGAGAGAATTACAGAGAGGTCCATATATAAAAGAGAAATAACAAAACAAATAACAGGCTATGTAAAACAGGAAATATATATCGTAATAGTACCCATTTTCAACCAAAGAGTAACCTAAGAAAACACATTTGACGGACGTCACACTTAACTTATCCATACCTAGACTAAGACAACAAACAAAACAAGCACATCCAAACATTATTGGGGGAACATTGTACAACTAGGATGAAGGATCTAAACATGTATGCAATTTTAGAGAATGGATGATGGCATACAATTGATGATGTAGGTAGCAATGAGAACTCCATACCCCCAAAATTCTCTAGGGAACATGCATATGAAGGAGAAGAGTGAGCAGTCTCAACAATATGACAAATTTTTCTGTCACCATGTATTGTTGTGGAGTACACGAGCAAGATGATTGACAAATGATGCCATGTGTGGAGGTGAAATGGATGAACTCACGACCGAAGTACTCTGGCATTTTCCGAAGAAAGACTACAAAATTTATCATTAAATTGGGTTTCTACTTCTGCACAAAAGAATCTTAATATAGACAAAATTACATATTGTTCCTTCATCAAATAAAGCCATGTAGCACGAGAATGATTGTCGAAAAAATAACAAAATATCTAAATCCAAGTTTAGATCTGACACTCAGAATGTACCAGCTCAAAACAAGACTTTGTTCTTTGACTCTCCCTAGATCTGAAGACAAACCTTGTGGTTTATCCCAATTGACATGATTTACATTGCAAACTCTTTATGGTGGACAAACCTACAAGCAAAAACTTGAGCTTTTATACAAATGCATGACTAAAATGACTATGCACCACCAAAGGAGACACAACAACGTATGTCGTGGATAGTTGTTGCAAGTAGTAGAGTCCAACCAATTTATATCTTCATCAATCATCATCCCCATCTTTATGTCTTGTATAAGAGAACTATCTGGTGAAAATACTAGAGGGTTGAAGAGAATGAGTTAATTTGCTAATTGATAACAAGTCAAAAGGAAACTGGGAATGAACAAGGTAGACGGAAGAGATATATATGGAGCTAGGAAGCATGGAAATTTCCCAGAGGTTGTAGAGTCCGTGTCCAACACGTGACCAATGCAAACACGTCGTGGACACACGTGGAAACGTGGTGGACACGTCTCAAGCGTGTCCAAGTCCCTGATTTTTTATTAGGAGTCGGACACATCATGGGCACGGCTTGGACACAACCAAGAGATGATCCAACACTAATAAAGAAAGGGAAACACCCTATTTCTCACCAATAGAAGTGTTGCATTCTCCTCTCCACTAAGAGACAAAGCCACAAGAACAGGTTACTCCTACTCCCCCTCCCCTTCCTCTTATCCCCCTTTTTCCTACCCATTTCTTCCCTTCCTCTTCTTCTTTCCCCTTTTCCTTGTGAATCCTCCCCATCCTCTTCTTCCTTCCCTTTCAAATGTGCATTATCTATTTACCACCAAAAACATTGTCCTCCTCTATTGCAACAGCTGAATTTTCTCTTTGCCCCTCCTCAATTATGCACATGACAACACATCTCTCTTCTCCTCTTCTCCTCCACCTTCAATACTTGTATTCTATTTCTCCACCACCACTACCACCAACAGTCTCCTCTTACCCCTCCACTTCTTGTTCATCCTCCACCTCCATCACTTTTCACTCTCTTCTTTAGCAAGTAACAAAATATCTCCTCTTCTTTCTTTGTTGTTCACCACAACCACTATTTTTTACTGTCCAAATTTAGATATGCAATTAATTTAACTGTTATTCATTCTTATGGTGTTTGATTCATATTCTAATTTTTGAATAAATGCTCTATTAGTTTGACTATTTTGTGATTACAATGCGGGTTTTTCCAACAGTATGTCCTTGATGGCTTGACTTTATGATGTATGCAATGTGTAATTGAATGCACATTTGAAATTGAATATAGAGTGGATGAGATGATCGTTGTGTTTGACCGTGCTTGTTCTTTTTTATGTTTATACACAAAAATTTTATACATACGCATGTACTTTTTTTTTCGTGTATGGTGTCATGTCCGTGTCCTATGTTTTTGAAATTAACATGTCCCATGACCGTGTCAGTGTCTAAATCTGTGGTTGTGTCTGCGTCCATGCTTCCTAGATGTGGAGTTGGTGACACCATCCCAATTCCCTTAATAGAATCAACTAATTCGTATGCAAGGGTGACACTGTGTAGGTTGGGCTTATGAGTTTAGGTGGTGAAGATCTCTGGTACCGCGTGATGTGATCAGTTGCACCATAATCAAGGACCTAGTTTGACTTGTTTGTTGATTCCCTGGATGCCTGTGAAATGCATGCTCACAAATCAGACCTTTGTACAATGGAGACTGAAGTCATTGTCTTCTTTGAAGCTCAAAGATGCATCAACTGAGCATATTCTTCTTTAGACAAAGAAATCTGGCATGTAGCCTCCTCAAGTGTATCATCAACAACTATCATTTTGGCGGACTTCACAGGGAATCCATATAACTATTATGGATCATCGCACTGGATTGGTGAACCGCAGAGTCCTTCTTATCAGTCATGTTGACCACAAATGCACCCAACGGAAGAAGATATAATCAAATCAGAAAAAAACAAACTGGAGGACAGCAAATCAGACTTCATGGCAAGATTCAGACTTTTCCTTCAAGAAATCAGATCTTTTTCTTCAAGAAATCAAACTTTTTCCTCAAAAAAATTAGACCAACAGACAATAGGAAGACCATGAGATCAGTTTTTTGCACACTTTGTAAAAGCTGAGAACCTTGAAATCAGACTTTTTGGCTTGAAAATAGATTTTTGCAAACTTTGTAACAGCTGTGCTACAGTATCCACGGTTACAGTAGCTAGGGAGAATGACATATGCTCCTGCCTCGGATTACCAATGCCTGTGACCTTCTAGGGCAAGGTAGTAGGGTCAGGGGCACCCCTATGGACCAGATTTGAGGGAGGAAGACATCCCTTAAACCCTTTTGTTGAAACCAAACTTCTTGCTGCGATAAAAGATTGTTGGTATCAGCCCGATGCAAGCTGATTTGGAGAAGAAATAGGGACAGCAGCTAGACACCACCACTATGGAGCTACTAGGACAAGGGGATACAACACCCAAAAGGCTGATCCAAAATCCAACCAGAGAACGAGCAGCAACCACTCCAATGGCCGTCGTGCCACAATAGGGTACAATAGCGCCGAGCAGAAAAGCTTGGAATGTTGCTGGCCTGATGGCTGTATACATTAAGTTGGGGTTGACAGCTCCCTATAACTTCCTTGGAGAGATTGACGACTCTCCTAGGGTTTTCTCTGTAGCTCTGATACCATGTGAAAGCTAGAGCGAAGCGGGAGAATTCATCGACTGCTTCTCACGGTCAGAGTGCTTGTATATTTACATACGAGAGACTTTACACATAGGTCCTTGACCTTTTCTCACACTTACACGTGGTTCCCCACACATATTAACTAAATTACTAACGAATCCAAAAAGAGGTATAAAGCTATTTGTCAAAGTGTTAATGTATAAATGGTTAATGGGCCCATGTCTACTCTTGTATCTTATCACTCAAGTCATTGTTCCCTCCTATTCTATTTTAGTGGAACATCACAACATAAGCATTTGTTACATATGAGTTCTCTATGTAATTTTCTGAATTGCATAGTACCAAAACCCTAACTACCTATTAACATGGTATTAGAGTAGTGGCCGTCTCCCTACCCTTATAGGGCTGACTTCTTCTCTTTCTCCCCTCCCTGATCTGGCATCCACTTCCTCCCTTCCCTATCCCACCCTACTAACTCTCACTATATCAGCCCCTACAAGAGTTACAGGGCCTACACACGACAACAGTAGAGCGTTAGTAGGTTGTTGCAGAAAGGGATGTAATTGCATCCCCCTAGTTAGCAGTAGAAGGGCAGAAGGTTGTATCCACAAGGGGTGATGCCTCCCCTCCTCTGGTAGTCGGTTTGCTACAACCACAAAGGTGAGCAGCAACAAACACCCTTCCATAGGCTGCCGCCTTTTTGACAAGAAGCTTGGGGAGCAACATCAATCTAAGGTATTTCCACACGCTCTCCCTCTAGTCACTGGCTTAGTGGCAAAACAAGGGGGAAAATCATTACCCTCTAGGTAACAATCATCCTCTCCCCAGGTTTTCAGCCTTGCGACAAAATTTAATAAGAAGCAACAACAATAATAGGGGCACATCACCCCCTCTCTTTCTCGGTCTACCAAGATTAACGGTCATGAAAACCAGAGATACGACTAATAAAAAGAAGTTTCTACTAATCTTTTGATTCTTAAAGGGGTTCTTTCTTTTTGTTATTTTCCTCGCATACAATTCCTCTAATGCACAGGTGGGTGCATCTCTATTCAAAGATCTCATTTCATTACCTACCACACCGCTTCATTCCTATGGAACTGTTATTTAGGTTCACTCTATTGTGTTTGTTTTAGTAGTATTTCCTTCCTCTGGGCATCTATTTGGTAATTACTTCCTTTTCTCAATGGGTAAAGAGAAGATTCAAACCATTTTTTGCAATGAAAACGGTTTCATCTCTATTATCAAATTAAAAGAAAGCAATTATCTCATCTGGATGAATAGCATATATATTGTTATTGAAGCCAAGGATAACTCAAGTTCATTGAGAAACCTCATTAAGATAGTCCATGATGTCACATACTAGCCAAGTCAGAGGTTGTCTTTGAAATAGTATGGAACCTCATATATCCCACAGATATGCTTCATTGACATGCTAAAGACGTGGAGTGTTTTCAAGTATCATTTCACTCAAGAAAACGAGCGCTCTTTATATCTAAATCTATGACAAAAAAAAAAAAACACTCTCTGGACAAGTGTTATCATTTTGTTCAAGCACTTTAACCAACAACTGAAATTCTTTCAACCAATTATGTATGACTTCAAAACTAAAGAACATAAAGGGTTATTTTACGACAAAATTTCCTAATGGCTTCACTCTAAGTTTGCCCTTTTTTCTCTATTATTCTATCAAAAAACATCTTAACCAGATTCACCCAAATCTTATCTTAGATCCTAAATAGAACGGAGACCATACTTGTCAAGACGACACGTCGTTCAGGCAGAGAGCCTTGCAACTAGTCGCGACTAGGCGTCGCTTAGGCGGCTTTAAAAAAGCTAAATATTAGTTTTAACTTGTAGGTATAAATGGTTTTTAAGAAAGACAAAGTGAAATGGAGAGCTTAGGGTTACACATTGTGTGTACCCTTATATTTATATTAGTAGAACATTTACAATGAGGTCCATATATAAATGTAAAATAGCAGAACATTAAATAAAGACATACATATTAACACTCCCCCTCAAGTTGGAGCATAGATGTCAATCATGCCCAACTTGTCCACCAGAGAACAGAAGTGCTTTTTCGCCAGAAGCTTGGTAAATATGTCAGCAACTTGATCTTCAGAGGGGGTGAAAGGAGTGCAGATTTTGCCAGATAGAATAGTTTCCCTGATGAAGTGACAGTTAACCTCAATATGTTTTGTGCGCTCATGATATACAGGATTGTTGGCAATAAAAATAGCAGCTTTCTTATCACAGTGCATCGGGATAGCAGAAGAAGACTCAACACCGAAGTCTTTCAGAAGGATTGCACCCACAGAAGTTCACAGGCAGTATGGGCCATGGCCCTGTATTTGGCTTTAGCACTAGATCTAACAACAACATTTTATTTCTTGCTTCTCCAGGTGACTAGATTACCTCCTACATGTGCAGAAGCCAGAAGTGGATTTCCTGTCAATCTTGCTTCCTGCATAGTCAGAATCATAATAGCCTTCTAGAGAACAGTGCCCATTTTTCCTGTAATGGAGGCCCTTGCCAGGTGACTTCTTTAGATATCGCAGAATATTGCACAGAGCATCCCAGTGACACTGTCTGGGTTTATCCAAGTACCTGCTCAGAAGTCTCACAGCAGTAGAAATGTCAGCTCTAGTCACCGTCAGATAGATCATCTTACCAATCAATCTCCTATATTTTTTGTTATCAGCAAACAGCAGAGAAGAATCATCATCCCAATTAACATTGGGATCTAGAGGAGTATTAACTGGCTTTGCCACAAGCATTCCAGTTTCCTGTAAAAGATCCAGTACATATTTCCTTTGAGATAAAACAAGTACAATAGAAGTTCTAGATACCTCTATGCCCAGAAAATATCGTAGTTTTCCCAGATCTTTAGTAGCAAAGTGCTTGCAGAGATGGGCTTTAGTGGCCTGAATAGCAACAGAATCGCTGCCAGATACGATGATATCATCAACATATACAATAAGTATCACAATGCCAGAAGAAGTCTTTTTTGTAAAAACAGAATGATCAACCTGCGATCTCAAAAAACCAAAGGCAGTCAAAATTTTGCTTAACTTATCAAACCAAGCACGGGGACTCTGTTTGAGCCCATAGATAAATTTCTTCAGCCTGTAGACTTTATGTGACTCCCCCTGAGCAACAAACCCAGGAGGTTGCTCCATATAGGCTTCCTCTTACAGATCACCATACAAGAAAGCATTTTTAACATCCAGTTGTAATAGAGGCCAGTCAAGGTTAATAGCAACAGATAGTAGAACTCTGACAGAATTAAGACGGGCAACAGGTGAAAAAGTCTTAAAGCAATCAATACCATAAGTTTGTGTATACCCTTTTGCAACAAGGCGTGCCTTCAGACGTTCTACAGTACCATCAGGTTGATATTTGACAGCATAAACACATCTGCAACCTACAGGCTTACACTGAGGAGGTGGATCCACCAACTCCCAAGTGTGTCTATCAGCAAGAGCAAGCATCTCCTCCTTAATGGCAGTAGTCCAAGCTGTACTTTGCAAGGCATCATGTACAGTCTTCGGAATGGCAATAGCAGATAAAGCAGTGACAAAGTTGTTAGCATGAACACTTAAATGTGCAGTAGATACATGGTTAGCAATATTGTGAGTAGTACAGGAACGAGTACCCTTCCTAAGAGCAATAGGTACATCTAGATCAGAAATTACCTCAGGTGATGCAGAACCTTCGGGAGGAGAAGATTGGTTTGGAGTGGGGGGTTCTTGTGCCGGTTGAGATCTGTTCCTGCGCTGATAAACAATAAGAGGAGGTGTCGTATGTTCCGGAGTAGAGGCATCAGAAACACAATCACTAGTAATAGGCAGTGGAGAAGCAATAAGATCAGAATGTAGACTATCTCCTTTAGTAGAGTAGTAGGGTGTATCCTCAAAAAAGACAACATCATTGCTCGTGAACCATCTTTTTGTAGTAGGACTATAGCATCTTTATCCTTTCTGTGTACGAGAATACCCCAAGAAAATACATTTTTCAGCCTGTGGAGATAGTTTATCATGAGTCGGGCCAAGCAACTTCACAAAGCATGTAGAGCCAAATATGCGAGGAGGTACAGAAAACAAGGGTTTATCAGGATGCAGAACTTGTACATGTATCTTATTTCCAATCACAGAAGAAGGCATTCTATTTATTAAGAAACAGGCAGTCAAAATAGCTTCAGGCCAGAATAACCGAGGTACATTAGAATGCAGCATAATGGTTCTAGCAACCTCTAGTAAGTGTCTATTCTTCCTTTCTGCAATGCCATTCTGCCATGGTTGTATAGGCGGCCAGGCGTTCCAGGGGGGCGCCCAGACAGCCTAGGCGCCCAGGCGGACGCCCAGGCGTTTCCAGGCGTTTTGATAGATTTTTTATTTTATCAAATATATGTAAAATTTCTAAAAAAATACCAGCCTTACACATATAAATATACATGATAAATATGTAATCAATGTGCTACCAAATTACCAATAGTGGAAGAAAGCAACAAAAGCATTAGATATGCATTAAATATAATTTTGTAGATGATTAAATATTTGCTAAATAAGATAATAAGGATATTCCAATCCTAAATTTATATAAGTCGGCCACTAATGCAAACCAATACATAAATACATTCAAATCAGTAAAATAATAAATACAAATCAGTTCACAAATAAATATAATTTTGTAGATGATTAAATATTTGCTAAATAAGATAATAAGGACATGCCAATCCTAAAATTCTTATAACTCGATCCCTAACGCAAACCAAGAGATAAATACAAACAAATCAGTATAATAATACATTTAAATCAGTTCATCTATAAATATAAATTGGTACATGATTAAGAATTTTGGTACATGATTAAAAAAATAATTGAGTCACTGATTAAATATTTCTTAAATCAGTAAATAAGGAGATACAAATCCGTTGATCAATAAAAATAATTGAGTACATTATTAAATACTTCCTATATCAGTAAACCAATGTATATAAATCAGTTGATCAATAAAAATAATTGAGTAGATGATTAAATATTTCCTAAATCAGTAAACAAGGAGATACAAATCCCTAATTTCATAATAGTCGACCACTAATGCAAAGGAATACATAAATACATAAAAAATCAGTAAACCAAGATGTATATAATTATAAATCAGTTGATCAATAAAAATAATTGAGTACAAAATTAAATATTTCCTAAATCAGTAAACCAATGTATATAAATCAGTTGTTCAATAAAAATAATTGAGTACATGATTAAATATTTCATAACAGTCAACCACTAATGCAAAGGAATACATAAATACATACAAATCAGTAAACCAACATGTATATAATTATAAATCGGTTAATCAATAAAAATAATTGAGTAATGAGTACATGATTAAATATTTCCTAAATCAGTAAACCAACGTATATAAATCAGTCG
This sequence comes from Alisma plantago-aquatica, assembly GCA_963693085.1. Classification (NCBI taxonomy): domain Eukaryota; kingdom Viridiplantae; phylum Streptophyta; class Magnoliopsida; order Alismatales; family Alismataceae; genus Alisma; species Alisma plantago-aquatica. The sequence goes on along the minus strand of OY856410.1, from coordinate 1,416,777,634 downwards.
ATCAATAAATATAATTGAGTAGTGATTACATGATTAAATATTTGCTAAGTCAGTAATAAGGAGATACAAATCCTAAAGGTCATATAAGTGGATCACTAATACAAACCAATAAATAATTACATACAAATCAGTAGAGGATTTATTATTTTCTAAATCACTACATTAAATGATGAATCCCCAAATTAATATCATTGGATGACTAATATGAAGCACACGAACAATTTGTAATCAGTTTTCCTTTTCAGTTTACAATTTAATTATCCTTTTTTGTTGGGCTTGAAGCCTTTTTTTTATCAGCAGAATTGGTCCGCACGCCTGGGCGGCCGCCTAAACGCCTAGACCGCCTGGTCTTAGTAGAAATCCTGGGCGCCTGGATATGGGCAAACCTTGGGCCGCCTGGGCGCGCCTAGGCGCCCGCCCGTACAACTCAGCATTCTGCTGAGGTGTGTATGCACAAGAAGTCTGATGTATAGTGCTAACAGATTTACAAACCAATTCAACATCTTTCTGAACAAATTCAAGTGCATTATCAATTCTAAAAACTTTAACAGGCATAGAGTATTGTGTTTTCACCTCAGCAAAAAAGAATTTAATTGTGGACAAAACTTCCGATCGACTTTTCATAAGAAATAACCAAGTGGTCCGAGAAAAATCATCAATAAACAATATAAAATATATGTTTCCAGACAGACTAGGGACGTGACATGGATCCCATACATCAGCATGAACAAGATCAAAAATATTTTTACTACTAATCTGAGAACGTTTAGGATAAACAGCCCTAGTCTATTTCCCTAACTGACATGACTCGCACTGAAAAACATGTGTCCCTACATCAGATACAATATGTCGCAGTTTCTCAGAAGATGGGTGCCTAAGTCTGTAGTGCCACTGTAGTGCCAAAACTGAAGAAGATAACGCAGAAGCCAAAGACACATTGTCCACTTTTTTCAGATTGTCCAGGTAGTACAAGCCATCAGAACCTTCATACCCCCCACCAATCTTCATCCTTGTGTGAAGGTCCTGAAAAACACATGAACCAGGTAACAAAATTCAGGCTACAGCTCAGGCTACGCAAAATCTTGCTAACAGATAATAAATTCAGCGGAAAGCGAGGCACATATAGCGCAGATCTCTATATGATCTTAGAAAAAATATCTCCAATCCCCGAAACAGCAGACTTGGAGCCATCAGCAAGCATAACAGACGAGTGAGTAATCGGTCTAGATAAATTTCTGAACAAAGACCGATTCCCAGATATATGAGAAGATGCGCCCGAATCAATAACCTATTTAGTATTACCATTACTAGAAGATGGTGCAGTGAGGAAGGCAGTATCACAACCAGAGTAAGTCGCAGCATGTGCTCCAGTGGTGGTGGCAGTCGAAGATGAGCCAGTACGCTCAAGCAGAAGACGCTCGACCTCAGCACGAATGAAGTCAGTAGTGGAAGTACTCGAGGCATCAGGCTGGGTAGCTATCTCGGAAGAGGTAGTAGCATCAGTGGCCGCATTGGCCCAAGATGGTTTGCCATATTTTTCCCTGCATTTTTCTTCAATATGATTAGACCGGCCGCAGAAGCTGCAGAACCGTTGGCCAGTCTGAGGGCGTGCAGCAGCAGGAGGTCCAGAAGATGCTCTACGACTAGAAGGGTTCCTCTCCCTTCCAGCACCAGGGGGGCGAGTGTCGTGAGACCGACCGCGTCCACGACTACGGCCACGACCAGACATCGCAACAAGTGCAGTAGAATCACCAGTATCAGTAGATGTCTCAGATGAGGATGTAGGCAGGTGTTGTAGACGCTGAAAAGCACTTTGTAGAGTAGGTAGTGGATCACTGGCTAGAATTTGATCCACAACCCCAGCATAAGAGTCAGGTAAGCCACATAAGAACTGAACTACTTGCAACTCCTGGCGTTGATGTTGCATAGTAGCCAAATCAGTAGACAAGGGATGGTAGGCCTCCAATTCCCCCCAAAGCCCCTTGAAGGCAGAAAAATAATCAGTAAGGTCAGATCCCGAGAAACGCAGACGACTGAGTTGTTTGTTGATATCAAACACTTTCTTTGGATTTTGGCTGTGTGAGTAGGTGCTAGCAAGCTGATCCCACATCTGCTTGGCTGTCTGCAGGTATAATAATGTGACACTAATTTTTGTCTCACTACTATTCAGAATCCACGTCATAACAGTAGAGTCATCTTTCACCCAGTCATCATAGGCTTTAACATATTTGGAGTCGGCAGTCGCAACAGGCACTGCAGGTGGATCACGCGTCAAGTGAGACATCTTGCCTTGTGATTTAACATAGATTTGCATGGAGCACATCCAGTGCTGGTAGTTGCGCCCATCAAGTTTGATCGTAGTGACTTGACGGCGCAGATCTTCACCGGAGGACGCCATGAGACAGAAGTAGACCAACTCCCGGAGTGACAGGTAGGTAGCAGAAGGCACGTACAGGTAGTAGAAGGCTACCTACGTCTTCAGGTAGGCAGCAGTAGGCACAGATCTACAAATCGGATGAACCTCTCACATACGGGCTACGCCGGAGCGCTGCAAGGAACCTGGTGGCTCAAACGGCCAACACGGGCAGGCAGAAAACAGAGCCGAAGGTACATTTATTTCACAATTACATGTGTCAGTACACAAATTTATGGTTAGCTCAATGATATACATATGTATTTTGGTAAAAGGCCTGAAAAATTACATTTCTAAAAAGGTCTCTTAGCATTGCCAAAACAAGAAGATTATTACAAATAATGTAAGAGATTGAGATTTAGTACATAAATAAAAATTAGTCTATTTCTAAGTATTGGCTATCTTTAATAATTAGCCACTAAATTGAAGTTGAATTCAAGGCAACAAGGCAAACTATGAAAATATAGGAAATGTTTATTAATAGAAATAATTATAATAAAAATAATATTGGACACATAACAATCACAAGAATGCATGTTTTGAACACTGAGACACGGAATTAGACCACTAAAAATCATTAATATGCAAAAAAATGCATGAAAATGACATAAGGCGGCAAATTAGGCAAAGCGCAGAGAAAAGCACACCCCCTGGGACGCCTTATTGCCTAGGTGGCCGCTTAGACGCACCTAGGTGATAACCTTAACAATTATGGATGAGCCCTCCATTACATGCAACCTGGGAAGCACAGACACGGACATGGAGACGAGGCACGGCAATATCGGAAAATATAAGACACATACATAGCTACGGACACGTCAATATTTTAATATTTATTAAATGATGCACTAAGTTGCTGAATTTCAGAACAGGAATTCACTTCTAATGATGCACTTAGGGTTTCTGAAGCAGCAATAACTATGAGACAAATTGAACAAGAGTGAGATGGGGTTGATTAAATGTTTTTATGGGATCATGATATGTCTTCTAAGTAGGTTGTGTAAATCCTAGTAAGGTGAAGATAGTGTTGTTGTTTCACCCCTAACAAGGTTGATTAGGAATGATGTTTCCTTGTATGAAATGACAGGTGCCAGCGTCAGCATTTCTTTTGATGCTGAAAAAGAACTGACAAGTGTTCCAGTGTCAGTGTATCTCGAGAAAACAAAAAAGAAGGTATGGATACATTGCCTTTTTTTATGCTTCAAGGAATGGTATGGGACACATGGCATGATTGGTAAAAAGCTAGCAAGTATGACTTTTGAGTAATGTGTTGATACAATAGATATAATTTTTGGATGATAGCTAGAATTTAAAGTTGAACATTACTACTAGAGTTGTACAGATCACACAACAAGTTTCTACATTCCATATTGAGAATGTCTTCTTAGGTGCGAGTTTTTGTGCAGACCCAAGATGAGATATGTATGAATGATGTGACATCACCATGATATGTAAGTTACCATGTGAAGGTAATAGGATGAGGTGCAAAGGAGTACCCATCTTTGTTTACCTTGGATTTCGAGGGCGAAATCCCTGTTAGGGGTTTATAGTTGTAAGGCCCCTGAACTTACTTAATGAGTTGAATAAGCTTAATTACCATAGTTGAATGCTTAGAACCCTAATATAACCTTGTGATATACTTTCAAATCATAAGAAAATCTTAAGTTTGAAATTTGGTCCAATTTGGACACTGTTTGAGCAAGTTATGCAATTTTATGTACATTTTGGACTTTTCTGCAATTTACCCAATTGAGAGGTTTTCTTTGCAATTTATCACTTGCCTTATGTTCCTTGGATATTCTCTCATCATTCTTGAGCTTGTTGAGCCATGGGGCACCTATTTAAACCTTGATTTGAAGGTGTTTTCCTCAAGGGTATTTTAGGGTTTACCTCTTCACGGATGAGCTACCTTTAGTAGCTATCAACTAATGAATTATTTGATTGGCTTGGAAATTCGATAAAGGAAAGCTAAGCAGGTCTATATGGACGGTGGGGGAGCTGCTTGTGTGTGTGCTTGTATATTCTTAATAGTTTAAGGTCATAGACACATGGGGAAGCTACTTTTACACCTCATGCTTGCTTCCATCCTTATCCATGAGCTATATTTACCTCTTCCTTGCCCAAGTACAAAACTTTGCTTGCTTTCTCTTTCCTCTAACCTAGAGCAGTGACTCCACTCTGTTTTGCTACGGAACCAAGTGCTCTAAGGTAGAAGACAACCTCTTTTTGGAGAAGGTCTCCTAGAGCTCCATCTAGCCCTACCTAGGGTTTCCAAGGTCATCTTCTAGGGATTTCGACCAAGGTAAGTTGTTTTCTTCCTTCCTTCTCCGTTTCTCTTGCTCTTCTCCTTGCTTAGACCTTCCTCCGGGTCGGAACCTTGTTGTTCCATGGTAGAAATTGCTCTAAAGCTCTAAAACCCTACATTTCTTGCTCCTTATGCTTAGGGTTTGCTCATTTGATGAAGAAAGGTGCTAGATGGACAAGTTCACAGATTATGATTGGATTTTATACCCTACCTGCTCGTGTTTTCTTATGTGTGGGAGTTTATCTTCTCATTAGAGGCAAGTTTTATAACTTGCTTCACGTTTATTGCTTACCATAAGCTTGCTAGCTCATGTTCTTGCTTGAAAATGATGATTCATGCACTAAAAAGCAATGCTTGACTTGGATTTCGATTTTTATAATATTCTCTGTTCTAATTTCAGTTCTAGATGAACCTGTGATCATGTGTACATTATTCCTAAGGTATAATATGACTTAGATCAGGTTGGTTTGACAACCTATGGTGCTAAGCACCTATCAACCAATGGTCAATTTTAGGGTTTAAAGTTTATTTCTTCTATAAACCCATGACCCGATGATGGTACCATTGCAAAAATCCTATGGTGTTGTCTTCATGACAACTGATGGTCGAGATCAAAGGTGTCAGATGATGGTAACAACCTATGGTCACCCCCTTAGGTCAGGTTTTGGATCAATTAGAAGTTTAATGATCAACCATTAAGTACCCTACCGATGTTATCAATCAATGATGACATTAGCTTATATTTGATGTTGATTAATGAATATAGTGTTGATCTAACAACCTATGGTGATTTAATGATCACTAATGATGGTGGATCAGGTCTCTACAACCCACGTTGAGTTAAGCATTGTAGTTGTAGCATCAATTAAGCCTTAGACCAATGGTTTCTTGGGACACTTGATGCAATGGTCGGACCTATACTGTAATTGATGGTTTTAACATATGAACTTGACCCAATGGTCAAGATCTAATGTTTATTCCTCCAATAAAGTGGAATGATGGCTAATGTAATATGTTGGTCCTAATAATGTGATTTAGATGGTTTCCTTTATATGATCAACTTAAGGAGCTTACTTGTTGACAATGGATGGCTTGTTTTAAATGAACAGTCGATTGTAGGTTTTATCCTACTCTTAATGGAACTTTTTTTGTTGTTAATCAAGGGATGTCTAGGGTTAAATGGTGACTCTTTCTAGAGCACAAATCAAGGACTTCATAGGTGGTTTATCCAATGTGTTTACTTATGTAAACAACCAATGGTCTTACCTTTTAAACATCCAATGATTCTGGGTGACATTGTGGTATGGTGATATGGGTTGAATGATGATGGAACAAATGGAGGGTTATTTATGTAAACAACCAATGGTCTTACCTTTTAAACATCCAATGATTCTGGGTGACATTGTGGTATGGTGATATGGGTTGAATGATGATGGAACAAATGGAGGGTTACCCTTAATAAGGTAGTCATACCTATTCACTCATATGAATAGAAGGGATGATAACCATATTGTGTTGATATGTAACCCTAATGAGGTATAGCTTGTTATACCTAGCTTTAATATAACTAAATGAGGGTAATTGGGTATGAATAGTCCTTGAATGATTAATACAATCATGGAGTACTCTCTTATTGTTGTTGAAACCCTAATATGCTATAACCCGATGGCTACACCTTGATTTATATCTGGGTTCATACTTGAGAATAGTATGGAATGTGATGGTGATGCTTCACCTTATGTATCCATGATCCAATGGGGATGCCGTGAGTTAGGATTTGGGTATAAGTGCTAATTAGTAACATTAATATAATTTATCTTGTTCAACCTAACTCTAATTCAAATAGATAAAGATGAGTATTCATGTTTATTTTTTTTGGATAAGGTAAGTATTCATGTTTAACATTCTTATACAGTGAATTAAAAAACAGTCGCCTGGCCGCTTGAGCGTCCGCTTAAGCGGGCAGCAAAGCCCATGCACCTAATATCGCCCTTAAGCGCCCGCTTGAGTGGGTTTTCAAAAAACGCCTGCTTTTTCCCGCTTCACCCGCTTTTTTCCCGTTTTTTGAAAAAAATGATGTTGTAAGCATGTAATGTTAATTAATTATATAATCCAAGTAGTATTGAGTATAATATATGAAGCTTGTATACATTAAATGTTCTATGATATACCTAGTCCTACTTTAGAATGCAAACTTTGTATGTAAGCTGTATATAATAGGGTACTGCTGTAATATATCCAAGTAAATATCGTATTACTCTATTATATTTCTAATGGTTATACTGATTTTACTGATTTTCTTGCAAATTTCGTTCATTACTAATTGATACTACTGGTTAGTACTACTGATTTCCTTAGAAATATATTTTTTATATACACATACATGTAATTTTGTATATAAATATATAAGATTTTAAGCATCCGCTTTTTCAAAAATCACCTGCTTAATCGCCCGCCTGCCACTTAATCGGCTACAAGGTCCCGTCCGCACGCCTCTCGCTTCACGCTTTTTAAAACACTGTTCTTATATGATGGAATGATGGTGAAATAACCTTCTTAATATGATCATAACTTTAATATGTTAATTGGTGGTTATCTTAGCTACATGGTTGATACTTTCTTATGCTAAACATGTGCATTATGAATATGATGAGGGTTAACCATATCTATTCCTTGCATGTTGATGTAATAAAGGAATGTTCTTAATGTTGATATAACCCTGCTATGATTGTTTATGAATATCTCCTAGCTCATTAATGCAATATTGTACTGATCTGGTGTATTATATGTAAGTGATGTTGTTGAGTCTTGCTATAAGGCATGGAATGATAATGATGATCTTGCAGGGAATAGTATGATGGTCTTGATGACCTTTGGGCATGGTTGGGCCCTGAATGAGGTGTAATCCTCTTGTGTTGATAAGGGTTGATACCCTGTGATATTGTGAAAAGGGTTTATATCTTGTGATAGTATGATGACTAGTGTAGCCTCATGAATGGCAAGTGAATAGTACCATGTGACGATGAGATGAGAAATTATGTTTCACAAGTTTTATATCTTTTGAAGTTGTGATATTTATATGCTGGTTAGAAGTGAATTAGGGTTTGTATGTCCACTTGTTTGATGCAGCCTTAATTCACCCAATTGGCATAACTAATCAAGTGAAACTCTAATCATGTAGTGTCCTGTGCCATAGATCCATCTAAGTGTCAGAACTTGCCAAATGGTGAAACGAGAATTCCTAAGGGAAACTCGGAGCGCATATTGTTGAGTATGTTGGGGTGGCAAGTTGAGGATATATCCTTGTCATCCACAATGTAGGTTGTGGAGGATGGCTATAGTCATGCCTCATACATCTGATGTGATTATATATGTGATGAGATTGGAGGACAACTGCGGTTGTACCTCAGATAGTAGGGTATGCGTACCCACCTCCTTTCACTAGTGTCGTGACCTGTACAAAGGACGGACTAGGCTGTTAGCAGCTTGACCTTATGTGTCGTTGTGGCGGACCCGTACTAACGGGGGGCGGAGAAGATCTTAGGAGTCTGACTCTTCCTAGATCTTATTTGGCACTGATTTCGACTTAGCAGTGGTCAGTTGGATTTTGAGTGGTATCCTCAAATTCCTCAGGGCATAATAAAAGATGTAAAACAGCCATGTAGCATATCTGTTTAGGGTTATACACAACGCTTCATATTGGATGATAACCCTTGTTTGCTTTCTTTTCATTGAGATCATGTATAGTACAATAAGAGATAATAGATATGCTTATGTTGTAGTTATGCTCATGTTGTAAACATGTTTATGGTGTCAAATATATTGACACTAATGGTGAAGATGTTGCTGCTAGCTATGTTTAATATTGCTAGCCATGCCTATGTAATTAGAAATGCTTAAACTGCTAATCATGCCTATGTAGTTCATTGTGTTATGATGTTAGTTCTACTTATGGTATAGATCTGTTCCCTTTATTTGAGATGTCAATATTGATAGACATGTTATGTTACTAGACATATTCATGATGTCAGGGATGCTTATGCTACTAGATTGCTTGTGATGTTAGCAAGGAATATGATGATAGTCAGATTAATGATAATGATTGTTATTAGATACAATTTGATGATATTTGAGTAGATATCTATCTAGAGAAATGGTTTTATTTGTTATCTATATATGCATTGATAATCATACTTGTTGCTAAGATGATTTGATTAATCTGTTTAGTATACTTGAACTGTTCAATCTGTTCAATTGATTATTAAATACTCCCACTGCTTAGTTATCTACTATTTAAAATGTTGTAATCAATAAGCGTTGTTGGAGGTTACATCTCTTGCTGGGACATGCGTTTCACCCTTGTAGTTCGCCACATTATTTTTTAGGTAATCGGAAGTGACGAAAACAAACATGTGGCAGCAAAGAGGAGCTATAGTAATGAATCTATGAGAAAGTTGATTAGATGTCTAGTGTGTCCTAGAGTCGTCTCTGTACTCTCAGGTCCGGGCAGGAAAAGTTTGTATATGGTGTTTCAAACGAATCGAAATTTTGTTAGCATGTTAATGTTTGTTCTGTGGCATATACAAATATTGTTCTCTTGTGTATATATGTTGTGGCTAAGGTGATAGAACAATTTGTATCAAATTCTTGGCATAGTATGGATATAAGAAAGATGTTGGGCTCTTATGCAAATGTTTTTGAGCGGGTGCTGACGTTGAAATCTATTTTAATTTACCCATATTTTTGGGTATGTGATTAATTAGTGATCGATTGTGCTTTATGCTTTGAGTAATCTCGTTTAGTGTAACGGGTTCTTACAAGTGTTCCTTGATTTCAGAATAGACATACATGGGAGTCTTTAAGTCAGTAGTCTGTACTCTCCGTGATTTCACTTGTAGTCTTGTACTAATAGAAAAGTAATATTCAGGTCAATTTTGTAAAGAACTTATATAGATACACAACATCAATTAATTGAAATGCACAAATGGCCATTCAAGAAAGAGAGAAACAAGGAGACATTTATAGAACTAGGCAACTAACGTATAAAGGTTAATAGTAAATAGTTACCTCAGTTGATCAGTTCTTCAGAAATAGAGGAAGGCTTCAAGCCTATCAATAGAAGGTTAAGAGCTGAGAGATTTAAGGAAATAAGAATAGGAAGAGTCGTTGTCCCAAGTTCTATAACAATTGTTGTGTTGATATAGATGGATTTGTGAACAAGTGTATTCGTTGTTATTATGTTGTTGTATTAATATGTATACCCCTGTCCTATATATAGGAGAGGAGGAAATTACAAGGAAGCACAAGGAAGCGGATTAAACCCTAATGGGCCATGGGCAACAGGCCCATGTACACAATAGACTAATTAACCTATTAACGAAATAGGTTAATATTCTACAGATTTAATTTACAGAAGCAAGGGAAGAAGAGAACGAAAAGAATAAGCAGCCACTCAAATTGCCTTCTTAGATGTGTCGTCAAACAGAAACAGAGAAGAACATCAGGATGCTTGCCTGTGCATATGGTAGTAGCTTGAGAAGGACGCAACAACACTGAGAGAGGACGGCTGCCATGATAGAGAAGTCAAGGAAGACAAATAAGAAGAGAAGGCCGCCAGACCTTGCTGAGTAAAGCAGCAAATGGCCGAGGAAAGCCGGGCACCGCTGGAAACCTTCGTCTCTAAAGGCGGCTTTTAGCTACTGCTGACCGGCAATGGCTTTTAGTGGTTGCTTATGGGTGGATATGGTTAGAGGTTGCCGCTGATGGGCGGAGATGGTCGGAGGTTACCGCTGATTGCGGGCGGCAGTGGCCAGTGGTTGTTGTGTTCGCCCGCGGTCTTGGGAGAGTTGAGCCCTAGGGAGGAGTGTGTTTGCGGTTTGTCGGGGTTGGGGTTTTTTGGTTTGTCAGGGTCGGGGCTTAGGCTGGCTAGATAGGCACATGATTAAAAGTGGTAGATAGATAGGCGCTAGTGTTTTGTGGGCTGTAAATGGGCTGCGACGTGTCCAGGTTGTGTCCACTTATAAAAAAAAATGTTGGACACGGCTGGAGAAGTGTCCAATACGTATTTAGGCATGTTCATGGGGTACGGGTGTCCTACGTGTTGGACACGGGTATGACACTTGTTTAGAAGTGTTCATGCTTCCTAGCATGCAACTTTATATTCTTGGACAAAAAACCAAAATAGCACACTTTAATAAAAATATGTACTGAAATAGCACCAAAGCCATCTTAATTCCCGAAATAGCCGACTTTCTGGGAAAAGCGCCAACAGTTTTGGCGTTTTACTGTTTCTGGGACCAAAAGCGCCAAAAATAAGGCGTTTTCAGTTGAAAGCGCCCAAAACTTGGCGTTTTCAGGTAAAAGCGCCAAAAATTAGGCGTTTTCATGTGAAAGCGCCAACTTTCCGGCGTTTTAGAGCAAAGGCGCCAATTTTTTGGCGTTTTCAGAAAAAGGTGCCAACTTATTTGGCGTTTTCAATTTGGGAACAAATGAAGGCCTGGGGCACTCCTGCTACGTTCGTCCCGACCCGTTAAGGCTCTCGTCACCCAAGGTACACCACCACAAGGAACTTCTTCTCCGCCTCCTCTGCTCTCTTCTTCTCCACCTCCTCTCTTCTTTTGCCTATCTCTCTTTCCCCATTCTTCTCCTCTTACCCGCCTTCTTCTTCTCTGGTCCCTCTCCCCGCCGACTCCCGCGAGCACGTCCTGCTCAAGCACCGCATCTACGCGGCGGGACTCCGGTGCTCCGTCGAGTCGCCACACACGTCCTTCCCCTGTACGCCGTCGCAGTCAAGATGGCCACCAAACCTACACCATCTGTCGTTGCTCCTTTCGTCAAGAAGCCCACCTCGCCTTGAATCCCTCTCGCGGCGCTCGTCAACGTGTTGTCCCAACACATGCCACAGGAAAGGGTGTGCCTCATCAAGAGACTACACAACGCATATGTGGTATGCCCCCTTCTCTTTAACTCCCTTCACGGCAATAAATCGTACTTGTCGTTGTTTATACTACTAGACAAAAGAAGAGAGGAGGCGGAGAAGAAGAGAGGAGAGGAGTAAAAAACGCCGGAAAGTTGGCGCTTTCACCTGAAAACGCCTAATTTTTGGCGCTTTTACCTGAAAACACCAAGTTTTGGGTGCTTTCAACTGAAAACGCCATATTTTTGGCGCTTTTGGTCCCGGAAATAGTTAAACGCCAAAAGTATTGGCGCTTTTCCCAGAAAGTGGGCTATTTCGGGAATTAAGATGACTTTGGTGCTATTTTAGTACATATTTTTATTAAAGTGTGCTATTTTGGTTTTTTGTCCTATATTCTTCACCACCACCCAAAGAGGTGTAGGATCATATGTCTAAACATAATCTCCTATGAGCAACGTTGCTTGGATCTTTGAGTCACACAAGAAACTCAACAACATACATCCAATTCTTGTTGTCTCATTTTCTTCTCATTGTGACAAATTTAAGGGCCTCTAGAGAGAAATGAGTATTGAACATCCTCTCATAGATAATTTAAATCTGCCCGGCCAGAGTAGCCTGTTCGGTAAGAGCTCAGTAAGCCCCAATGAAGGACCCCGGTTTGAATCACGCAGAAGGCACTCTACGAACGACACTCCACGCTAATTGGGTACAGGAGGGGGATGGCCGGACCACACCCTCTCAGGCCCTAAATTTTACCGTACTAGGATGAGTCACCAAGTGGCCCTACCTGGGGCAGGTTCCTTGAGATAAAAAACACATTTTGAAATCCAACTGTTCAGTTCTTGGCTTCTCTCTCGTTTTCCTATGATCCCATATGACAATATATCATTGGGTTTGATCCCCTTACCACTGCTGCAAAAAGTCTATAACGGGCCTTGTGTGGCTCACACTAATCCTTTCCCCTATCATTGTTGATTGCTCTACCCTAGCATTCAAGTTTTTCAGAGTGGGCAAGTTCATGGATGTGGTTTATAGACCCAATCACTTATGTGGTTGTTCATTTATATCCACCTCTCACCTCCCTTATAACTTATATATGTCTGAACTCCGAACAAATAATACTTAAGAAAAATGTTGGTTGAAACAGGCAATCCAGGTGATAAATATTGATACAGAGACTGTTGCTACCCCCCTCCTCCGACATGATTCTCATCAGCAAGTCTGGACTTATATAACTTCTGAAGACATAAGTAGCTTCCTCTTTTGCTCCCATATATGATATTTCTTAGAACTCAGGTGATAATACTTGTTTGCATACTTATTCTCATTTCCCAGTCTGGATAAATTCTAAGAACAACCATCCCATATCACAGGAAATTCATTCATGTTTTCAATACAAGAGCGATCTTTTTATCCTTCACGACCAATATGCTTGGTTGATGGGTTGACTATAGTTGTAGCTAGTTGGGATAGTTACCCAAACCCCATTATTGCCCACCTCCATTTGGTCTGTTCCTAAGTTTCCTTTAGATTTTTTTTAAAGTTTCCTTTAGATATTGTAGTTGTCAACAAGCTTATGGATCTATGAATTGTAGTATAAATTTCTTTCCCTATTATTTTTCTATGTAGAATCTGAGGACGAGGTGGGGACATGAAAGGCAGCAACGACCTCTACAATTTGCAACCCCTTTCGCCTACCACTGCCTTGTTTTCTCCTATGTTCGACCCTCTCATTGGCATCAATGTCTAGGCTACTCCTCAATTTAGAAGATACGTTATTGTTACTTGATATTTTCGGTTCCCATCTTGAGTGTCAAGCACGTTATCTGGGAAAATATCATTTGTGTACCTTCTCTACAAATAAATCTGTGATAGTTATTGTTTTTTTATCTTCTTCATTTGATTATATGGGTCCTTGGCGCGTGCCCCCTCGCACTGGCATGCATTATTTTGTGAGTTCCATAGATATTTGGTATCTTGATACTTGGATATATTTGCTAAAACAAGATATTAAGTTTTATTGTCTTGGAAGCATTCTTAAATGTCCCATGGAATTATTCATCAAGCTACATGCCCTTCTACCCCTGAACAAATTGGTGTTATCAGACCAAATAAATGGCACTTGCTTGTTGTTTTACACCCCATTGCTTGAGATGAATGTTCTCAAATCCTACCAGCCAGGTGTTTTCCGTACTGCTAATTATTAATCAACTGAATGTCATCCGCCGTCGTCGACGATGCCATACCCATCTCTCCTTTATCTACATGCCTATTTTTGTCTTCCATATAAGGTTTGCAATTGTGTCTGCCTCATACACGCTTTTGTTACTACTTGCTTCATTTTATCCTTTTCAGGGGGGATGTTTGAGTTTTTGTATAATGAGAATCAGGGGGAATTCCTTTTTCTGCATGGTTTTTAATCTTTTTTTAGTCTATTTTTCTTCTAGGTCTGTCTTGGCAAGCTAGGCAAATGTTTAACCCATGCTCCAACTTAAGCGAGAGTGTTGAGAATTAATTACTTAATGAATTTATTGTCTATTTAGTGAATGGGTTGTTTTGGTCACTAGGGTTTGTGTCTACGTCTGCAATTATATCCCTCTCCTATACCTAGGAACATGATTTCTCTAACAAAATACATCTATTGGCTATTTATTTGGTTTCTACATATATATGTGTGTGTAAGTATCGAAAACCTGGGTAAATATATTTCCTACCCTCAAAAGAAGGGCAAAAGGGAGGTAAACACATAGGTAGACCTCCAAAGAAAGAAAGATAGGAACAAGAAACCTACCACCCAACTACCTTTTGAAAAGATTTACAAAAGTTGGTGATTTCTACTAGCCTTATAACTGATCGCCCCTATGTCGTTTTATAAGTCTTGTATAGCATTTGGATCTCATGTTCAATTTTAGCAAACACTTCCAAGGTGTCACTATTTTTTCCTTAATGTGCTCGTAGGTTTCTCTCTAGCCATGTGTAGTGAACACATCCAGTGATGCACCACACTAGGAGAAAACGGTCTCCATCTTTAGCACACCCTACAAGTAGAATGTTATCTTTTAGTTTCTTCTTTGCCTTGACCCCCATTTTCAAGCAAACTCTCCCCCAAAGATACTTCCAAAAGCAACAATCAACAAATAGGTCGTCCTCGTCTTCATTAGCTTGACTGCAGAGAACACAGGTTGTATTGGTGCTCGGGTTCCATTTACTGATTCTCATTAGGGTCGGTAGGTAATGCTTATGAGCTTTGAAGGTGGTTTGGCTCCATCTTAGAATTGTGTCTCGACATCCAGATGATGTTGGCAGCTTCATCTTTTGTTTCCTTCTGTCTATAGGACTCCCAGAGCATTTCCTCAATATAATTGTTGTCATACCTTGGCCAAAACTCTGTGAGTCTTCTCCAAGTTGTAGAGTAGCCCAACCTATGATTGGGTCTTATGGCTAACTCAGTACCATATCTACTTTGCATCCAAGAAGCCCAGATGGAATCAGCTGTGAGCAAAACCCCAGAACCTCTTCATGGTATGGAAATCAACAAGATTATGAAGGGCTTGTAGATTAAGACCACCTTCATCCAGAGGAAAGGCCAGACAATCCCAACTAATTAGATGAGCCGCACTGCCCCATACAAAATCCCCCATCACGATTTCCATTCTTCGCACGGCAGAGAAAGTGATGTCCTGTGGCATCCAATATCTTATCAGCCCCATAGCACATGATCTGATGAGATTTAATCTGCCATCCGTAGATAATTTCGATCATGGCCATTTGCCTATCATGTCTTTGAGTCTATCCAAGCACTCGTGGAAGTGCTTCCTTCTGAGGTTACCTCCAGCTAAAGGAAAGCCAAGATACTTGGTAGGAAAGGAACCCAACGGACCCCCGTTCGCTCCGCAGGTTCAGATCTGTCCGTGAATGACTTTGAAAAGTATATAAAGGACTTCCGTTCACTAAATTTCATACCAGAGATCTTGCCGAAGTCATCCAGCCAATCCCTCAGGTTTTGTATGCTCCTACACCTTCCTTCAATGAAGATTAGGACATCATCTAGAAGTAGCAAGTGAGACAGAACTGGCTTCTTTCTTATGGTGTATGTTTTGATCTTCTTCTTCATAACTGCATCATCAAGCATCGTAGACATGCCTTCCATAGCAATGGTGAATAGAAGAGGTGACAATGGGTCACCTTGGCGTAGGCCATTTGAATTAGTAAAAAGAAATTCCGATGAACCATTTAGGAGGACAGAGAATGATGGGAGTGGTAAGGCATTGTTTAACCATATTTATCCATTGTTCATAGAGCCCCATACCTTCTAGGCATCGCCAGAGATAACTCCATTGTAGTAAGTCATACGCCTTTGTGATGTTTAGCTTCAAACAAGCAGATGGTGTACTTCGATGTAGATAAAAGTTTAATGTGAACTCTGAGGCTAGCATATAGCAACCATCAATGCTTCTCCCATTGAAAAATGCTCCTTGGTTGGGGGATATATTGTTAGGCATGATAAAAGCCCATTGACAAGTGATGAGTTTCATTATGATCTTATAAATCATAGAACAACATGACATAGGACAAAATTCAGCAGATGAAGAGATAACTTCCTTTTTTGGAATTAGAGCAAGAAAAACGTGGTTGGTCTGTCTAACCATATTGCCACCATTGAATATTCATGTAACAACCGATTTTAGATCATGTTTTATGATATCCCAGCTTTCCCTATAGAAAAAGCCATTGAATCCATCTGGACCTGGACTTTTGTTCGCACCTATACTCCATACAGACTTCTTGATTTCCTTCATCTCTAGAACTTTGCTAAGTATGCATTCTCCGAGTCTCCAATCCTGTACTTCCATTCTATATTCATAGGCATCAAGTCTTCATGAATTTGATTATAAAGGTTCTTAAAGAACCTAATGATTTCTTCAGTTATAGCCTCCTCGTCATTGATGAAGTTACCCTGATAATCATACAATACACTGATCGTGTTAACAACTCTACGCTTGACCATTGTATGGTACAAGTTAGTGTTTTTGTCACCATTTGGTATCTGTGAAAGACAAAGTAAGTTTGGGAAGCGTAGGGTTGCACAATGTGTGCACCCTCATATATATAACATTGAAACAATTACAGAGAGGTCCACAAATAATATGGAAATAACACAACAATTAACAGAATATATAAAACAGGAATATATTGTAACACTCCCCCTCAAGTTGGAGCATAGATATCAATCATGCCCAACTTGTCCATCAGAATGCAGAATTGCTTCTTCGCCAGCAGCTTGGTGAAGATGTCAGCAACTTGGTCTTCAGAACGAGTGAAGGGAGTGCAGATCTTGCCAGTCAGAATAGATTCCCAAATAAAATGACAATCGACTTCAATATGTTTAGTGCGCTCATGATAGACTGGATTATTTGCAATGAAGATAGCAGCTTTATTATCACAGTGCATAGGTATAGCAGAAGAAGAAGAGTCAACCCCGAACTCTTTTAACAGAGAGCGCACCCACAGCAATTCACAGGCAGTATGGGCCATGGCCCTATATTCGGCTTCAGCACTGGACCTGGCCACAACATTTTGTTTTTTACTTCGCCAGGTAACAAGATTTCCTCCAACATATGTACAATACCCAGAAGTAGATTTTCTGTCAACTCTGCTACCTGCATAATCAGAATCAGAGTACCCCGTAAGAGAACAGTGTCCATGCTTCCTGTAGTGAAATCCCTTGCCAGGAGACTTCTTCAAATATCGTAGAATCTGACAAAGAGCATCCCAGTGACACTGTCTGGGCTTATCAAGGTATCTGCTAAGAAGACCCACTGCAGTAGAAATATCAGCTCTGGTGACAGTCAAATAAATGAGTTTACCAATCAGCCTCCTGTACTTTTTATGATCAGCAAACAGAGGAGAAGAATCATCATCCCAATTTACATTAGGATCTAGAGGAATATCAGCAGGTCTTGCCCCCAGCATACCAGTCTCCTGCAGAATGTCTAGGACATATTTTCTCTGAGACAACACAAGAGCATTAGAATTTCTAGAAACTTCTATGCCCAGAAAATATCTAAGTTTGCCCAAATCTTTAGTAGCAAAATGTTTGCCCAGATGAGATTTAGTAGCCTGAATACCAAGAGAATCACTGCCAGATATGATAATATCATCAACATAGACAATCAGAATAATAATACCAGCTGAAGTCTTCTTGGTAAAAACAGAATGATCCACCTGAGACCGCAGAAACCCAAAATCAATCATAATTTTGCTCAATTTATCAAACCAAGCCCGGGGACTCTGCTTAAGCCCATAAATAGACTTCTTTAATCTGCAAACTTTGTGAGACTCCCCCTGAGCAACAAACCCAGGAGGTTGCTCCATATAGACCTCTTCTTGTAAATCACCATACAAGAAGGCATTTTTGACATCAAGTTGCAACAAAGGCCAGTCAAGATTAACAGCAACAGACAGAAGAATTCTAACAGAATTAAGGCGGGCAACAGGAGAGAATGTCTCAAAATAGTCAATACCATACGTCTGGGTGTAGCCTTTAGCAACTAAGCGTGCCTTGAGCCTTTCAACAGTGCCATCAGGTTGATATTTCACAGCATACACCCATCTGCAACCGACAGGTTTGCACTGAGGAGGATCCACCAACTCCCAAGTATCTCGTTCAGCAAGAGCTAACATCTCCTCCTTCATAGCAGACACCCAACCACTACTCTGTAGAGCATCCTGGATATTCTTTGGAACAGCAACAGCAGATAAGGCATAGACAAAATTGCTAGAATGGACATTCAGATGGTCAGTAGAAACAAACTGAGCAATACTGTGTGATGTGCAGGAGCGAGTACCCTTTCTAAGAGCAATGGGTAAGTGAAGATCAGAAGGTACCTCAGGTGTAGCAGAACCTTCTGGAGGTGAAGATTGGTTTTCATGGGGGGTTTCTTGAGTAGAAGGCACTCTGTTCCTGCGTTGATAAACTATAAGAGGAGGCTTATCAGCCTCAGTAGTGACGTTGTCAGTAGTGTCAAGCACACATTCAGAAATAACAGGTAGAGGTGAAGCAATAAGATCAGACTGTAAACTGTCACCACGAGCCGAATAGTAAGGAGTATCTTCAAAGAAAACCACATCACTGCTAGTAAACCGATTTCTTGCAGTAGGACTGTAGCACCGATATCCCTTCTGGGTACGGGAGTACCCCAAAAAAATGCACTTCTCAGCACGAGGAGACAATTTATCATAAGTAGGTCCAACTAACCGTACAAAACAGGTACATCCAAAAATCCTAGGAGGCACAGTAAATAGCGGAATATCGGGTTGGAGCACCTGAATAGGTATTTGGTTTCCAATCACAGATGATGGCATTCGATTTATCAGAAAACAAGCAGTCAATATAGCCTCAGGCCAAAACGAGCGAGGAACATGTGCATGCATCATAATAGTTCTAGCAACCTCTAACACATGTCTATTTTTACGCTCAGCCACACCATTTTGCTGGGGTGTATAAGCACAGGAGGTCTGATGTATTGTACCCACAGATTTACAAAAAACATCCACATCTTTTTTAACAAATTCCAGTGCATTATCAGTACGAAAAATTTTAACAGGCATGCCATATTGAGTTTTTATTTCAGCAAAGAAGAACTTGATGACAGACAAGACTTCGGACCTACTTTTCATCATAAATAACCAAGTAGTCCGTGAGAAGTCATCAATAAACAGAATAAAATACTTATGACCAGATAAACTAGGCACATGACAAGGTCCCCAGACATCAGAATGCACTATATCAAATATATTTTTACTGCTAATTTGACTGCGTCTAGGATAAACAGCACGAGTTTGTTTTCCAAGTTGACATGACTCGCACTGAAAACGACAAACACCAAGATCAGACACCAAATATCGAAGCTTCTCAGATGAGGGATGGCCCAGCCGGTAGTGCCACTGTAATGCAGAAACATATGTAGATAATGCAGACGTCACAGATGCTTTAGCAGCTTTAGGCAACTGATCCAGATAGAAGAGTCCATCAGCACCTTCATACCCCCCACCAATCTTCATCCTCGTGCGAAGGTCCTGAAAAACACAAGAACCAGGAATAAAAGTCAGACTACACTGTAAGCCCCGCAATATCTTGCTAACAGACAACAGATTCAAAGGAAATCGCGGCACATATAAGGCAGATTTCAGCAGAAAGTCAGAAGAAATATCCCCTACTCCAACCACAGCAGACTTGGAACCATCGGCCAACATGACAGAAGAGGGTCTAGCAGGTTTAAATAATTTGTGAAACAATGATCTATTTCCCGAAATATGCGAAGAGGCACCGGAGTCTATGACCCATTTAGTATTACCAGGCGTAGAGGAAGAACTCAGGAAGGCAGTGTCATAACCAGAATAGGTGGCGGCATGAGCTCCACTAGTCGAAGCTTGAGACGACGCACCAGCGCGCTCAAGAAGAAGACGCTCCACCTCAGCACGGATGTAATCAGCAGTCGCACCCGAGGAGGCAGAGTCAGTAGACTGAGTCGTCCCCTCTGAAGCAGTAGGAGTGGAGTCCGCAGCTGCATTAGCCCACGCCGGTTTACCATATTTCTCCCAGCATTTTTCTTCAATATGGTTGGACCGGCCACAGAAGGTACAAAGGCGCTGTCCTGACTGAGGACGCGCACCAGCAGTAGGGGCAGTAGAAGAGGCTCCACGACCCGGAGCAGCCCGTCCTCGTCCTCCACCTAGGGGAGGACGGCTCTCAGTAAAGCGACCACGGCCGCGACCGCGACCACGACCAGAAGCTGCGGCAAGGGCCGAAGAGTCTCCAACATCAGGAGTCAGAGAAGAAGACGACGAAGGCAAACGCTGAAGGCGTTTGTAGGCACTCTGTAGTGACGGCAGAGGGTCACTAGCTAGGATCTGGTCCACAACTCCAGCATATGACTCGGGCAATCCACAGAGAAACTGAACCAACTGAAGCTCCTGGCGCTGACGCTGCATAGTAGCCAAGTCCGTGGAGAGAGGATGATAGGATTCCAGCTCACCCCATAATCCAGTGAAGTCAGAGAAGTAGTCAGAAATATCTGTCCCCGTGAACTGTAGACGTCCCAGCTACTTGGTGATGTCAAACACCTTCTTGGGGTTCTGACTATGCGAGTAAGTACCGGCGAGCTGATCCCACATCTGCTTCGCCGTAGGCAGGTGAAGAAGTGTGACACTGATCTTCTCAATGCTGCTGTTGAGAATCCAGGTCATCACGGTGGAGTCATCACGAACCCAGTCGTCATACGCCTTCACATCTTTAGCATCAGCGTCCTCGGCGGGTGCGTCTGGACCCGCACGGATAAGGTGTGAGTACTTGCCCTGGGATCTAGCATAGATCGTCATGGAGCAGACCCAGTGTGGGTAGTTGCGCCCATCAAGCTTCACAGTAGTAACTTGACGGCGGAAGTCATCATGCGAAGACGCCATGGTAGCAGTAGGCACAGCAGGGACAGGCACGACCAGGCAGGAGACGGTCTACGCCGTTAGACAGGCACAGCAGGCACAACAAACACGGAGAAGACCTCTCACATACGATCTACGTCTAAGCGCAGATCAAAGCCCGGCGACACAAAGGTCTACACGGGCAGGCAAGCACGAAACCGGAAAAAAAAACGTCTACGTCAGTTCAAGCCACCGGACCTTCACGTAGCCAACTGCCCGGTGGCAACGGGCCGCGGAGGCGTATTAGGCCTCGGCGGCGGAGAAGAGGACCGGCCCTTGGTGGCTGGCCCGCGCCTGCTGCCCGCCTGGCGGCGGCGGCGGCTGGCCTGCCCGGCCGGCTGCTGCTGCTGCGGGGCCGGCGGCGGCCCGGCTACTGCGGTGCCGCGCGCGCGGGGGGGTGGGGGGGGGCGGCGCCCGGAGAGAGAGAGAGAGAGGGAAGGGAAGGGAAGGGAGGGAGACGGCCGTCGGGATCTACCACTCTGGTACCATGTGAAAGACAAAGCAAGTTTGGGAAGCGTAGGGTTGCACAATGTGTGCACCCTCATATATATAACATTGAAACAATTACAGAGAGGTAATATGGAAATAACACAACAATTAACAGAATATATAAAACAGGAATATATTGTAACAGTATCCAATCCATGCGGCTCCTTTTCCAGAAATATTTTTCCTTAGCTTTTACAAGTACTTTGATGCGTTCATGAGTGACTTTCTCATCTTGGATCGATTGTTCATCTAGAGGGTCCTTCCTGATCACAACACCGATGTCTGACATTTCTTTATATTCAGTAAACTGAAGGTTCTTCAGGTTAATGTTGAGAGTTATTTAATTAGTGTTTTATTATTAGTTTGTAATATGGGCCTAAGTGTCTTGGCCCATTAGGGTTGTCTTATGTCCTGTACGCTTCCCTGTTCTCCTATTTATAGGAGCAGGGTTTCTCCTATCTATAATATCGACTAGTCGTCTTTTACTGTTTAACATGGTATCAGAGCAGTGATCCAACCCTAAACCTAGAGGAGACAAAAACATTTCTTCCGCCTGCGGGCGGCAGCTATTCTTCCCAGCTTGGCCGCCCGCTGGGCAACCTCTAGGCACGGCCGCCAACTTCCTCTTATCTGCTGCTCTCCGATCTGTTTAGTTTTTTTTTTTTTGGTTCTAGCCCAGCCGTCTACCTTTTGCTATCCTCTCCCTTTGCCCGCCCTGTCGGGTACCCGCCGCGCTGCGGCTTCGTAACTCTCATGCCCGCTATTGCTATTTGTGATAATATTGCTGCTACCCGTCACAACTTGCCCCTTCTACAAGCATACAAGCATGTTGTCTCCTGCCTGTGTTTCCCTTATAGATTCGTCACCACCAGCAAGTTGGAAAGAACTACGAACAGTGTGCTGCATTCAGATTGCACCGCACGCAGATCCGCTCTCCTCAAGCACAAACAGCCGCATCCTAGTGTCACCGCGCGCGACATGCATCCGGAGGAGAACCTCCTGGCCGAGACCACTGATTCAGAAGTCTGGAGTAATAAACGCATGAGAGGGTTAGCGGGAGTGTGCGTGTTTATGCGATTGCATTGGATTGGAAATCAAAGCTACTCGCACAAGCACTACGAGAAACAGAGTTTGAGATCTGTGAAGATGCCGGTTGTAATTAATATTTGTGGACGTGTGCCTCACGCAAATATTTGTGAGATCTACGAGGATGGCAGCTTTAGTTGGTATTGTTGTTTTTATATTAAAAACAAATCCATAGGATTAATGTTCGTGTCGGCACCCACTGTGATTCCTTGAATTCCATTTTCTTAATCTGCTTATCTTGTTGCCTAAGTGGATTATTGCTGCAGAAGTTTCTCTCAACATCAAAGTGGCTAAAGTATCTCTCTTTTTATAATTTCTGCAAACTTTTTATTTCCTGTTTGGCTGTCCTCGTCTTTCAATCTATAAAGCCATATGTCATTTCTTTTCTTCTTCTTCAGCCAAGCAATGGATGCCTATTACTCTTTCCTTTTCTTTAATGGTCCCTAATTCTACATCAACGTCATATATTGAAGCTCACAATATTTGCTTCTATCTTTACTTTTTCGAGCTGCTTCTGATCTAACCACTTTTTAATGTTGGTCTCAAAGATTGGAATTCATGAGTGGGCTTATTGTCATGTCCTTCCTACCGGTTCACTTATACAACTATTGTCATTTCTTGACCTTTTTTCTAAATGAACCGTGGTTTTCCCTCTATACTTTTTAGAATGCTGCCTTCATAGTCCACCCCAACCACTCTTGATTCCTTCCGTGGTTGGTGTGAGGGGGAGAAACAGAGGAAGAGATGAGATGGAGGAGTGATGAAGAAAGAGAAGAAGATATATATATGTTGCTATCTATATGGATTTTCATGTTGCTGCTATGTGGTGCTTTCTGCTGCTATCTATATGGATATTCATGTCACTTCTATTGTTGTTTTATGGATCTTCTTGAAGTTACATACTTGGACGTCATTGATACTACTGCCTGCTTCTTGGAGTTTTTCACATCTGGAGTTTATTTATGCTGCCTATTTAGTTGATGTCTTCTATCTGGCTACGTCTTCTACTGCTGTGTTGCCAACACTCTTTGGCTTGTCCATGCCGACTCGTCCGTGCTCTGTTTTGCACGTCGACTTCTACTGCCTACTGCTGTGTGCCAGCACTCTCTGGACTTTGCTGCCTGTGACCCGGCACTCTCTGGGATGCGACGTTAGCCACTATATTGAAGACCATGTTGCTGTGATGCTTACTACTGCTCCAGATTCTACTATGATGATCAAGAAGCTTCTGTGACCTCTTGCCTGCTTGCTTGGAGTATCTACTTGAGGGGGAGTGTCTGAGTGTTTGAGTGCTTTAATGTAATATTAAGGGGGAGACTGTTTTTGTATGGGCCTGGTTTATCTTTTTATTTTGTTTCTTTGTTTTCTTAGTCCAACTATCTGTTTGCAAGCTGATTTGGGATTCTCCCAACTTCAGTTTGAGGGGGAGTGTTGAGAGTTATTTAATTAGTGTTTTATTATTAGTTTGTAATATGGGCCTAAGTGTCTTGGCCCATTAGGGTTGTCTTATGTCCTGTACGCTTCCCTGTTCTCCTATTTATAGGAGCAGGGTTTCTCCTATCTATAATATCGACTAGCCGTCTTTTACTGTTTAACAGTTAACATATTTCTTCGACCACCTTCTAAGTTCCTGCTTGACTTTCTTTAGTTTCATATTGAAACAATACAGAGGATTGTCATATACAGGGACCTTCCATGCATTGTTGATCACGTCCTTATAACCTTCCCATTCTTTCCATAGATTAAGAAAGCAGAATAGGGCTCTTCTTCTTAGGCATATCACGAAGATTCACATTGATAGTTGAATGATCAAAGAAGTTATAAGTCAGTAGTTTGAATTTGGTACATGGGAACTTAGTAAGCCGATCATCATTGACCATCCACGGTCCAGTTTGCATAATTTTTCTCTTTGGTTTTTCTAGTTTATTGCTCCATGTGAATATTTCACCTCCAATAGTCGGCAATTCAATGAGGTTAGAGTTATATATGATTGAATTGAAAGGGCTCAAGATAAGATTGGAACCTCTCTACCTCCTGCCTTCTCTTTTTCTGATGTTATCAAAATCACCAATGACAATCCAAGGATCTTAGATTTGAGAGGATATCTGAACAAGACTATCCCACAAACTCGTTCTCTGTTGCATAAGGTTTCTTGCATAAACTGCAACGAGACTGATCTGCAATCCTCCGTTGTTGATGCAAATGAATGTAATTTGTTGATCATCAATAATTCTCACCGTCAGATCCCAAGCTTTGGGGTTCCAACCCACTCATTTCTACTGTTTAGATCTTCATCACGGTTAGAAATAAATTTCAGCCTGTTGGGAATAGTTTACTGAAGTGTTCTTACAAAAGGATTTGATTTTGGTTTCAACTAGAACAACTATAGAGGCATTCACAGATTTCGCAGATCTCCTCATCTTCTTGCGTGGTTTCCCAGATCCATGCACATTGATCATGAATATAGTCATTTACTAACCCTATTAGAGAATAGGATTTTACGTGACCCGTTCACTCTGGTATTGTTAGTAGGTTACTCCTTGTTTTTCCCAAAATTTGTATCCCTTTATAGAGTATCGACATCACCCTCTTTGTTATTTAAATCCTCAGTTGATTCATTAGGCAACCAACTTTATTGTTATTGGCCGACATTTCTGTATCATCCTCCATATTCAGGGTTTCAAAATTATTTCTCAACGGTACCTCTAGCTCCTTCTCTAAGATATTAGATCTGTCTGTGTTTTTCCGGTTCTTGTTCGCGACCTCCACCCACTTATGTTTAGGTGGCTCCTGTGTCTTCTCATCATTAGGCTTCTCTTCAGTTGTCTTCTCATTGAGAGGACAATTTTCTTGGTCACGACTGAAAACTCCACATGCAACGCTTTGGAACATAACATAGTGTGTGTCCACAGGGATGGGTTCTTTACCAGGCATGTTTACTAAGACTTCATTTGGTGGTTCGTCTTCTGCTTCAATCTCCACTAATGTCTTTGCTTCAACCAGTGATTCAAGACCAATAGATCTCATGTCAACTCTCAAAAGCTTCCCAAAGTTGCTTGCCACGATGCCGACGACCTTCAGCGACTAGTTGTGTCCCATACTAGGGATATTGATCCAAACAAGTAGAAAGCTAAACATGTCTTTCTTCAGATCATCTGCAACCTCAAAGTTTTTTGCCACAACCAACCTATTGTCGAACCAGAGGGATCCCATATTGATGACATTCATCTTATCCTCCTTGTTATTGAAACGAACCAGGAAGAACTTATCTGGTTTGGAGAAAAGGTCGAAACCTCCTTTGGGTTTCCAAACCCTACGGATCCAAGCAAGCAGATGGTAGTAATATGGACACTTACCCATGATATAAAGCATAACAGTATGTTCCCAAGATTTCTCCATGTCCTGATAGGTGTCATCATCGATAGTAACAAAACGTTTCCCATTGATGATTTCTGGAGGGGCAAACACTACGTAGATCTTTGTTGCTACCAATCACTAGAGCAAGAGGGAACCTTAGGCGGTCGCTTTGTAAATATGTATTTATATGTATGCATGTATGCATGTATGTATGTATGTATGGGATTAAGAGAGGCATTCTCTCCCCCTCTCCCACGCCCATCGCGGACGCCGAATGCCCGCGAGGGTGGTAAAACAAGGCGGAAACTGGAATTCGAACCCGGGTCCCTTTATTATGAGACACCGTGCTTGACCACTTGAGCCACTCCTTGTCGGATGTATGTATATATGTCTGTATGTATGAATGTATGGGATTAAGAGAGGCATTCTCTCCCCCTCTCCCATGCCCGTGACAGAGGCCGAAGTATGTATGTATGGGATAAAGAGAGGCATTCTCTCCCCCTCTCCCACACCCGTGGCGGAGGCCGAACGCCCAAAGTATGTATGTATGTATGTATGCATGCATGTATATGTATATGTATATGTATATGTGTGTGTGCTCTGTGTGTGTGTGGTTTTCCCTACTAATTCAATCTGAATAATTGAGCAAACTTTAACTGAATTTTACTGATTAGACAATTGTTTCCATAATTTCTGGATGCCAATCTTTTTTTTCCTCAGCAAATAAATCCCAAAGCTCTGAGTGTTGATGTAGCAAAAAGCCAACTTACCTCAGACTTTCACCAAAATAAATTTGGCATGTGCCATGTCATAACATTGCAAGTTTTTTTCAAAAGAAAACAGATTGCTGTTTTCATTAATACAATTGTCTATGGTCATGAGTAGTTTGCAAAGACATTTCTTCCATTCAAGTAGGCATATATATTATTGAATCTCGAAGGCTTATATGTGTTCATATATATATATATATATATATATCACAAAGCTTTGTCTTGTTGAACTACCATTGATTTGCCCAAAAAAACCGTATAAATTGACATTCAGAGGACAATTCTAGCTATCATGGATAAAATAGTAGGAATACACAAATTGAAAGTGGTATTTTGATGGAGACTTACAAACAGGAGAATCGCGATAACACGGCACTGTTTTTTGTAGGCATTTCAAACCCCTGGAATTCAATCAAGAAATGATTCAAGAATCATAGAAAGAGGATATTAGCATCCTAAAGAAAGAGATAGGGGAGTTAGTTACAATTCATCCTTCTTATCAAGGTTGAATCTATTAGCGACCAAATTTCTGCAAAGAGGAATTTAAAATTAGAAAATCTCATAACTATTGTGGCTGCAAATAAAGATAACAACCAGACAAACTTTACGTTGTTATACATTTTTAGTCACCTATGATGCTAAACGCATAGGCATTAACGATTCACTATCTTGATTGAAAGGTTTGACTCTAACTCAATGCATTTCAACTATAAAAATCACCATATATTATGCATTACAAGTCTTATCGCAAACAAGTTTAATGATATTTTGTATTGTATAACACATTATTATGAAATAACAAGTAAAAAGATAATTATTGTACAAAGGCATTTAATGCATTATTATGCATCATACATGTGATATCTTTGTTTATATGTGGACATGCTGGAGTGCATTGTGATCAGGAACTAATTCCCGAAAATGCAAATATAATCATTAAGCACTCTAACACCCAGACAAATACCTCAAGGCTAGTAATTGTAACAAAATGACTAAAACCCTAGTAACACAAATATTGAGAGATAGACTAAAAAGATTATGAGGCTTTTCTTCTTGCTAGCAAGTATTGCGCTGTTGAAGACGAAGAAGATGATCAACTTAAAAAAGTCTTTAGTGCTGATTCTGACTACTTCAGAGTACCACATTCTTAATGATTACCATCCCCACCTCAAGCCACTAGTAATGACATGGACAGAATGTTGGACACATCCTCCAACTCTATAGAGGGCCTTCTTGCACATTTATCTTAGGCTCAAAGACCCCCAAGAGCGCCTCATTAGGACCAATTAAATAGTTTTAGGTTTTATATATATTATTGAATCAAAGGGACCTATGCAGAATTTTTTATGCTACAATTTACTTAAAAGTATGTTGATTACTTTAGCAATTCTGCATCTACCCATAGTCATTAGGGTTTTGAGTCTTTAGTATAAATGTCCATCCTTGTGGGTGTATCTAGACAGAGTGGGTTGTGATATGATAATTGGAATCAGGTTTTGCTTGTTCATTGGGAACATAATCCATCTAATTATCTTTTTCTCTTAACAAACAGGTTCTTACGAAGAATACGAATAGAAAGAGGCCAACGATGCAAATTATCTTTTTCTCTTAACAAACAGGTTCTTACGAAGAATACAAATAGAAAGAGACCAACGATGCAAACACACATTTGCAAAAGAACAACACCAACAAATACTATAATGAAGGATCTCAAATGGTTTTTGTTCAAAAGGCACAAAATAGAATAATAGGGTGTGGAGAGACACAATAGGTCAAGGAACCTCCAAAAATGTAACAATCTTTAGCAAAATCAATAAGTGAAGATATCATTGGGGAATCAAATTGATTTTACACAAAGACACAACACCTATTCTTCAGTCTTGCAAGATGCCTTGACTAAAAAAACTTGCATGTACCTTAAGGGGGTATTACTAAGATCCCCAACATGATTTAAAGTATTGACATGATTTCTAAGACTAGCATTCAAAAATGTACTTCAGATATAAACACACATGGATTTAATATATGTATATGATGCCCATGGTAAATACTTTTGATGTGCCAAAGAATAATTGCAACTTGCAAGTATAATGCAAACATGGACCGAAAAGGATCACTAGTATAACAGGAACAAAAACAACAGACTGCTTACAACTGCAAATCTTTTTGTTTGACCCATTTTGGCAGATTTCCTGATAAGTCATTGTATGACAGATCTCTGCGAAGGCAATAAAATCACATGAGAAGAAACAACAAGTATTTGGAGGAAACCCGGCAAGGATGTCTGGTTGTTTCAGCTATGCACCGTCAATGAAGTGACCCGGGTTCAAACCCTAAGAAAACATAACTTATTTACCTTTCCACTGCATATCCCATGGTTTGTGAGGTTATTGGGGGTTGGAGCTGTTATTCCAAAAACAATTATTGGAGGAAGAGTCAAACCAATAAAACTTAATGCAGCTGGGATAGTGAAATTTTTCCAGTTATCATTCATTGTCTTTCAAATGGTATAAGTTGGTGTAGCACTTGCTTGGAGGGGCAATTCAAAACCGGTTGGCTACTGCAGATTATCTTATTGCATAAGAGCACCATGTTCAAAAGCTTTGGGAAAAACCTAGAGTTTTTCTGGTTAGGCTACTGTATTTTGGATCTACTGTTGGAAGCTATCTATTGAGGTAGTAAGGATAGAGAATACACTTTCTCCAATGTCTCTTTGGTGAAGGATATCCAAAGGCGATTCATGAGCACCTTCTTTCTAATTGATTTGGCTTGTGGAGTAGGAGACAACAAGAATTATGGATGCACACCTCCCTCTCCAGTACACAAGATTATGTATTGTAGAAATATAACAGGGAAAGAGGGAGGAACCAATGTAATTGTAATCTTGTTTGTACAGTCTATGTTTCTACAAAAATGAGATTTGGATCTCCAAAAAAGCAAAATAGAATACTGCAAGACTATGCACGTGATGCATGTATAACTGTATGTGAGATAATATTATCAAGAGCTGCTAAATAGTAGATAATGGCAATACATGTTCAGAAGGGCTTCACTCTTTGAGTCATATTCCAAAGGTAAATTTCCTGACAAGCTGTTGTTTCCAAGGTATCTACATACAAAACAGGATATAATAACAACATGCATGAACATGTGAGTTAAATACAAAAAATCAAATGAGTAATCTTACAAGGTAGTCAGTGTTGATAAGTTGAGAAGCTTGTGTGGCAACTGCCCAGTCAAATTGTTAAAACTCAGATCCCTGGTACAAGTTGATGTGTGAAGATAAGATTTCCTTGTTTATAGTTGCCTGACTGAAGTGCAGTGGAAATGATATACGGTATTCAGAATAAGAGGAAGCAACATACAGATAAGCCAACGGGGTGTCTTCTCCGAAATTTGAAGGGATTGTGTCGGATATCTTACTATTCCTTAGAACCCTTTCCATATGAATCACAATCATCCATACAGACCATTCTGAACTCATTAGTAGCATTCTAAAATAATATATAATTATAACTAAACATGAAACCTTACAATGTGAGCAAGGACTTCATATTTCTTAAAAATGACAATGAGGAGGTCTCCCCAGACAAGTCACAAAGCATCCTATAAACTCAATTATGTCAGAATAAACTAACATGGCTTTAACTGTCATAACTTCAACAAATTTCTTGAAAACCAATATTCAATGGACCGTGTACAAGGATTTTATTATGTTAAAAACATTTAATCGTTTTTCAGTCGTCTTTCCCTCCCAATGGAGCATTAACGATTGAGGTAAGTGGTTTAGTCTAAAGGCAGAAAGGAAAGATTATGATGAAGCCGTTATGAGTTTCAGTATACTGATCCTTTGAACTTGTTGGCGTGTAACATATATAATAGATTGGATCAGGAGATGAAGCAACAAACTGTAAATTAGTTATTTATTAACGTCTGATTTTACAAGCTGATGCATAGAAAGGATGCAGTTCGATTGATGGTCAAGGTAAAAGTTTCCAACAAAAGAAAAGAAACATGCATTCTTTTTAGCTTTTATTTCTTTCAGTAGCTTAGGTAGTTCAGTAATGTGGCAAACTCTGTGATGTCATATCTTTTTCATATTGTCCTATTGTCTTATTAACAGCATAAAATAAATGTAAAAGGCTGCCACAAAGAGTATTACAGTAAAAATCTGAGAGCATGCGATTGAGAGGAACTGCAGTGGGGGATACAGTGGGGGCCATCCTACCTTGATACTGAAAAGTTCTGTTTCCGAAACCTTTGTAATCATTCTTTTTTTTATTCATTATATATGGGTATTCGGTCTAAAACTCGAAGGTAGGTATCAATGATGCTTTATGAATAATATGAGAATCAGAAACTGCAAAGCAATAGTATAACATATACACTCACAATTCTTGCAACTTTGTAAGATTAGAGTAGCCCAATGGAATTGGGCCTCGGAAAGAATTTCCCTGAAACCTCCTACAGTGAATATATTCATATATTAAAGGCAACAAAGTAATATATAACTGCAACTTTACTTCTATGAAATGATTTCTTTTCTTTCAAACAGCATAACTCAGACTGCTTCAGAAATGAGAGAATCTAATAGCCACAGTGACCACCCCTACCCCTCAAGGAAGACCTACCAATACCACTTACAGTCTCTGTAGATTTGTCATATTCCCCAGAAAGTCCGGAATTCTGCCACGAAATTCAACGTCAACCGCATACCTAGAATCACAAGGAAAGTAGACAATTATATGTAGAAAATACTCCTACTTGAATGTATGTATTTAACTTGTTTTCTGTATAATATTTAATGCATATAATATTTCTTTCTATAAGTAGCTCCACTCTTCATTTTAGACCCTAGAATCCTTGGACACAATAGTTAAATTGCTGCAAGATGATAGCTTGATTAAGCATTACCTAGACACTGTAAATTCTATAGCAATTTGGTGAATAGTGATTGAGAGGATGAAAATATGTCACCTTCATCTAGATAACTCGTATATGTAGGTGTCAATTTACATCAAAGCATTTGTTACTTCTAAACTAAACAAGATATTCATAGTATCGAAATACCATGTGTATATATACATACAAAAATTGCAATCTCTTGAGCTTTGCAATTGTTGCAGGAAATTCGCCAGTGACCCCTAAGCTATCCAGATACCTGTTAAGTCAGAAGTCAAACCATATCAGAGAATTCAGGAGTGATGCAAGGCCTAATACTCCATCTTGACAAAAAAGTATCGCTAAACATCATATATACAGAGAATCACATTTGCTCAAGACTTGTCAGGTTTCCAACTTCTGGTGGGAGTGAGCCACTAAAGTTATTAACATCAATCCCCCTGAAAAAGAAATATTTTGGTTCAGTATTAAAGGTTACAGTAACCATGGGTTCATCAAAACTGGTTTTTTCATTTTAAATTTCCTGTACTGTGTTGGCGCTTCAGTTTTGGGGAGAAACGGGGAGCTAAATATGTTAGTCGGACAATAATAAATTTAAACAAGGAGATAACTTACAGGGAGATAAGATTTACAAGGTTTCCTATCTCCTTGGGGATGGCTCCAGAAAGTGAGTTGAAACCAATGCTCCTAGTATGACGATATCAATTACGGAAAATTATTAGAGTTAACAATGCAACCTATATTTGAAGATCCACTTTGGTTCTGAATCTTACAAGTACTTCATTGCTGTAAAATTCCCAATAAATGCTGGTAAAGGGCCAGTCAGGTAATTGTGTCCTATTTGCCTGTAAACAAGAATGAAACTTCAGAATTAACCATACATTATGTCTAATAAACCTTTAGCCATTAGGATAGTACCAAAATATGGTTTAATCCTCACTTAATGTACTTGATGCACTAATAGAAACAATATGATAATTTAAATTTCTGTGTTAAGCTGAAAATTCATGCATCAATTGTGAAAATGTGAAAGCCCAAGAAAAGGCGGCTAAACAAGGAAGAAACTATCCGGTTTCAACGCCATTTTGGTTGCCACAAAAATAGAAATGTTTACAAATTTTGACGGAACTTTAACAGATGTATTCATGGTATTTCGATGACCAAATGATTAAATTATTTAATGAAATTTTACCAGAATGATTTACTAGAGTAGATCTACTCAAATATGCAATAATATTTCCTATCCGACATGGGGGGTCCTCATATGTGAGTGAAGGAAGCTGAACTGTTTCGATGGGAATTTTGAGGACAAATTAAATGGTGAAATGTGTAAAAGACAATGAGATTTGGAGAGCTTAGGGTTGCACAATGTGCGCACCCTTATATTTATAGTAATGTGACAATTACAAAGAGGTCCAAATATAATGTAAAATAACAGAATAGAAATAACAGAACATATATATTAACACTCCCCCTCAAGTTGGAGCATAGATGTCAATCATGCCCAACTTGTCCACAAGTGTGCAGAAATGCTTCTTAGCCAACAGCTTGGTGAAGATATCAACAACCTGGTCTTCAGAACGAGTAAAAGGAGTGCAGATTTTGCCAGTTAGGATAGTCTCCCGAATGAAATGACAGTCAACCTCGATATGCTTGGTGTGTTCATGATAAACAAGATTGTTTGCAATGAAGATAGCAACTTTATTATCGCAGTGCATGGGTATAGCAGAAGAGGACTCAACCCCAAAGTCTTTTAGGAGAAAACACACCCACAGGAGCTCACAGGCAGTATGGGCCATGGCCCTATATTCAGCTTCAGCACTAGATCTGGCAACCGCATTTTGTTTCTTACTTCTCCATGTGACCAGATTACCTCCAACATAGGTATAATAGCCAGAAGTGGATTTCCTGTCAATTTTGCTCCCTGCATAGTCAGCATCAGAATAACCCTCAAGAGAACAGTGTCCATTTTTCCTGTAGTGAAGTCCCTTTCCAGGAGACTTCTTTAGATATCGCAGAATATGACAGAGTGCATCCCAATGACACTGTCTGGGTTTATCTAAATACCTGCTAAGAAGATCCACAGCAGTAGCTATGTCAGCTCTAGTCACAGTCAGATATATCATTTTACCAATCAGCCTCCTATATTTTTTATTATCAGCAAAGAATGGAGAAGACTCATCATCCCAAATGACATTGGGATCCAGAGGAGTATCAGCAGGTCTAGCTCCAAGCATACCAGTCTCCTGCAGAAGATCTAAGACATATTTTCTCTGAGATAGCACAAGAGCAATAGAAGTTCTAGATACCTCTATGCCTAGAAAATACCACAGTTTACCCAAATCTTTAGTAGCAAAGTGTTTGCAGAGATGGGCTTTAGTAGCCTGAATAGCAATAGAGTCGTTGCCAGAAAGTATAATATCATCCACATACACAATCACAATCACAATACCGGAAGAGGTCTTCTTAGTAAAGACAGAATGATCCACCTGAGATCTCAGAAAACCAAAGTCAATTAGAATATTGCTCAATTTATCAAACCAGGCACGAGGACTCTATTTGAGCCCATAAATAGACTTCTTTAGTCTGCAGACTTTATGTGACTCCCCCTGAGCAACAAATCCGGGAGGTTGCTCCATATAGACCTCCTCTTGCAGATCTCCATAAAAGAAAGCGTTTTTAACATCAAGTTGTACTAGAGGCCAGTCAAGATTAACAACAACAGATAAGAGACATGCCTTCATACGTTCTACAGTACCATCTGGTTGATATTTAACAACATACACCCATCTGCAGCCTACAGGCTTACACTGAGGAGGTGGATCCACCAACTCCCAAGTTTGTCTGTCAGAAAGAGCAAGCATTTCTTCCTTCATAGCAGTCGTCCAAGCTGTACTCTGCAAGGCATCCTGTACAGTCTTTGGGATGGCAACAACAGATAAAGTAGTGACAAAATTGCTAACATGAACACTTAAATTATCAGTTGATACATAGTTAGCAATATTGTGGATAGTGTAGGAACGAGTGCCCTTCCTAAGAGCAATAGGCACATCAAGGTCAAAGATTACCTCAGATGATGCAGAACCTTCTGGAGGAGAAGATTGGCTTGGTTGGGGGGATCTTGTGCAGGTTGAGATCTGTTCCTGCACTGATAAACAAGAAGAGGAGGTGCTGGTTGTACAGAAGTAGTGGCATCAGAAACACAGTCACTAGTAATAGGCAGCGGAGAAGCAATAAGCTCAGACTGAAGACTATCTCCTTGAGTAGAGTAGTATGGTGTACCCTCAAAAAAGACAACAATTCTGCTAGTAAACCATCTTTTAGTAGTTGAGCTATAGCATCTGTAGTTCTGTACCCTTTCTGTGTACGAGAATACCCCAAAAAATATATATTTTTCAGCACGTGGAGATAGTTTATTATGCATTGGGCCAAGCAACTTTACAAAGCATGTAGAGCCAAAAATGCGAGGGGGTACAGTAAATAAAGGTTTATCAGGATTTAGAATTTGCACAGGTATTTTATTTCCAATAACCGAAGAAGGCATTCGATTTATTAGAAAACAGGCAGTCAAGATGGCTTCTGGCCAGAATCCCCGAGGTACATTAGCATGCAACATAATAGTTTTGGCTACCTCTAGTAAGTGTCTATTCTTTCTTTCTGCTATATACCATTTTGCTGAGGTGTGTATGCACACGAAGTCTGGTGTATAGTGTCAATGGATTTACAAAAAAACTCAACATCTTTCTGAACAAATTCAAGTGCATTATTTGTTCTAAAAATTTTAATAGGCATAGAGTATTGTGTTTTCATCTCAGCAAAAAAGAATTTAATAGTGGACAATACTTCAGATCTACTTTTTAAAAGAAACAACCATGTGGCCCGAGAAAAATCATCAACGAACAGAATAAAATATTTGTTTCCAGATAGACTAGGGACATGACAAGGGCCCCATACATCAGCATGAACAAGATCAAAAACATTTTTACTACTAATCTGAGAACGTTTAGGATAAACAGCCCTAGTCTGTTTGCCTAACTGACATGATTCACATTGAAACACATTTGTTCCTACATCAGGTACAATATGGCGCAATTTCTCAGAGGATGGGTGCCCAAGTCTGTAATGCCACTGTAGAGACGATACTGACGAAGATACTGCAGAAGCTAGAGCCACATTGTCCACTTTCTTTAGATAGTCCAGGTAGTACAAGCCATTATAGCCTTCATGCCCCCCACCAATCTTCATCCTCGTGCGAAGGTCCTGAAAAACACATGAACCAGGTACTAAAGTCAGACTACAGTTCAAGCTTTGCAAAGTTTTGCTGACAGATAATAGATTCAATGGAAAACGAGGCACATATAGAGCAGATTTCAGCATAATAGCAGACACAATGTTTCCAATCCCGGAAATGATAGACTTAGAGCCATCAGCAAGCATAACAGAGGAGTTATTAGTCGATTTAGATAAATTTCTGAACAATGACCGATTTCCAGAAATATGAGAAGATGCGCCCGAATCTATGACCCATTTCGTATTACCAGTAGTAGAGGATGGTGCAGAAAGGAAGGCAATGTCACAACCAGAGTATGTCGCATCATGTGCTCCCGTGGCGGTGGCAGTAGATGACGAGCCAGTACGCTCCAGTAACAGGCGCTCGACCTCGGCACGAATGAAGTCAGCAGTAGAAGTATACGGGGCATCAAGCTAGGTAGACGTCTCAGAAGATGTAGTAGCATCAGTGGCCGCATTGGCCCAAGCTGGTTTGCCATATTTTTCCCAGCACTTGTCTTCAACATGATTAGACCGGCCATAGAAGTTGCAGAAGCGTTGGCCAGTCTGAGGACGAGCAGCAGCAGTAGTAGGTTTAGAGGATGCTCCACGGCCTGAAGAATTCCTCCCCCGGCCAGCACCAACAGGAGGACGAGCATCATGTGAGCGGCCGCGTCCGCGTCCACGGCCACGGCCACGACCAGACATCGCAGCAAAAGCAGTCGAATCTCCTGTATCAGTAGGAGTCTCAGATGACGATGCAGGCAAGCGTTGTAGTCTCTGAAAGGCAGTCTATAGAGTAGGCAGCGAATCACTAGCAAGAATCTGATCGGCCACCCCTGCATAGGAATCAGGTAGGCCACAAAGGAACTGGACTACTTGCAACTCCTGTCGTTGGTGTTGCATAGTAGCCAAATCAGTAGACAAGGGATGGTAGGCTTCCAATTTCCCCCACAGTCCCTTGAAAGCAGAAAAGTAATCCGTCAGATCGGATCCAGAGAAACGCAGGCGGTTAAGCTGCTTGTTGATATCAAACACCTTTTTGGGATTCTGACTGTGTGAATAAGTGATGGCAAGCTGATCCCACATCTGCTTCGCCGTTTGCAGGTATAATAAGGTGACGCTAATCTTGGTCTCACTACTATTCAGAATCCATGTCATGACTGTGGAGTCATCTTTCACCCAATCATCATAGGCTTTCACATCCTTCGAATCGGCTGTTTCAAAAGGCACCGGTGGTGGATCTCGCGTCAGGTGCGACATTTTCCCTTGTGATTTAACATATATCTGCATAGAGCACACCCAATGCTGGTAGTTGCGCCCATTCAGCTTCACAGTTGTCACCTGGCGTCGCAGATCCTCATGAGTAGACGCCATCAGGAAGAAACAGATGCAGACGTAGAGGTACCGGTAGGTAGCAGCAGTCAGGCATAGGCAGTAGATAGCTGCCTACGTCTCTAGGTAGGCAGCAGCAGGCACAGATCTACCGATCGAAAGGACCGCTTCACATAACGGCTACGTCGGAGCGCAGCAAGGGACCCGGTGACTCAACCAGTCACGCGGGCAGGCAGGCAAAAAATAGATCCGGAGACGACCTTAGACAGAAATCAAACCTGCGGGCAAACGACGTTTAGAACCAGGCGGGAGAGACGACCCCGGCGGCTACGTGCCCCGGCGCAGCAGCGCGGCTGCCCGGCCGACCCGACGGCTAGCTGTCGCGGCGCTGCACTACCGGCCGCGGCCGGCCTACTGGCTGCTGTCGACGGGCGGGCGGCGACCGGAGAGGGGGACGTGGAAGGAGAAGAAGAGAGAGAAGGAGAGATAAAGAGAGAGGGAAGGGAGGGAGGGCACGAGCGGCGGCTGGATCTAGGCCTGCTCTGGTACCATGTAAAAGACAATGAGATTTGGAGAGCTTAGGGTTGCACAATGTGTGCACCCTTATATTTATAGTAATGTGACAATTACAAAGAGGTCCAAATATAATGTAAAATAACAGAACAGAAATAACAGAATATATATATTAACAAAATGAATGAATTAAGTCATTATAGTTTGCAACCACAATATATAGACTTAAAGACACAAATTTATGGAAACATGATATGATCTAGGATGGTAGGACCTCTAGGTAGGATGACAAGATGTAGTACATAAGCAGTGTTGTAGTGGTATGTGAGTGAGTATTGAGGAAGCATGAGACACCTGCGGTTTATGTATCTAGTTAAACCATGATGGTTGTCATCCTCCTTGTTGGTTATTCCTATCAGCATATAGGCTCCAGTTTATTTTGTTTTATACAATCATAAATGTGTCTCAATGTGTTCTCTATATGCCTACTAGTGATAAAATGCATACTCATGGATTAACTAAAGCATTGTTTTTGCCACGTACTATTATAGCTACAGCCTAGAGGAGGCAACCATGTAGGGTATGATTGATAATGGCATACGTACAAAATATCCCGGAGGTCATGCTACACTATCATTACAAATCAGGTGAACTGATAAATGAAAGCTAGCATGTCATCATAGCCATATATACAACTCCCAAACCCATTTTTTAAAATATTCTCTTGGTAAATCTTTATAGAAGTTGGAGAAATAGGAGTGAGAGGTAGAATTAGGCTAGGAAGAGAGAAACATAATTAAGATTGCCCCTAAAAAGCCCAAGGAGTCATATAGTAAATTCTTCAGACATAGTATCCTATTTCTCAAAATATAACCTATGTTTCTCAAAATTTTGCCAAAATGTGGACGAAATAGGCCTTTTTTCATCGAAATTTACCTAATGTCACCGAAATTTGAGAAGAGGCATCGAAATTTAACTTTTCCTGGAGAAATTCCCTACATAAAGACATGCTTGGTTATTTCTGTATCTGATGGTTGTTGGCATCGAAATAATTGGCAAATTTTTGCCAATTTTGACAAAATTTTAAATGATGCTACTACCAAAGACAATATTGTTGGGTTTTGTGGAGAAAACATGCGCGGCGGAAGCAATAAAATCCACGTACCCAAAACAGGATCTCGTCGACAACAACGTATTTAGAAAGAGTGTTTGCGGGATATACCTTATCGCGGAGCAAGTCCGGCGATATCCCGTTGCACGACGGTGCAACGCTGCTTGTCAACACGGACGGAACTTCTCTCCCGTTCGCTGTCGCAGGTTGATCCGGTGGTGCTCCTTTGCGGCAGTGATGTCCGCTGCTCGTAGCGCGTACAGGTGGTCGTCGACGTCCTCCGAACGCAGGCGTCAAGGCGTCTGCGTCTCTACTTCGTCCACGCGGATGGACGGAACTCCACGTCGCGCTTCTCAAGCCGGCGGGAAGGAGTGTCTCTGCGGCGGCGTGCTAGCGGCGCGTTGCTCTCCTTTCTCTCCTAAGGACGGTGACGGCTAGGTTTACGTATGTGAGCGTAAACGGAAAAGCCTCTCTCTATCTTATATAGATATCGGCCGTCAATCCTCCTTTAAACAGGATACGAAGGGAAATAGGGTTTCCTAAACCCATCGGTAAACAGAAACGTTGCGTTAATTAAAACGCTCGTGGATTAATTAGAATATTCCGGAATTCATTAATTAACCAAATAATCGCATTAATTGATTAATTAATATCCGACTCCATGCAATCGCTTGGGATGGCTCTACGGGCATACATATACCAACAAATATGGTGCAGAAAACCCATTGGCTCTTGTACCTGTACAATTGATCTTATGTTGACTGACCGTAAACCTAGTCATATCTAGAAAATGCATGAAATTTGGTATTTCATGATTGTATTAATAGGAGCATCTATATTTGTTGTCACATTAATATCGAAAATAGAGTGTAGCTTTAGGTCAATCGTTGAAGCCGATATCAACAAATAGTTGTTATGATCTTGGAAGAAATTTACTTGTCGATATATTCTTTAGCAATAAAAAGATAGTTTACTCACTAACCAAATAGAGAACCTCCAGGAAGCATGTAGATCATCATCACTCTCAAGTAATTTTGAGAAACACGTAAAAGTCGCATTCTAATGATCGATGAGACAAGACTAATGGGAGAGAATAGTACAGAGAAAGGCGACCATGGAGGCAAATGGGGAAGTTGACCACTAGAAAATAAACATCATGAAAGAGAAAGCAACCAAGAATATGAAGGGCGAGATACAGGTAGTCAAGGAAGCCTTAACCGGACAAGAAGGAACCATATAGTAGTAATTTATAGAATTGGCAAACCTAATACAAACATCGAAAAGCTAGGCTTATGATTCGTGTATGAAGGGATGAAAGGCACGATATCAAACAGTGAGGCAAGTCGATCAAAACATGGCACAACAGCTGGATCTAGGGACAGAGGCAACCACGACTCTTAATAATATGACCCCGAAGATATATGCAGAAATCATGATGAATACAAAAGCGGCAACTAGGGAAAAGCATCAAAGCACCAACAAGAAATTTGAAGATGGTTGCTTTGGTTCATATCATCATGAGCAATCAACTAACTACTATGAGATCATGTAATATCATCTAGACCCTGGCGATGTGGAATTGGTTTTTAAGCATGAATGCTAAAAATTACATGGAACTAGATGTACAAAACAACCTCGCAAAACCGTGGAAGTTTTTGGTAGTCAAAGAAGTTTGTTGGCAAAAAATCAGCTACATAACGATGCAAGATCCCATCAAGAAGCAGTGGAAACCAAAAGGAAGGTTCAAGATGGAGTTAGAGATTATATCATGTGGTCTAGCTAACTTGAAAAGATGATTTCAATCAAGCCTTGACAGGGAGTCCATAGGCCATATCGGAAGTTGTCTCAAGGTTTAGCTATGGCACAAAGAGTTTCAACCAACTGCATCTCTTCTAGAATCTGTTATCACGTCAATAATGATAATTAACCTACCTTAACATATGCATATTTAAACTTCAAACCATTTTAGTGGTTGGATAGGATTTAGGCCAACTAAACAAGGTTAATGGATAGACAAAAGCAAACACTAGAAGCAATTTTGCTTGTATAGTGGTTAAATTAACACTTTCAAGTCAATTACACCAACCATCTTAATGAGGGGGCATGCACATAAATTGGAGAATCAATACATGCCCAAACTAAGCCTTAAATGTGGAAAGATGGGGCACACAGCCAAGAGGTGCCTACCCACAGACAAACCTACAGACCACAAACCATCTGCAGATGCTGATGAGGTGGGGGTTAAGTTGTTTGTAGAGGAGGACAGATGATAGATATTTCATTGAAAAAATATCTATGCAAGATGGGAATATAGGAAGGAATCCCAACAACATAGCGAGAAAAAATCACCTTCAAATAATAGTAATACAACCCCAAATACAGATAAACAAGATGAAGAAGAAGGTGGGTATGAACATAAATTGGAGAATAAATAACTGCCTGAACTAATTCTTATATGTGGAAAGATGGGGCAGACGACTAAAAGGTGTTTAACACAGACAAACCTACAGACCACAAACCATTTGTGGATGCTGACGAGGTGGGGGTTACATTGTCTGTAGAGTAGGACAGACGGTAGGTCTTTCATTGAAAAAAGATCTATGCATGATAGGGGAATAAAGGAAGGAATCCCAACAGCATATTGATAAAAAATCACCTTCAAATAATAGCAATACAACCATAAATACAAATAAACAGGTCGAAGAAGAAGGTGACCAAGAAAGCACTGAGGAACCAGAAATCATTATTACTCCACTGAAGCTACACCAAAGAAAACATGGAAGAAAAAGAAGATTGTCCAAAAAGCTGAAGCTCTGAAGATAGTAAATGATATCAATTTTGCCTATAATGCTACCCCGAAACCAATTGTCAATACTACAAATAAAGAACAAACAGATTTAAACAAGGTTAGCCCTCAAGAGCACAGTCACACCATTACATCATTAAAAAGGGACAATACCAGAAGCAAGCCGTCATGCTTGAAAGTCACATCAAGGACAATCTGATCGGCCAACACATCAAAACAAATAAAGTTCATGAGAATACCACCACAAAAATAAAAGGGAGCAGCATAAAAATGAAGTCAATGCCTTACAAGCTAAGCAAGAGAGGACCTAAAGAATTAGTTTAGGGAGTCAACAACAGCGGTGAGGTAGAGGAAGGACAGGATCAGTAAGCTGAACTTTCTCTTATCTTGGTTTCAACTATGAATATAACTTTTTGCAATGTCAAGGGTATTGGAAATGATGCTACAACATAAATCTTAAAGGATTCATTTCTCAGAAGAAGCCAACCATAGTGATAGTGCTTGAACCAGGAATCAAAGGGAAAGCTACCATAAAAAACCTGGGCTTTGACAGTTCACACAGTATAAACCTTGGGCTTCTTGGAAGACATCTAGGTTGTGTGGCATTCAACCTACATTATTGTAGATATCATATGGAGCCATAAATAAGTCATTCACTGCAAAGATCATGGTTTCTTTCTGACCTTTGTATATTCTCATCCTAACATCAATTTATGGAAGAATGATGGATTTAGATAGAGAGACTGAGTAACAACATATCTGACGCGTGGGCGGTGATCGGTGAGTGGAATTTTGTTCTTGCACCTCGTGAGAAAATCATTGGAAACACTTCAACCACGAGCACCGTTAACGAAAGGCTTATCAGAGTTGGACTGATAAACTTGAAAAGGCTTATCAGAGTTGGACTGATAAACTTGAGCTTCTCAGGCATGCAGTTTACTTTCACGAAGGTCCTACTACACAAAAGGTTGGATAGAGAGGCAACTAATGTTGAATTAGTGAATAAGTTCAGCAACACAGCTGTCAAACATCTCCTACGCATAAACTCAAATCATAACCTTCTCTTAGTTACAATTGTAAAGCCTACCTGCAAGACAAGAATCTTCGAACGACAGCCTCATGGCAAGAAAATGGGGACTTCATCAACGTTCTAGTATCATGCTTGAATATTGAAATCCACTTTGAGGAAGCCTTAGATCAGTCAAGGAAAAGACTGTCCAATTGGGACCAAAAAACTGAACAAAACAAAAAGAAACAGGAAAGGAAAATTTATGTTTCAATAGCAAGAATCCAAGATATGCTTGAGGAAAACTATGATGAGTGCATGGACCAGAGATGTATCCAGCTATAAAGTGAACTGGAAGAGATTTCGAAAGAGGAAGAGGAACATTACAGACAAAAGAGCTATCTAGATTGGCTTATAAACAGAGGCATTAAAGCTGAATTTTTCAATGTTGTTGTTAAGAAGAGATATTCCCTATACCAGAAACAGGAGTTTGAGAGCCATCATCAAGAGTAATAGGTGGAACACTATAAGGTTTATGGAGTTCAGAATTGCCAGAAATATGGGAGGTGGCGCCAGAATCAATCACCCATCTATTTTTACCATAAGATGGAGATGAAGCAAGAAAAGCAGAACCTCCATCAGCAGAGGCATCAGTAGTGGCGTGAGCCGAGACTGAAGCAGCTTTTCAAACTCAGAGTGAATCCACTCTGTAGATGGTTGAGACGAGGAGGATGGTGCAAAATAAGGTTGATCAGTAGTGACCTGATTGGCCCATGCAAGCTTATCATGTTTGGTCTAATAATGATCTTCAATATGGTTTGAGTGTTTACAGAAATGACAGTAGCATTGTTCAGAAGAAGATAATAGGTCAGGACCAGATGAAGAAGAACCATGACCAAGCCCAGTAGTAGAGCGACCACGACCTCGGTCGCGGCCACGACCACGGGAGGAGTATCCTCAGCGGACAGCTAGAGTTGCAGCATCTGAGTGGTCAGGTGACAAAGGAGAGACAAACAGGAGTCTTTGGACCCTTTTCAGGACATCATGTATGGTAGGGAACGAGTCGTTGGACATGATCTGATCCACTACACCAGAGGTGTAACATCCCAGGATTTGAGGCCTCGGATAACATGATCTTAAAAGGAATGATTGGACTACCCATATCACCAAGGTGCACCTCCTTTTCCAGGAGCCCATCACTAAAGAACTCCATAGTTAAGCGTGCTCAGCTTGGAGTAGACCTGTCAAACGGGTGGGTGGGTTGGGTTTGGGTTGGGTCGTTGCGGGTTTGGGTCTCGCGGGTGCGGGTCAAAAAGACCCAGTTCTAAACGGGTGGAAGAAAGATAAATCCAAACCCGACCCAGCGGGTTGCGGG
This sequence comes from Alisma plantago-aquatica, assembly GCA_963693085.1. NCBI lineage: Eukaryota > Viridiplantae > Streptophyta > Magnoliopsida > Alismatales > Alismataceae > Alisma > Alisma plantago-aquatica. The sequence goes on along the minus strand of OY856410.1, from coordinate 1,416,733,501 downwards.
TTGCCCGTGGGTGCCCATATAAAATTAAAAAAAATTACCATGCTAATGTTTGTTTACATAAGATATGGCACAAAACAATCACATTGACATGTAAACCTTTTTCATTTGTCCAAAATTTTTCTATAAGAAGAGCATCAAACAACAATACACCCATGGGCAGAGATGCTACATGCTAGTAAAGAAAAACCTCCGACTGGCTGAATTAATTACCAGTATTGTATAGATGCTAGAACAGCAAATATAATACAGATTTTAGAAGCTTAACTCAAAAGCATACATCTTTTAAATAGCGAGGACCACCTACACCAAACAACTAAATATTAATTGAACAACGTATATTATGAAGGAGGCATCCAAATGAGATGGGGTATAAATCAGAGAACTGAAAAAAGACTAAAACTTTGGCATGTTCCAAACAGAAACTCCACATTCTTTTATTATGCAGTATGAAGATGACAACCAATAACTCGACGCCCTTTTTAATTTTCAATATGAAGATGATACAACCAACAAGTCCACACCCTTTTAATTTGTAGTATGACGATGACACAACCTTATGTATGCCTCCCATTCTCACAAAATAATACAAAATAATAAATTTTACAAACTATTTAATGAGTAAAAAATATTATAAACCAATCTATGTGTTTTGTTAACTTGGTTGTGGTTTAAAATTTGAGATAAGAGTACAAGACATATTTAATATTACCTATTACTAGACTTCAAAAAAATTTATATATATTACCTATTACTACCAAGTGGTAGTGGCTTGGACGCAAACGCACGCAAGCAGTAAGTTTCATATATGCAACGTGTGTATATTTTTTTACTGATAACTAAATCTTATATAATTATTTTTATTAATAAAATCAGTGTAATAAAGCGGGTCACCCGCGGGTGCCCGCGGATTGCCCATGAAACCCGCTAATTAAACGGGTGGGTATGGGTCTGGGTGTTTTCCAGCGGGTGGTAAATTTTAAGACCCAAACCCAACTTAAACGGGTCGACCCATGGGCACCCGCGGATTTTGACCCAGTTTGACAGGTCTAGCTTGGAGTAGTACTGGGATGGGTGACCAGTCGAGAAGTTGACCCCGGCTTGCGCGTGAGTGAGGACAAAGCGCGCAGTTGAGGCTAGTGAAGGTCTGTGGGGCCAGTCATCATTCCTGAAACTCTACTAGAGCCTTGGGCAGTGGGCCCGGGCATTACAAATGGTATCAGAGCCATAACCCCTCCAGTAGGTGGGGCCCGCATGGGCATGTGGCATGCCAGTCTTGAGTCGTGCGGTCCAGACATGTAGGAAAGGGTTGTCCATGGTTGACGTAGCCACCCTTGCGCTGGTATTCTGTGATCGGGATCTGGGTGTCCATGGGCCATAGTGGGTCTGCACTGAAATGGGGTCAGATTATGAGGCCATATAGTTGAGCCTTGACGAGGACGTCAAGAGTCTAAGTGGGGGAGAATGTAACATCCCAGGATTTGAGGCCTCGGATAACATGATCTTAAAAGGAATGATTGAACTACCCATATCACCAAGGTGCACCTCCTTTTCCAGGAGCCCATCATTAAAGAACTCCATAGTTAAGCGTGCTCAGCTTGGAGTAGTACTGGGATGGGTGAACAGTCAGGAAGTTGACCCCGGCTTGCGCGTGAGTGAGGACAAAGCGCGCAGTTGAGGCTAGTGGTGGTCTGTGGGGCCAGTCGTCATTCCTGAAACTCTACTAGAGCCTTGGACAGTGGGCCCGGGCATTACAAGAGGAGTGGGGCAAGCCTGCAAGAAATTGCACTAGTTGAAGTTCATTGCACTGACGTTGTATTTCAGTGATATCAGCAGAGAGGGGGTGATATACCTCAAACTCGTCCTAGAGAGAGTGGCACTGATTATAGTCATCCTCCACAGATTCAGTAGCAGAAGACTCCTTTTTAGCCAGGTGTCTGAAAATTTCAAACACCTTCGGGTTTTACTGATGAGAGTAAACATGTGAGAGTTGGTCCCACATGGCTTTGGCAGTCTGAATGCGAAGAAGCGACTGGCGGATTTTGGGCTCAACACTGTTGACCATCTAGGTAATGACGCTGGAGTCCTCAGTCCACAGATCGTAGGCTTGTTTAGTTTTATCATCGGCGTTATCAGCAGGTATGGCAGGAGCATCAGAAGTAAGATGCGAGTACGCTTTGACATAGAGTTCGAAGGTCGCAGACCGAGTGTGATAGTTGGAGCCATCCAACTTCACAGTAGTGACGCATAGCGTCCAAAGCAGCTCAGGAGATGCCATCAGAAAGATATGTTGGATGACAGATATGTCGGCAAGAAGCAGTAGCAGGAAAAAAAGGACCCAACTCAAGGGCAGCAGCAGTAGTAGCAGGCAGCAACAGTAGTCAGTAGGACGCAACAAAAGTAATAAATCAACTCATGGGCAGTAGAAGGTCAGGAATCAATAGATCTGAAGAAACCCACAACAGGTTAGTAGGCAACAGCAGATCTGAATCATCAAATTTGAGAAACCCACATAGGGGGCAGAAGAGAAGAGAAAGACCTACGCCACCAAATGGAGAGAATTACTCCATCATGCAGTGTAGGCAGGCAAGAAACTTAACCTTTTTAGATCGTCAATGTGCTATGTTTAGAAAATGTCTGGAACACACGGTGGAAGAAAGATAGATGGAGGAGGGGCTGGTGGTGTTGTGGGCGTGAGGGGAGAGAGGGGCAGCAAGTATGGAGGAGGTGGGAGAGTAGGGAGAGGATGGGGTGTGGGTTGGCAGGTAGCAAGAGGGGATGGGAGGGGGTGGGTGGCGGAGGCAGGCAACAAGGTGGATGGGTGGGTTGCTGGCGGAGGGAGGAGAGGAGAGGAGAGGAGAGGGGGTGGCGGCGGGAAGGGATGAGAAGAGGGTGGTGAGAGGATGGCAGTGGGAGAAAGGCAGTGGCGGGCAGCAAGGAGGGAGGGGGGATGGCGGGCGACGGCAAAGGAGGGGTGGATTTGGGACGGCAGCTAGGGTGAGAGGAGTGGGAAGCATTAGGGTTGGAGGAAGAACTAGGGTGGATCGTAGTCGTCTGATACCATATATAAGAGAAAAGTCTTCATTTGATGTGTCTAAAACAAATACAATGCTCTCTCTTTAATAGGATAAGAGAGCAAGTCAGAAACAAAACTAGGCAAAATGGGATAAAAGAAAAGCTAAAGATAAGACAAGTTTAAAGCCCATAACAAAACAAATAACATAGCATAACGCCATAAAGCATATATATATTATAATACTAATAACAATCACACATATCTTGAGTTGCAATAACCTAATGTGGAGACTTATTTTGACAATATGTAGATGGATAGTTGAAGAAGCATATTTTCATGGAACAATCAAGAGGATATAAGGAGCATGGGACACAAATTTTGGTATGTAATCTCAACAAGTCATTATATTGTCTGAAGCAATCACCAAGACATTGGAATAAGTATCTTCATACCTTCATATTGAAGATTGTCTTCATAAGGTTTTAATGTGGTTGTTGTGCCTATTATACGGTTCTTGATGACAACTCTGACATGTATCTAGTGATCTATGTAAAAAAATATACTCATTATTGGGAAGAAGAAAGTGTGAAAATTTTAAAAAATCCTCTGAAAGAATTTAATTTGAGGATCTTGGTGTTTAAAGTAGAACCTTAGGACAAAGATACACAATAATAGATATTCCTAGAAAGCCTTTGCATCATCATGTTGTGTTCACTTTTTCCATGAAACTTTACCTATATCAAAGGTCTTCTATATCATCGGTGGTGGAAGAGTGATATGTTCTATCCAACCCTGTGTTATCAAGGCGCCCGCCTAGGCGCCCTAGGCGTTAAGCCAGGCGCCTCAAACTAGGCGCCCAGCCTATTAAATGCATTAAGTGGGCGTTTAAGGCGTTTTAGGCCCAAATTATGCAATTTAAAGGCTAAACTAGCATGAATCGAGTCTAGATTTGGTCAAATTAGATCACCTTCAGTCATTGCATGGTTGATATAGGTCTGATTTAGAGTAAATCAGGTCAAATTTTGGCAAATTAGGTCTGGTCTGATTTGGGGAAATGAGGATTGATTTGGGCCAAATTGGTATGTCCTCATAGCGTTGTTTGTTAAGTTTTTTCTACTTTTTCATATGTTTATTGTTCTTGCTTCTTTCTCTTTTCTATTTTTTATCCATTCTCCTGCATCTTATTCCTGAGTCCTGCTGCTATGTTTTTTCTGAGTTATTCATCCTATATTCCCTCCTACTACTATGCAAGCATGTGCATATTTTCTTTTTCAAATTTGTCCTATACATCCTGCTACGAAATCTACTACTACTATTTACATATCTAATTTTCTTTTTCTGATTTCTTCCTCCTAAATCTCCTCTCTTAGCCACTGTTGTTTGCATGTTTCCATTTATTTTCACTGACCTATTCCTTCCTCTATATTTTCTAATTCAGCACCTGCTACTGTTGTTTTTTATTTTGTTTTGTTGATTCTTCCTCTTTCAATCTCCTTTTACTGCCCTTGGTTTGTCTTATTCTGACTTCTTCCTACAGAACTTCTACCATTTGCATGCTCTTTTTATCCCATTTTCTCTCACCAATTCGTACTTGTCTTCCTCTTACTGTTGTTTCATTTTCTTCATGTTAATTCTGTTGTCCCTGATTCTCCTATAGTTATCAATTCAAATTAGACTTACAATAACATTTAATGAATAAATAATACATTATCACATATAGTATCATGTGTGTGAACATTTAAATATGTAACTGAAAAAAAAAGTAAAAACAAAAACGCCCAAAAAAGCCTAGGCGCCCGCCTAGGCGGGCTAGGCGCCCCTTAGATTAAACCCACCGCCTAGACGCCTTGACAACCATGATCCAACCAAAAGAGTGGATGTGCATTAGGGAAAAATACACCTATAGATATAATCAAGACCATTGAACTTCATAATAGTGACACATTGGGTTGCTGGCGGAGGGAGGAGAGGGGGTGGCGACGGGAAGGGATGAGAAGAGGGTGGTGAGAGGATGGCAGTGGGAGAAAGGCAGCAAGGAGGGAGGGGGGATGGCGGGCGACGACAAAGGAGGGGTGGATTTGGGACGGCAGCTAGGGTGAGAGGAGTGGGAAGCATTAGGGTTGGAGGAAGAACTAGGGTGGATCGTAGTCGTCTGATACCATATACAAGATAAAAGTCTTCATTTGATGTGTCTAAAACAAATACAATGCTCTCTCTTTAATAGGATAAGAGAGCAAGTCAGAAACAAAACTAGGCAAAATGGGATAAAAGAAAAGCTAAAGATAAGACAAGTTTAAAGCCCATAACAAAACAAATAACATAGCATAACGCAATAAAGCATATATATATTATAATACTAATAACAATCACACATATCTTGAGTTGCAATAACCTAATGTGGAGACTTATTTTGACAATATGTAGATGGATAGTTGAAGAAGCGTATTTTCATGGAACAATCAAGAGGATATAAGGAGCATGGGACACAAATTTTGGTATGTAATCTCAACAAGTCATTATATTGTCTGAAGCAATCACCAAGACATTGGAATAAGTATCTTCATACCTTCATATTGAAGATTGTCTTCATAAGGTTTTAATGTGGTTGGTGTGCCTGTTATAGGGTTCTTGATGACAACTCTGACATGTATCTAGTGATCTATGTAAAAAAATATACTCATTATTGGGAAGAAGAAAGTGTGAAAATTTTAAAATATCCTCTGAAAGAATTTAATTTGAGGATCTTGGTGTTTAAAGTAGAACCTTAGGACAAAGATACACAATAATAGATATTCCTAGAAAGCCTTTGCATCATCATGTTGTGTTCACTTTTTCCATGAAACTTTACCTATATCAAAGGTCTTCTATATCATCGGTGGTGGAAGAGTGATATGTTCTATCCAACCAAAAGAGTGGATGTGCATTAGGGAAAAATACACCTATAGATATAATCAAGACCATTGAACTTCACAATAGTGACACATTTTGCATGTGGTTCAAAAACATCGTAGTGGAAGAACAAGCCACAAAAATAAATCACAAGGCAATCAAAAGAAAAGATAAAACACCAGAATAAATCTAAGCATGACCATTAGTGGCTGAAAAAAAGGTCGACAAGGGTTATGGTCGAAAGGTATTAAGGGAGGTTTTCCTACGACAACCAACAGGAAGTAGCAATAGGGGTTGCGGCGGCATCATAACAAAAACAATGACAAGAGGTGTGGCATTCTTCTTTTGCACAGTCAACAATAAGTAGAGGCTATGGCCTGAAGACACATCATTGGCGATAGGTGGACGTACTTCTTGAGCACATCAACCTCAACGTCTACGACAAGGAAGACGACCGATGGTCGTGCATCAGAAGAAGCAACAACAAAGGCCTACAAGCTAAGGGAGAGAGAAGTAACCCTTCGTATTTTGCTATGATAGGGAAAGATTTACTAGAGGCAACTAGGGTCATGCGTTCACATGGAAGAGTCATAGAAAGGGAGAGGTGAAACTAGAGGGGAGAGAGCGTAGGAAGAGAGAGGAGGTTGCAATTGGCATTTGCTTGGAAAGAAGAGTAGTAAAACATCAAGTTAGGATTAGGGTTCTTGCTTGTAATATCATTTTGGAATAAGAGAGGTTGATGAATTTATAGAACGGAGTGCCCATTTAGTTATATGGGTCACACAAAATTGGAAGCTCCATGTTGTACCACAAGGTTAGATTAGAGGTAAGAGAAAGAAAACAAAGATTAATCAGTGGTATACTAATATATATCTTGATGTAAAATAAATTGCTGAACTCCTTATAATCCAATGTTTTAGTTAAAATTTGTAATATAACGAGATACCCGATGCACGTTTGTATTGGATGTTGTCACGAGAAAAATTAATATAAAGTTATTGGCTTGCGACAAATGAACTTATCACATTCCCATGTGTTAGAGTCATTAGTTATTGTGTTGATTGTGTAGTGACACGACATTGGAAAAGTAGATAGTTAATCAGTAAAATGACAGAAAAATCGGACACAAATTATTGGTCCACGCATGCTTGAATAACTAAATTTGGTTCAGAGCTAGATTCAATTAAAATGGTTGTCAGCTCTAGTTGTTGTCTCGTCACTACTATATCTAACTCGCGGTACTTCGCATGATCTCTTGTTTTGTCCCATAGAATATCATGTAGGATAGGATAGTTGTATCCAAAGTTACGTCAATTAAAAGGGAAACATGTTCATATAGCACAAATGAGCCAAGATATGCTTATTTTGTTGCTGTTTGAATTTATTTTATTAGAAGAAAAAAAAAAATCCAACTTCATGTTAAGTAAACTTGATGTATGTTGCAGATCTTGGTCACCTCATGAAACGTATTACCATATGATATTAAACTGATTGGAAAGATAAAGGAGACAAACTAATTATGAAACTACTTCGGACGAGCAATTGCGGTTGTTAACATTTTAATATGATATTAAGTACACTACCTCATGACTTGGTTAAAATTTTAGTTGGGAATCACGATTTGCTCCAATTTAGTGTCTGCCAGCTCTTTTCAAGTATGGACCAATTTTTATAACATTGGTGTGATTACTAGCTTCTATCATATTTATGTTGTTCTTCACTAACATTTCAGAACAAAATCATGAGGACAGGTGTTGCATACAGATTCTCCAGATAAGTCAGGCGCTGGAGCTCATCAGGAATTCTTCCAACAATGCTCAAACTATATGCTTTCCTGAAACAAGGAAAGACCTTTATAATTATTCAATCGTTTTAAAAACAAGCACTGCAAAAGAGAAAGGATTGCTTACAATCTTGTGACATGGCAAATTTTGCCACCATCAAAGGAACAATCACATATGATGGCTGGGTTAAACATATCGTCATCGTACTTCCTCACATCACTAATTGGTGCACCATTACATATGTCACCACTGTCGTTCCACTTGAGAGTGGAGAGGGCTGCTGAGATATTCCATGCTCTAAATATCGAATTCACAGCACTTACTGCTCATTATAGGCACCATATAAGTTGTCAAAAAAGTGCAGAAGTAATCAGCCAACCACAAACGTATCTAAAGAAATAATATCAGCTAGTAGTATCTTTCTTACTAGCATAGTGTCAAATTCATGATCTGAAAATCTTTTGGCTTGCTTAAGAAAGTCCTACTTTGAGAAGAAAAAAAACCCACCAACGATCGGTCAAAGTCCGGTCAAACCATGCAGGAGAAAATCCAGATTCCAGAACAAGTCGGATATATATATATATATATATATATATATATGGGGCAATGTATTCATTACCCAGTTGGGTAACATAAATTAGTTATCCAGTGATTCTGGTTATGATTTCAGCATTCTTGTTACAAATTCTGTTTTCTGCTTACAAATTTTCACTCGTGGTTACAGTTCGCGGCGGAGATTTTTCTTCCCAAAAATGTCAATGTTTACTGTTTTTGCAGCTTAACACAAAATTTACGTTGTGTTTACAAAACGAGTCTTTCTATTACAAATTTGGTCGTCTCATTACAGTTTGGTGCCTTCCTATTACAAAACTAGATCCACGGGTAACTAAGATTTGTTATCCCAACTCGGGTAATATATATATATATATATAAACATGTGTGTGTACGCAGAGATTGTAAAGGCTCCATCGGTATGTTACACTTTCTAGTGGATCAATTCCAACATGGAAGGCTCTGCATGATCTCTTGACATAGTTTATTTATGGATTGGCATATAGATGTTGGGAGCTTACATTTTAGGTTAGGCACGGTTACGTTTTCTCTACTTATTTTGTGTAATACTTAAGTGGACCCATATACCACTTGAGTAGTTGTTTAACTTCTCTTCTCCCTATTACTCCTATATATGGGAGTCTCTTGAAAACACTTCTTCGTTAATAAGATTTCTCTAGTAATCCAATTCCACTATGTATGTATGTATGTATGTATATATATACACACACAAACATATATAGCGCATCCAATATAGACAATGTTAGTTCAATCTGTATGGTTGGATATATATATATATATATATATATATATATATAGAGAGAGAGAGAGAGAGAGAGAGTCAGGTTGGAATACACTTGAGTGTATCCAGAGCAGAATACACTCAAGTAGTTTTTCATGATGCAATATTTTTTTTGAAAATCTAATCCGTTGATCTTAAAAATTTTGTGAACAACTCATATATAAAATTTGAGCTCATTTGGACATTTATAGGTCATGTTATAAAGACCACAAAAATATTGCTTTTCAAATTAGTTTCGTGCGTCGATTTTGTTGCTATTGGATGAGTGACTTACACTCATCCAAATGGGATCAAAATTTGTATGTAGCCTAGTTATACCATGACAATGAAAATCAATGGTTTACATTTTGTCAAAAAATAGTCTTGATATGCAAACACAACTTGAGTGTAGCGTGTGATCTGTACACTCGAGTGTATTCTAGCATGACTCTCTCTCTCTCTGTACACTCGAGTGTATTCTAGCATGACTCTCTCTCTCTCTCTCTCTCTCTCTCTCTCTCTCTCTCTCTCTATATATATATATATATATATATATATATATATACATATCTATAGATAGATAGATAGATAGATAGATATAGAGAGAGAATGTTAGTTCAATTCGAATGTATGGTACGTGCGTACATGTGTGTACGTTGTTTGTGCATGCATGTGTGTGTGTGCGTGTTGTGCATGTAGATGTGTGTGCACATGTGTGCGTGTGTGTGTGTGTGTCCTTGTGTATGCGCGTGTGTGGTTGGGTGTGTGTGGGGAGGGGGGTGTTGGTGGGTGAGTGGGTGGGTGGGTGTGGGTGTGCGCATTTGTGGGTGTGGGTGTGGGTGTAAATTCAAGAGCCCCTATCCAAGGACTTCTTCAAGTACCTCAAAATGCATCACATCCTCGAAGCTACCAATATAGGGCTTCTCAATAAACTGGCTTACAACACTAGTGGTTGTTCTAAGAAATGACAGTAGAAATATCATAGGATAATTTAAAACGTAGAATACTATCTTCTTATATAGAACGGAGATAAGTGAGTAAACAGAGATCAACAATATAGAGGACTAAGCTAGTTCAAACACTCTCCCTCAAGTTGGAGCATATATGTCTCTCTTGGCATGTCTAGCTCATCAATGAGATCCATAAATATCTTCTTTGGAGAGGGTTTAGTGAATATGCCAACAATCTAGTCTTTAGAGCGAGTATAGGATGTGTATATATTTCTTCATAACAACTTCCTGAATGAACTGGCAATCCATTTCATGTGCTTTGTATGTTCATTGGAAGATTAGGTTGTTAGCAATTAAGGTACTTGCTTTATTATCACAAAACATCTACATGGGCCCAAAGATAGTGTTAGCGGAAGATGCAACATTGGGTCGGAGCGTTGCCCCAATATGAAGCGGCTCCTCAATATATATATATTAAACTGTAAAAGGGAAAATTACATATGGGTCCAGATGGAATAGGAGAATTAGAGATATATAGATAAGAACTAACAAACGTAAATAGAAACAGGAAAACTAATTCTAACACTCCCCCTCAAGCTGGAGTATACACATCATGCATACCCATCTTGCCAACCATATATTGAAAAGCAGTAGGTAAGAGTGGTTTGGTGAAGACATCAGCCACTTGTTCTCCAGTCTTCACATAGGGAGTCTTGACTTTCTTAGCTAGTACCAGGTTACGCACAAAGTGGCAGTCCACCTCAATATGTATAGTTGCCCTCCTCTGCACAAACTACAGAGGTATCAAATTGATGAGTCACATGATGAAGCTTTGGGAGAGGAGCAGAGGTTAAGATCTATGACGCAGGTATCAAACAACCAATTTGGTTTCATGCCTAGAAGATCAACAACATATGCTATCTTTTCGATAAGGAGGCTTATGGAGAAGTATAGACAAAGCAAAAGAGATCTTCATATGGTGTTTATTGACCTAGAAAAGGCTTATGATCGAGTACCCAGAGAAGTGTTTTGCATGAATTTGAAGAAAAAGGGTGTGCCAATCCAATACATTGACTTGATCAAAGACATGTATGATAGCTCTACTACAAGGGTCAAGACTTCTGGAGGAGAGACACCAACTTTTCCTATCACAGTTGGGGTACACCAAGGATCCACACTCAGCCCATATCTGTTCGTTCTTGTTATGGATGAGTTGACAAAGAATGTTCAGGATGATATTCCTTGGTGTATGCTACTTGCTAATGATATTGTTTTGATTGACGAAACTAAAGATGGATTGAATGATAAAATTGAACGTTGGAGAAAGGCATTGGAATCAAATGGATTGAGGATTAGCAGGAGCAAAACTGAGTATATGCATTGCAATTTCAGCCAATCTCGCAGTGTGAATGATGGAGCCAAGTTGGACGGAGTAGATATACCAAAATGTGATAAATTTCGTTACTTGGGTTCTATTATTCAAATAGACGGGGATGTTCAAAATGACGTTTGTCACCGGATCACTGCAGGATGGTTGAAATGGAGGAGTGCAACTGGAGTTTTATGTGATCAAAAGATCCCTCTCAGGTTAAAAAGTAAGTTTTATAGAACAGCTATACGACCAGCCATGCTCTATGGGAGTGAATGTTGGGCGGTGAAGAAACAAGGTCTCAACAAGATGAACGTGGCTGAAATGTGTATGCTGAGATGGATGTGTGGGAAGACTAGAAAAGATCGCTTGAGAAATGACTATATAAGGAATAAAGTGGGGGTGGCGAGCATTGAGGACAAGTTGCGTGAGGGCCGACTCAGATGGTACGGACATGTGCAACGCAGACCAGCTAGTGCGCCTATACGAAGCAATGCTATTGAGCCAAACACTATAAATTGAAGAAGAGGAAGGCCTAAATTAACATGGGATGAGCTTATAAAGAGAGATTTTGAATCTCTACATCTCAACCAAAATATGGCCCATGATAGAGCTGAATGGAAACAAAGGAACCATGTACCCGACCCCAACATAGTTGGGACTGAGGCTTAGATGATGATGATGTATAGTTGCTTGGTTATCACACATCAAGGTGGCAGGAGTCTCCACACTAATTCCCAATTCAGAAAGCACAAAAAGAACCCATTGCAGTTCACAACATGCATGAGCCATGGCCCTGTACTCAGCTTCAGTGCTAGAACGAGCTACCACACTTTGCTTTTTTACTTTTCCATGTTACAAGATGAGGTCCCAAAAAAACACAATATCCAGAAGTTGACCGTCTATCTTTAACATCACCAGCCCAATCTGCATCAGTGTAGCTAGTAACCTAAAGAGGAGAGTTGCTCATGCCATTCACATGATATGTAAGACCTTTTCCAGCAGCCCCTTTTAGATATCTTAAGATACGACTCACCACTATCCGGTAACTAGTCTTAGGCATGCTCATATATTGGATGACCACACCAACTGCATAAGAGATGTCAGGTTGCGTCACAGTCAGATAAATTAATTTACCAACCACTCTTCTATATAAATGTGGATCATGAAACTCATAATTATTATCTGAAGCAGCCTTAGTATGATAATCCATGGGAGTAGAGACAGGTTTTGAATTAAGCATACCGGTCTCACCAAGTGACTCCAAAACATATTTCCTTTGAGAAAGATTAGTGCCCTTCTTGGAACGTAGCACCTCTATCCCAAGGAAATACCATAGTTGTCCCAAATCTTTAGTACAAAATTGAGTATGAAGCCAAGCTTTAAGAGTAGAAATGGCCTCACAATCATCTCCAGTAATTACTGTCATCCACATACACAACAAGAACAATAACACCCTTGGAGCTCCGCAGATAAAACAAAGAGTGATCAGTAGAAGAGCGGCTAAACCCAAAACGAAGAAGAGCAGTGCTGAATTTTTCAAACCATGCCCGCAAAAATTGCTTAAGGCCATAAATAGCTTTCTTAAGTTTGCACACCTTTTGACACTCCCCCTGAGCAACATACCCAGGTGGTTGCTCCATGTAGGCTTCCTCTAGCAAATCACCATGAAGAAAGGCATTCTTCACATCAAGTTGATACAAGGGCCAAGCAAAGTGAGTCGCAACAGATATAATAATCCTCACAAAATTAAGCCAAGCAACAGGAGAGAAGGTCTCAAAAAAGTCAACACCAAACGTCTGCGTGTACCCTTTTGTAACTAGTCGTTCCTTCAGACGATCAATACTACCATCGGGAGTTTGCTTCACAGTATACACCTAACGGCAACCAACTATACATTTTCCAAGAGGAAGATCAACCAGATCCCATGTATCATTTTCACGTAAGGCATAGATTTCCAAATCCATAGCCGGAGTCCATCCTTTATCCTGTAAAGCTTCAGCACATGTTTTTGGAATACAGCTAGAATCAAGAGTGAGAGCAAAAGAGCGGGCAGAAGATGGTAAATTAGCAAGACAACCGACATCTGATACAGGATGACGTATAGTGCAAGACCGCACACCTTTACACATGGAAACAGGAAGATCCAAATATGTAAACAATTTAGTAGTAGGAGAAGAAGGATCAGGTACCTCTTGAGCATCAGACGTCGGTGATACAGCCACAGGCACGGATGTCGCTACTCCTTCTGGACCTCGTGCAACTTGTCTGGTGTAAACATGTGAAAAGGGTTGAATGCTAGAAGGTGAAGGTGGATTTGGATCACTCTTATGGAGAAGAACGCTCTCTTCACTCACAACCGGTAAAGGTGGCTCTCTTGGTGGAGTAGAATCTCTCTTCTCACTTAAGGTAGTGATAGGTGTCTCCCTCGACTCGTGACACTACCACCAAAATACGGTGTAGACTCATGGAATGTCACATCAGCAGATACAAACACACGTCGAAGAGCCAGAGAATAACATTTGTAACATTTTTGTGTGGTGGAATATCCCAAACAAATAGTCTTAATAGATCTGGGGGACAACTTATCTGCCTTAGGGTCATAGTTGTGGACAAAAGCAATGCAACGAAACGCCTTTAGAGGAATATGAAAAGGAACATCACGAGGACAGAAGACAGAGAAATCTGTGACACCTTGAAGAACATATGAGGGAAAACGATTCATTAAGAAACACGCAGTGAGAATTGCATCAGACCAAAATCTTTTTGGAACATTTGATTGAAACATCAAGGTCCTAGCAATGTCAAGAAGGTGACGATTCTTACACTCTGCCACACCATTTTGTTGAGGCGTATAAGCACATGACGTCTGATGAACCATGCCAGTAGTATTACAAAAATCTATAACATCTTGTTGAACATATTCAAAAGCATTATCTGAAAGAAACACTTGAATGGAGCAATCAAACTGTACTTTTATTAACTGATGAAAAATTTTCAAAATGGATACAACTTCCTCCCTGGATTTCATGAGATACACCCATGTCATCCTAGAAAAATGATAAACAAAAGACAAAAAATAACGATATCCATTATAACTAGATTCTTTGACAGGACCCTAAACATCACTATGAATAATCTGAAAAGGGTGCACAACGTGTTTATTGACACGAGCAGGGTAAGACACATGATGGTGCTTCCCATACTGACAAGACTGACACTCAATAGATGAAACAAAAGACAAACTAGGCTCCATTTTCTTGAGACTCTCTAGAGACAGATGACCATAGCGACAATGCCACTGCAAGGGAGAGACACTGAGGAAGGATGTAGAAAGCTGACGAGTAGGACGATCACCATGGAAAAAGTAGAGATCGCCTTTCCTAGGCCCCCCCCCACCAATCATCTTCAAACTCTTGAGATCATGTAGAACAAAACAAGAAGGACCAAACATTACCCAAAATTGTAAAGAATCAACCAATTTTGACACAGACATAAGGTTGAAAGGAAAGTCAGGAACATAATGAACAGACTTCAAGGTAACAGTAGAAGATTGACAAACAGTTCCACATGCCTGAACTTGTCTGACCGAACTGTCAGCAAGTGTAACAGAGGAATGTGGTATATAAGTGTCAAAAGACTACAGCAAGGACTTCATACTCATCATGTGTTGTGAAGCTCCAGAGTCAACTACCCACGGTGGTTGCGAGTGTGACATCAAAAGAGAGGTAGCGTGATTACCTTCAGCCGAAACCAACTGAGCCACTCCACTTGTATGAGGGGAATTAACCTGTAAACTCTTGGTAGCCTGGATAAGACGATCATATTCAGCCTTTGATATAGTGGCATCAGACTGTGGTCTTTTAGCAGTAGCATCAGATGTCTCAACATAACTGCAGCACCAGAAGAACATGGAACTGTAGACCGACGCCACCTATCCACAGTATGTCCCAACCTTCCACAAAAGGTACATTTAAAACGGGTTCCTCTTCCCCGTCCTGCACCACGTCCACCTCCTCTCGTCGCAGCAGCAAGAGAAGCATGTGCATCAGAACTAGCATAAGATCCAGTGACAGAGGAAATGGACTCAAAAGAAGCATGTTGTATCTGTGCATATGCCTCTTCCAAACTAGGAAGTTTTTCTGTTGCAAGGATCACACTTCAAGCTGCATTGTACACAGAGTCAAGACCTGAAAGGAAATGTGCAGTCACCAGATCATCACGTTCCTTCATTTGATCATCCGTTTTTAAGGGATGATAGAAACTCAACTCCTGAGATATAGACTGGATTGAGCCAAAATACTCATCAAGTGATTTGTTGTCTTGCTTCTCTACAAACAGTCTATCATAGACTTTATAAAGATGAAGAGCGTTCTTCTCATGTGAAAAGTGCTTCTTTGCAGCATCCCACACCTATTTATCTGTAGGGTAAAACATGAATCGCGTAGCAATAGACGACTCCATATTGTTCCACAATCAAGATTTCACGAGTCCATTGTTCTTCCTCCATTCAACGTAAGACAGATCAATCGCAGCAGGCTCCAGGACTGCATAAATTGCATTCATCCATAATAGGTAATTATGGGTATTAAGTTTAACATCGGTTATAGGAAACTGATCATTGTAGACGAGAGTCGTACTCAAATCACTCTTTTTATCCATTGTGTGGACTGTTCAAGATGCCAGACAGCAGCAAAGGGAGACGGGAATAAGCGTCATCACCACAAACGAACAAGGACAGGAATAAGCGTCGTCACAAAGAGATCATACGATGCAAACACTGATGCATCAACAGTCCCCTAATAACAAAAAGGCATTCAACTACACATAGGGGAAGTGTGTGGCGAGGAGGACAGAACAGTGTGTCTCTTCCAAAACTGTTGTTGTAAACAAACGGCTCCATTAGACTGTTCTTCTCGTTGGTCTACACGCTGGCTAGCATTCTCCGGAGAAGGCCTACGTGTGCGGGTCTAACTGAACGACAGAAGCCTACGTTGGCTGCTGGACCTGGCTGTCGAGAGTCGTCTCCGCCAGATGAATTCCACGCCTGGCCGCACGGACCTAGCATAGGCAGTAGTATACTGCTACCGCGTCGAGCAGTCGAGAATTGGTCACCGGTGTCACCGGGTTCAAGGACCCCTGTCGACGACACAACCGGAGTCAGCGTCCGGATTCCTCCATGCGGCACAACCGCTCTGGTACCATGTTAGGGGAAGACGCAGTTGGGTCGAAGCATTACCCCAATATGGAGCAGCTCCTCAATATATATATTAAACAGTAAAAGGGAAAATTACATATGGGTCCAGATGGAATAGGAGAATTAGAGAATTATAGATAAGAGCTAACAAACGTAAATAGAAACAGGAAAACTAATTCTAACAGATAGGAAGTTCATATTCTTTAACAAGGGATATGATCCCGAGAAATTCACAAGTTGTGTGAGCCATACTTAATATTTAGTGTTAATATATTTCACATATATTCAGCTATTTATTCTATTTTGTAATTTCTATATCCTGTTGGACCTCTATGTAAATTCTCCAACTTCTCTTATTAATAAAAAGGGAGAAGGCCTATTGCCTCTCCCACGCTGCATTGCATGTTGCATTGCGGAACCACAGTTCACATGGTACCAGAGCAAAGATCCTAACCTAACCCTACCCAGTTGTCAGCAGTTCAGCGCCGCCAGCAGCCCGACCGTCGTCGCCCAGTGCCGCTGCCGACAGCGTCAAAGGTAGCAGCAGCCGCCGGCCGACAGTAGCCACAGTGGGC
The DNA here is from genome assembly GCA_963693085.1 of Alisma plantago-aquatica. Lineage (NCBI taxonomy): Eukaryota > Viridiplantae > Streptophyta > Magnoliopsida > Alismatales > Alismataceae > Alisma > Alisma plantago-aquatica. The sequence goes on along the minus strand of OY856410.1, from coordinate 1,416,716,391 downwards.
GTTGTCGGCTCCAGAAGTCGCCGGTCGGCCGGCCGCCAGCCACCCCCGGCTGCCGCGCCGCTGCCCCAAGGGGAGGACAGCCGCCGCCGACCCAAGGCGGGCACAGCATCCGCCTCCTGGGCCAGGCGCAGTAGCCGTAGTCACCCCTCCTCTCTCTCCGGATCGTCGGGTCCTTCGGTTGATCCAACAGATTTCTAAATCCCAAACCGGAGGGTCCGTCGGTACGTAAGAAATTCCAGTTGGGGGCTATGGATGCGTATCTGACGCATCCATAGCCCCGAACTGAAATTTCCTAATCACATCTCCTCCATGTGTGATTAGGAAATTTCAGTTGGGGGCTATGGATGCATCCGATACGCATCTGATCCTGTGATGTGACGTGTATCTCTCCGTCACCCAAATCTTCTTGTGACGTGTATCAATCTATCACTCTTTTTTTCTCATTAAATAATGGAGGACACCAAGGCATCTACCATCTACAATGAGATGTCTCCTATCCCCTCCATCAAGCTGAACGGGAAGAATTATCTCTTATGGATGAATGTTGTCCATACAGTATTGGAGTCACGCGACAAGTCGAGACACGTTGATTCTGATCCTCTCGCATCTACTAACAAAGGCTATGCTGAATGGAAGCGCCATAATAGTCTGGTGAAGACCCGGTTGTGGGGGAGCATGGAACCTGGGATTGCCTCGAGGTTCATGTTCTACACTACTGCCAAAGAGATCTAGGATGTAGTTAAGAAACATTATTCTCAAGAGAAGAATGTGCTTTGTCAGTTCATGATATATGACCGCCTCTTTGCAGAACGACAGGGAGACAGGCCTTTAGAAGAATATTTTGAAGTGATCCAAGGTATTGTACAAGAGCTGAGTTTCTACCATCCAGTGACTGTCCAGGAGCAAGTCAAAGACAAAGATGACTTGACTACAACAAAATTCTTGTCTGGTCTGAGTTCTTTGTGCAGTTCATCCCGCAGCGTCATCCTAGCTTCTGATAAACTTCCCAGCTTGGAAGAGGCTTATTCAAGGATTTTACAGGCAAATTTTGACCTGTTGATCCTACCGCAGTCTCATCTCTAGGAGATTCTCATGCTTCTGTAGTTGTTGCAGTGAGAGGAGGACGGACAGGTATGGTTCGAGGACATGGAACTCGCCCTAAATGCAGTTTCTGTGGCAAACCTAGACACACAGTTGAGAAGTGTTGGAAGAAGCATGATCGGCCTGTTGCACCACTTGTGGAAGCAGCAAACTATGCTACCACTACTGAGTATACTAAGCCTCCTGCTTTGAGTTTTGGTTCTTCTGGCATCACACTCACCAAGGAGGAATATGATAGATTTATTCTGGCTACTCAGCATCTGAGTTTGGGATCATCATCTTCAGCCAACTTGGCATCCACCACTGGTAATCAGGATACCTCTTTATTGGCTTTTGGTACTACTTCATCATGGGTCGTTGACTCTGGAGCGTCACAACATATGACGGGTATGAGGAGACTTCTTCATTCCATTGAATCACATATTCCTCACAAATTTGTAACAATAGCAGATGGTTCAGTGAGGAGAGTGTTAGTCAGTGGATCTGTTTCTCTGACTCTTGAAATTGATCTTAAATCTATACATTATGTGCCTGATTTCCTTTTAATCTTTTGTCTGTTGCTAAATTGATTGATACTGTGAAATGTATGGTAACTTTTGGACCTTCTTGTTTTGTATTACAGGATCTCAAGAGTATGAGGACGATTGGTGGGGGCCTAGGAAATGTGATCTCTACCTTTTCCACAGTGACATTTTGCCTCACCAAGTGTATGCTCCTGCTCCAGCTGTCCTGTTGAGTGGTTCTCCCTTATTGTAGCACTATAGATATGGACATCCTTCATTCGAGAGCATGAGGAAGTTAGAATCGGAATTGTCTCAAGTATCGTCTCTAGAGTGCCAGTCATGTCAACTACAAACATCATAGGATGTCTTATCCTGGTCATGTCAATAAACGGGCGTCATGTCCTTTTGAGTTGGTCCACAGTGATGTTTGGGGTCCTGTAAAAGACCATAGCTATAATGGTTTTCGTTATTTTATTTCCTTTGTGGATGACTTTTCGCGTATGACTTGGATTTATTTGTTGAAAATTCGAGAGTCTGTGCTATCTATTGTCAAACATTTTCATCAAGAAATAAAAGCTCAATTTGATTGCAATATTAAAGTTCTTCAATCTGATAAAAAATGCTATGGCTGATTTTTGTAGTTCTGTTGGGATGATACATCGTACATCCTGTCCTCACACCCCTCAGCAGAATGGGGTAGCAGAGAGGAAAAATCGTCATCTTCTTGATATTACCAGGACAATCATGTTTCAATCTAATGTTCCTAAGCAATTTTGGTCTGACGCTTTACTTACTGTTTGTTTCCTTATCAACAGGAAACCTTCTTCTGTGCTTCAAGGACGTACTCCTTTCTCTGTCTTACGTCCCAAAGATCAACCTTTCCTTGTTCCTCTTAGAGTGTTTGGTTGTACTTCCTTTGTCCACAATTTTGATCCTAAGGCTGATAAGTTATCTCCTAGGTCAATTAGGACTCTCTTTCTTGGATACTCCAACACTAGCAAAGGGTACAAGTGTTATTGTCCAAGTCTCCGTCATATGTTTGTGTCTAGGGATGTGACATTTCATGAATCCACGCCATATTTCTCTAGTGTTCCCAGTAAGGGGGAGCAATTATGTGAGAGAGTAACACCATCAGATGCTAGTGAGTGCCACCACCACATCAGAGTGAGAGAGTGACACCTATCATTCCTGACTATACTATAATTCAGGAAGAGCAGCCAGTAGATGGTCCACTAATTCAGCAATATTCACATGTTTATAGCAGACAAGGCAGACAAGATCGAGAGGAGGTAGCGACTCCAGTCTCTGAACCCTCCCCATCTTCCTCTACTCAAGGGATTCCTGAAGAACCATTTGACCTTGATGTTCCCATTGCTATTCGCAAAGGTACCCGTTCCTGTACTATACGACATCCTATTGCAAATGTGTGTTGTTTGTCCAAGTTATCTCAGCAGGTCCGCTCATTTGCTCTTGGGATTGATTATGTGGTCATTCCAAGAAATCATCTTGATGCTATGAAGGATATTGGCTGGAATCAGGCTATGTATGTTGAAATGTCTGCTCTTTTACAGAACAACACCTGGGAACTTGCTGACTTACCTCCAGATAAAAATTTTGTGGGATGCAGATGGGTATTCACAGTAAAACATAATCCAGATGGTTCTGTGGAGAGATTGAAAGCTAGACTGGTGGAAAAGGGGTACACTCAAACATATGGGGTTGATTTCTTTGAGACCTTTTCACCAGTGGCTCGTCTGAATTCTGTGCGTATTCTTATTTCTCTGGCTACTACATTTGACTGGCCTCTATTTCAGCTCGATGTCAAGAATGCCTTTCTTCATGGTGATCTATAAGAGGAGGCATACATGGAGCAACCACCTGATTTTGTTGCTCAGGGGGAGTGTCAGAAGATGTGTAGATTGAAGAAAGCCATCTACGGATTGAAACAATCTCCTAGAGCTTGGTTTGACAAGTTCAATGATGTTGTGCTAAAGATGGGATTTTCTCGTTTTGTTAATGGTCACTCCTTATTTTATTCTACTTCTTTTGGTGTATCTATTATTATTGTTGTGTATGTTGATGATATCGTTATCACTGGTAGTGATTCCACAGGCATATCTCGTGTGAAAGAAGGCTTGCAAGGGCATTTTCATACAAAGGATCTAGGAAAACTGAGATACTTTCTGGGCATTGAAGTACTTAGATCCCATGCAGGTACCAATTTGTCTCAGAGAAAATATGTGCTGGACTTACTACAAGAAACAGGTATGAGTGAGTCCAAGCATGTGTCTACTCCTATGGACTATCATGTAAAGGAGATGACTGATGATATTGATTATCCAGATCTAGGATATTATAGGAAAATTGTGGGTAAATTGATATATCTAACAGTCACACGCCCTGACATTTCTTTTGTTGTAGGAGTGGTGAGTCAGCATATGAGCTCACCACAACAGTCTCATTGGACATCAGTCTGTCGTATTCTGAGATATCTGAAAGGTGCACCTGGTAAGGGAATCACCTATTATAGACCGAAGACTCTTGTATCTACACTTTCTCTTACTGGTTATGCAAACGCAGATTGGGCTGGTAATTTGAATGACAGGAGGTCTACGGCTGGATATTGCACATTTCTGGGAAATCACCTTATTACCTGGAAAAGCAAAAAGCAAAATGTTGTGGCAAGATCTAGCACGGAAGCTGAGTATAGAGCAATGTCACATGCATGTTGTGAGTTGCAATGGGTTCAATCTATACTTTCTGAATTAAAGATTCTTGTTTTGTCTCCTGTAGAACTCAGATGTGACAATCAAGCGGCCATCTACATTGCCAAGAATCCAGTCTTCCATGAATGTACTAAGCACATAGAGGTTGATTGCCACTTTATTAGAGATCAGATCAAGAATGGAACTGTTGTGACTCCACATGTCAAGTCTGAAGATCAACTTGCAGATGTTCTTATGAAGCCATTGAGTCCAGCAGCATTTCAGAGTTTTTGCAACAAGCTGGGTCTACACGATGTGTACACTCCAGCTTGAAGGGAAGTGTTAATATATTTCATATTTATTCAGCTATTTATTCTATTTTGTAATTTCTATATCCTCCTGGACCTCTATGTAAATTCTCCAACTTCTCTTATTAATAAAAAGGGTGAAGGCCTATTGCCTCTCCCACACTGCATTGCACGTTGCATTGCGGCACCACAGTTCACATTTAGCCTCAACATCGAATCTAGAAACTACATTCTTCTTTTTGCTGTGTTAGGATGACCATTGACATATTTGAGGCAACCTTATGTGGATTTTTAGTTAGATGGACTTCCAGCATAATCAACATCAGAATTCCCCTTTATATCCATTTCGACAAGTTTCACATACAATAGTACTTTCCCACGATTTGCCTTTAGTATATCTCAGAATGCCGCAACCAACCTCTAAATGGCATTGTTTTGGCTTGTCAAAGTATTTGGTGACAAACCCAACTACACCAGTGATATAATATTGGATCGCTATGAGATAGATTACTTCCCTACCGATCTTTGTATCTATATTAATTAGAAAACATCAATATGTCATCATCGAGTTTAGTGATGGGATCCCCAGGAGTGTCAACAGTCGTGCTCCCACCATGCATGCTTCAATGAGTAGTTCCAATCGATAATTCTTTTAAGACAAGTACATAGAAGACTATGATAGGCTAATTCAACACCAAGAAAGTATCGCAACTTCCCAAGATACGTAGTGACAAATGCTCAGCTAGATAGGTTTTTGTAGCTAGAATTTGTAGTAGGGTCAATTTCAGATAGAGCAATATCATCTACATACAAAATTAGAACTACAATCCCAACACCACTTTTTTTATAAAGATAGAGTGAGCAGTGTGTGTCCTGGGAAAGTCCGCTTTGAGCAATTGGGTATGTGTGCACAAACCAAAGTAATTTCTCTCTTGCAAGTGTGCACCACTAAATTCTTCGTATTTTCCAAGGGGTTGAAAACCTGGATGTTTGGACAGGTGGAATGGCCCACTTATTCATAGATGTACATGCAATGAAGGGGCTGTAACGAGGTAGAAAGAACAGCAACAGACAACACAGTGGAAGCAAAGGCCAACTGCATGGCCACTTTGTGGCTCTCTAAGGTTGCTCGGACTGAAGGTGTTGCCGTGAAATGCTGAGGGGATGCAACCATGTTGGTCTCTTTTTTATTTATTCATAAGCACCTTGTGAAGGATGTCGCAACAAATCACCCATCCTAGTGTTGCTCTATCCTAGCTCGCATAACTATGGAATTTCTAAGGATTGTCACCAGAAAGAAGATGAATATATTTGTTATGTTTAGTAGCAATCATATACTTTATATTCATAATGGCTAAGGGCATGGCATCCAAATGTGAAAGATGTTACACATCTATGAAGGACTCTAACTTTTATATAAGTACTCAAACAATACATTGAAATTAGGCAAGGTTCGTGTCCCTATAGATTTATCGATTGTTATGAAAACAGGAAGTGTTTGAGATAAAAAAAAGGGTTTAGTTAAATGGAGTGATTGAGTACGCAACTTACGTGTAGGCAAAATTGGTTGCCTAGAAAGTAAGCAATTTTGGACCAGCATGTTCTTTCCAACTCAAGGAGGAAAAGCGTCAAAAGTTCCAAGAGCAATACGCTCTTTAGGTTCAGTATACCTACAACGAGAGGGTTGCTTCCGATCTGGGACTGAAATGGGATGGCTTTCTTGACAGAATGGTGTTAACCGCCCCTTGATCATCTAGAAGGAATGGAAGAGATAAGGAAAAAAGGAGCAAAGTGCTCCCATCCCTTCCAGGTAGGCCCAAGCATGACATAAACCCTCTTCATTATTGGACGTGGAAAGTATATTTGCTTTTCTTCTCCTAAGTATTTTTTATGTTCAAATTGTGTTCTAAGGTTGGCTCTTACCATCCATTCTCATAGTCTAATGATGATATGATCAAATTAGCCAAGTCATGCAAAGAAGTTCTGCATCTCCATCAACATTCAACACACGGGGTCCTCAAAAAACTCTTGCAAGTCCTATCCGAGAACTAAACCGTCACATGATTTCCTCCCCATTCTCTTCCTAGTGAGCAACTGTCAGAATATGCCTTAGTTTTGCCCAGATTCACATATAATCTACCAATAACACCACGATATTCGTGTCTTTATTCTGTGCACCGAGTGCTTTCTGATGGATGCTCAATCATGAACAAATAATAAGTCACACAGGATGGAAGGAACGATAGGGAAGGAGGACAGAAACGAGAGGGAAAATGCCACTGTAGGACTGAAATTTTGGAATCGTGGGGTCAGCCAGCTCGAGAGCTCCCAAAGAAAACAAACAACCATAAAAAGAGTCCCTCGGCGAAGGCAGACGACACTCAGATTTTAACTCTGAAATTTGCCATAACATGACCGGCCCAGCATCCATAACCCTCAAAAGTCAAAACTCTAATGATAATCCGGTCTTCCAAGTAAGGAATGAAACAAGAGTGTTCTTTTTATTTTGTTCAGGAGACAGGACAAAAAAAACCTCAATGGCTCCAACATTTTTTTTTGTTAGGCGTCCAGGATCTTTAGTATTCAACAAGAGTTGTGGGCAAGTCTAGTCCCTAAATTGCCCAGACAGCAAGCACACTCTTGTTTGGGCATATATTGACCAGTGATTCTTAAAACTCATGCCAACAGCCGATAGAACAACAGATAATTGTCATGGTCAGACAAGTTACTTGTGGGCAGTAGCAACCAATCGCCTACATCACGTCTCTCTCTCATATAAGCAACCCCACCTCATGTAAGAAGTGATGGCCAGCACAGCGGCCGACGCACTAGTCAACCAGCCTCAAGAAGAAAATTTGGCCGTATTCGTACCTTGAACGGGCCCCCGCATTAACTGAGAAAGGGGGGTACCTTGAAAAATCTCGTTTCATACACAAACCCAATTGTGTGTCGTCGTAATCTTAATTCGCCAAGCATTCCATACTTCCTACCGTCAATTAATCAATACATACTTCGAATTACCTGCGACCGTAAATATGTGGTAAACACAAGAACAACGTATCTTACTCTGGACGTTGCAGACCGCCGGATTGGGGTGGTTGCCTAACGGGGTGGTTGAAAAGCTGCAGGTTTTCACGGGTGGGATGGCTCTCTCGTTTGTAAGATGAACCGGCGATACTCAGGTGACGGACTAGAAAGGATAACAATAGCGTACAGAGAGAAGGATGGCCGCTAGTGAGGCTCTCTTCCGAGATCCTCAAATTTGAGGTGTTGTCGTGTAACGCTGAGGTTCCAGCGAACTTAATCTTTGAGTTTGGATGAAACAAACTCAAAGATGAATAGGAGGTATTCGGATGACGGACTAGTAAAACAATAGACAGCTGAATCCTTTGAGTTTGGACGAAATGAAAAGTCAATGATCCCCGTTGCTGTGAACAGGGTGATGGGGAAAACAGAGTTCTGGTCATCGGGTACAAGAAGAAGTAAAACAAAAACAACAACTTTTCAAACAAGGTGGCGACTGCAGCCGCGGCGACGGCGGCTCGGGGAAAGCAACACATGTTACAGGCAAAGAAAAGACTTAAGCAAGGGAACGAAAATAAACAGAAGAAAGGGTGTTGCGTGGGCGGGGAGGAATCGTACCTTCCGATGCGTCGGTCTCGAACTTCGCGGGCTGCCCTGCTGCCAGTGATGCGGCTGCGGCGATGAAAGCAAGCCGGAGCCACAGCGCCGGTGCATGCGCTGGAGCTCGGCGCCGTAGTAGTCTCGACGGCCCCACCGGCATGATGGTATGCCGTATGCGTCTCCTCTCCTCGACTCGTCCGATTTAGTTGACCAGCCGGGCTGCGTGGGTAGAGGTGTGGTGGACTGGTGTGGAGGACAAGTGAGGTAGCTCTTGCTCGCCGACACTCAACTGCTCGCCGCACCAGCGGTCACTTACAAGGGACAATGAGCTTCGTCATTCATCTCAATTGCTCAGGTATGCCCAATAACAACAACTATACAAGGATTCAAGGAACCAGGAAATAAACCGCGACTCACTGACCCCATTCTTCAACGTACATGGATTTGGATATGCGTCCGGACTAAGACGGAGGGATCGGCCGGATGGGGGCCCACACCCTGGCAACTGGTCTTTGTTTAATCCATCCAAACCAGCCGAGAGAGTCAGCAACAGGCAACAGCAAGGCCTACTAGTTTCGCAGAGCCTACCATTCCATCACAGTTCAAACGTCTCAACATCTCCATCCCGTGTGCAGTTCACATATATTGGTGTATCGTAAGGGGGTGACAGTCGAGTTCAGATTAACTGATTTTATTTTGATTCATTTTGGGTCAACATTTTAGTTATTTCTAAATTATAAAAGATAGATGTTATAGTCCAGGATTGTTGATCTAAATCTAAATCATACATATTTTTTGGTCTATCATGTTATTTTAAATATTAAGAAAATATTTTTAGAAAAATATAATTTGTGTAATCGTTGATAATTTATCGAATGTAATCAACACATTTTAATATAAATAAACTTACAATGTGATCAAAAATACATATAATCTTTATTATAATTTGTATAAAATTCACAGGACAACTAGCATAATAAATGATACCAACTAACAAAACTAGGGCTTGTGGTCAAAATAAATTTTGTCAGCTCAAAAAATTTTAGACATTAACCTGCTTTAAGAAAATTGAAATCTGTCGGATATTGTTTTGCGGGGATGCACAGCGTAACCCAATTATTTTTTGCTTTGTAGGTTTTAAGGAAAATCCATATGTTAGTTTGTCATAACAGGAACCGATGGCCTTATATGATACGACGGATGTGCAACGGATGTGGTCGTCATAGTCTCTCAAATGTTTTCAGCTGTTGTAATCATGTGTACTTGTATTTCAAAAACAAAAATGCAAGTGGGGTTATTGTGTAGCTCTACACTTCTAATCTCTCTTAATAATATTATGGGTGATGGTCGTATGTACCTGCAAATCTACATAAAGCAATAACTTGTACTTGAATATCTGAAAGAAAGAAATAGAAGATATGATGCTTCACGCGCATAAGGGTCAAACCAAAAATCTATCATGGGAAAGCAGTTAGGCTCATGTCATGCTCTAAAACGGTAATTTTATTATTAAAACAAGTAAGTCAACATTAGCAATTCAAGTCAAGGGAAGTAGGTCGCACTATGGTTTCGAGAAACGAGTTAAAATGAGGCGATACAGCTTGACAGTCCGGCTAAGAGTCCATATGTAACTAGGGAAGAGCATCAATCTAGGTGGGTGTGTGGCAAAGACTTAGTACATGTAAAGGAATACAATTGTCTGTTAATAACGTGAGGAGGAGATGTCCTAACCCATCACACAATTGCCGTATTGAGTTTTTAGTTGTCGCTATAAAAGCTCCTTCTAGGTGTCCCAGTGTACAGCAACCAACAACATAATTTATCAATTGAGACAGTTCTTAAGTGCAAGACTCAATTCATATAACCCTACACATGTCCTTGCCAATATTAAAGTTGTGAAAACTATTCAGAAAATGAACAAGATTATATTTTTTCGGTCAGTGCAAAAATTAACGCGTCAAATAAAAATAACAAGAGAAGAATAAGAAGTTGCCAACGTGCTCTTTAAAACAAAATAAGGAAAATTATACTATTTACATTTAAATAAACGAAAAATGTGAAAAAGCATGATTCAACTCAACCTAACAATAGATAATTAAGGAAAGTGTACTCGTCGGATAGCAATCTTCTTACATTCCAAGAATGTGTGAGGGACTCATGCCACACAATTGGGTCTTTGTTTTTTTTCTTTTCTTTTTTTTACAATTGTTCCTGTCATATATATAGATAAATCCATATGCAACTGTGTAGAGGTGAAAAGTACATAGATATGACTACTGGTAGTGATGGTGTTAATCATCTTAGGTGTTGCACCATCATAGCAACATGAAAATAAACATAATGAGTTCATGAAGTCTGTGGTAGGGTGAGGTTCCCTTTAGAACATCCTCATGATTATATAAATAAGTTAGAAAAAATATAGTGATATCTAGTTTTCATATGTTTCCTCCATAATCTGTTTTATAGCAGCCATATGTGCTCCATCGCTATTTCCAATTGTCTCTGGAGTGGTCTTGATGGTTGGGAGTTGTCTGATCCCTACATCATTTGCAAAAAAATATAATCATCATAAAATGATTATGTCATTCTAATCAGTTGTTCATGTTGCTTGCAACTATTATTGTGGAATCTATTATTTTCCTCTATCTATATCATCCAAATGATCATGGCTGTGATGCATTTACTGTCATGTGGTCCTATGGGATGGCTAATATTCTTAGATAATGTGTATTCCAAATCGAGTCTAGGGCTAGACTGGATGATGGTAGCATTACTAAAGTGTGTCCATATGTGTTTGGTCGTGTGACATGCAAAGAAAAGGTGTTGATTAATTTCTTCTTGTGAACGATATGTTAGGAAAATGGATAGACCCTAGAATCCAATCCTTCTATAATTTGCATTCATGTGGCTTTTTTCATGCCATATGAGCCAAAGAAGTATGTGTACCTTAGTAGGGCATAGAATATGCCATATGAGCTTGTGTGAAAAAATATGTCCCCTGAAGGTACAGAATATGTAAGCATTATAGGTTGTGTGTTTGTTGCCCCATATCCTTGTCAATGTCATTCTAGTATCCATTTCTAGTTGGGTCATTGTAAAGACTTGATCCTTATGATTAAATATGTATAAAATTACAACAGAAAATATAAACAAATCTTTTTACAGTCATACTTTACATCAGGGTCACGGAAATTTATACATAGGATTACAAAATTAAGAATAGTCATTGATTCATATCTTCTATTCAAAGGAGACAACTCTTGTACGTTTCTTCTAGGTCTTCTTTGGCACATGTACATAAGTTCACAGGGGGTCACAATACGAAGAATAGGCATCAATTCTTATCTACTCTTCAATAAAGGACATCTCTTGAACGTCTCTTATAGGTCTTGCTTTTGTCACCTATCTATAAATTCCCAGAGAGAATGAAACCACACATGGATCCCAAGAAGGAGAACATAGGTCAGTAAAATGACTGGTATAAAATTAATATTTGGGTAGTAAAAATGTAGACCTATCTACAAAGGATTTTCATGATGGAACGCAAGAGTTAAATAATGTAGATAAGAATCAAATTATAACAAGGAATTTTCAAATTCGATAAGATTTAATATCCAATTTTGAGACTACTAATTCAAATTTTGAAATAGATAGCCTATTCTATGTTGTTAACGAATCCATATACTCTCTCCATGGAGAATGACAACATACCAATTGTGTTTCTCTGCATATAGAGGGACTTCATGCCTTTTTTCTATGTAGATTCATGGAAGCATAATTCCACTTAAACTAGTGGGCACCATCCTGTCCTTTTTTATGTTTAAATAGTGTACTACTATTTTTTAAGAATAAATGTTGGCGGCCTTTCAAAGAGGAAGGCTAAAGAATAAAATCAATTTTAGTTCAACCAACCTATCTAATCATGTATGAAATCAATGAGTAAAATAACTTTCCCAATTGAAAGTAATTTTGTATCTTTGAATTAAAGTATCCAAAAAGCAAAAATTTCAAGCATTGACTCTAGCGGCAAGAGATCTACATATTAGAGAAAAAAAATTACTATTTGGCTTGGAATCAAGTTTTATTTATTTTACTTAGGATTTAAGTTTTCTCTCTTCCATTTATATCCATATTTTCCGATTTTCATCTTTTATAGATTTGCTAATTTTATTAGTTGAACATATGAATAGTCATATATATACCAGTGTCCATATAAACGAATATCATATATATTCCTTTGTACTGATATTGAATCATATTTGGCAATCACACACACACACACACACACACACATATATACATATATATATATGTATGTAAGTATATATATCAATTAAGATTGATTTTATGTCACATCATATATTAATATTCAATTAATGTATGATAATATGTCTAATCTATATTTTTAGTCCAAATTCTTTACTTCTGTCCATCTCTAGCCAAATTATTTTAATATGTCCACTTTACCCATTCCTCTAATAATAAATTATTTATTTTTCCAATTTAGGTCTTGTATTATATTTCTCTAGTATATTGATATTTCATTGATCAAATAAGTCAAACATTTCCATTGTATGAAAAATTACTTAGTCAATTACCCTATTGAAGGAATCTAGGGTTTTGAATGCACAACAAGAGTAAACTAGTGTTTAGCCTTATGATCACTGAAATTTCATATCTTCTATCTAGGGTTACTATTTCATGTTATCATCATTTCTAGATTTCCAATTAGGTTATGTATACCTAAGTTTACATACTTATTTGTTGCATAATATTTTATTTAGATTATAAAATGTTATTTCATCATATATCTTATATAATTATATTTAGTCACTAGGCTCAAAGACTAATATATAGATATAGTTCAATATATAATAGTTATGCAGTCTTACTTAGGTCTCACCTATTCATGTAAATCTAACAAAAACTATATGAATACAAGAGTGGAATAATTTTGCATAAGTTCATCATATATATACATACCTAGGGTTATAAACATTATTGTATATACTAACTATTATTTAGGTTGTATTCCATTAGGGTATAAAAGAATTACATAATTTTATATTCATTTATTCAATCATCTATTTTTATGCATAGTAACATTAGTGTTGTTGGATCCTAGATGTGTGACTTAGGTGCTCTAGAGGGGGGGTGAATAGAGCTGAAAGCACTTAAACAAAATTCATTAAACCTTCAAATTATATGACAAGATAAGGTTGCTAAATAGGTAATTTGAGTGCAACTAAATCATGCATAGCAAGGATAAGAGAGATTGAACATGCACATGTAGACAAGCTATTTAGAGTGGTTCCACACTTCAAACTAGAAGTGTGTCAGTCCACTTGCCTAGAGAGGTCAACCTCTAGGACTTCAACCAATTGCACTCTTATATTCATTCATAAGACTTACAATACATGACCCAACAAAGGACTTACCTATCCAATACAAAGAGTCTTCAACCTTACCAAGGACTTACCCACTTTGCAAGATTCTTCGGCCTTCTCCAAGGACTTACCCAATCTTGCACTAGTCTTCAGCCTTGTAGGAATTACCCACTCTTCTTGGATCTTCCGCCTTTGACTTCACCTTCACTCGGAGAAGCTTTTTCCACCAAGGACTTACCCACTTGAGCTGGAGTCTTCTGCCTTCTCCAAGGACTTACCCACTCTAGCTCCAAGTCTTCAGCCTTGATCTTCACCAAGGGACTCCTTCCCTTGTTCTTCTTCACCTCTCTTGGACAAGAGAGAGAACCTTCATCTTCAATATAGGAAATGAGAGATGGGGAGGTGGTGGAAGTGAGAGATTCACAAGATATACAAATATGACTAGCTCTCTTACAGATTTCCTACTCACTCTAATGGATGTAGCAAGTGATTAAGCTTAGAGAGAGAGAGGAGGCTGTAGGAAGCACTCAACTATAGAATAGGAACCTCTCAAAGAGTTTGCATGGAATGCTCAACCTTGGAATGAAGCCCAAGGGGTCCTATTTATAGTTGGGGATGCCTCTTAGCCTTTGGGAACACTTAGGAACGAAAAATAGCAGTTTTACAAGTTGCAACGGATCTATTTTGGGTCCCAACAAAGTCTCCAACGGTTGGATTTGCTTTTTCTGCATTCCAGTACAGTCTGATCGGCCGAGTTTCATTAAAGGCAACTCGGCCGACACACTAGGTGACAAAACCAACAGGGAATCTGTCGGCCGAGTTTCCAGGGGGAAACTCGACCGATCAGTCTTCCTTTGGTTTTGACTGACCAGTGGATCGGCCGAGTTTCCTGGCATTGAAACTCGGCCGACAGCCCAGAAAATTCCTCAATACATGGATCGGCCGAGTTTGTAATTCGGCCGACAAAATCCCTGTTAAGGGGTATTTTGGAATTTTCAAAAACTGTACAAATGATGCATTTTTGTGTCCCAATAATTTTTCTAAGCTTAATTACAAGTCATACAATCATTACAAGTGATTACAAAGCAATTCTAAGGTCATTTACATAGAGATCCCAAATTGCACACTTGTAGCTGTTTTGACTTGTCTTTTCTCCAACTTGATATGCGCAAGTTAGGGCATTTGGAGTGTGTCTAAACCTAATCTGAAATCACTCAATGTAGAAGCATTAGACACCAATATGTGGAATGGTTAGTCATCATCAAAACAAGGGTTTAGTCAAGTTAGACGTGAGTCAACATTGACCTAATTGACCTTGAGTCAACATTCTCCCCCTTTTTGAAGATGACAAACCATTCCATAAATGTATTGAAAGCTTGTACGTAAAATCATACCTTCGGAGAAACCTAGGGGTTTCAATAGGATTGAGCTCATATGCTCCCCCTCAATTGATGCGCATGGAGTTCTCATACTCCCCCTCAATTGATGCTATTTCTCCTGCATGGTTAGCTTTCATAACATTTATAGAAACTATGTCTTCTACTCATATATGTTCTACACATATATGTCTTCTCCCATTTACCTTCTCCCCTTTACATGGACACACTTCTTTGCTTCATGTAAGACATGCCTTCTCCCTGTTGTCAAAAGAAGACATATCTTTCTCCCCCTTTGTCATTTCAAAAAGGTGGGGGTGTGAAGAAACTAAGAAACACCACTTGTTAAGAGAAAGAAGATAACAAAAGTTATATAAGGAGAGTAGAAGAGCACAGATAGGGGCTTGTCCAAGCATAGAAAGAAAAGCAAGTTAAAGCATATACTTGAACATCCCAAAAATGCAAGATAAAGTGCTGCAGAAAAACAATAGATCACAATTTTGACCCTCAAGATGATGGAATTTGACCAAAAACCATCGGAGCTCATGGCAAAGCAATGAGTCTTGCTCAGAAGGGTGTTTCTGCATAAAAAGCACTATACTTGCAGCAAAAACTCAAACTGGAGCAAAAAAAAATGCATAAAAATCTAAAAAATACTCCAATTTCTACATATCATGTAGATCTATGTACCCTGCATCACAATGTTATGCAAGCAACTCAAGATAGTAGATATGCAATTTAAGGAACAATCTTGAGCATGTATAAGATAAGATACAAACATAACATATAGATGATCAAGTATACCACTTATTGATAGGGTTAGAACTACATGTATATGAACTACTAGTAGATGGTATCACAAGTTAGGACTACTAGTAGGATCTAGATCATAGCAAGAGATACACAAGATAAAGCAAGCTATGAGTAGATGTAGAGATATATCCAAACAAAGAGATATGCAAATTTAAGAAGCATGAAAGGATATAACTCACTAGATATGCATCCTTACCATAAGATGATTACCCCTAAGAACCTCAAGGTTGTATCAAAACAAGATATACACCTAGATAGATGTAGCAAGTTAGAGCACAACGGAAGCGATTTTAGACACAACTAAGAGATCCAAAGAGATCATCATCAAAACCTGCAAAACAACTCAAAGCAAGTAATTGCAACATATAGATATACCAATTTAGAGCAATTAGAGAGATAGAGTTGTAAGCAAGATAGGCAATTAGAACATGGCAGTATGCATATATAAAGATACCAAGGGAGTGCCAAAGAATAAGGCTATTGGTTGAGAAAATCTAGTTGAGAGGGAAATTCTCATCCAATAAGCCAACTTTATATTCTGTGCACAGTGTAATCGGTCGAGTTCTGAGCATTGACAACTCGGCCGATCGCAGCTGTTGGCAACACCCATTGGTGCCTATCGGTCGAGTTTCACTAGGGCAAACTCGGCCGACAGAGCAGCTGTCAACAAGCACACCTATTTTATAAAAAACATATTTAAAGGCATGCTAAAAATACAAACCATATCCAAACATGTCTAATCAAGTTAGTAATGCACTATAGAAGCATTAGAAACAGTTTTTGAGCAAGAGTGTGAAGAGAAACACAAAATACCACTTTTGACTCAAAAACCATATGTATAGTGCACACTAACTTGACAAAACAAGTTAGAAAAGGTTACAAGCAATAAAACCATTACCTTTGTGCTTACCATTGCTTTTCCTCTTGTTGTCACCCTCTACACATCTCACCTTTCTTCTTTCATGTGGATTGAGAAGTCAATTTGCCATTCAATAGCTCAAATCAATCCATTTGCAAGTACCTACAAGAAGAAAGATGAAGTGGTCCCCAATCATGTTTTTGGGTCCGGAGGAGTTAGCTTAGCAACCCAAATCCTATTTCTCTTGGGTGCTTTCCTAAAAGGACAACAAGTAGAATAATGACCAAAATCATTGCAATAGTTGCATGTTCCCATAGTCTTGGAACTAGAGGATTCTCCATGGAATATTGGAGGTCCTTTATCTTTGTTGTTCCCTTGACTACTATCATACCCTAAACCATGTCTACCAATTTGTTTAGTAGTATGGTCTAGAATTTGATTAAGATTCTTTTTACCAACTAAGAATCTTTGCAAAGAAGATCTTAAACTATCATTATCATGCTTAAGAGAAGTAATAGTAGAAGACAATTGATTGATGTTATCTCTAGCATGCAAAAGATCATTTTCTAAGCAAAGAGCTTTAGTTAAATTAGAATCTCTATCAATATGAAGAGCAGCAACATCATTCTCTCTATTAGAATAACTAGAACAAGATTCATGCCCATTGATTTTAGCAAGCAAGGAGGCATTTTCTATTTCTAATTCATGCAAAACAAAATCTTTGTCCTTGTTTTCAGATTTAAGAACATCAATGCCATGCATGAGAGAATCAATAATTAAAGTATGCTCTTCACTAGAACTAGGCATGAGAGGTTGAGCTTCTAGAAATTTAATCTTATCAAGTAAACTAGCATTTTCAAGTTTAAGAGAGCCTACTTGGCTAAGACAATCATTTTTATCAATAAGCAAGCAAGAATTAGCATGTTCAAGATCATCTAGTTCTACATGCAAATTATCAACAATTTTAGCAAGCTTTTTCTTTTTCTTTTTAGAAGACTTATAAGAGGCACAAATATCATGAATAATAGCAATTAAAGATTCTTTATCTAACGAGTCTAGGTTTACCTCACTTGAGTCTTCACTTGTTGATGCTATAAGAGCAAAATGGCATTCTCCTTCATCACTTGAGCTTGAGCTTGATCCTTCACTTGAATCTTCACTTGAGCTTGAGTTGGAGGAGCCACTTGAGCTTGATTGCCATTTCTTCTTGTGAAGATGGGTCTTTTTGCCTTGTGGGCAATCTTCCTTGTAGTGACCCTTCTTTCCACATGTGAAGCACCGGATGGAGGAGGACTTGCCTTTGTAGAGTCGACCTTTGGAGTACATGGCATCTTCTTTAGCTTGAGAGGATGGAGAGACTTGTTCCATGATAGCTTCAATTTGAGCCTTCATTTCAGCCTTCTTCATTCTCTTTAGCTCTTTCTTCTCTTGTCTTTCTACTTCCTCCCTCTTGTCAAGTGTGGCTTCATGTGCTTGTAGATTTCCAATGAGCTCTTCAATGGGGATGTCCTTAAGTGACCTTGCTTCTTCAATGGAAGTCACCTTTGATTCCCACCTCTTGGGAAGAGTTCTAAGGATCTTTGAGTTGATCTCTCCACTAGACATAGGATGACCTAGAATAGCAAGACCATTCACAATGGTGTTGATCCTTGAGTACATGTTGGCTATACTCTCCTCCTTTCCCATCTTGAAGTTCTCAAGCAACCCTTTGAGCATGTAGACCTTGCTTTCCTTCACTTGATCTGTCCCTTCATAAGTGATGCAAAGCTTTCTCCATACCTCATAGGCCGTCTCACAAGAAGAAATCCGGTTGAACTCGGTGGGGGTCATGGAGGCATATAGAATGTGCATGGCTCTAGCATTCAAGGTTGCTTTCATCAAGGTGGCTTCATCCCATTCTTCAATGTTTGTCTTTGGTAGAATGTATGGGCTGTTCACCATTTGCCACATCTCGAGACTTGATCCTTGGATGAAGAATTGAAGTCTTCTTCTCCAATAGAGGAAGTTGCTCCCATTGAAGATTGGAAGGCTGGTCGAGAGTCTCCCTCCTAGGTAGTCACCCATCTTCTCCTACTTGTTGAAGTATGCTTGGAGAAGACCCGCTCTGATACCACTTGTTGGATCCTAGATGTGTGACTTAGGTGCTCTAGAGGGGGGGTGAATAGAGCTGAAAGCACTTAAACAAAATTCATTAAACCTTCAAATTATATGACAAGATAAGGTTGCTAAATAGGTAATTTGAGTGCAACTAAATCATGCATAGCAAGGATAAGAGAGATTGAACATGCACATGTAGACAAGCTATTTAGAGTGGTTCCACACTTCAAACTAGAAGTGTGTCAGTCCACTTGCCTAGAGAGGTCAACCTCTAGGACTTCAACCAATTGCACTCTTATATTCATTCATAAGACTTACAATACATGACCCAACAAAGGACTTACCTATCCAATACAAAGAGTCTTCAACCTTACCAAGGACTTACCCACTTTGCAAGATTCTTCGGCCTTCTCCAAGGACTTACCCAATCTTGCACTAGTCTTCAGCCTTGTAGGAATTACCCACTCTTCTTGGATCTTCCGCCTTTGACTTCACCTTCACTCGGAGAAGCTTTTTCCACCAAGGACTTACCCACTTGAGCTGGAGTCTTCTGCCTTCTCCAAGGACTTACCCACTCTAGCTCCAAGTCTTCAGCCTTGATCTTCACCAAGGGACTCCTTCCCTTGTTCTTCTTCACCTCTCTTGGACAAGAGAGAGAACCTTCATCTTCAATATAGGAAATGAGAGATGGGGAGGTGGTGGAAGTGAGAGATTCACAAGATATACAAATATGACTAGCTCTCTTACAGATTTCCTACTCACTCTAATGGATGTAGCAAGTGATTAAGCTTAGAGAGAGAGAGGAGGCTGTAGGAAGCACTCAACTATAGAATAGGAACCTCTCAAAGAGTTTGCATGGAATGCTCAACCTTGGAATGAAGCCCAAGGGGTCCTATTTATAGTTGGGGATGCCTCTTAGCCTTTGGGAACACTTAGGAACGAAAAATAGCCGTTTTACAAGTTGCAACGGATCTATTTTGGGTCCCAACAAAGTCTCCAACGGTTGGATTTGCTTTTTCTGCATTCCAGTACAGTCTGATCGGCCGAGTTTCATTAAAGGCAACTCGGCCGACACACTAGGTGACAAAACCAACAGGGAATCTGTCGGCCGAGTTTCCAGGGGGAAACTCGACCGATCAGTCTTCCTTTGGTTTTGACTGACCAGTGGATCGGCCGAGTTTCCTGGCATTGAAACTCGGCCGACAGCCCAGAAAATTCCTCAATACATGGATCGGCCGAGTTTGTAATTCGGCCGACAAAATCCCTGTTAAGGGGTATTTTGGAATTTTCAAAAACTGTACAAATGATGCATTTTTGTGTCCCAATAATTTTTCTAAGCTTAATTACAAGTCATACAATCATTACAAGTGATTACAAAGCAATTCTAAGGTCATTTACATAGAGATCCCAAATTGCACACTTGTAGCTGTTTTGACTTGTCTTTTCTCCAACTTGATATGCGCAAGTTAGGGCATTTGGAGTGTGTCTAAACCTAATCTGAAATCACTCAATGTAGAAGCATTAGACACCAATATGTGGAATGGTTAGTCATCATCAAAACAAGGGTTTAGTCAAGTTAGACGTGAGTCAACATTGACCTAATTGACCTTGAGTCAACAAGTGTTAGCGATCTAACCATAACTATTGTTATAATAACTAAGTAATGTGTCTTAGATACCTTAGTCATCATCAAGTTAACTGAATATAGTCATTCTTTTATCTTTTAGGTTTACCATTCAACCTACTGTTATCACAATAAATTAACATTATCTGAAAAGAGAGGGAGGTGAAGACTAACTACGGATGGTCTATTGCCCATGATCCATGGGTTCAACTTAGTACTGATCTGTGAAAGTTTGGTGTTTGATCGAACTTCCTTTATCTTGGTTATGTGTTCCTCATAATAGACATGAAGCTCTTCCACAGGGCTGATCTCTGAGGGAGATGGATCCAACACATAGCTAATGTTCGAGAGCCATTGCGGAGGATGGCTTAGAGGTTGCAAAGTTGGAGGGGTTCATTTGCAGATCTTGTACAAACTTGTTGTGTAGGTTGTTTGTAGTTTGAAGTTACCAATTGAAGCATCTTCGTGGATGATGTTGGATTGATGGGCTCTAGAAGGGTGGGGGTTGAATAGAGATAAAACACTTAAACCAAATTCATTAGACCTTCAAATTATATCAAGAGATAAGGTTGCACATATGGAATTCAAATGCAACTAAACACACATATCAAGGATGAGAGAGATTGAATAAGAACAAGAACACAAGCTATGTATAGTGGTTCCAAACTCCAAACTAGGAGAGTGTACGTCTTATACCTAGATGGGGTCTATCCCTAGAATTTGCAACCATTTCACACTTCTTATATTCCATTATAAGGGATACAACATGACCTTCCTTTCTGAGGCAAGGATACCTAGTCGTCCTTTTAAGGATCAAAGGAGACAATAACATTAGAAGGACTTACCTATCGTAGAGAAAGAGTCTTCAACCTTCACAAGGGCTTACCCACTTTTGCAACGAGCTAGCCACCTTCACCAAGGAGATCTCCTCTTACAACAAGTCATCTGACTTGAATGAAGTACCCACTCTTCTCTTGGATCTTCAGCCTTCAACTTCACCTTCACCAAGGAGAATCTTTCACCATCATAGCTTGAGAGAGAGGGATTAGTAAAGGGAAGTTTGAGAGCTTCACAAGACAATGAAGTATCTCTCTCATAAGTAACCTATCTCACTCTAATTGATGTTGATCTTTAGTAAGCTAGAGAGAGAAAGTGTGACGCCCCATGCCACAAACCATGAGATAACTCAAAACTAACTGTGGAAACAAACTTAAAAGAAGATATTATCGGAATACACTAGAAATTAAAACCAATTTCATTAAAATCCAGAACAGCAAAAAATTTTACATATGAGTCCTTTCATGTCACAAGATACTTACCATGTATGCTATCAACTTGTTACAGAAGATCTGTGCCACACATATATATATACATATCCACTGTATCCATACATGAAAAGAACGCGCAAGCCAAAACATATTATGAAACACGCCTACAAAACACACCCAAAAAAACATCCCAAAGACCTGAGTGTACATGGACGACTCTAGGACTCTAACAACAAAAAGGGCTACCAGCAACACTTCCAACCTTGTCAGCTACTATCCTTCTTGTTGTTGTTCAACCTCTGTTGCACGATCTCTACCTCATCATGCACGTCCACCTAAAAGATGTGGGAAACCCATGGGGTGAGATTCCAAATCTCAGTGGGAGATATAACTCTCAACCAACACTATTATTAGCACAGGTAAAATGATTAAATAATAGCAGTAAAGATACAACCATGATAAGTAGGTAATCATTACTAACAAAATAAGAAATTGCCATTAGACTATGTAACATCTTATCATCATAAAAGGAATGTGAAGAACATGTACATTCTCTACTAGAAATATTGTATAAAGCAAGCAAGGCCTCATCCAATATTTTCATATTTGAACCTAAGAAATTATGCTACACGACTGATTACGTATTTTATTATGACCCGATAATGTGAGTCGTACCACCTAAATCCAACCTCAACTGGTAAGTCAAAATTGGTGCCATACAAGGTCTATGGAAGAGCCTAAATCCACAACCTCACCCCCTCAGTCAGTACGAGTAAACATGTAGTGACATCATCAGTCAAACTGCTACCAGTGACATATAGTTCAATTGTACAAATCTAGCCCACCTTGGTATAGGTCACAACGCTAGACAAATTGAGCTACGACCCGCAGACGCATTCCTACCGAAGTATGGCCCGTAGTCAATCCTGTATAACATATCACTGAGCTATGGTCCGAAGTCACACTCCTACTAGGGTATGGCCCGCAAACAATCATGTATCACATATCCTCGATGTAAGGGGATATTCGTCCTCACCCCCACATATTCAAAGATATGCGCTCTGAGTTAAACTCATTTCACCATTCAGTAAGTGTTGACACTGAATGGATCTATGGCACAGGGAAAAGCTACATGATTAGGTTCCACTTGATTAGTTAGGTCATTTAAGTGTCTTTCAACATCAATCAAGTTACATTGTATAAAATCATAACAAATTATACAAAGGTAAACACATAGAACTCTTCTAGCAGATGAAACATATAGGGTGTGGACTTGTCACACTATCATCACATGATGCCCATATTATTTCCATTCACAACATCATCAATAAATCCATGTGCCATGGGATATCAATCCCTCAACTCTATCAGTAGGAAACATCCTTTCATATCAGAACAATAACTAATGTTAGGTCATAAGGCCCAACCACCATATTCCTATATCACCTGTGTAATCAACATGCCTCACAAGAGCATATTCAATCATGTCTCACACCATAGCCATCATAGAACTCACTATCTATGATAATCAATTCCACAACACTTGCATGGTTAGGAGATAATAATCAATAGAGATAATCACATAACATTAGAACCATCCATGGTAAGGATAAAAGCAAGACTTTTTCACTTTTAGGATTTAGGGTTTCCACTTTTTACTGATTATGGTCCACAAGATTAGGGTCAGACGCCGCCCTAGAATTACCACCCTCCACCATCATGGAGTGTGTTAGGATTAAGAAACATAATTAGAGAAGATTGGAGATCATACAAAATAGCATGACACATGTGTATACATGATTAACATTAGATATTCATATATGTTTCAACCAACTGCCATCACCACATGTTAACCACTTAGGCACATAGGTCGTGGCCACCCTCCATAGTATGTCGTGACCGCAACATACACCATGGGTATCTCGACCTTCACTCCCTTACCATGTCACGACCACCTCCTACATGTCGTGCCCCCGACATTAGGATTAGGGTTTATCTTCACCCTTCAACCATGTGTCACGACCAAGCTCCTCAACCACCTCTATGTCGTGACTGCAATGCCTCAACACCACCATGTTGTGACCATGGTGTCCCCTAGTCGTGACCACCACTCCAAGGGCTTTCCCCACCAAGCTAAGGCAAGAATCTAAGGGTTTTAAGGTTGCTATGCTCCATAGATATCAACCCAATGTCACTAGGTCAAACATCACCATAAGAAGGGACATCTCAACAAAGCCAACTAGGTCACGGCCATCTCAATGGGCTATGTCATGACCACGATGCCCATACCCATGTCTCGCTCACCAAACCTCCTAGGTTGTGACCACACCATGGGTAAACACCTAGGTCACCAAAACAGGTCCAAAACTAAGCAAGAACCATGATCATCATGAAAGGAGACTCAAGCAAGCCGATCTTCACAAACCCTAAGGAAAAGGTCTAAGAAAAGCATGACAAAAGGAAGAGAAACCATGTCCAAGATGACCAAAATTGAAAATAACCTCTCACTTAGTTCTAGGTGTATAAACACCAATCATGGAGACTAGATCAAGGGTAAAACATGGGGAAGAAACTCACTATCATCATCTCTACCAAAAACTGATAGAAGAAGATTAGAGTTCTCCCAAACGAATTCTAGGGTTAAGCTTCATATGCTAGAATGATGTAGGAACATATTAAAGAGGGAAAACAGGAACACAACATAACAATAAGTGCAATAACAGAGAGGGTTTAGTGTTATATAACCTGCCTTAAGAAGATCGCCACTAAGGCTCCTACCTCCAAGATCAAGAGCTCTAAGCACACGATCTAAGGGTTGAAAAAGGTCCACCAAAAGCTCCACACTCAGCCACAAGAGCACCTCAAGAAGGGAGAAACACCAAGGTCAAAGGATAGCTCAAGAAGAGAGAGAAAAACCCCAAAATTGAACCAAAGAAAGAAGGGAGAAAAGATAGAAGAAACTCTCTCTCTCTATCACTCACTTGAGTGTCACCTTGTCAAAACATGACCTAAGGCCGAGAAGAAGGAAGAAGATAGGGTAGAAGATCGGAAGGGACATAAAAGAAAGAAGATAAAACACTCACCAGAGTTAGAGGTGGCCAAGGATCACCACAAGCACCACATGCAAGGGATGGACCACCTCCGAGGCACCAAGAGCACTCCTTCTTGCGCTACTAAGCTCCAAGGACGAGCACAAGAGAAAGGGAGGAAGAAGATGACCGAAAAGAACCACTTGCATGGAGAGAATAGGGTTCATATAGCAAAGGAGGAGGGAGGTAAGACAAAGGATGAGGTTTCAACAAGATAGAGCTCTAAAGAAACATTTGTCCACTAAAAGGACCAACATGCAACCACATAAGGTCCACATGTAAGATATGGTGATACTCCCTAGGTGGGATCTCGACCACCTAAGAAACCAACCTTGTGTCACGATCGCAACACACCTAGGGTTACAAGGTCGCAACACACCACAACATCACCACAAGGTTGCGACACCAAAACCACCCCATGAGGTCTAGGTCTGTAACATCCCACTCTTGCTATGCAATTTTCCAAATTATTTCATTCCTTGCATGCTCTTTTTCTAAATTAGATAATTGTTGAGGACTTAAATGCAATTTGTCTATGTTAATTTTACAAAATCATTTTATTATGTCCAATTGCTCTCTTATCCTTGTTTTATTTAAAGAAAATATTTTCATACATATATATGCCCTTTTGTTGAAGAAAATTTAGAATAAATGTTTTATGTCCAATTTTCTCTCTCATATGATTATTAGTGATTTACATGTTTAATTTCTTGATTAATGGCCTCCATATTTTTAGTTGAAAAGAAATTATGTTGAGTGCTCATTTTCATATTTTATAATTCTTATTTGAAGAATTAATTGCTTTATTTGCTTTTATCATGGTCAATTAAGTACACATAAGGGTTTTTGTTATTTTAGGCCTAAAACGAGTACAAGCATAAAATCCAATTGTATGAGAATATTGTAGACCCTCTAGTGTACCCTTGGTTCAAATTTGAACCCACTATGACCTTGTTTGACCCCCAATTAAATTGGAAAAGATTTGAATGTGTTTTATTTAATAAGGAGTGATGGTGGGTTAAAAGACAAAATTAACTGATTAATTATGTTTTAGTACACGTCATTAACCTATGGGTGAAATTTGAATGCATTTGACCCATGTTTGGACCCTCTAAGCAATTAAAGTAGGTTTTAATATGGTGTGACCTTTTATTTAAATGATAATGCATTTATATGGCCGATTTAAGCTATAGTCGCCTTTAAATGTAATGTCACGCGTTATTCTCCCTCGCACGTAGGCACAGGAACCGTTGGATCAAGATCCAACGGTGCGGCCATCTTCTTCTTCC
The DNA here is from genome assembly GCA_963693085.1 of Alisma plantago-aquatica. Lineage (NCBI taxonomy): Eukaryota > Viridiplantae > Streptophyta > Magnoliopsida > Alismatales > Alismataceae > Alisma > Alisma plantago-aquatica. Next base: position 1,416,690,348 of record OY856410.1, on the reverse strand, counting down.
TCCGTTTATTTTCGCGAGCAGCAGCCGTTACACACCGGCTCCAATACAAGACTTCAATCTCCTCCGTTTCACGACGGTTTCTCGTCGTTTCTTCGCCAACGACTCCGTATCGTCACCCCGATCCGAGCAAGCCATCACTCACCCTCTCTCTCTCTCTGTCGAGCAAATGCCCAATTTAGGGCTCGCACCCTCCGTTGCAAAGACAGCCCCCTAGCCTCCTTCGCCGCTACCTAAACATTCAGAGAGCACCTCCGGCCCCCAAGACTTCCTCCTCCACTAACAATTTGGCCCCGAAAGGCCCAACTCTCCCCCACCTACTCGAGTTGTCTTCTCCGGTGACCCAAGCTTTGCCCCGGCGCCCTGCGCTATCTCCAATCAATTGGACCTCCAGTAAGCATCTATCACCCTTTGCGGTTCTTCTCGCGTAATCCGTTTTCCTCGCGATCACCCCTGCTAGCGGGTCCTGTAGAGCCGCCAATGGTGCTCGCCGGCATCCAAGCTCCATGCCGCCCTAGTGGTCCTCCGACCACGGAAGTGTTAGCTGTGACTTCGCCTTCCCTCCGCGGACTTATTCCGGCCATCATCTCGCCGTTTCGTGCATGTGATCATCGGTTTTGACCTACGGGCCGCCGCCTCTGTTCTACTTCGTGATTCTCTGTTTTCCTGTCTCTCCGGTGAGGTGGTCTTGTTCCGACCCTTGGCTTGGGTCAACACCTTCATCACAAGTCCAGGAACCTATCACAGTTTCAGTTTTTCTTGTGATAGTCTTCTCCTTGAGCTTCTTGTATTGGGCGCGCCTCCAGGCAGTGTTCCGACATCCATGGCCATGACAGGTTTCCGAGCTCCTATGCTCTCCCAACCCTGAGCTTAGGCTCGATGCGTTTGCCTTCTCATCGTGAACTCAACCAAGGTGTCCTCTGCTCTCGGGTAGAAGCAAGCTAGGGTCCTTGCCCTTGGCTGAGAAGCTCGCCCATGGCGCTGGAGCCATGGCTCGCGCTGTGTGAGCAAGGAACAATTCGAGTTGGGTAATGACCAAGAGGGTCATTGGTTTCTTTTCGAGATTTTTCGCTTGTAGGGGTATTTTTGGGATTTCACTGATCCTCCCTTCTCTGATCGCGAGTCCTCAGAGGTGAGCATCGCAGCCTAGTTGGCCTAGCCCGATTGGGCCAAGTCAGATGCGGGCCCCTTTTTCCGGATTTAGATATATATATTTACATATGTGGTATTATCTCAATTTGCGATTGGCCAATTCTTTAGAAATTCGTAGTAAATCGCCTGATTATCAGAAAAATACGCAAAAATATGTTGTGGAAAGGATTTTTGATGAGGAATCCGATTTTCTAGTTTTTATCGACTGATTTTACTACATTTACATCTCAATAATTATATGACACAAATTAGGGTTTGATGATATATGATAAATGATAATTATGTTAATTTCAGGTGTTTAAGGGAATCCAATCAGTCAAACCAAGTTTGACTTAGGTGATTTAGTTCAAGGTAAGCGGGCCATGCCTTTGGCATAGTAAATTTGCATTATTGAATGATTATGATATATTATGCTTCTTTTATGTTGAAATCTTGAAAAGTACATGTTTTTCCTCAATATACATGATTATTGGATGTTGGTTGTTATAAGCTAAGTCTAAGAGTAGAAATCCCATTAGATTATGGTTTATGATTAAGATATAAGAAATTAAGATTAAGAGGGAATAAGTTTCCCAATCATGCTTAAGAGGGAGAAATCCCATTATGGTCATGGGGAGAAATCCCAACCATGTTCAAGAGGGAGAAATCCCAATTAAGATTAAGTTTAAGGTATTAAGAAGATAAGTGAAGTTTAAGAAAGATCATGAATAATAGAAATTTATTTAGATTTATATGCACCTTGTTATGGGCTTTCCGAGCAATTATGGGCTTTCCGAGCATTTATGGGCTCCTTATGGGGCATTAAGAGAGGAGCATATTTTTCTAGTAAATTTCTTTATGTAAAAGACAATAAGAAATGATTCATGATAAATGCATGTTCATGATTATGTTAAGTCACTTGTATATTTATTTTTGTGTCTTATAACATGCCAATGCCGCTTACTTACTGTGTTTGTTTTCCTTTGCATGGCTGGGGACGAGATGTCCGCAGGAGTTGGAGCCAAGGAGAAAGAAACATCTTGAGAGTACCAAGGACCCAGAGATCCAAAGAGTTGTTGCCTGGTGGGACGTCCATCTATGGAGATCCTATCATTATCTAGTTTATGTTTAGTATATCTTTGGAAAACTGATGTAGCTTTTATTCCAAGAACTTATGTATGAATCTACGTTTTCATAAAGCCAAGTGTTATTTGTTTCTTGTTATGAGATCATGTATGTAACATTTCCTCCCAAATATGCCAAGTACCCCACATTATGGATAATGTTGGGGATTAGGCTGTGCTTCCTCTGGTTACGTAAGAAACCCTAGGGAGGGGTGTTACATTAATGGTATCAGAGCAAGGAATAGATGGCCACTAAGGCAACAATAAAGATTCATGCAAGTCACCCTAGGATGAAGAAATAGAAGTAGAAAACATGATTATGTATCCTAGAATGTCTAGAGAACCCTAAAGATGACTAGAGCCCTCACCTCAGTAGAGAAGTACATGTTAGCATGCTTAGGTAGTTGAAACCAAACCCTAGATGATGACATGTTTTTCCTTGTCTCAATGGTAAGGGCCACCCAATTGAGATTTGATGAAAATGTCATTTAATGTGACTTTTTATGTGTCTTACCTTCTTAATTGCGTGTGTGGTATGGGACACATGTGCAAATAAGTTGGTGAGATGTAACATGAAAAGATCCAACATTTCTAAAATATGTGCTTGATCACCACATATAGAGAAATGAAGGATATATGACCTAAGGTTAGACAACTATAAAGAGGAAGTCATGGTAAGTGGAAGATAGATTCCCTAAGTATAATGAGTTAGGTGTAATGTTAAGGAGTAAGTATGAGACTTAGTAAGGGTAGTTGAGTAATTTATGTTTAATCATAATGCTTTGTTTATGTATTCTCCTTTTATGATAAAAATGGATAGATTTGTATGCTTATGTGAAACCCTTAAGGTGGGTAGAAACTCTAGGAAATTTCGAGGACGAAATTTATTTAAGGTGGGTAGTATTGTAACATCCCACTCTTGCTATGCAATTTTCCAAATTATTTCATTCCTTGCATGCTCTTTTTCTAAATTAGATAATTGTTGAGGACTTAAATGCAATTTGTCTATGTTAATTTTACAAAATCATTTTATTATGTCCAATTGCTCTCTTATCCTTGTTTTATTTAAAGAAAATATTTTCATACATATATATGCCCTTTTGTTGAAGAAAATTTAGAATAAATGTTTTATGTCCAATTTTCTCTCTCATATGATTATTAGTGATTTACATGTTTAATTTCTTGATTAATGGCCTCCATATTTTTAGTTGAAAAGAAATTATGTTGAGTGCTCATTTTCATATTTTATAATTCTTATTTGAAGAATTAATTGCTTTATTTGCTTTTATCATGGTCAATTAAGTACACATAAGGGTTTTTGTTATTTTAGGCCTAAAACGAGTACAAGCATAAAATCCAATTGTATGAGAATATTCTAGACCCTCTAGTGTACCCTTGGTTCAAATTTGAACCCACTATGACCTTGTTTGACCCCCAATTAAATTGGAAAAGATTTGAATGTGTTTTATTTAATAAGGAGTGATGGTGGGTTAAAAGACAAAATTAACTGATTAATTATGTTTTAGTACACATCATTAACCTATGGGTGAAATTTGAATGCATTTGACCCATGTTTGGACCCTCTAAGCAATTAAAGTAGGTTTTAATATGGTGTGACCTTTTATTTAAATGATAATGCATTTATATGGCCGATTTAAGCTATAGTCGCCTTTAAATGTAATGTCACGCGTTATTCTCCCTCGCACGTAGGCACAGGAACCGTTGGATCAAGATCCAACGGTGCGGCCATCTTCTTCTTCCTCCGTTTATTTTCGCGAGCAGCAGCCGTTACACACCGGCTCCAATACAAGACTTCAATCTCCTCCGTTTCACGACGGTTTCTCGTCGTTTCTTCGCCAACGACTCCGTATCGTCACCCCGATCCGAGCAAGCCATCACTCACCCTCTCTCTCTCTCTGTCGAGCAAATGCCCAATTTAGGGCTCGCACCCTCCGTTGCAAAGACAGCCCCCTAGCCTCCTTCGCCGCTACCTAAACATTCAGAGAGCACCTCCGGCCCCCAAGACTTCCTCCTCCACTAACAATTTGGCCCCGAAAGGCCCAACTCTCCCCCACCTACTCGAGTTGTCTTCTCCGGTGACCCAAGCTTTGCCCCGGCGCCCTGCGCTATCTCCAATCAATTGGACCTCCAGTAAGCATCTATCACCCTTTGCGGTTCTTCTCGCGTAATCCGTTTTCCTCGCGATCACCCCTGCTAGCGGGTCCTGTAGAGCCGCCAATGGTGCTCGCCGGCATCCAAGCTCCATGCCGCCCTAGTGGTCCTCCGACCACGGAAGTGTTAGCTGTGACTTCGCCTTCCCTCCGCGGACTTATTCCGGCCATCATCTCGCCGTTTCGTGCATGTGATCATCGGTTTTGACCTACGGGCCGCCGCCTCTGTTCTACTTCGTGATTCTCTGTTTTCCTGTCTCTCCGGTGAGGTGGTGTTGTTCCGACCCTTGGCTTGGGTCAACACCTTCATCACAAGTCCAGGAACCTATCACAGTTTCAGTTTTTCTTGTGATAGTCTTCTCCTTGAGCTTCTTGTATTGGGCGCGCCTCCAGGCAGTGTTCCGACATCCATGGCCATGACAGGTTTCCGAGCTCCTATGCTCTCCCAACCCTGAGCTTAGGCTCGATGCGTTTGCCTTCTCATCGTGAACTCAACCAAGGTGTCCTCTGCTCTCGGGTAGAAGCAAGCTAGGGTCCTTGCCCTTGGCTGAGAAGCTCGCCCATGGCGCTGGAGCCATGGCTCGCGCTGTGTGAGCAAGGAACAATTCGAGTTGGGTAATGACCAAGAGGGTCATTGGTTTCTTTTCGAGATTTTTCGCTTGTAGGGGTATTTTTGGGATTTCACTGATCCTCCCTTCTCTGATCGCGAGTCCTCAGAGGTGAGCATCGCAGCCTAGTTGGCCTAGCCCGATTGGGCCAAGTCAGATGCGGGCCCCTTTTTCCGGATTTAGATATATATATTTACATATGTGGTATTATCTCAATTTGCGATTGGCCAATTCTTTAGAAATTCGTAGTAAATCGCCTGATTATCAGAAAAATACGCAAAAATATGTTGTGGAAAGGATTTTTGATGAGGAATCCGATTTTCTAGTTTTTATCGACTGATTTTACTACATTTACATCTCAATAATTATATGACACAAATTAGGGTTTGATGATATATGATAAATGATAATTATGTTAATTTCAGGTGTTTAAGGGAATCCAATCAGTCAAACCAAGTTTGACTTAGGTGATTTAGTTCAAGGTAAGCGGGCCATGCCTTTGGCATAGTAAATTTGCATTATTGAATGATTATGATATATTATGCTTCTTTTATGTTGAAATCTTGAAAAGTACATGTTTTTCCTCAATATACATGATTATTGGATGTTGGTTGTTATAAGCTAAGTCTAAGAGTAGAAATCCCATTAGATTATGGTTTATGATTAAGATATAAGAAATTAAGATTAAGAGGGAATAAGTTTCCCAATCATGCTTAAGAGGGAGAAATCCCATTATGGTCATGGGGAGAAATCCCAACCATGTTCAAGAGGGAGAAATCCCAATTAAGATTAAGTTTAAGGTATTAAGAAGATAAGTGAAGTTTAAGAAAGATCATGAATAATAGAAATTTATTTAGATTTATATGCACCTTGTTATGGGCTTTCCGAGCAATTATGGGCTTTCCGAGCATTTATGGGCTCCTTATGGGGCATTAAGAGAGGAGCATATTTTTCTAGTAAATTTCTTTATGTAAAAGACAATAAGAAATGATTCATGATAAATGCATGTTCATGATTATGTTAAGTCACTTGTATATTTATTTTTGTGTCTTATAACATGCCAATGCCGCTTACTTACTGTGTTTGTTTTCCTTTGCATGGCTGGGGACGAGATGTCCGCAGGAGTTGGAGCCAAGGAGAAAGAAACATCTTGAGAGTACCAAGGACCCAGAGATCCAAAGAGTTGTTGCCTGGTGGGACGTCCATCTATGGAGATCCTATCATTATCTAGTTTATGTTTAGTATATCTTTGGAAAACTGATGTAGCTTTTATTCCAAGAACTTATGTATGAATCTACGTTTTCATAAAGCCAAGTGTTATTTGTTTCTTGTTATGAGATCATGTATGTAACATTTCCTCCCAAATATGCCAAGTACCCCACATTATGGATAATGTTGGGGATTAGGCTGTGCTTCCTCTGGTTACGTAAGAAACCCTAGGGAGGGGTGTTACAAGGTCGAAACACACCTCTCCAACCTCTAACTTTACCCAAGACAACCTTGGTCGCGACCACCACACAAAGGGGGAAGTGTTACGACTGCGACACCCCACAACAAGCCCTAGGTCACGACCTAGGTCAAGGCAAAACAACAAGGTCACAAGGTTAAGACATACAAACCCTAGGCAACCCTAATCTCCACTAAGGGTGATACTACTCAACTAAGAGCCAAACAAGGTGCCCCAAAGCACTACACTCTCCCTCATGAAGCCGAGAGAGAGAAGGAACATTGTAGAGGTGCAAATTGCACATCAACCCCCTATATTGGGTTAATTGCAATTTGCACCAAAACTAGCACAAAAAGCACAAACATCAACCAAACAAGATCAAACTGGAGACTTAACCTCTCTATAAGATATAATCACATCTCAAAGATTAGAGAAAGGTTCTAAGTACATGATTAAGCCAAAGAAAATAGGGTTACCCAAAAACTCAGGTCAGGGTCCTTACAAGCCATAAACCCTTAACAAGGATTTTGCTCCCAAAATCTTAAGAGAAAAAAGAGGGGTACCTCCTCTTCATCTCTTCCTTGAGATCCCATGTGGCTTCCTCAACACCACAGTGATGCCACAGAATCTTCATAAGAACTATGTCCTTCTTCTTGTTCAACTTCTTCACTCTTCTATCAAGGACCAACAATGGGCCTTCAACATAAGACATGTCCTCATCAAGCTCTACCTCTACTGGCTGCAACACTAACTCTATATCTGGATGGCACTTCCTCAACATATTCACATGAAAAATTGAATGCAACATGTGCAACTCAAGTGGCAACTCCAACATGTAGGCCACCTTCCCAACACGTGCCACCACTGCGATAAGGTCCCATAAACCTAGGAGCCAACTTACCCTTCTTCCCAAACCTCAGAACACCTTTCCAAGAAGAGAACTTGAGATACACTCTATCTTCCACTTGGAACTCCAAGGGTATACGACAGTTATCTGCATATGGCTTTTGTCTGTCATGTGCTACCTTCAACTGTTGTTGAATCACTTTGATCTTTTCTTTCGTTTGCTACACAAGCTAAAGACCAAGAAGTTGGTACTCTCCCATCTCACACCAATACAACAGAGACCTGCAACGTCTCTCATACAACGCCTCATATGGTGCCATGTCGATGCTACTCTGATAGATGTTGTTGTAGGCGAACTCTATCAAACTGAGATGTATGTTCCAACTGCCCAAGAACTAAAGAACACAAGATCTCAACAAATCCTCCATGGTCTAAATGGTCCTCTCAAACTGACCATTTGTTTGTGGGTGAAAGGCAGTGTTGAACCTCAACTGCGTACCCAAAGTTGTGTGCAATCACTCCCAAAAGTGACTTGTTATCCGAGGGCCTCTATCAGACACAATAGTTGCTAGAACACCATGCAAATGCACTATCTCATCAACATAGATCTGGGCAAGCTTCTCAGCGGTATATGTTGTCTTCATAGGAAGAAAAGCACTGTCTTGGTCAACTTGTCAACAATCACCCAGATGGAATCATGTTCTTTGTCTGTCCTAGGCCATCCAACCACAAAGTCTATGGTCACATGATCCCATTTCCACTGTGGTATAGGTAACGGTTGCAATGTCTCTGCATGCTTTTGATGCTTGGCTTTAACCTACTGATACATAGCGCATCTCGCAACGAACTCAACCACATCTCGTTTCAAGCCAGGCCACTAGTACATATCCTTCACGTTATGATACATCTTGGTGCTACCTGGGTGCATAGCATACATGGATGAGTGAGCCTATTCCAGTACCATCTTTCTTAGGTCATCAACATTAGGAACCACTACTCTGCCATGGTAACAAACTGTCCCATCATTGACTCATGGAAGCCATCACGCTTCTCGCTACCCAACTCTGATCTAATTTGTTGTATCACGGTATCAACCTATTGTGCCTCCATGTTCTGTTGTCTCAACGTGGGCTTCACATGTAACTATTCTAACAATCCTGTTAGCAAAGAAACTTCTAGCTTAACATTCATCTGACACAAGGAGATCAACATATATCACTTTTGGCACACCAAAGAACTTAATTGGGATCCACCCATAGGCGAAGATGAAGACTTCCTACTCAACACATCTGCCACAACATTCCCTTCCCTGGATGATAATAAATCATGCAGTATTAATCCTTGATGAACTCCATCCAACGTCATTGTCTCATGTTCAGGTGCTGTTGTGAAAAGATGTACTTCAGGTTCTTGTGGTCCGTGAAGATCTGACACTTCTCGACGTAAAGGTAGTGCCTCTAGATCTTCAAAGCATGGACTACAATAGCTAACTCCAGATCGTGGGTTGAGTAATTCTCCTTGTGTTTCTCAAGTTGTCGAGAAGCAAAAGAAACCACTTGCTTATCATGCATCAACCAAACCATTCCTGGATGCATCACAGAAGACTATGTATCCTTTTCCTTGCTCATGCAAGATCAAAACTGACACACTTGTCAACTTCTCCTTCAATGTCTAAAAATCACACTGGCATATATCATCCCAGATGAATGGCACGTCCTTCCTTGTCAACTTTGTTATGGGCAAAGCGATATCACTGAAGTCCTTAAGGAACATCATGTAATAGCCTGCCAAACCTAGAAAGCTGCACACTTCTATCAGCATCTTTGGCTGCTCTCACTTTTTCACTGACACAACCTTATTAGGATCCACATGAACTCCCTCGACAGATATAAAATGCCCCAAGAAAGATACTTTTTTTAACCAGAACTCACATTTGCAGAACTTGGCATAAAGTTTATGTTGTCTCAGCACGGTCAACGCCTGAAGAAGATGATGTTCGTCATGTTGATTGTCATGACTGTATATCAAGTTGTCATCTATGAAGACAACCACAAATTGGTCTAGAAACGGTCGAAATGCTCTGTTCATAAAGTCCATGAACACTGTTGGTGCATTGGCCATCCCGAACAACATAACCACGAACTCATAGTGACTATATCTCATCCTAAAAGTTGACTTAGGTATGTCATCCTCCTTGATCCTCAACTGGTGATATCCTGACCTTAGGTCTATCTTCGAAAACACTGTCATTCCACATAACTGATCAAATAAGTCATCTATCATTGGCAAGGGATACTTGTTCTTTATCGTCACTTGTTCAACTGTCTATAGTCTATGCACATCCTCATAGACATGTTCTTCTTCGCGAACAGCACTGGAGTACCCCACAGTGACATACTTGCCCTGATGAAACCTTTGTCAAGAAACTCTTGCAAGTGTCTCTTCAACTCTGCCATCTCTGTTGGAGCTATCATGTACGGTGTCTGAGCTATCAGTGGAATGCTAGGGACTATATTGATCTCAAAATCAATCTCTCAAGGTGGGGGAACACATGGAAACTCCTCAAGAAACATGTCCTCAAACTCTCTGACAACTGACACCTCCTAAATACTAGTACTCCTCACCTTAGTATCTTACACATGTGCCAAGAATGCCTCACAACCCTCTACCACCATCGTCGATACCAGACACATCAGAAGAATCTTCCTATCTCCTTGGAAGATCCACATCTTACCACCATCTACAAATGTCTCCTTCTTGGAGCTACAATCCAAGACCACTATACTTCTCTAAGGTGTCCATTCCAAGGATTACATTGAACCCATGCATGTCAAGTGGTATGAGATCCACTTAAATGTTGTGCCCTGAAAAGGAAAGGATACAGGAAGGCCACACCTCTTACAACACTGCAGAACCAACTAATGGGGTTTCTAACAACAAGCTATCCATCTTACGACTAACATGAAAAGGACAAATGTCAAGCACTTCGCGAGTGATAAAAGAGTGTGTTTCACTTGGGTCAACCAAAACAGATACAAAGCAAGAAGAAGAAAAATCAGAATGAAATAACTCCATCTGACCTGTCACTACTCACGGGTTGACTACTGCCTCTGGAAAACTCATAGCGTAGAATCTAGTTGTTGCCCGTTGTCTCCCCCGTCCTCTGCTTCCCTAAGCAAATGATCTGATCTGTGATGCTTAACAATGTTCTCATCCTCCTACACTAATGCACTATTATCTCTGAGAGCCCTACTGGTTCTACCCCAGTTGATGGGTCACTTCATCATCCCTTACTGGACACTCCCACTTCAGATGTCATGTCTGCCCACACTTGTAGCAAACTCAAGTCTCAAAATGCGGCCTAGATGCCCCATCACCGACACTAACGTAGTGTTGTGAGCTCTAGTAGGTGGAATACTACGACCTATGCCTCTACTAGGTGACCACTGCGTCGGAGTACTGAACCTTTGTGAAGCTGTCAGAGCAAAAAACCTCGACTTCTTAAAGCTTCCTGACGACTGCCCCAGGAACTGTGTAGGCCTCTTCCTAGCAATGGCCTCCCGCTTCTATATCATAGATCGTTCTATCCTCTGAATAGACTCCATAAACATGGAAAACCTTTCTTAGTTCTCAAAAGCAGTCGTCGGGGTAGACAACTCAGCATTCAACCCCTTCTCAAAACAACGAATCCACTCATCCTCCGTAGTAGCCATGTGAGGATAGAATCGAAGAAGCTCCATAAACTTAGCCTCGTACTCCTTGATCGTCATGGGTCCCTAGAAGATCTGCTCAAACTGACTGATATTCTCATCCAGATAGGTCTGTGGAAAGTACCAACTGACGAACTCTCATTGGAACTCCTCCCTACCTACATCCGCTCCAGGTCTCTTCTCCTCTTCTATGGCCCACCAATGGCCAACACTCCCCTTTGAAGGTACACTACATGCTTAACCTTGGCTGCCTCTGGGATGTTGAGGATCTTAAAGGCTTTTTCAAGCTCTGTAAGCCACATATCAACACCCATCAGATCAACTATACCAACATACTCCACCACCCCAACACAGTGAAGCCGCTCAAAGGTCTTCCCAGTTCCCGAAGATTCTGCATTGGGAACCAGTATCCTAGGTTGAGGTGTAGGTATCCTATCCACCATATGCGTCATTGTAGCCATAAAGTGCCCAAAAAGAGACTGAAAGGCAGGATTTTCAATCATGATTGGGTCAAACTGGGGACCCTCGGGCACCCGATCTTCTCATTCCTGGTTCCTTGCACCACCACCTAGTGCACCGACACTGCTCTTAGCAACGTGTTCTTCATGTTCTCTACACAACTTTTATGTTTTTCTACTTCTTCTGCATAAGTAGAAATCACTATAAGATAGACTAGAGGATACAAGAATAGACACAATCCCTAGTCCTAGGTCCCTATAGACTCAACAAACCTAAAGCTTTGATACCAACCTTTACTTGTGACGCCCCATGCCACAAAACATGAGAAAACTTGAAACTAACCGCGGAAACAAACTTAAACAAACAAATTATCAGAAAACACTAGAAATTAAAACCATTATCATTTAAATCCAGAACAGTAAAAACCTTTACATATGAGTCATTTCATGTCACAAGATACTTAACATGTATGCCATCATCTTGTTATAGAAGATCTGTCTCAAACATATATATACATATCCACTATATCCATACATGAAAAGAATGGACAAGACAAAACATATGTCAAAACACGCCTACAAAACACACCCAAAAAAAACACCCCAAAGACCTAAGTATACAGGGATGACTCTAGGACTCTAACAACAAAAAGGGCTACCAACAGCACTTCCAACCTTGTCAGCTACTATCCTTCTTGTTGCTGCTGAACCTCTACTGCACGATCTCTACCTCCTATGGCACGTCCACCTAAAAGATGTGGGAAACCCATAGGGTGAGATTCCAAATCTCAGCGGGAGATATAACTCTCCACCAACACTATTATTAACATAGGTAAGATTATTAAAGAACAACAGTAAAGCTACAACCATGATAAGCAGTTAATCATTACTAACTTAATAAGTAATTCCATTAGATTATGAAACATCTTATCATCATAAAAGGAATATGAAGAACATGTACATTCACTAATAGCAATAATGCACAAAGCAAGCAAGGCCTCATCCAATATTTTTGTATTTAGACCTAAGAAAGTATGCTACATGGCAGATTACGTATTTTATTATGCCTCAAGGATTTGAGTCGTACCACCCAAATCCAATCGACCACTTCTAAGTCAAAATCAGTGCCATACATGGTCCACGGAAGAGCCGGAATCCACGACCTCACCCCCTCGGTCAATATGAGTGAATATACAATGACATCACCAGTCAAACTGCTACCAACGATATATAGTCCAGCTATACAAATCTAGCCCGCCTTAGTACAGGTCATGGCACTAGAGAAACTGAGCTATGGCCCGCAACCAATCTTGTATAGCATATCACTGAGCTAGGCCCGAAGTTGCACTCCTGCTAGGGTATGGCCCGTAGCCAATATTATATCACATATCCTAGACATACAGGGATATTCGTCCTCACCCCTACATATTAAAAAATATGCGCTCTGAGTTAAACTCATTTCACCATTCAACAAGTGCTGACACTGAATGGATCTATGGCACAGGACAAAGCTACATGATTACGTTCCACTTGATTTGTTAGGTCATTTAAGTGTCTTTTAGCATCAATCAATTTACAATGTTTAAAATCATAACAAATTCTACAAAGGTAAAGGCATAGAAATCTTCCAGCAAATGAAACATATAGGGTGTGGACTTGTCACACTATCACCACATGATGCCCATATTATTTCCATTCACAACATCGTCAACAAAGACACATGCCATGGGATATCAATCCCTCAACTCTATCAGTAGGAACCATCCTTTCATATCAGAACAATAACCAACGTTAGGTCATAAGGCCCAACCACCATATTCCTGTATTACCTGTATAATCAGCATGCCTCACAAGGGCATATTCAATCATGTCTCACATCATAGCCATAATAGCACTCACTAGCTATGATAATCAATTCTACAACACCTACATGGTTAGAATATCATAATCAAGAGAGATAATCACATAACATCAGAACCATCCATGGTAAGGATAAAAGCAAGACTTGTTCACTTTAAGGATTTAGGGTTTCCACTTTTTGTCGATTAGGGTCCACAAGATTAGGGTCATCCACCACCTTATAACCACCACCCTCCACTATCATGGAGTGTATTAGGATTAAGCAACATCATTAGAGAAGATTGGAGATCATAAAAAATAGCATGACACATGTGTATACATGATTAACATTAGATATTCATATATGTTTCATAACCACCTACCATCACCACATGTTAATCACTTAGGCACATAGGTCACATCCACCCTCCATAGTATGTCCTGACCGCAACATACACCATGGGTATCTCGAACTTCACTCCCTCACCATGTCGTGACCACCCCCTACATGGCATGCCCATGGCATTAGGATTAGGGTTTCTCTTCACCCTTTAACCATGTGTCGTGACCAAGCTCCTCAACCACCTCTATGTCACAACTGCAATGTCTCAACACCACCATGTCATGACCACAGTGTCCCCTAGTTACGAACACCACTCCAAGGGTTGTCCCAACCAAGATAAAGCAAGAATCTAAGGGTTTCAAGGTTTCTATGCTCCATAGATCTCAACCAAACATTACTTAGGTCAAACATCACCACAAGAAGGGACATCTCACCCAAAGCCAACTAGGTCACGACCATCTCAATGGGCTATGTCGCGACCGCAACGCCCATACCCATGTATCAATCACCAAACCTCCTAGATCATGACCACGCCAAGGGTAAACACCTAGGTCCCTAAAATAGGTCCAAAACTAAGCAAGAATCATGATCATCATGAAAGTAGACTCAAGCAAGCCGATCTTCACAAACCCTAAGGCAAAGGTCTAAGAAAAGCATGAATAAAGGAAGAGAAACCATGTTTAAGATGACCAAAACCAAAACTAACCTCTCACTTAGTTCTAGGTGTACAAACACCAAGAACAGGGACCAGATCAAGGGTCAAACGTAGGGAAGAAACTCCCTATCACCATCTCTACTCAAAACTGATATAAGAAGATTAGAGTTTTGGGTTACTCCCAAACCAAGTAAGATAACTCTCCCAAACAAATTCTAGGGTTAAGCTTCATATGCTAGCATGATGTAGGAACATTTTAAAGAGTGAAAACAATAACACAACATAACAAGAAGTGCAATAATATAGAGGGTTTAGTGTTATATAACCCTCCTTAAGAAGATTTCCACTAAAGCTCCAAGCTCCAATATCAAGAGCTCCAAGCACACAATCCAAATCTTGAAGATGCTCCACTAAAAGATCCACACTCAGCCACAAGAGCACCTCAAGAAGGGAGAAGCACAAAGGTCAAAGGATAGCTCAAGAAGAGAGAGCAAAACCCCAAAACCGAACCAAAGAAAGAAGGGAGAAAAGAGAGATGAAACTCTCTCTCTCACTTACTTGAGCATCACCTTGTCAAAACATGGTCTAAGGCTGAGAAGAAGGAAGAAGATAGGGTAGAAGATCCGAAGGGACATCAAAGAAAGAAGATACAACCTTGAATATTCTTCTTCCAGGGTATGACCGCGGCCAATCCTGTGAAAATGCATATACTAAATAGTATATGATTCTGAGCTTCCATTGAGGGAGAACCCGTTTCACCATCCAACAAATACTGACGTTGAAGATGGATCTATGGCATTGGGGAACTACATGATTAGGGTTTCACTTGATTAGTTAAGACAATTGAGTATCTTTTAGCATCAATCAATTTACAACATATAAACCCTAAACAAATTCTACAAAACAAGGGTAAAGGTTCAATTCCAGAAGAAATAAAACATTTGAGGTATGAACTTGTCACACCATCTCTTGATATTACTGCCATACAAGGCCATCAACATTATCACATCACTAGTGGATAACAATCCCTCATCTCATCACTAGAGTATATCACCTCACATTAGGCATAAAGTCTCTTCCAGGTCATAAGACCCAATCACATTATTCCCATATGTCATCATTATCTCATCATGCCTCATAAAGGCTCATACTCATCACCATGTGACATATCAAACACACCATAACATTCACTAGCTATGGTATTCATTCTACCTGCAACGTTAGGGTTACATAAGTAGAAGAGACAAAACATCAAATCATGCTAAGCATTTAAGCAAGCTCAACAAGTACATCATAACACTTGAAAATTAGGGTTAGGGTTTCTCATTTAACCGACTAGGGTTTCCATAACATCATTCAATCATCACACCCTAAGTTCATTACTTCCTACATTCTTGGAGCATATTAGGGTTAGGTATTATAATCATGATCAATAAACCATTCAATCATCAACA
This sequence comes from Alisma plantago-aquatica, assembly GCA_963693085.1. Taxonomy (NCBI): domain Eukaryota; kingdom Viridiplantae; phylum Streptophyta; class Magnoliopsida; order Alismatales; family Alismataceae; genus Alisma; species Alisma plantago-aquatica. Next base: position 1,416,674,565 of record OY856410.1, on the reverse strand, counting down.
TGTAGTGGCTAACCTAAAGTGTAGCGACCAACACCATCACATATGTAGCAACCTCCATGTGTCAACATGTGTAGCGACCACATGAATCACATGTGTAGCGACCTCAACCCTAGGTTAGCACCTTGTTGCGCCCACAACACATCACCCTAGGTAGCGACCAAACTATGTAGCGACCCTGTATCCACAATTACTTGTAGTGACCTTCAAACTAGGGTTAGGGTTAGCACCGAACCATGTAGCAACCACTCACCTAGTCATGGGTAGCGACAATTACTACCTCTAGGTGTAGTGACCAAGAGAAACATCTTGAGGGTAGCAATCTCAAAACCACCATCTCAAATAGCACATAAACATCTCCAAAATAGAGTAACAACCATGGTCAATAAGATGATAACATCAAGGAAACTAAGAATCATCAAGGAGAAAAGCTCCATGCAAAGCTGGTCATCAAAACCCTAAGGCAATCATCACCAAAGAAAACATGAAAAAACCATGATGATAGAAGGAAAACCATGCGTAAAACTCTTGTAACCAAATATCATAACCTTCAACATCATATGATGATCAAAACATAACATGGTGATAAAAACAAGGATCAATATGCATGTAGAAACAACTCCTTCATCACTTAGAAATTGGGTGCATGAATTAGGGTCTAGAAGAAAGAGTAACCCTATGCAAGAATACTTCAATATCATAAACTCTAGATCATGATAACATCATCAATATCTTAGGATCACGTATTAGAGATAATATAGTAACATGCAAGAAAATTAGTGGTGTAATAATAGAAGAGGGAAAAGTTATATAACCCACCTTAAGATGAAGATCAAGCTCCAAAGCCACGAGCTCCAAGAGAGAAAAAGAAGCTCCAACTAGGATCAACTATACGACTACAAGGTCATCTCAAGAATAAGAAAACATACCAAGGTTAGAGGAAATCTCAAGATGAAGAAAGTTCAAACCCTAGGCCGAACAAGAGAGAAGAAGGAAGAAAGAAGAAGAAAGCTTCATCTCACTTAGGTACTACCATGGTCAAACCATGGTCTTGACCTCTATGGAGAGAAGATCTTCAAGATAGCCACAATGTTAGAACCATATTCTCATGGATAAGAGGGGAAAAGAAGAGGTAGGGTTCAAAGGAAAATGATATCAAAGGTATAGAACCACTTACCAAGAGGGAAGATCACCATGAATCAACACAAAGAAGATGATCAAGATCAAGATCACCACATGCAAGGGTGATTGACCACCAAAGCTCCAAGATCAACACCTTCTCTAGCTCCACTAAGATCAAGGTCGAACACAAGGGGGAAGAAAGTAAGAAGAGAGATAAAAGAGATGCTTGTATGTGAAATATAGGGCTTATATACTCAAGGGGTAGGAGAGAGGTGAATATCATGAGGTGTCAAGGTATTAGAGCACCAAAAGGACACTTGTCCCACAAAGGATCATCCATGCACGCAGTCTAGACATGAATTCAACAAAGGGTGATAAAAGCAAAGTAGTGTAATGACCACTTAGGTCCACTACACACTCTCTTTCTATCAAAACAAAACCATAGGTTATCACCACCATGTAGCGACCGCTACACTAGGTTACCCAACAAAACATGTCACAACACGCCACAAGAGCACAAACCCTAACGACCAAAACACATGCCCAAGGCACTAGGTCACAACAAACATCAACTAAGAGAGTGTTGCAGTCACAAAACCTCAAAAACCAACTCACAGGGTCGATGCATCCATCAAACTCAAGCATCTAAGCAAAGCCATGCAAACCCTAGTTTATCATTCATGATGCCACCTCATCAACCAAGGCTCAACTAGGTGCCCCTAGGCAACATTCTCTCTCTTATGATACCAAGGCACCAAAGGTACAACCTACATGTGACAAGTTGCAAGGTAGACCTCAACATGAGTAAATTGCAACTTGGTCCAAAACAAGCATAACTAGCTCAAACATCAACCAAACATGACCAAATAGAAAGCATAAATTTGTCACATGTTATTAGGGCATCTCAAGGGATTAAATTAAAGTTAAAGCATCTTTTTTTAAGCAAATCAAACACAATCAAGCACTAAGCCAGGTCAGGGGTCTTACAAAATAGGTGTAAAGGACATGTCAACTAATATTTAGTATTCCTCATTTCCTCTTAATCATCACCAAAATCTAGGTTTTAAATGACTCCCTTCTAGGTTTCTCCCATACCTCCTTGATTGTGACTTAGCTCAAGAAATCATCAATAAAATATCATAAAGTCACTTTCTTTGTATATATAATATTATAAAGAAAACAATTTTTGATGGCAAAATTTTTTGATGCAAAAATGAAAAATGGCCAAAACCAATGCGATACATAAATCACAATCACCTCACGTATACATAATAATTACTATTACAACATCATCCTACCTATTTGACACATTTTGGGAATTTAGATTTCCATGAAACTTAAAGAGTCACCTAAGCACTTAGTAATGCTTGGTCCATATAATTCCTCTACGGTCGTGCATTCAATTCTAGGATAAAGTATCTAAATTATGAATATTAAAATTTTGCATTAAACCACAAAATTATTATAAACTATATTCTCTTATCCAAACTTAAAACTTTAACAAATTTTACTTAATATTGTTTTTAATAACCTTTATGAGACGTTTCATTGGGTCAATTTTTTTACATACTTCATTTTATTTCTTCATTTTTAGGTGGGTAGGGTTTCACATCAATATATGATTAGTTCAACATAAATTATCCACAGTTTTATATATCTCTAAAAATTGGGAGTTTCAAAAATTTATAGGTCCTAATATTTATCACATTTTACCATTTAATTGTCTTTTTATGGATTGTAATGTAATTTAAAATCTAACTTTTTTATTTGCATCTATATAGATATAATGTTGGATTTACTCCAAGTGACACGATTCAGTAGTGACAAAGTTTCTCAAGAGTTGTAATTATACATATATAAGGGAAGATACTGATTCTCTCTTAAATTTCCACATTCCCAATTGATCATCATTGTGGGTTATCTAGGTTGAAATTATTGTAAGGGACACTACTCTTACTAGATATGTAGTCTATAAGTGGCATTACATTTTTTTTAAATTCATATAACATTTTTTTACATAATATAATTTTCCTCTGTATAAGTTAACATATAATTATTTTCTATATTAGTTATGATTCTATGCACCTCTTTTTTATTGAGTGAGTCACATATTTTATTCAAATGTTAGGTTTTTTTCCCAAGTAGTCAAAATTTCCTTGGCTAGGTCAGTATGTAAAGTGAGGATACCCCACCACCACTAAAGTGGATTGGGAGTAATTATTCCAGAATCTTCACTAAACATCCTTCCTTAGACACCTCAGTTCATTCCACTTACATGTTGTTGAATTATTCTCACTTAACCAATAAATTTGAAGTAAAATATTTATGTTACATCACACTCAAATTTCAAGATTCTAAATCAAAGTTATCAAATGTGCTTAACATACATAGAACTTACTATTTTGGGGTGTATGCTATGATATTTATTATTCTATACTTTTTTTTTGTAATTACTTGTGCATGTGCCAAACTACTAAGAAACTCTAGGGCACTCTAACCATTTATATGCCTATAGTGGTGATTTTAGTGTTCCAAGAGCCACATTTCAAATCTACATACATGTGTCTTATATATCTTCCACAATAATATTCCCATATAAATCTACACCTAGGGGATATTAGTAGATGAGCTAAGTATTAACTTTAACTTTCTATATTAAGGTACATACCTCACATCCTAGGTTCTTAGTGTTTCCTTTTTGTAGTCTAGGTATATCCTAATCATTGAGCCAATGATAATAGGGTTTATAGTAACAATTTGCCCATGTCTAGGTTTACTACTATTTAACCCAAAATTCCACGAGGCATGCATAAGTGTCAACTATTTATAAGCTCTGATACAATATTGTAAAGACTTTATCCTTATGATCAACTATTTACAAAATTGTATCAGATATAAACAAATCTTTTTACAATCATGCCTTACATCAGGGTCGTGGAAGCTTATACATAGGATTACAAAATTAAGAATAGGCGTTGATTCCTATCTACTCTTCAATAGAGGTCAACTCTTACACGTATCTTATAGGTCTTTATTTGGTCACCTATCTATGAATTCCTAGAGGGAATGAAACCACACATGAAGTCCAAGAAAATAAAACATAATTTAGTCAAATGAATGGCATAAAATTAATATTTGGGAAGTAAAAGTATGAATCTATCTACAAAGTATTTTCATGACAAAATTCAAGAGTTAATAATGTAGGAAAGCATCAAATGCTAACAATGGGTTTTCAAATTCTGTAAGAATCCATATCCAATTTTGAGACTAGTAGTTCAAATTTTCAAATAGATAACACATGTGAATGTCTATTTTGTTGGGGAAGCCATATGTTCTCTCTGTAGAAAATGACAACATACCAACTGCATTTCTCAACATATCGAGGGACATCATGCTCTTCTCTTTGCACAGAGTCGTGGAAGCATGATTCCACTTAAACTAATAGGAACCAACCTTCCCTTTTTGACATTTAAATAATGTGCTACTATCTTCCAAGAAAAAATGTTGGCGACCTTTCAAAGAGGAGGACTAAATTTCAAGTTTTTTTAGGCCAACCAACCTATCCAATCATGCGTGCAATCAATGAGATAAATAACTTTCTACATTGAATAGTAATTTTGTACCTTTGAATAAAAGTATCCAAATTGCAACAACTCCAAGTATTGTGTCATAGATCCATTTATTACCCTGAGTCCACACTCCTTGTGCTACACAGACAAAGGCAAGTAGACCAGAGCATCTGTTCCTAGAATGGATCTCATAACATATTTCACACAGGTAATATATATGTAAAAGCAGTATCAACAAGACAATAAGATACTAAACAGGGAGATAAGAGATATGTACCCATTTCTAGATTCATGCATACCCATTGGTGTTTCATTTGAGTCCAGAGTGCATCAGATCTTTGGCAACAACAAAATTGATCAACAAAACATATTAATGCTAAAGCAATAAGTACACTATAAAAAGGCAAGTAAACAGTTTAAGAATACTATAAAAGTTGCTTGGATAGAAACATCATATAAGCAAGATTTAGAAACAAGGCATGAAACACTTAATGACATTCTTTTATACAAAGTGTGTTTTAAGTGTATTTCCATTATAGTCAACAACATAATATGGCCATTGACTAGATTCTCATTGGAAGGATCCGTAAGGGTGCTCAAGATTTGCCAACCCTTTTATCGACATGGTCTACCTTATATGGTCATCTCCAGTAAGGTGCACAACCTAGTGCCCTTAGCTCGAGAATACAGGTAGGTACACGAGGTTTGTATAATGGACAAGTTCAATTATGTTCGAGGTTTGTTCAACATATCTCAAGAAAAATGAATGTACTAATCATAGAGAACAAGTAGCTAAAACAAGTAATTACCTAACCAAGCATTCATATGAGTATACATACAAACAAGCCAATAGAATAATAGGGTCAAGAGAGTAAGTGTACCTTATGAGGAGCACAAGATTAACAACTTGATTTAGAAAACCATATAGAGCAAGCTTGACTAGATCTTGGCAATAGAGTCATCATAGATATCTTGAAATTACAAGTGAGTATATTTGGATTAATATCAACAATATTAGGTGTCATTAATTATAATCGTGATGGCTGGATGTGTTCCCTAGATCTAGGTATCATATCATTCATCATTGATTTCAAGATCTCAAATTAGGCCATGCGTGTTCGTAACCAAGCTACATCGTGCAATATGAATTCATTTAGATATTAGGGTGACACATCATTACCAAGATTTTGGGTCATAAGATTAGGGTTGTATAATATTAAATAGAGCAATCATAGGATTCTAACAAGCTTAGTCAACAAAACCATCAACATTGGAATAATTAGTCATATTGAGTTACACTCATGCAAGATTGTCATCATTAGAGTATATATGGGGTCTACTTGAGTTAGGAGTCATTAACATCACTAACATATTGATTTGAGATCCTTATATAACATGGATGATCCTTCAAGAAAGGCTTGTACAATATTAGAGATATAGATATCAACATGCACAATAGATCACATATCAAGCCAATATTAGGGTATTTAGCCACATAAGTGCACAAGAAAGTTCCACAAGACATATAGGGATACAAGGCATTTAAGGTTATTGATTTAGGAGTTCACATGGTCATCTTAGACACCACATGTGAGCTAGGGTTTAGATTCAACATCAAAGCATCCATGTTAAGCATGTTTCTAGGTTCAAGGTACATCATCAAGTCAAATTAGGATGATATCATAAATAAGTTTGAATCTTAATGTTGGACTATTGTCGAGTTTATGTGTTGGCTGCTGTCTTTTTGGAGGTCTGAGGCTGGCATTTTTTCATGCTCTTCTCCTACTGACTGTCCAGGTGAGGGTTGAGTTCCCACCATTATGAGTGTTGGTCTGAAGGTGGCTGTTGCAGGGTATGTTGGCTGCTGGGGGAGGCTGTTATTAGTTTTTCTCCTTAGAGAAGGTGTGTTGCTACTTATGGGTTGGTTATGGTTGAGTATCCACTCTTTTGAGTGTGAGGCTCCCCTCTCCCGTGTGGTCTTTTTTGGTTTGGATGGTGGTGTTGACGTGTTTCTGATGTTGTTTTGTTCTCATGCTTTCTGAGTTTCTTGGGCTTCTGTTGATGGCTTATTTTGTTTTTTTTGTTGCTCTTGTTGGATCCTAGGTGGTAAGGATGTTCTTCGTCTGGCTTGGTAGGTGGTGGGTGGTTGGTTAGGCTTTCCTGGAGTTGTTCTGGTTTTGAAGGATGAAAGTTCTCTGGTTTTTCATTTTCTTTCATGCTACTGATAGTGGTATGTTTATGGGTCAGTTTCCATCCTTTTTTTCATTTTGTGCATGCTGTTGTTGATGGATCTGGTCTGAAAGGCTCTCTTTTCCTGCTTCTGCTAGTTGATTGTGGGGTTTGGTGAAAGTTGGTTCTTTGGAGGATCCGTTTCTTTGGAGGTAGTTGTGCCCTGGTGATTGATGGGTTGTGATAGGGTGATGATGGTGTTGTTTGGTTTTCTCTTTGGATGGGTGTGTATGATCTGGCTTTTGGCTTGGGTGTTTGCTCCCCTCTCATTGCTCAGTGATGGTTGAGTCTTGTTAGCTCAAGCTACTTATTTTTCTCCATCATATCTACTTGCTTCAGTTGGTTATGGATTATGTTTATGGCCTGATCCTTGGAAGGTTTTCTGCTCTCTCTCCTTTCAGTAATGGATGAGTCTTGTTCAGTTCTGTTTGCTTGGCTTTGCTCCTTTATCACTGCTGGTTCACTGGATATAGTTTTATGGCTGTTTTGCTCCCCTCTCACTGGGTAGTGATGGTAAAGTTTGATAGCTCCATCTGTTTGGTTTGTTTCATCATCTCTGCTTGTTTCAGCTGGTTATGGCTTTAGCTGTTGATCTTTTCCTTGGAAGGACTATGTTGAATCTCTGATTGGTTAAGCTCTCCATTTTGTATGGGTGTTGGTGCCTTCTTACCACAGTTGATGATGTTTAGCTCCCCTCTCACTTATGTGATGGTTGAGTTTTCTTCTGCTCGCTGGTGCATCTGATGTTATCACTGGCTATGGTTGGCGAGTGCTTTCTGAAGATTTTTATGGTCTTAAAGTGTTAAAGTTGTAGAAACTATGTCATTCTTTCTTTTGTGGCTACTCCCCTATTCTTTTGTCCTCATTCTTTTATATGTAGCCTATATAGTTCTTTTCTTTTTCTCACTATCTTCTTTGAAGGTAGGATACATTGTACAGACACTTTAGAAAAATACAAAAAAGCAACACGAGTTTTTACCGACCAAAAAAAAGTTTGAATCTTAGTTAAGTATGCATAAAAAACTACTGATTTGGATCTAACATAGGGATTTGGGGCACTTTCAAACAAGGCTAAGCATTCAAAAATTATATTTTAGCATTAAAGCCCATTTTAGGCCATTTAAGCAATTATAGATCACATTAGGGTTCACATGGTGAGAAAAGGTCGAATCTTATTAGACAAAGATGTTCAATACACTAATCTTAGTCCAAGTCAAGATTTTGAGACATGAAGGAGCAATCTTGTGCATAAAATAGAATTAATTACCTCAAAAAGACATGGAAAGCATGTATTTTTGGATATCAGGAGAAAAATAAGTAGGTTTAGGTTTTGAGACTATTTTTATTGCAAAGGTCTCATTTTTCTGATAAAAAATACATATAGGAAGTCCTATTTTGGAGCTAGCATCATGGAGTTAAGATTTTTCCAAGATATACCTTATTTTAGTAGATTTGGACCGTTGAAACTTGATCTGAAGGTGCAGGAGGGCACCTAGGGTGCAGCCACTCCACATGAGCCTGCCACAACTTCCTAATGCTACACAAAGCCCAAGGGCACTTGCCCACATCCCATATATGTTCTCCACTGGGACATTCCCTCGACACCACGTCGGAGGGTCTGAATCAGGCCACTAGTAGGGCCATTGGATGTTGGACCACCTTGGTCCTATCCATGCATAGTACGGTTACCATGCATCATCTTAAGTCCACTGTGCCTGCGTGAGAAGTTGAGCTTCAAAACCACAGCAACGCTGGCTCTCCAGAGGGGAGGAAGAAGGGTGCTTGTCCATGGAACTCAACAAAATCGGGGGCCGACTGAGGTCGCAGGCCCAAAGGCACACCCAAAATGGCCTGAGAAGGCCTAGAAAGCAAAGCTCCAAATAGGTCAGTGGTGGCAGCGCCACTGAGGTGAAGGATGAAGTGGTGAGGACAAGAGGTACTAGGGTTTACGAAGCACCAAGAAAGGAGTTCAAAATAATAGGGGATAAAGTTTTGTAGGGTATACGAGGGTTAGTCTGTGTCAAAGAGGTAGGAAAAGAAAGGTTGGTGGAGCTCAACACCATGACCATCGGACATGGTGTACAAAGGTCGAAGACAAAATAGTGGTTGTTGGATGGGGGCTAGATCTAAGGCTATTGGATCTAATGGTTGAGATCCCTCGCTAATCTATCTGAGCCTCATGATTTGTCTAGAAAAAGGGTTGTGGATTGGTGGATCTGAGGCAAAGAAAAGAGGGGCACGTCCCCTTAATTGAGCTACATGTCGACTGGGTTTAATTAGGGCCACAAAATAATAAAATCCAAATAAAACACATGTGACCAAACTTCAGAGGTCCATAACTTGGGATTTGGGTGTCCCATTAAGGTGATTTTTGAACTGTTGGATTCAAAATTGAATCCTCTACATCATGAAATATATATAACAGAAAGAAGAGTTCATTAGATAGGTTCAATTTTGGTTTTCAAGTGATGATACATAATAAGTGTGTCACCTAGTTCAAAACTCAAATTAAGGTCATATATGAGTGCAAAGTGACGTTTAATCAAAATAGATTCATCAATTGAGCATAATGTGACTTAAAGTCATCAAGATGATGGGGAGGGAGGTTGGTGAGTTTAAAGGAGTATCTAAGGAGTCAATATGTGCATGAATTGATTAAGAGACAAAATTTAGGTTATCACATCCTTCCCACCTTAGAGGATTTTTTCCTCCAAAATTAAACCAAGTCATAAATCGAGATTGAGTTTTCCTATTTGACATCAAGATCATTTTAGTATTCTAATAAGGTATCATAACCACTTACAATACCCATCTCATTCCTAAATCGAGTAATCGAGCATCATGGTCAGCATATAGTCAAATAGATCGTCAAATTGGGAGTACCATAACATGGGTCACAAATTCTAAAGAGATTATCCTATATATCACCAAATTTGGAGAGGTCACATTTTAAGGTCAAAGAAATAGAGCTCTTATATCAAGAGTACAACATGAATTTCAATCCCAACATCTAGGGTTCTAACTTCTACATTGGCCTAGGTGGGGTTGTACATCCATGATTGAGATTTCATATTTCAACTGTTTGAGGCAAACATCATATTTCAATCATCATGATTTCATGCTCAAAATTAATGGAAGGGCCCACCCTAGTCCACATGGAGCTTAAGCCTAAGACATAAATTGAGTGAATCATCATAATCATTATTTCAAAAATTTTGATATTTGGGAATATGAAAGTAATTAGTAATATATCAAGTGTGATCTCAAGATCCAAAATGGGTAATCATAGGAGTCAAGTCAATATCAATATCAATAATCACGAGTCAAGATTTCATTATTCAATAGCTAGAGTCAAAGTTTGGACATCAAAGTCATAGATCCAAACATTTGGAAGCTAGGGTTTAGGTTCCTACTTAGACCTTAGGGGTGATCATTCATCCATATACAACAATCGAGCAACAATCAAGCAACCTTTCGAGCATCATTCAACATTTTGTGGTATCAACATCATGTTCATTTTCATGGTATTCATGGTGGTGAATGATCTAGGCCTATGTCTCCCTAGAAACCTAGCCACTAACTATAGACAACATCATCATATCGTCAAATCAAGATTTAAGATCAAGTATCAACATCATCATATACTTATCCTATTAGGGACTTTAGGTCAAGAAATCAAAATCAGGTGGAAGGGGTTACCTTCATAAACTCTAAATAATCATGAAAGTGAAAATTTATAGGAAATCATAATAGAGATGCGACCTAGGTTAGGGGAGTCATAAGTCAACTACCACCCTAATCTAGCACATTAGTCCATATTAATCATGAGTCATGAAGCATATCTAAATAGGGTGAGTATCCATTATAAAAACGTACTTCACATGATCATGAGTCAAACATCAAGATCATTAATAGAGCACCCATATTTCAAAGATTTTGTAAGATCAAGGTCATAATAGCATTCCCTTCCTCTCATGATAAAGGTAAGGGTAGGTTTTGGAAATCAAGAAGTCATATTGAGAACTCGAGAGTTTGAGTATAATGGTATAAGATTGAGATATAGGTCCATCATATTATTTAAATTGAGCCTACAAATAGGAATAATATTCAATAGGGGATTTTCCTCTTACAACCAAACTTCAAATTGTTATCTATGGATCTAAGGGTATGGTCATAACATAGTATGAGGCATGATACATATCAATAGGGTGAGTTTTTCTTGGTTATGTTTGAGATTTGATCAGTAATACTGACAACACATGTATGATCAATAGGGACCTCACCAATCATGAGGTGTAAGACGAGAATTCCACCTTATTTCACCATATCTAGAATTTACCTCAAACATTAAAAGCACTTGTATTGATTTGAGTAAAATATGATCTTCGATTTTTCATATGAGTACATCATTCCCATGGATACTTTCATTCATCAAATAGGCTTTTCAATTTAAGATCAGATCATGGAATTATTGTGTTAATCAACTTTCATGATTACAAATAATTTTTACTTTTCCCCATGCGTAAGCTACCCATAAATCGAGGAATCATGAAATTAATAGTCAAGAAAGAAGAATCAAATGAGGAGATAAGAAGACTAACTAGTCATCATCTACTTGGGTGGCTTAGGTGGTCCTTAAAGAAGAGATGAGATGCTAGAAGACTCTCTAAACTTTGAGAAAATGATTTTAGTCTTTCCCTAGGTTCTTAAGATGTGTTATGCCTTAAACATATATAGAGGCCTATGTGTTTACCTCTAATACCATTTTTCACAGATCCGTTTATTACCCTAAGTCCACACTCCTTGTGGCTACACAACCAAAGCCGACTAGAGCATCTGTCCCTAGAATGGATCTCATAACATATTTCATAGAGGCAATATATATATATAAGTAGTAACAACAAGACAACAAGATACTAAACATGGATATAAGAGATGTGTACCCATTTCTAGATTCAAGCATACCCATTGGTGTTTCATTTAAATCCATAGTGCAGTGGATCTTTGGCAACTACAAAATTGATAAACAAAACATATTAATGCTAAACCATTAAGTACACTACGAAAATGCAAGTAAACAAATTAAGAATACTATAAAAGTTTCTTGGCTAGAAACATCATATAAGCAAGATTTAGAAACAAGGTGTGAAACACTTAACGACATTATTTTATACAAAGTGTGTTTTCAGTGTATTTCCGTTATACTCAACAACATATTACGGCCATTGACCAGCTTCCCATCGGAATGGTCCGTAAGGGTGCTAAAGATTAGCCAACCCTTTTATCGACATGGTCCACGTTATCTAGACATTTCCAGTAAGGCACCAACCTTGTGCCCTTACCCCAAGAATACAGGAAGCTACACGAGGTTTGTATAATGGACAAGTTTAATTATGTTTGATGTTTGCTCAACATATCTCAAGCAAAATGAATGTACTAATCATAGGGAACAAGTAGCTCAAACAAGTAATTACCTAGCCAAGCATTCATACAAGCATACATACAACCAAGCCAATGCCATAGTAGGGTCAAGAGAGTAAGCATACCTTACGAGGAGTACAAGATTAACAACTTGATCTAGAAAACCATATAGAGAAAGCTTGAGTAGATGGAATTTGTCCCTCCTATAGGAGTATGATATACTAACCACTTGATAAGAGAGACTGAGAAATGCATGGTCATGCTCATGTGAGTCAAAATGTGATATTGAAATTACATATATCTCAAACAGTCCACTCTAGTTCAGGGAACATGGATTGAACATTGAAGCGGATGACGAACCATGCCTTGAGTTCAATCTGGATATCAGTGACAAAGGAACTATACAAACACTATAACACCAATCACAGATTGTAGGTTGAAGTTGTTCTCTAGCTTTCTGAATTACTTGGGTGGCAATGATGTGTTGCTAGATACCACTCATTGCTTATGATATCATAAATTACTTATAGACATTCACTGCCAATGTAACTTGAAACCTATAGGGTCAACACATAGGATACACTTGGAATAGGAGTTTATTCATGAATGATGTTCAATTCGATTACTAAAGTATTTAGGTATTCAATTTATACTACAATTGGCTGACTGGACTCTGAACTGACCTGTTCAAGAGTTGAATTGATCGGTTGGAGTGTTAGGTTGATTGAAATTGCATTGTCTAAATATTGGTTGAACTATGGCATGAACCGACTAGTTCACTGAGTGAACCGATCAACTCAAGGTCCCAAACATCCGATTCATTGATCTATTTAATTGCATCAAGGATTAGTGATGACATCATGTTGTGCACTAATCATGTATTAATTGCTAATACAACTGCGGCTGGGAAATATGATGAAAGGACAGGTTCAAGGGTTGAACAAATCGGTTCACATGCCAACTGATCGGTTCACCAGTGATCCGATTGTTTTGCCGCTCACAGGATGCAAAAATTCATGAAATTCCAGCCCCTTCACTCATGTTCATATTGGGAATCCTGACCCTAACCCTCCTATAAAAAGAGGGGTATTGGGGGCTTCTCAGAGACATCAGTCAACTCTGACATTTGTTGCCTTCTATGATTGTGGTAACTAAGAGATTCTGAGCAAGCCCTAATCGATAAAGGGAGGTATAACAAGGGAGAAGAATTGTAAAAGACTAAGTCAGTTCTAGTACACCAACAAGAAGGGACAACTCCTTCTTGTATGTTCTCCTAGAATGATATGAGTTCTGGATGGTCATGGACTACTCTAGAGATGAGGATTTTTTCTCACTAGGAGGACGCCATCAACCTCCATTCATGGTGTTGCACCATGAGGATTTTGCTAATGACTGCTCGAGTGCTTCCTGAAGAAGAAGCACACTGTGACTTGAAGAAAGGCACACACTGTAGCAAGGGAATTGTTGCTGGACTTGCTCCAAGACCATGTATGATCTTGCAAACCATCCTTCTCATTACATAATTATTGATGCAATCTACTATGTAAAGGGAATATGGTAGTTAATTTTTTTTGTTTCTGTTGCCTATTCTGTAGCTATATTTCCATATAGTGGTATCAGAGCCACATCAATTTACTATGTTTTGGGATTAATCGATATGATCAGATTTTTTTTCATCATTTATTTATTGCATATGATGCAAATATATAAAATTATTAATGTGCAAATCTGATTAAATACCACATAAAATCCCAACAAATATATATCTATATATACGATATGATATATATGTAATTTACACGTGTCATCCTAACAATTGGTTTTGATGATGGATGTGAAGCATGATTATGGCCAATAACCCATATATCTATGTATGGTGGTTGTGTGGATGTTTATTCATGTTTACATTTTAGTTTGCATTTTGAGCCTAATATTCTTCTTCTAAATGAAAAAGTATTATTATATCCTTCATATGCTCCCCTCAAATGTAACTCAAGGTTTTCCCTATTACTTTGTAATATGTTAAATAGAATTAGGATAGTTTTAATTTCTTGTTATGACAAAGAAGATGCTCTGCACCAGACGAATCGATCAACTGGAGGTGACCGAGGAGAACTAGTGATAGGAGGAGCCAAAACGATTGACTGGTGGCCCAACCGATCAACAAGGATCTAGTAGATGGTGGACTGAAGACTAGAGGACCAGGGAGACGACAACCGACTGTCCAAGAGGTGATTTGATTGGTTCAATGGTTGAACCGATCAACTTAGACTGGTTCAATTACAAATCTTCATCAACAACAAGTTTCTACATGTGATGTAGACCCTAGGAGTTGGTAGTTCCTTGTGGCTCTAAGGAATTACAATATAATGGCCATAAGCATCGCTTCAGTTTTATTGCATGTTTAAGTTTGTGGGATATAGCATATATATGATACATACTATAGTATGTGGGGATTGGAAATATATACATATTAATAAATATAAATCCCTATTAAGCCTAAGATGCTTTCCATAAGAAACACACATGAAAAGCTTGATCAACCAGGCATAGGTTACATTAAAGCATGGTGCACCATGTATTTTGTGGAAGTGTGATGGTAGATTTGTTGATTAGCCAAAGCAGGGTACATGTTCTATCGTGTTGTTTTTGGATCAAGCTTAACTAGGTGATCTTAATGAGATTAAGTACTATAAGCATAGAGATGGATTGTGACAAAGAGTTGTGCACATCATCTATCCAAAAGTTGCATTTAGATGCAATTCGCAAAAGTTGCCTACCTAACTAGTCACGTTATGGGCAATCAAACAAAGCTAACTCATGATTTGATGAAATATGGATCTTGACTCACTAGGTGGTTGTATGTTGCAATCTTCCAAATTAATATGAGAGGGCTATCAATTTGTACAAAATAGTGGGAGAGATAATTAATTAAAGGCATAATTAAATATCATCAAATTATATTCAGATCAAATCTAATCAAATACAAAATATTTTGACAAATGAAAATTTTCTCTTGTAGAAACAAATGGCTTACAAATCATCATTGTGATTTTTCCTGAAGAAGGACAAATTTAACGAGACAAATTTTGATCTGAGAGTTATACATTGTCCATATTTTGATAATGACTTAACAATTCCATTCATATGTATCTACTATGTCTACTTGAGATTGAATTTAGGTATTAGGTACATGAAAAGGATCATTTCAATCAATCCCTAGATTGATCAAGTTCAAGTCAAAAGCAATACAAATGCACTTTTATGGAAAACAACCTAAAACCCTTAGGATGGTTTTTAGAACCATTTGTATTGATGCTATGGCTTGTAAGTAATATGAGAAAAACTTAAGAGCCCTTAATTCAAATGTTTAATCACTCTAATGAAACTTTCCAAAATACATCACAGAGTGTCTATTCAACCGAGTTTCTCCTATGACAAACTTGACCAACACCCTTGATGCATTTTAACAATGTCCAGGTTCACTCAAGTTTCCAATACACAGAACTCGATCGACACCCTGTACTGGAAAATTAGATTTAAGTAATTATCTGAGTTTCATCCAGGATAAATCGACCGATGCTTCAAATTTTCTTTTTCATAAAGTGCAATAGGTCGAGTTACCTTTATTGAAACTTGACTGAATGCACTGTACGAAATATGCAGAAAAAGTGATTCTAACCGTTGAAGTGTTTCAAACTGGATATTATATCTATTACAACACCCCAAATGGCTAGAAAACTTTCCTTAATGCTCCTAGCCTCTAGTGGACACACCAACTATAAATAGGACCTCTTGGAGTTCATTCCAAGGTTGCTCCTTCGTGCTATTCAAGCTCCTAGATATAGTTGAGTCCATCCAGTCCACTTGAGCCCCCTTTTCTCTCTTGTTTACAAATAAAAATGTCCATATGAGTGAGATAGAATATGTGTGAGAGAGCTACTCAATTGTAGACTTGTGAAGATCTCAAATCTTCCCTTTCCCCAACCCCTTTCTTCAACATCAAGTTGGTGAAAGCTTCTCCAAGTGAAGGAGAAGGTGCAAGGCTTCTCCAAGTGGAAGGAGAAGGTGCAAAAGATACTCCAATGTGAAGGCCAAGGTCAAGGCTGAATATTTGGGAGTAGAGTGGGTAAATCATTCAAGGCAAAAGACTCAGTGCAAGAAGGGGATCTCCTTGGCGAAGGTGTCCAGCTGCTTGTAAGAGTGGGTACAAGTCTAGATCAAAGGATAGATAAGTCATTGGTTGGTTTATTGGATCCTTTTGGTCCTTAAAAAGGAGGCTGGGTATCCTTCTCCTAGAAAAGGAAGGTCATATTGTATGTCTTATAATGGAATATAAGTATACATGGGTTGCAAATCTTAGAGCTTGACCTCTCTAGCTAGTACACTGACTTTCTCCTAGTTTTGAGAATGGAACCACTCTACATAGCTTGTTCTTGTACTTGTTCAATGTCTCTCATCCTTTCTATGTATTTTTAGATTGCAATTCAAATTCCCCATTTGCAATGGTGCTTCTTAAAGTAACTTGAAGGTCTAACAAGTCTCCTCTAAGTGTTTTTAGCTATATTCACCCCCTCTAGAGCCCTTTGACCCAACAAGTGGTATTAGAGCCACAGTCTTCTCCAACAAATCTCCCATGAGATGAGAAGATGGGAGACAACCTACTTGGGTCTCTCAACTTGGAAGGTGGTTTCTCCATGAGACCCCCAATCTTTGACGACACAAAATTTACTCTATTGGAAGAGACAAATGCAGCTCTACCTTCAAGGGATGTGCTACGACATGTGGAAAGTAGTCATCATTCAATAGAAAAAGTTGGTAGGAGATGTAACTATTTGGGATGAAGCGACACTCAAGATGGCACAACTGAATGCAAAGGCTATAAGCATCATCTATGCATCCCTCACTCCCTTCGAGTTCAATTGGATCTCCTCTTGGGATATAGCCCATGAGATATGGAACAAGTTGTGCATCACCTATGAAGGTACAAAGCAAGTAAAGGAGTCCAAGATCTACATGCTCAAGGGTCTCCTTGAAAACTTCAAGATGGGCAAGAAGGAGAAAGTGGCTGAGATGTACACAAGTCTCAACACCATCATCAATAGACTTGTTTCTTTGGGCAACACCATGGATAGGGACCATCAACTCAAGGATTCTAAGATCTCTCCCCAAGAGATGGGAATCCAAGGTGACTTGCATTTAAGAAGTTAGAAGCCTTGGTGACATAGCCACCGAAGAGCTCATTGACAACCTTCAAGCTCATAAGAAAAGACTTGACAAACAAGAGGAATATGAGAAGCAAGAGGAGAAGGAATCAAATAAGATCAAAGATGATGAATTCAAAGCTCAAGTGGAGGCAATGATTCTCCAACAACAACTTGCTTTCCAGTCCTCTCCTCCTTCCTCAAGTTAAGACGAAGTCCCTAGTGACCATGACACTAACTACTCCAAGGGGGAGCACTATAAAGGAAAGCCATCCTCCTCCTCAACTCCAAGGTTCTATGAATGTGGGAAAAAGGAACACTACAAGAATGAGTGCCCCAAGGCCAAGAAGTCTTACCACAAGAGAGGCTCCAAGAAAAGGGAGGACTACAAGAAGGATGGAAAGTACAAGAATAAGGATAAGAAGGAAAGAAGAAGCAAGGATGCAACCCATGCCGCATTAGAGGAGTCGTCTTCTAGTGATTCCAACTCCAATGAGGGAGAATGCCACCTTGCACTCATGACCTCTACTAGTGAATACATTGGTGAGGAAAGTGAGGTAAGCGAGGTAAACTTGCATGAGTTATCTAAAGAAACCCTCATTGATATGATTAATGCTTCCCGCTCTTCTTATTTTGATTGAAAATGTAAGAAGAAGAGATTAGGGAATATCATAGATGATTTGTATGATAATATTGAGTTTCATGAGGAAAATAAAAAAAGTTTATCTTCATAGCTTTGGTTCTTTGCAAGGCCAGTTTCTTGATCTTAAACTCCAATACAATGGAGTTTAAGTGGAGAATGGTGTCTATATTAAAAGCATAGAGAAACTCAAAGATGAAAACCCAAAATCTCCTAAATGTACTTGTCTTGATTAGAATCAGTAATGACAAGCTTGCTACTAAATGCAATGATCTTAGACATGCTTGTGATGCTACTAATGATTAAAATAAAATTTATCTTGATGAACTTATCATGCTTAGAACTGAAAATGCTAGATTGCTTGCTCAAATTAATGATCTTCTTCTAGACCTCTATTGCCCAATAATTAGGTAACTAGCATTACTCTTGAAAGACATTATTCTCATACTAAAGCCCTCTATTTGGAGGTTGACTTATTTCATGCACAAGATGATCTTGCTAGCTTATCTTCTAATGTCATTACTCTTAGTGATGATAATCACAAACTTAGAGCTTCCTTGCAGAAATTCCTTAAAGGGAAAAAGTCCCTCAATGAAGTTCTAGATCACTCTACCAAAAAACTTGGTCTAGTGGTTTGGGATATGTAGGGGGAGATCAAAAGAGCAAGAGCAAGGGAAAGGGTAAGAAAAGAGCAAGGAACCTCATATTTTCCATGGAGAGTCATCTGACTCTAAGAACCCTATGGTTTGTGTACATTGCAAGAGTGATGACCATTACTCTAGTCTATTGTCCTTATACAAATAAGGGGACCAACCCAAAGATGAAATGGGTCCACAAGATAACACTAGATCCCAATGTTTGAATTGGGCACCGACATATTCCTTTCTTATAGGTAAATAGAAAATGGATTGTTGATAGTGGTTGCTCAAAGCACATGGCATGTGATATCAACCACTTCAACCAATTCACAAAGAAGAAAGGAGGATCAGTGACATTTGGCGACAACAAAAAAGGTAAAGTGATAGGTGAGGGTGATTTAGGGGATTCACTATGCATCAATAATTTTCTTCTTGTGGATGGCCTGCATCACAATTTAATCAGTGTTAATCAATTATGTGATAATGGCTATCTTGTTCTTTTTACCTTGTTAGAATGCTTGCTTCTAGATTCCTTCTCCTACAATGTCATATATAAGGGAACTAGAAATGGTAATCTCTATGTTATTGTTCTTGACTCTATTCATCCTATTGTTGGTAGATATCTTGTTTTCAATTTTAATGATATATTTTTGTGGCACCATAGGCTTGGTCATGTAAATATGCACCAGTTAAAGAAGTTGAGAAAAAAAAATTTGGTCAAAGGAATTCCAAAATTGGATTTTGAGAAGGATGAGGAATGTCAACCTTGTACCCAAGGAAAGAAAAAAAAATCCTACTTTAAATCCAAAGGAGTCCTTAGTACCAAGAGAGCTCTAAAACTTCTTCACATTGATCTATTTGGACCAATGAGAACTCAATTGCTTCGTGGTAGCAAGTATTACTTTGTGATTATCAATGAATTTTCTCTCTTTACTTGGACCTTCTTTCTTGTTTCAAAAAGTGATACTCTCTATGTTTTCTTAACTTTTTGTAAATAAGTTGAAAACAATGCTTCATTCTGGATCGTCTCTATCCATAGTGACCATGGTGGAGAATTTGAAAATGACTTGTTTAAAACATTTTTGTGAGGAATCTGGGTATGCACAAAACGTTTCTTCACCTCAAACACCTCAATAGGATGGGGTGTAGAGGGAAAGAATAGGTCACTATAGGAAATGGCTAGGACCATGCTTCTAGAGTATGACACTCCAAAGAATTTTTGGACCAAAGCTGTGAGCACTTCATGTTTTGTGCAAAATTGGGTTTTCACTCATCCATCTTTAAAGAAAACCCCATATGAGTTATGGTTAAGATCATCGACACAAAGTGGGTCTACCACAAAAAGATAGATGAAAATGACAAAGTGGTAAGAAACAAAGCAAGGTTACTTGCTCAAGCCTACAATCAACAAGAAAGTATTGATTTTGATGAAACTTATTCTCTTATTGCTATACTTGAATCTATTAGAATGTTACTTGTCTTTTCTAGCTATAAAATTTCTTACTTTATCAAATGGATGTTAAAAGTGCGTTTTTGAATGGTATAATAGAAGAAGTCTTTGTGGCTCAACCTCATGACTTTGAACATGATAAATTTCCTAACCATGTTTATTTGTTGCAACAAGCTTTCCATAGACTCAAACAATCCCCTAGAGTTTGGTATGAAAAACTAAATATTTTTTTCTAGACAATGGCGACATCATGGGCAAAGTCGATTCTACTCTATTTATAAAACACACTTCTAACAACTTTTTGATCATTCAAATTTATGTTGATGATACTATATTTGGTCGAACTGATCTTGATCTTTGCAAGGAGTTTAGTTCTTTTATAGAGAGTGAGTTTGAGATGAGCATGATGGGGGAGCTTACTTTCTTCCTCAGCTTCTAAATCAAGCAAACCAAGGAAGGTGACTCCATAAACCAAGGCAAATACACAAGTGAAATTTTGAAGCACTTTGGGATGGAGAATACCAAGCTGATGGACACCCCCATGCCAAACACCGCCAAGCTTGACAAAGATGAAGAAGGTGATAAAGTGGATGGGAAGCTCTATAGATGTACGATTGGAAGTTTATTACATT
The DNA here is from genome assembly GCA_963693085.1 of Alisma plantago-aquatica. NCBI lineage: Eukaryota > Viridiplantae > Streptophyta > Magnoliopsida > Alismatales > Alismataceae > Alisma > Alisma plantago-aquatica. The sequence continues at coordinate 1,416,653,663 of OY856410.1, read as the reverse complement.
TAACTACCTATAGACTTGACATAATGTTTAGTGTTGGCTTGTATGCTCAATTTCTATCAAGTCATAGAAAATCACATCTCATAGAGGTAAAGGATTTTGAGGTATCTAACCAAAACTCAAAATTTTAGACTATGGTATCCCAAGTCAAGGGACTTTACTCTTACTGCCTATGGTGATGCTGATTATGTAGGGTGTTTGATTGATAGAAAGTGCACAAGTGGCACTAGCTTCTTCCAAGGACCATGCTTGATTTCTTGGTTCTCTAAGAAGCAAATCATAGTGGCTCTTTCAACTACCGAGGCTGAATTAACTACAACTAGAGTTGTTGTCCCCAAGTCCTATGGATGAAGCAAATGCTCCAAGACTTTAACATTCATTTTGATGATTCTCCTATCTATTATGACAATACTAGTGCAATTAATCTCTCTTATAATCCTAAATTTCATAGTAGAGATAAACATATAGAGTTATGTCATCACTTTCTTGGTGACCATATTTCCAAGAAGGATATCTATATCACACATGTGGACACAGAGAATTAACTTGCAGACATTGTTACAAAACCTCTAGCTAGAGAAATTTACATTTATTAGACTAAAACTGCTCATAATTTCTCTTGACAATATTGACATGCACTCTAGCTATATGTTATCATACCTATATGTTTCTTGCTTATAATTGGCCATGTTTTACTTGAAAGTGCTAAAATTTCCATGTTTTCATTTGTTTACAAATATATAGTGTCTTTCGGTAGATAGAATTTGAGACCGGTTGTATTTTTTATCGCAAAATAGTAGCCAATGATGAGTGAAATGTCCCTCAATATGTTTAAAATACATTATAGGCTAGAAAAAAAAATTATATAGCACTATATAGGCTTAGAATTAAATTTTCTATGTTTTGGTTAGATTGACCATTTGGTCGAGTTTAACCTAGTACAAACTCAACCGGGGTAAACTTGACCGATCCCTGGTTTAGGACCGAACTAAAATTCAGCATCATTCGAGTTTCCTAAACATAAAACTCGACTGACACCGCGATTGAACACAAATTAAAAAGGGGCATTGTCTGACTTTTCTCCCTCTCAACTAGAGAAACTAGATCGATAACCAACCTCCAATGTTCATCCTCCAACCCTAGGCAAACCCAACCTCTCCTACACCCTTCCTAGCCTCCGATCAACCCTCCTTGTTTCTCCTCGCCATGGTCATTACCTATCAATTTGAGCCAAATGGCCTCCAACCGTAGGATATAATACAGACCAGATGGATCTCCATCATCCTCCGCTGCTCCTCGCCATGTCTCATTTTATGGAACCTCTTTCATCTCAACTCAAGCCATGAATAGGTAGAAGGAAATCCTTCTTAGGACTCACTTTCCTTTCCGTGCTTTGTTTGAATCTCATTTTGCAATGAGTGAGGTGATTAAAGAGGTTGCTAAGGTATTAAAAGAACACCACTTTAGTGCTTTGTGTGTAGAGTGTATGTTCTTCAAAAATGTCATGTATAGCATGAAGGCCATCCATGAATTTTACGTCAATCTCACGTGGAACTACACTACCAACATGCCACGACCTAATACCCAGGTCATATTGACTTTGATGATAGCCTGTACCAAGATAACAATCTCTGAGTATTCATTGAATACCTATTTCTCTGGTACTGACTTTATTGCTTCTTGGTTGGCTTATTATCCTCAATATCAGGACATGCTGGACCCTGAAGTTTTCTATAAAAGTTTTGACCCCGTGATTACCATTCCTGATATACATAAGTTTTTGAAGAAGCATGATGTCCCATATCAGAATAAGTCCACCTTACCCTCCTCTTCCCTTGATATGAAGACACATCTAATCACTTTAGTTATCAGTTGCAATATCCATCCCAAGAAGAATCAAATGAAGATTGTAGAGAATACTATTGTGATCATGTATTGTCTGTTGAATGATATTAGAGTCAAGAGGGCTCGTTATATTCTTCATCATATGACCAGTTTCGACTTAGGGAAGAACACCACCGGTACCCATCTCCCTTATCCTAACCTGATATGTGGTGTGTTTGCTCACTATGCTAAAAAATATCTCTTCCATGACCTTGGCTACAAACCAAGTCAGAAAGAAGTTTGTATTAGTGAGACTACCATAAAGAAAACCTTTCTTCCTACCTCCTCCACCACACCAGGTGCCTCTACCTCCAACCAGGCCTCTCCTCCACCACTACCACCCCAACATGACCACACCTCATTTTCTGTATCAAATGTAGCCCTCATGGGATATATGATACATCAACAGGCGTACAACCTTCAAGTTCAAGACCACATCAACCAGGACCTCATTCAAATCATGTCACACATGAACTTGTCCTGTAGACAACCCTACCCACCCTACCAGGCTTACTCAGGTGCCAACTATTCTTTGTATGCATATAGTCAGTTCTACCCTGATCCACCACTTGCTGCTTCTAATGTACTCAATGCTACTTTTGATGGTGGACCTACCCCTGACCCGGTGCTCTTCCGCTTCTAGATCTTCCCATTGGCCCTGTCGCCACTCTACTTGCTAGATATAATGGAGTTGCTACTCCCAATTTTGAGCAAGAAAATGCATTACATGCATGTGGCATCTCTTAGGCTATGTAGAATGGCAAGTGGCCATGTACTCGTGCTTTTGGACCTCATACTGATGAGGAGATGCCTGGCCAGGATGTTGAGGAAGATGATGGATATGGTGAGGATGATGAGGATGCTGATGATGCTAGTGATGATGGCTCTTCTGATGGTGATGATGGTGAGCCTACTCCTGCTGCCATTGATGCACCATCTAATGGAGATGAGGATTACCAGCCCAAGGATGAGGATGATGATGTTGTTGATGTAGATAGCCTAGATATTTAGTTCTTTATTCTATTAGGGTGCTCATACATATCTCTTTTTGTTGATTATCATGTATAAAACATTTGGGCATTGTATCTGAGGCATACTATTTTCTTATATCATCATTTTTGCTGGCCTGTAGTTTTCATATTGAGAGGCATATCTAGTATTGCAATCTTAATCTTATGTACCTTAACTCTTTGTTTGGTCACATCTTACGAGTTGGTGGTATGCGCTCCCATATTTTGATTATGACTCTAGATTGCTTGTTTCTCTCTATTTTGTCTCTATTTGATGCTTGCTTTAGTGGTTGCTTGTGTAGTTTACAATTATGCCTATGGTGAAGACCTAAGTTTTATAGCTCTTCTACCCCATGCCTTTTTGATATGATAAAGGGGGAGAAATGAGATAATCGATTTTGAATTTTTTGCTTATGTGATCCTTTTCTAGTAAATTATTTGAAATATCATGTGACTTGCTAGAGGACCATGTAGTATATATATGTGATATGGTTATATGTGGAAAGATTAACCATGCAAGCATATGTAAGCATGAATTGCGAGGGATCAGATTAACATTGTTGATTCATGTATCCACTTGCAATTCACAAGGTAAAGGTTTAATGTTTATATCCTTTTTCAATATGTTGAGGAATGGTTTGTCATTGTCAAAAAGGGGGATAATGTTGACCAGAGAGTTATGCATTGTCCATATTTTGATAATGACTTAACCATTATATTCATATGTACCTAATATTTCTACTTGAGATTGATTTCAGTTATTAAGTACATGAAAAGGATCATTTCAATCAATCCCTAGTTCAAGTCAAAAGCAATGCAAATGCACTTTTGTGGAAAACATCCTAAAACCCTTAGGATGATTTTTGCAACCATTTGTATTGATGCTATCACTTGTTACTAAGATGAGAAAAAATAAGGAGACCTTAATTCAAATGTTTAATCACTCTAATGACATTTTCCAAAATACATCATAGAGTTCTCCTCCGAAAAACTTGACAGACACCCTTGACACATTTTGAGAATGTCCAGGTTCAGTCAAATTTTCGATACAAAGAACTCGACCAACACCCTAAATTGACAAATCAGATTAAAGTGATCATCCGAGTTTCATCCAGGATAAACTCGACCGGTGCTTCAAATTTTCTTTGTCATATAGTGCATTAGGTCGAGTTACCTTTATTGAAACTCGACCCAATGCACTATACGGTCTATGCAGAAAAAGTGATTCTAACAGTTGGAGTGTTGCAAAACTCAAAATTATATCCATTGCAACACCTCAAATGGCTAGAAAATGTTCCTTAGTGCTTCTAGTCTCTAGTGGACACCCCCAAATATAAATAGTGTTGGATCTAAGGTCTCTAGAGGGGGGTGAATAGAGCTACAAAATTTCTCAAAAAATAGATTAGACCTTCAAATTATATCAAGTTTACAGCAATAGATTAATTGCAATTGAAGTTCTATCTAACAAGCATAGAAAGGATGAGAGATATTGATAACAAGCACTTGACAAAGGGATGTAGTGTGGTTCCACACTTAAAACTAGAAGTGAGTCAATCCACTACTTAGACAGGTCAACCTCTAGGACTTTACAAGTGCTTTTCTCTATATTATCACCAATAAGAGTTACAAGACAAGACCACCAAAGGACTTACCCATCCAATCACAAGGAGATATCCACCTTACCAAAGGAGTTACCCACTTAGCTTGAGTATTCAGCCTTCACCAAGGTCTTACCCACTCAAGCTCAAGTCTTCCGCCTTGAAGGACTTTGCTTCTCCTCTTTAATCTTCAGCCTTTTCCTTCTCCTTCACCTGGAGAAGATCACCACCTCTTCATTAACCTTGAAGAGGATTGGCTATAGCTCCTTCTTCACTCGATGGAGCTTACTTCACCTTTTCTTCATATAGGAAGGGGATAGGGAAGTAAGAAAAGATGAGAACTTTACATGCACAAGGGTGGAGCTCTCTTACAATATGCCTAACTCACTCACAAATCACAAAATGAAGTGTAAACTAGAGAGAGAAAGGGTCTCAAGGAGTAGTAGCATACTCAACTATAATAAGGACCTTGAATATTTTGAATGAGCAAACATGGAATGAACTCCAAGGGGTCCTATTTATAGCTGGAGGTGCTCCCTTGAGTTGGGGAACACTTGGGGTCAAAATATAGCCATTTTTCACAAGGAAACATATCTATTTTCACCCAAACCAAGTCACCAATGGTTATAATCACTTTTTCTGTGTTTTCTGTACAGTACATTCGGTCGAGTTTCAATAAAGGTAACTCAAACAATCAACTAAAAGACAAAGCCAATTTTCAAATTACCAGTCGAGTTTGTTCTGGGGAACTCGACCGATGAGCTAAAATTGAGTTTGCTCAAAGAGTCAGTTGGCTGAGTTCTATGAATGTACAACTTGACCATTGGGTCATCTTCAAAAAAATTATCATAGGATCGATCGAGATTGTAACTTGACCGATGAACAATCTGTGATCAATTTTCTAAATTGACTTTTGGGTGATTAAACTTTGGTATAAAGTGTCCCACATATTTTTCTCATCTTAGTTACAAGTCATATCATCAATACAAGTGATTACAAAATTCTTCTAAGGTTGTTTGAAGTGATTTCCTATTAGCACACTTGCATTGCATTTGACTTGAACTTGGACAAGCTAGGGCTTGTGTAATTCGATCCTTTTCATGTACCTAAAGCCTGAAATCAATCTTGAACAAACATATTAGATACATATGAATGGAATGGTTGAGTCATTATCAAAATATGGACAATGTATAACCTTAAGGTCAACATTATCCCCCTTTTTGACAATGATAAACCATTCCCCAATCATATTGAAAAGGATATTGAAGTTATGCCTTTGCCTTGTGAATTGTAGGGGGTTTCAAGATTTGAACAATGTGAATTGCTCCCCCTCAATCTATGCTTACTTTAACCTGCATAGTTAGTCTATATACACAAATGAATATAACACATACATTCTATATGGTCCTTTAGCAAGTCACCTGATAAAACATATAATGAACAAGAAAAGTATCACATAGGCAACAACAAAAAAATGGTTAAGTTTCAAAACATTGAAATTCTGTAACATACTAAAATCTAAGGTCTTTCCTGCATATTACCTACTTTTGAGCTTTTCTTTTCCTTCTAGCCCATTTGGACCTTTTTCATAAATTTCCCATCCTTTTGAATCATTTTTGGACTCTGTGCAATTTGAACATTAATGATGGTGAAATTCCATTTTCCCCCATTTATGATAATGAAGAGGTGTTTGCACAATTACCAAAATTAATATGATTAGTAAGGGCAATGATGCTAATGTTCACCAAAAACGAAATAATAGTTGCACAAATAAGAATTGACCAATGGATAATGTTAAAGTACTAGTTTAATGATTAATGGATGAGAAATGAATAATTATGTAAGTGTTGAGTTAATATGGAGATTAATAACCCACCTCCCTTTCTCTCTCATCTATTGGGGTAATAATACTTGATAGGGTAATTACGCAAAACTCCACTAAACCACAAATTAGTTGACTAATGGATGGAGATCAAGAATAAATATTAATGGTTAAGAAGTGAATTAATTAGCAAGTATAAATTAAAATGGTGAATAATGACCCACCTTCATACCTCACTCTTAATATGGGATATTAAACTTGAAAATGCATGTAATAAGTGAGTGGAGGACTCTTGGACTCCATATCTCAGATTTGGGAACCAAGGGTTGCATATAAAAGCTATATATAATTATTTTCCCAAAAGTCATATTAATATATGCTTTAATAATAAACATAATTATTGAAGGCCAAAGATTGTGTGGAACGAAAATCTAATTATATATCATGAAACTAGACGGCATTAGTAACCTAGGGTTAAAATTTGAAGTCATTTGGAGTTTGTTTGACCTCCCAAATACATTAATCAAATTCCTAATAAAGTGTGACATTATATCATTGAGATATCAATGATGCATGCACATTTAAGCTATGGTTCAGCTTTAATCAGTGTCACGCGTGACACATCCACACGGGTCCATTGTGGGAACCGATCCAGCGGCTCACGTGAAGCTCGACCCACATCCAATGACCAGGAACTTGTCTTCAACCTCCGGCCATTACATGTACAGTAGACCTCGACTCCTCCGCTTCGTTCTCCCTGGTTACTTGATCGTTTAGTGCGATTTCTTCTCCATTCGGTTCGTATCCTTCCTCTGATTCATTTGAGCCATCCCTCGTACAGTGAGGTGCGGTGTAGTTGAAATGCCCAAAGGTGCCGGCCAAGGCTTCTCACCTCCACCACCGTCTCGCATCCACACCAAACCTCACCTATAAATAACTTGTCCTGCACTTCCTTCCGCCCTCACATGAATTTTTCTCAGTGCTAATTTATTTGAATCTCCCACGAATAACCCCCGATGCCTCCACTTTACTCCTTGCCTTGCGGCAGTCTTTGTCAGGTCTATAAGGCACAAGGAACGCAATAAAGCGGTCCGATGAGTTCGTATTCTTCTCTTCTTCATTTCGAGCCCCTGATATCGTGATTTAGTTCGGTATTGCGGAAATGCCCAATTGGGCAAGGAGCACCTCGCCGCCATGGCAGGGCGCGGGCTGGGGAAGAAGCCCAAAGGTTGAATGACCATATTGCCCCTACTCACCCTCCTTCCTTTATGTTCTCTCTGAGGTTATTTTGGTCTTTTCGCCGCTCTTATATTTGTTTCTCGTTTAACTAATGGTTACATTCGATTGACCCTTGTGTCCCCGCAAATTGAATGGATTTGATTTTATGACCATGGGCATTTCAATAACTCATCCCTCTGCTCTCTAGCTAACAAATATGCCTACGTGGCATTTTCTCATTTTCTGATTGGTTAATCATGTTTAATTCATAGGAAATCACCCGTTTATCATAAAAATGCAAATAAATACTCGTTGTAAAGATAATATTTATATATAATATGAATTTGTAGTTTTTGAGTCATGTTTTCCATCCAAAATCTGATAATTAATTCAAACCTCAATTTAAGGTATAAAATGTTATAAAATGATAATTAAAGTGTTTTAACTCTATTTTTGGTAAATAAATATGTTTTATCGATTAGAATAATATTAGGAATCACTTGGTCCTGTTTCCAAATGCTTTTTCGAAGTTTATCTTAACTATCATTTTAATCACCTTAAATGATCTAAAATGTGTAATTAATCTATTTTAACTCCAAATTGGGAAATAAAAGATGGTTTATTAATTAGGAGAATGCGATTAATCGATTGGACTAGGTTTTGATATTTAAATCGTGGTGTTGGAAATAAGTTCCAAAATTAGGGTTTTTCCTATGCTTTATGCCTTAATATATACTAATGCATGTGTAATGTTTATAACTAGGGAAAATGGAAGTGAAAACAATATGATTGGTGAAAGTAATGGTAATGAATCAAAATAAGGTATGTGATACTTATTTGTGTATGTGATTCCTATTATATGTGTGGAATGCATGAATGTGAAATCTATGTGCAAACAATCATAATCCTTCAGTTGGGTCTTATCCAACCCTACAAACATTTTATGCTAGCCTTGATATCCTGCCTTTATTTGGCTCTTTACTTATTTGATGCTTCTAATTCCATTGTGGCTCATTCATTTGAAACATGTAAATCTTGCTACCACTTATGTTGGCTCATTTACTTGGAAATAGTGTATATTGTTGTTGCTTATGTTGGCTCCTTTATTTCACGGGTTTTGTTCCCAAATTATATGATGCAAATGTTACTTTTATATTTTTCACTACTGCCAAGTGAACTATTAAGCATGATGTATTTTAGGCCAAATGACAATGTAGTGTACATGAGTACAAACCACCCATAGGGCACTGAGGTTTTAGTCCTCCTGTCGGGCACTGGGGTTTTAGTCCCCCTGCCATTTTATATTAGGCACTGGGGTTTTAGTCCCCCTGTCACTTTATATAGGCACTGGGGTTTTAGTCCCCCTGCCACTTGGTGAGGTCTGGTAGGTTCCTCACCCTACGTTGAGATGACTTTGTGTCTTAATATATTCATGCTAAGTGATTAATTTAGTTGATTGATTATGGCAGTCTTCTCTCTCTTATTCTTATACTTACCTCATTTCTTTTAAAATCTCTTAGTGTAGAGAATCTTTTATATTGCAATGCTTTAGATTATTTAATTGTCCTATTTCTCTTGAATAACACATACATTTTCATCTTTCTCTTGCTGGATGACCCCAACCATCCAGGCTAGGATCAGAGTGTGCATGGAAGCTTGGTGAACCTACCTAAGGCTAAGGAGATCTTGCACATCTAGATAGTTTGGACTAGTTGCATAAACTTGTGTTATGTTGTTTGTGGAGACAAGTTGTATTAGTTTAAGTCTTCCTCTACCTAGATCCTATGCTTGTATAAAGTTTTACTCCCATTTGGGAAATTTATATAATGTACTCTTTATACATTTTGAATAAAGTCAAGTTTTATTTCTTCCGCTGCCACACATTTATTGTATTTGTTTATCATGTTTAATAGTAGAGACTATGTCTTTACAGCATGGTATCATAGCATCAAGGTAGTCAGATTCTTGACTAATTCAAATTGTCTCCTAGATAGAACCTCTCTCCTCATATAGCTTCTTTAGAAGGTTTTCACCTCAGAGTTGACCAACATTGAATTAGAGTTATAATTTCATAATTAGAAATAAAATCTATCAACTTTGGGTGAATTGTCTATTGAGAAGCTACTAGAGCAATAAGTTGAAGTGATGGTGTCTAGAAAGGGTCAGAGCTTGGGGGCTGGAAAAATTTTCCTCCACGCCACTAGCTTGGTATACGGGGACTCCCATGCTCATATGATCTGGCCTAGCCTGATCTGATACAAACAGATCGAAATAGTCTATCTTTGGGCATGTTGCCTAATTGTTGAATACCTTAGGAAAACCATAAGTGATGATTTGATCTCTTACACAAAAATCATCCTTAAATACCTTATACTCCTATGTTTAGGGTTTAGTGTACCCTATGTTACACCTTGAAGCTTGGTTAGTAAATCCTTTTAGTGTTGAATCTTATGTACCCTTTTACCCTTAGCTTAGTTTGACTGAGTTGACCCTTTTAAGGGGTGGAGTGAGGGTAATGGTGTTAGTACCCTATTTGGTTTTGCAAATCTTATTTCGAGGACAAAATCCCTTTTTAGGGGGATGGAATCCTAATTAAAAGCAAAATCAAATACCTTTAGAGTTAGAACCCTATCTATGTGGACTTATGTACATAATAACTTATGTGAACAAGAATTTACCAAACACATTATACTTGTAATTCAACTTGTTTGTTTATACACATGTGAATATGTAGTAAGTTATATAGAGATAGTTCATATGCTTGAACCTTCACATATTATTGATGCACATAATAATGAGTTACTCATTACTAATTGTGAATATACATAACATTGACTATGCCGCCCTAATGGTAAAACGTGTATGGATAATGCACCCTAAGGATGCTTTAACATGTAATGATCATGCTGACCTAAACCATAATATGTAATCATATAGCTTTGACAACATATACATATATATATCCTTAATGCCTTTCATGATACATTAGTGACATTAGGTGTCATCATCACATAATATACCTTGATACATATAAATGGATTATAGTCACAAACTTATCAATATATGTAAGGTATATCACCTTGTTCTCTAATAAACACCTCATCATAACTTGATATACGAATTAATTCATTAATATTTAATGTGTTACATCCTATTCACTAAAATGCATATAATGACTCAAACATGATAATGAATAATTGGATTCACATAAATATTCATAAATGCCTAATGTGATGAAAAATATGTATAATTTATAATATGAAGTGTAATGGACGAAAATAATTAATGATGTCATTAATATGAGTATGAAAGATGATATGACAATGTGCAATATGGACATTATTTGGAATTATTACATGCTTAATAACTTGTTGAAAAATATTAACTTTTTCTACAAAATAATTTGTGATAATTCTACATGATAGTTTAAAGAGGATAATGGAAAATGAATTCATGTTATTAAGGTTTTTGACCTAATACATTAATTAATGTTGAAATGGCTTAGTAAACCCTAATTGTGCTTAAAACCCTTGATGAGGGAAATACACATGATATGATGTTGAGATGTAATTGTTTTGAATAAAATGTGGCACAAGTGATGGTATAATAAATATGACGCCTCTTCATGATGGAGATTATGCTAATAAGACAAAAATGTTGATTATGGCGTGTTGGATAAAAGTTTATAGGTTTTGTGGAAACCTTAGTAAGACTTGGCTTATGTGTAGAGCTTTTAATACCCACCTAGTTGTTTATGGTTGGGATGTTACTCACTCACCCTCTCTTCCCTCTTGTTATGATTTCGGAGATGAAATCCTCTTTAAGGGGTGGAGTGTTGTAACATACTAAAATCTAAGGTCTTTCTTGCAATTTACCCACTTTTGAGCTTTTCTTTGCCTTCTAGTCCATTTGGACCTTTTTATAAATTTCCCATCTTTTTGAATCATTTTTGGACTCTATGTGCAATTTGAGCATTAATGATGGTGAAATTCCATTTTCCCCATTTATGATAATGAAGGGGTGTTTACACAATTACCACAATTAATATGATTAGTAAGGGCAATGATGCTAATGTTCACCAAAAACGAAATAATAGTTGCACAAATAAGAATTGACCAATGGATAATGTTAAAGTACTAGTTTAATGATTAATGGATGAGAAATGAATAATTATGTAAGTGTTGAGTTAATATGGAGATTAATAACCCACCTCCCTTTCTCTCTCATCTTATGGGGTAATAATACTTGATAGGGTAATTATGCAAAACTCCACTAAACCACGAATTAGTTGACTACTGGATAATGTTGGAGATCAAGAATAAATATTAATGGCTAAGAAGTGAATTAATTAGCAAGTATAAATTAAAATGGTGAATAATGACCCACCTTCATACCTCACTCTTAATATGGGATATTAAACTTGAAAATACATGTAATAAGTGAGTGGAGGACTCTTGGACTCCATATCTCAGATTTGGGAACCAAGGGTTGCATATAAAAGCTAAATATAATTATTTGCCCAAAAGTCATATTAATATATGCTTTAATAATCAACATAATTATTGAAGGCCAAAGGTTGGGTGGAATTAAATATAATTATATATCATGAAACTAGATGTCATTAGCAACCTAGGGTTAAAATTTGAAGTCATTTGGAGTTCGTTTGACCTCCCAAATGCATTAATCAAATTCCTAATAAAGTGTGACATTATATCATTAAGATATCAATGATGCATGCACATTTAAGCTATGGTTCTACTTTAATTAGTGTCACGTGTGACACATCCATGCGGGTCCATTGTAGACACTGATCCAGCAGCTCGCGTGAAGCCCGACCCGCATCCAACGACCGGGAACTTGTCTTCAACCTCCGGCCGTTACATGTACACTAGACCTCGACTCCTCCGCTTCGTTCTCCTTGATTACTTGATCATTTTGTGTGATTTCTTCTCCATTCAGTTCGTATCCTTCCCCCGATTCATTTGAGCCATCCCTCGTGCAGTGAGTTGCGGTGTAGTCAAAATGCCCAAAGGCGCCGGCCAAGGCTTCTCACCTCCACCACCGTCTCACATCCACACCAAACCTCACCTATAAAAAACTTGTCCTGCACTTCCTTCGACCCTCACATGAGTTTTTCTCAGTGCTAATTTGTCCGAATCTCCCACGAACATCCCCCCTGACACCTCCACATTACTACTTGCCTTGCGGCGGTCTTTGTCGGGTCTATAAGGCACAAGGAACGCAATAAAGCGGTCTGGTGAGTTCGTATTTTTCTCTTCTTCGTTTCGAGCCCCTGATATCGTGATTTAGTTCGGTATTGCGGAAATGCCCAATTGGGCAAGGAGGACCTCGCCGCCATGGTAGGGCACAGGCTGGGGAAGAAGCCCGATGGTTGAATGACCATATTGCCCCTGCTCGCCCTCCTTCCTTTGTGTTCTCTCTGAGGTTATTCTGGTCTTTTCACCCCTCTTATATTTGTTTCTCATTTAACTAGTGGTTACATTCGATTGACCCTTGTTTCCCCATGAATTGAATGGATTTGATTTTACGACCATGGGCATTTCAGTAATTCATCCCTCTGCTCTCTGGCTAACGAATATGCCTACATGGCATTTTCTCATTTTCTGATTAGTTAATCTTGTTTAATTCATAGGAAATCACTCGTTTATCAGAAAAATGCAAATAAATACTCATTGGAAAGATAATATTATGTAGAATACGAATTTCTAGTTTTTGAGTCCTATTTTTCATCCAAAATCTGATAATTAATTCAAACCTTAATTTAAAGGTATAAAATGTTATAAAATAATAATTAAAGTGTTTTAACTCTGTTTTTGGTAAATAAATATGTTTTCTCGATTAGAATAATATTAGGAATCACTTGGTCCTGTTTCCAAATGCTTTTTCGAAGTTTATCTTAACTATCATTTTAATCACCTTAAATGATCTAAAATGTGTAATTAATCTATTTTAACTCCAAATTGGGAAATAAAAGATGTTTTCTTAAGCAGGAGAATGTGATTAATCGATTGGACTAGGTTTTGAGCTTTAAATCGAGATTTTGGAAATAAGTTCCAAAATTAAAGTTTTTCCTATGCTTTATGCCTTAATATATACTAATACATGTGTAATGTTTATAACTAGGGAAAATGGAAGTGAAAACAATATGATTGGTGAAAGTAATGGTAATTAATCAAAATAAGGTATGTGATACTTATTTGTGTATGTGACTCCTTATATGTGTGGAATGCATGAATGTGAAATCTATGTGCAAACAATCCTAATCCTTCAGTTGGGTCTTATCCAACCCTACAAACATTTTGTGCTAGCCTTGGTATCCTCCTAAATGTCTTTATTTGGCTCTTTACTTATTTGATGCTTATAATTCCATTGTGGTTCATTCATTTGAAACATGTGAATCTTGATACCACTTATGTTGGCTCATTTACTTGGAAATAGTGTATATTGTTGTTGCTTATGTTGGCTCTATTATATAATGGGTTTTATTCCCAGATGCTATGATGCAAATGTTACTTTTATAATTTTCACTACTGCCAAGTGAACTATTAAGCATGATGTATTTTAGGCCAAATGACAATGTAGTGTACATGAGTACAAACCACCCATAGGGCACTGAGGTTTTAGTCCTCCTGCCGGGCACTGGGGTTTTAGTCCCCCTGCCATTTTATATTAGGCACCGGGGTTTTAGTCCCCCCTATCACTTTATATAGGCACTGGGGTTTTAGTCCCCCTGCCACTTGGTGAGGTCCGGTAGGTGCCTCACCCTACATTGAGATGACTTTGTGTCTTAATATATTCATGCTAAGTGATTAATTTAGTTGATTGATTATGACAGTCTTCTCTCTCTTATTCTTATACTTGCCTCATTTCTTTTAAAATCTCTTAGTGTAGAGAATCTTTTATATTGCAATGCTTTAGATTATTTAATTGTCCTATTTCTCTTGAATAACACATACATTTTTATCTTTTTCTTGTTGGATGACCCCAACCATCCAGGCTAGGATCAGAGTGCGCATGGAAGCTTGGTGAACCTGCCTAAGGCTAAGGAGATCTTGCACATCTAGATAGTTTGGACTAGTTGCATAAACTTTTGTTATGTTGTTTGTGGATACAAGTTATATTAGTTTAAGTCTTCCTCTACCTAGATCCTATGCTTGTATAAAGTTGTACTCTCATTTGGGAAATTTTTATAATGTACTCTTTATACATTTTGAATAAATTCAAGTTTTATTTCTTCCGCTTCCACACATTTGATGTATTTGTTTATCATGTTTAATAGTAGAGACTATGTCTTTACAAATTCTCTCCCCCTTTTGACATTATCAAAAAGGAAGGGGGGTAGAAGAGCATAAAAGTAGGTCTTATCCAAGCACAAACAAGCATATATCCAAGCCATGCAATCTCAAAAACATATACCAAACAAAGATGAGAGAAGCAACCAAACTAATTCATAATCAAAATATGGCGAAACATGGCACATACTTATAAGATATAATAGATCAAAGAGTAAGAGTGCACAAAATATAGATTACAACCTAGAGTGCAAGTTCTCATAGAACAACTACAAGAGAAAATGATGAAAACTAAAATGATGAAATAGTACATTTCAGATCATGTGCCCAGATGTTTCTAATACAAAACAGTCTAGAAAGATAAATATGATCAACAAACTAGACTAAAAACTAAGAACATATATACATCTAGGTCATCTATATCAACATCATCTACAACATCATCAGTATTAGGCTTGTAGTTTTCATCTCCGTCTAAAGGTGCAACAACATCACCTTCATCACCGGAGTCACCAGTAGAGCCACCAGAGCCATCATCAATGTCAGATGCAACACCATCATCCTCACCATCACCAGCAGCCTCGTCAGCATCATCAGTCTCCTCATCAGCCTAGTCTGAGATCTCCTCATCAACAGAGGGACCGAAGTGATGACCGGGCCAACGAGCATTCTCCTCATCCCAAGTCATACCAAGAGCAGAGAGCTCATTGTCATGTGGGAAGGAAGGAGTAGAATCGCCAAGGTTGGCAAGCAGAGTGACCGAGGGGCCAGTAGGTAGAGGCAGGATAATGGGAGCAAGTCCACCAACATCAGAGGGTGTGGGAGCAGCAGAAGGTGCATGTGCAGGTGAGGGGCAAGGTAAAAGTGATTGTATGCATAGGAGGCACAATAAATTCCTAGGTAAGGCTGGTAGGCTGGGTAGGGATGTGCACAGGACATGTTCATGTTTGACATGATTGAACATAAATCCTGATGTAGGTGCTCCTGGGCTTGGAGGTTGTATCCCTATTGATGTATCATGTAACCCATGAGGGCTTCATTGGACACACAAAATGAGGCACATGTAGGTCGGGTAGGCTAAGGAGGTGGAGGTGCTCGGATAGAGGTCGAGGTAGGTGCAGAAGCAGCAGCAGAGGCAGAGGCAGAGGCAGAGGCACAGGGTGTGGTGGAGGAAAGGATAGACATAGACTTCTGAATGGTGGCCTCACTAATACATACTCCCTTCCAGACATGTCTGTAATGGAAATCATGGAAGAGAGATTTCTCAGTGGCAAACTGAAAAAGACCACATATCAGGTCAGGGTAGGGCGGGTGGGTGCCACAGATATTCTTGCCTGAGTCGAAGCAAGTAATATAGTGGAGGATGTATCTAGACCACTTGACTCTGACATTCTCTAAGAGGCAATACATGATTACCGTAGTGTTCTCTGCAATATACGTTTGATTTTTCTTCAGATGGATGTTGCAGTTGACCACTAGGGCAAGGATATGCCTCTTGAGATCTAAGGCAGAGGAGGTAAGGGTGCTCTTCTTCTTGTAGGGGAAGTGACGTTTCTTCAAGTAACGATGGATGTTAGGAAGAGTGAGATCGTATTGCTTGTAGAAAGCCTTAGGGTTAAGAAGGTCAAAATACTTGCCGTAATCCTTGCGCCGGGTGTCAGTATCATTGGTACTAGAGAAGAAGATGTTTAAAGTATCCTCCGAAACTTGGAATTTCTTCCCAACTATCATAAACATTAGGATCACTTGAGTATTAGGAGGGGGTACAAGGGTGTCGTAATTCCAATCCAAGTTCACGTAGAATTTGTGAACTGCTTTCGTGCTAGTCATGGAATTATGGAAGCACACGCATTCAACACCCATGGCTGAGAGATGGTGAATGTGTAACAACTTTGCCACTTGATCGATGACCTCTTGGCATCTAAGGCTAGGCTCAAAGAGGGTGTGAAAAGGGAAATGACTCTGTGGGAGAAGGTCCTTATACCTATTAACAACCTCAATTGAGACAGAGAATCTCATCAAAGGGGATCAAGTGGGAAGACGAACAAGAGTATGGTGCATTGCTAGGGGTGACTCTCTTCCTTCTATTTGAAGCCATGGAAATGAACTAGAGAGGAAAGAGGAAACAAAAGCACAAAACACACCACCAAAAATGTTTACACCCCTAGGTTTAGCAAGGGGGAAGGTCAAGGATGGTCTACTTAGGTTGGATTAATTAGGGCTAGGTTGAGGAAGGGGAGGTCAAGGGTGGAGAGCTTAGGGCTAAGGGAGGTGGAATCAGTCGACTTTTTTCTAGTTGAGAGGGAGAATAGTCGGCCAAACCCAGCTTAAGTGTGATCCAGCTCGACCATCAGTCGAGTTTTGTAAACTCAGAAACTCGTCTGATTGGATTTTTTTAAAAAAGCTCTTGGCTATCGATCGGTCGAGTTTACCCTGGGGTAACTCGACCGATGGTCAACCTGACCTAAAACCATAAAGCTTAATTTGTAGCCATTTGAGTGCTAATTAAATTTATTTTCAAGTCCATTATATTTATTGAACATACTTAGGCACATATCACTCATCACTGGGTACTATTTTGTGATAAAACATGCGTTTGTGAAAAATACCCCAAAAAAGAGAAAAATAAGGCAAAAATGAACATGAAAAACTGATTTTAAGCATATTAGCAAACAAAGATGATCCAAACAGAGACAAGACATATATGATAGATAAAAACTAGCTAGAAGGCATATCAAATTCAGTCAAAGTAGTTATAAGAAATTTTGAGCAATAAAATTAAATTTCTCTCTAGATAGAGGATTAGTGAAAATGTCCGCCAAATGATTTTTTGTGTCCACATGCTTGATATAGATATCCTTCTTGACAATGCAATCATAAAAAAAGTTATGGCGAACCTTTATATGTTTAGCTCTACTATGCAAGATAGGATTGTAAGACAAGTTAATTGTACTAGTATTATCACAATAGATAGGAGAAGCATCAAAATGAATGTTAAAGTCTTGGAGCATTTGCTCCATCCATAGGACCTGGGCACAAAAATCTCAACTGTAATGTATTCAGCCTCCGTGGTTGATAATGCCACTGTGCTCTATTTCTTGGAGAGCCAAGACACCAAGCATGGTCCTAGGAGGAAGCAAGTGCCACTTGTGCACTTTCTATCAATCAAGAAACCTGCATAATCGACATCACTATAAGAAGTAAGAGTAAAGTACCTTGACTTGGGATACCATAGTATAAAGTTTAGAGTTTTGGTTAAGTACCTTAGAATCCTCTTAACAGCTATAAGATGTGATTTCATAGGATTTGATTGAAAGAGAGCACACAAGCCAACACTAAACATTATATCAAGTATAGAGGCAGTTAAGTAAAGTAAACTTCCAATCATACCTCTATAGAGATTCTCATCTACCTTCTCACCTTCTTCATCTTTATTAAGTTTGGAAGTGTTTGACATGGGTGTGTCCACCGGCTTGATGTTCTCCATCCCAAAGTACTTAAGTAGTTCATTTGGGTACTTGCCTTGGTTGATGAAGTTCCCATCTTTTGTTTGCTTGATTTATAAGCCGAGGAAGAATGTGAGTTCACCCATCATACTCATCTCAAATTCACTATGCATGAGATCACTAAAGTCTTTACAAAGATCAAGGTTAGTTCCGCCAAAAATGATATCATCAACATAGATTTGAATGATAAGAAAATTGTTAGAAGTGTGTTTTAGAAACAAGGTAGAATCCACTTTGCCCATGATATAACCATGATGTAACATAAAGTTCTTTAATTTCTCATACCAAGCCCTTGGTGCTTATTTGAGTCCATAGAGAGCTTTTTGCAACAAATAAACATGGTTAGGTAAACTATCATGTTCAAAGCCTGGAGGTTGTGCAACATACACTTCCGCTTCAATTGTACCATTCAAAAATGCACTTTTAACATCCATTTGATACAAAAGAAAGTCTTTATAACTAGACAAGTCAAGCAACATACGAATTGACTCAAGTCTAGCTACAGGTGCATATGTCTCATGAAAGTCTATACCTTCTTGTTGATTGTAGCCTTGAGCCACTGACCTTCCTTTGTTTCTTACCACTTTGCTGCTTTCATCAAGCTTGTTGTGGTAGACCCATTTGGTGCCAATGATCTTTCTATCATTTGGTCTTGGCACAAGGGTCAAAACTTTGTTCTTCTCAAATTGTTCTAGCTCCTCTTGCATAGATAGATCCATTCTTCATCCCCAAGAGCTTCCTTAACATTCTTAGGATCGAGTTGTGAGATGAAAGCACTGTTGGCATGTTATTTGTTGATTGCAGCCTGCGTCTTCACTCTTTCAAATGCATCACCTAAAATCAGATCCTTTGGATGATTCTTTGCAAAATGGGGGGTTGGATCCTTATTTTCATCAACTTTGTCTTGTTCTTGAGTAGCCACCTCTTTTCCCTTTTGGGTGATGTTAAGCTCTTTAAGAATGGGAATTACTTCACTTGTAACATCATCATTTAGAACAATATCTTTGGGAATAGAGGGGTTAGTCTCAATAAACTTTACATTAATAGATTCTTCTACTTTATCACGATCAACATTAAAAACTCTGTAAGCCTTTCTAGTAGTGCTATAGCCCAGACAGAAAGCCTTATAAAATTTCAGATCAAACTTTTAGAGAGAATCTTTCATATTCAAAACAAAACAAGAACATTTGAAAATGTAAAAATACTCGATAGAAGGCTTCCTACCACACCATAGCTCATAGGGGATTTTCTTCATCGAAGGATGAGTAAAAACCCAATTTTGCACAAAACATGAGGTATTGATAGCTTTAGCCCAAAACTTCTTAGGGGTATCATATTCTAGAATCATGGTCCTAGACATCTCCTGTAAAGACATATTCTTCCTCTCTACAACCTCATTTTGTTGAGGTGTTTGAGGTGAAGAGAAATTATGTGAATAACCTGATTCATGACAAAAATGCTCAAAAAACTCATTTTCAAATTCTCCCCCATGGTCACTTCAGCTGGAAATAATGTGGAAAGAAGCTTCATTCTCAACTCATTTACAAAAGCTCGAGAAAACATCAAGTGTATCACTTTTGGAAATGAAAAAGAAGGTCCAAGTATATCTAGAGAAATAATCGACAATAACAAGGCAATACTTGGAACCACGAAGCGATTGAGTTGTCATTGGCCCAAATAGATCAATGTGAAGAAGCTCAAAAGCTCTCTTAGTACTAAGGACTCCTTTGGATTTGAAGGAGGACTTGGTTTGCTTTCATTGGGTACACGGTTGGCATTCCTCATCCTTTTCAAAATCCAATTTAGGAAGACCCTTGACCAAGTCCTTTTTGCTCAACTTCGTCAACTGATGCATATTTACATGACCAAACTGATAGTGCCAAAGAGAAATATCATTCGAGTTGACTACTAGGCATCTACCAACAACATGCTTAATAGAGTCAAGAACAATAACATAAATATTACCACTTTTAGTTCCCTTATATATAACTTGATAGGTGAGGGAATCTAGAATCAAGCATTCAAAGGAAGTAAATAGCACAAGGTAACCATTATCACAAAGTTGACTAACACTAATTAAATTGTGATGTAGGCCATCCACAAAAAGAACATTCTTGATACATACAGATTCACCTACATCACCCTCACCTTTGACTTTGCCTTTCTTGTTTTCCCCAAAGGTGACCGATCCTCCTTTCTTTTTGGTGAAATTGTTGAAATGTCTTATGTCACGGGTCATGTGCTTTGTGCAACCACTATCAACAATACATCTACCCTTTTCCTACAAGAAAGGAGAATGTCGGTTCCCAACTTAAACTTTGGGATCTAGAGTTAGCTTGGGGACCCATTTCATCTTTGGGTTGGTCGCCTTGGGCTTGTAAGGACAATAAGTAGAGTAATGATCATCACATTTGCAATAAGAATAAACCACATGATTCTTAGTGTTGGAAGACTCTCCTATAAAGAAAGAGGTCTCATTGATCTTTTTCTTACCTTTGTCTTTTCTCTTGCCCTTTGATGCTCCCCCTTCAAATTCCAAACCACTAGTACCACTTTGTTTGGTAGAATGGTCAATGATTTCATTTAGGGAGTTCTTCCCTTTGAGGAATTTCTATAGGGATGCTCTCAATCTATGGTTATCCTCATTTAAAGAAACAATGGTAGAATATAAACTAGATATGTCATCCCTAGCATGTACAAGATCAACCTCAAGACATAAAGGTTTAGTTAAATATGAGTCTTTTTGAAAAGAGATAGAAGCAACATTAACACTAGGCAATAAAGGTCTACAAGATAGATCATTTACTTGAGCAATAGATCATTTACTTGATAAAGCAACCTATCATTTTTAGATTTAAGCATTTGAATCTCTTTGAGATATACATCTCTCTCTTCTCTATGAGCATCAATAAGGAGCTTAAATTTAGCATTTTTATTTTTAAGCAATTCAAGATCTTTAAGGCAATTTTGGTTTTCTTCCTTAAGATTTTCATTGTTCTTAAGGTAGATACCATTGTCAACTTCAACCCCAATGTATTGGAGTTCAAGATCAAGGTATAGCCCTTGCAAATTATCAATACTCTCAAGGTTGGTTTTCTCATTCAATTTAAGAATTTCAAGCTTAGCATAAAGGTCATCAATATTTTTTCCTAGTCATTTTCTTTTAGATTTACATTTGGAAAAAGACGAATCAGTAGTGATAAACATGTCAATAATAGATTACTTTGCGTCACTTACATCACCAATATCTTCACTAGTGGAGGCCATGAGTGCAAGGTGGCACTCTCCATCTTCTTCCGAGCTTGAGCTGCTTGAAGATGAAGCTTCCCAAGCTGCATGAGTTGCATTCTTGTATCTCTTCTCCTTCTTGTCCTTCCTCTTGTATTTGCTTTCCTTCTTGTATTCCTCTTCCTTCTTTGATCTGTCCTTGTGGTGTGACTTTCTTGACTTGGGACATTCACTCTTGTAGTGCCCCTTTTGACCACACTTGTAGCACCTCTGAGTAGAAGGGGAGGAGGCTTGCTTTCCCTTGAAGTGTTTGACCTTGATGTAGTTGGCTTCATGCTCACTAGGGCCTTCATCATCACTAGAGGATGAGGGAGAAGTCTGGAAAAAAAGTTGTTGTTGAAGGATGACAACCTCCACTCATGCTTTGCAAGCACTATCTTTGATCTTCTTGGCTTCCTTCTCTTCTTGCTTTGCTTCTTCTTCTTGCTTGTCAAGTCTAGGCTCATGAGCTTGATGATTGCCAATGAGTTATTTAATTGGGATGTCATCAAGGCTCCTCACTTCTTCAATGGAGGTGACCTTTGACTCCCATCTCTTTGGTAGAGTCCTCAAGATCTTGGAGTTGATTACACCTCTATCCAAAGTGTTGCCCAATGCAGTCAGCCCATTGATGATGACATTGAGTCTTGAGTACATCTCTGCAATCCCTTCTTTCTTACCCATCTTGAAGTTCTATAGAAGGCTGTTCAACATGTAGATATTTGCCTCCTTGACTTGATTTGTGTTTTCATAGGTAATGCACAACTTGTCCCAAATCTCATAGGCGGTGTCCCAAGATGAGATCCAGTTGAACTCCATAGGGGTGAGGGCTGCGTAGAGGATGCTAATGGCTTTGGCATTGAGTTGAGCTTCTTTGAGTGCAACTTCACTCCATGTAGCTATAGCTCCAGTTGTCTCCTTGTAAGGTGTGACCATCACCTTCCACATGTCAAAGTTCATCCCTTGAATGTAAAACTGCATATGCCTCTTCCAATAGAGGAAGTTGGTGCCATCAAAGATCGGAGGACGCATGGAGAAGGCTCCCTCTAGGTTGAGAGAACCATGTAGGTTGTCACCCATCTTCTCATTTCGTGGGAGATTGTTGGAGAAGAACCTTAGATCTGATACCACTTGTTGGATCTAAGGGCTCTAGAGGGGGGTGAATAGAGCTACAAATTTCTTACAAAACATATTAGACCCTCAAATTATATCAAGTTTACAACAATGGCTTAATTGCAATTGAAGTTCTATCTAACAAGCATAGCAAGGATGAGAGAGATTGATAGAAAGCACTTGACAAAAGGATGTAGAGTGGTTCCACACTTCAAACTAGAAGTGATTCAGTCCACTACTTAGAGAGGTCAACCTCTAGGACTTTGCAAGTGCTTTTCTCTATATTATCACCAATAAGAGTTACAACAGAAGACCACCAAAGGACTTACCCATCCAATCACAAGGAGATATCCACCTTACCAAAGGAATTACCCACTTACCTTGAGTCTTCAGTCTTCACCAAGGTCTTACCCACTCAAGCTCAAGTCTTCCGCCTTGAAGGACTTTGCTTCTCCTCTTTGATCTTCAGCCTTTGCCTTCTCCTTCATCTGGAGAAGATCACCACCTCTTCATTAACCTTGAAGAGGACTGGCTATAGCTCCTTCTTCACTCGATGGAGCTTACTTCACCTTTTCTTCATGTAGGAAGGGGATAGGGAAGTAAGAAAAGATGAGAACTTTACATGCACAAGGGTGGATCTCTCTTACAATATGCCTAACTCACTCACAAATCACAAAATGAAGTGTAAACTAGAGAGAGAAAGGGTCTCAAGGAGTAGTAGCATACTCAACTATAACAAGGACCTTGAATATTTTGAATGAGCAAACTTGGAATGAACTCCAAGGGGTCCTATTTATAGCTGGAGGTGCTCCTTTGAGTTGGGGAACACTTGGGGTCAAAATATAGCCGTTTTGCACAAGGCAACATATCTATTTTCACCCAAACCAAGTCACCAATGGTTATAATCACTTTTTCTGCATTTTCTGTATAGTACATTCGGTCGAGTTTCAATAAAGGTAACTCGACGAATCAACTAAAAGACAAAGCCAATTTTCAAACTACCGGTCGAGTTTGTTCTGGGGAACTCGACTGGTGAGATAAAATTGAGTTTTCTCAAAGAGTCAGTTGGCTGAGTTCTATGAATGTACAACTCGACCAATTGGTCATCTTCAAAAAAATTATCATAGGATCGGTCGAGATTGTAACTTGACCGATGAACAACCTGTGATCAATTTTCTAAATTGAATTTTGGGTGATTAAACCTTGGTATAAAGCATCCCACATATTTTTCTCATCTTAGTTACAAGTCATATCATCAATACAAGTGATTACAAAATTCTTCTATGGTCATTTGAAGTGATTTCCTTATTAGCACACTTGTATTGCATTTGACTTGAACTTGGACAAGCTAGGGCTTGTGTAATTTGATCCTTTTCATGTACCTAAAGTCTGAAATCAATCTTGAACAAACATATTAGATATATATGAATGGAATGGTTGAGTCATTATCAAAATATGGATGATGTATAACTTTTAGGTCAACAAATAGGACCTCTGAGAGTTCTTTCTACGGTTGCTCCTTCATGCTATTAAAGCTCCTAGATATAGTTGAGTGCATCCAGAACAATTGAGCCCCTTTCTCTCTCTGGTTTGCAAATCAAAACGTCCATATGAGTGAGATAAGATATGTGGTGAGAGAGCTACTCCATTGTAGACTTGTAAAGCTCTCAAAGCTTCCCTTTCCCCAACCCCTTTCTTCAAGATAAAGTTGGTGAAAGCTTCTCCATGTGAAGGAGAAGGTGCTAGACTTCTCCAAGTGAAAGGAGAAGGTGTAAAAGCTTCTCCAAGGTGAAGGATAAGGTCAAGGATGAAGATCCTAGAGTGGGTAAATCCTTCATGGAAAAAGACTTGGTGCAAGAAGGTGATCTCCTTGGCGAAGGTGTCCAGCTGCTTGCATGAGTGGACAAGACCTTGTAAAGGTAGAAGACTCTAGCTCAAATGATGTGGTAAGTCCTTGGTTGGCTTATTGGTTCCTTTTGGTCCTTAAAAATGAGGCTGGGTATCCTTGGCCCAGAGAAGGAAGGTCATCTAGTATGTCTTATAATGGAATATAAGTATACATGGTTTGCAAAATCCTATAGATTGACCTCTCTATGTAGTGGACTAACTTTGTCCTTGTTTAGAGATTGGAACCACTTTACATAACTTGTTCTTGTGTTTGTTCAATCTCTCTCATCCTTTCTTTGTATGTTTAGATTGCAATTCAAATTACCCATTTGCAATAGTGCTTTTTGAAGTAACTCGAAGGTCTAACAAGTTTTGTGTGACTGTTTTTAGCTCTATTCACCCCCACTAGAGCCCTTTGATTCAATAAAAAATTTCCATGACTGGTTTTAGACTTTGAGAAGGGTTCTCAATGATGATCATAATCTCTATGTCCTAGATACACTAGCCCTAGGATTTTCTCCTGATGCGCCTAGGGCTAAAGTGGATGCTTACTAGAAGCATGCCAACAATGCCTTAGACATAAAGTACCTTATGCTTAGCTGCATGAACTACTAATTGCATGAGTAGTGTGAAGACATGGGAATCCATGAGATGGTAACACATCTTAAGAATGTGAACTATAATCACACAAAGCAAGAAAGGTACAATGTCTTAAAAGAGATCTTTGAGTGTAAGACGACAGAGGGAGATATAATAGAGACCCATGTGCTCAATATGATTGGACATGTGGAACATTTAGAAGAATTAGGGTTCTCTTTGAGCCAAGAGTTAGCCACGGATATGATTCTACAATCATTGCCCAAATCATATAACCAATTTATCGAGTGTTACCACTTGAATAACATGGCCAGACCGCTATCAGATTTGCTTGGCATGCTAATAAATGCCAAATCAAGAATGAAGAAGGACAAACCCATGATAGTGATCAACAAGATGGAGTGCAAGGATGAAAGTAAGGCCATGAAGAATTCTGATGATAAACATAAATCCAGATCTTCAACACTCAAGATAAGGAGAAAGAAAAGTACAAGAGGAGTCTGTCCTTTGTACTAGAAGGGATTCAGAAAGATGAAAATGGGGATCTCCACCTTAGGTATATACCTCATTGAGATGAGTTTATATACCTATTCGTCATGGGTACTAGATACTGGATGTGGATCTCACATATATTCGAATGCATGACATGAAAAGAAGTAAACATTTAAGAAAGGGTGAGGTCAAACTACAAGTCACAAATGAAGTAGTGTTGCTACCACTACAGTTGGAGCCTATAATTTATCTTTACCCAAAAGGCTTGTAATAGAGTCAATGAACTTCTATTATGTATCTTCTATAAATAGAAACATCATTTATGTATCTTGTATGGACAATGATGGATATAAATTTCATATTAGAATGATCGATGTTTTATTATGAAATATGGGATCTTTTATGGCAGCGGGCCCAATGTCTTATGGTCTTTATTTGCTGGATCTAAAGACACATGTTTATAATATATATACCAGAAGACTAAAACTTGATAGCTCAAACAAGACATATCTTTTACATTGTCATATGGGGAACATAAATGAGAATCACATATATAGACTCCATAAAGATAGTTATCTATACTCTCTTGATTTCAAAACATATAAGTCTTGTTTATTGGGCAAGATGACTAAGACTGCTTTCACTGGTAACAATGAGAGGGTTAGTGATCTATTAGGACTCATAAATATTGTGGACCTTTTAAAACAAATGCTAGAGGAGGTTATAAATACTTCATTACCTTTACTGATGTCTTCAATAGGTATGGTTATGTTTACCCGATGAAACATAAATAAGAAACTCTTGAAAAGTCCAAAGATTTCATGAATGAAGTACAAAACCAACTTGGCAAAAGTATTAAGACACTCTATTCTGAGCGAGGTGGAGAATATTTAAGCCAAGAGTTTGAGAACCTTCTGAGAGACTGTGGTATTATATCACAATGGACTCCACCTGGAACATCTCAACACAATGATATATCAAAAAGAAGGAATCAAATATTACTAGACATGGTGCAAGCAATGATGAGTTTGGCTGAATTTACAAATAACTTTTGGGGTTATGTTCTTAAGACTGCCACATTTACACTAAAACATGTACCATCTAAATTGGTTCAAAAGACACCATATGAGATATGAACTGGGAAACGTTACAAAATGTCTTTTATGAGGATTTGATGATGTGAACCTTATCTGAGGAAAATGTTTCCTGAAAAGCTTGGCCCTAGATCTGATAAATGTTATTTTGTTGGATATCCAAAAGAAACCAAGGGACACTACTTGTATTACCATACTGAAAACAAAGTATTTATTGCTAGAGATGTTGCATTCTTTGAAAATGAATTTAGTTCCAAAGGAAGCAATGGGAGGAAAGTAGAACTTGAAGAGTTTTGAGATCAACAAGAAAATATTGAACTTGAAAAGGTACATAAGGAACAAGGACACTCACAAATTGTTGTGGAATCTCAAATTCATCGAGTAACACAAGAACCTCATAATCTAGTAGGACATGCCTTGAGCCTAAAAGATTTGCTTATCTTGTGACTCAAGACGGTGGTGAATTGAACATAGATGATGAGCCAACAACCTATCTAGAATCTACTAGGGGACCATAGTTTGACAAATGGCTTGAAGCTATGAGAACTGAGATGGAATCCATGTACACCAACAAGGTTTGGATCTTGGTGGATCCACTTGAAGGGGTAAAACCCATAGGGTACAAATGGGTCTTCAAGAATAAGACTGACATGGATGGTGAAGTACAAACCTATAAGGACAAATTGGTTGCAAAGGGTTTCAGATAAGTTCAAGATGTTGACTATGATGAAGCCTTTTCTCCAATTACCATGGTTAACTCCTTCAGGATCATGCTTGCCATTGTAGCTTATCATGACTATGATATTTGACAGATGGAAGTTAAAACAACATTCCTTAGTGGAAATCTTCTTGAGCATGTGTACATGACACAACCTGAGGGTTTTATAAATCCAAAAGATGCAAATAAAGTCTGTAAGCTACAAAGGTCAATCTATGGATTGAAGCAAGCATCTCAAAGCTTGAATATTTTGTTTGACTAAACAATCAAAGAGTTTTGCTTTAGTCAAAATAAAGACAAACCTTGTGTGTACAAGAAGGCTAGTGGGGGCATGATTGCATTCCTCATATTGTATGTAGATGACATACTATTAATGGGGAATGACATCCCTACTTCATAGAAGGTAAAGACCTGGCTCGAAAATACATTCTCTATGAAGGACTTGGGTGAAGTTTCCTACATCTTGGAATTAAGATCTATAGAGATAGATCCAGAAATCTTTTTGGACTATGTCATAGCACATACGTTAACAAAGTGTTGAAGAGGCTCAAGGTGGAGGACTCAAAGAGAGGAAAACTACCCATGTCCCATGGAGTTCCAATCTCTAGAGCTTAATGCCTTAGTTCTTGTAAAGAAAGGGAACACATGAGTAGGTCTCCATATGCATCTGAAATTGCATCCATCATGTACATAATGTTATGTACTCGCCCTGATGTCTCATATGCCTTGATTATGATGAGCATATATTAGTCAGATCCAGGTTATGCTCGCTGGATAGCCATGAAGAACATCCTTAAGTACTTGGGAGGAACTAAGGATCAGTTCGTTGCCTACGACAGAGAGGAAGAGTTGGTAGTAAAATGTTACACCAATGCAAGCTTCCAAAATGACAAAGATGATTATAGATCACAATCAGAATTTGTGTATTCCCTCAACCACAGAGATGTAAGAGTTCCAAGAAAGGGACAATTGCAAATTCTACAACAGAGGCTGAGTATATTACTACATCTAATACTGGATCAAGAAGTTCATCTCAGAACTTCAGGTGGTTTCAAACATCAGTGATTCCATTGAGCTATATTGTGACAACAATGGAGCTATTGCACAAGCTAAGGAACCCATATCACATCAGCATTCCAAGCATATACAAAGACATTTCCATCTCATATGAGAGATTGTACAATGAGGAAATGTGAATATTTGAAGAGTACCAACCGAAAGCAATGTAGTTGACCTCTTGACAAAAGCACTTTCATAGCAGAAGCATGATGGTCATGTTATATCACTTGGGATCAAATTCATGGGTGATTGTCTTTAAGTGCAAGTGGGAGTCTATTGGTGTGTATTCCCTTAGAGCAAATCATATGATAATTGTAATGGCATATCTTGTAAATGGTTTGATTAATAACAAAGGCAATCTTCCAATTTATTCTATTTTTATTCAGTTATGAGATAATGATTTAACATAATAAATGTCTAGAGAATGATATTACTCAGTGAAATATGTCTTTGGGTTGATAACCTGAACAATGAATTCATACAAATGTCAAGAGTATACATTCTTGTTATGTACCTAGTCAGTTGTTATTGTGGAAGGTTAATTGACAATAACAACATATAAGACTAGAGTGTGTTTTGGTTGATGACAGAATCTCACCAGTCATGATATGTGATATCAAACCAAACACATGGATACTTGTTAGAGAGCATTGTATCAGACAGACCCTCCATGAGAGTGACACATAGAAACCATTACATGGCAGTCAGAATAATCTCTCATAGTGTTGGTGGTGATTGTGGTTCTTAGACCTAAAATCACTATACTCATCACATGTCATTCAGTTTACTTTGACATCATCCACCATGACCTTGAATAAGGGTTTCCATTAAGGTGATGACCAGATGCGTTCTAATACATGAGAATGATTGTGATTGATGTAGATAGGATTTTTCCCTCCTATAAGAGTATGATATCCTGGCCACTTGATAAACAAGACTGAGAAATGCATGGCCATGCTCATGTTCAATATGAAATATTGAGCTTACATATATCTCAAACGGTCTACTCTAGTTAAGGGAACATGGATCAAATGTTGAAGAGGAAGACTATTCCATGCTTCGAGTTCAATCTGGATATCAATGACAAAGGAACTATACAAACACTGTAACACTAATGACAGATTGTAGGTTGAAGTTGTTCTCAACCTTTTCGAAGTACTTGGGTAGCAATGATGTGTTGCTAGATACTTCTCATTTCTTGTGATGTCATAAATTAGTTATGGACATTCACTACCAACATAACTTGAAATCTATAGGGTCACACACATATGATACACTTGGAATAAGATTTTATTCATGAATGATGATCAAATTGATTACTAAAGTGTTTAGGTGTTCGATTTAAACAACAATTGACTGACTGGACTCTGAACCGACATGTTCAAGAGTTGAACTGATCGGTTGGAGTGTTGGGTTGATTGAAATTACATTGGATGGATATTGATCTAACTGTGGCTTTGAACTGACCAGTTCACTGAGTGTACCGATCGGCTCAAGGTCCCAAACTACCGGTTCATATGATGAACCGCCTAGTTCATATGATGAATCACCCAATTCATTGATCAATTTGATTGCATCAAGGATTAGTGCTGACATCATGTTATGTATTAATTGGATATTAATTGCCAATTAAGATTGAGAAATGTGATGAAAATGTCCGATTTAAGGGTTGAACTGATCATCTCATATGCCAATCGATCGATTCACCTATGAACTAATCGTTTCATTGCTTGCATGATGTGGAAATTTGTGAAATTCCATCCCCTTCCACTCTCGCTCAAACTGGGAACCCTAACCCTAACCCTAACCCTAACCCTAACCCTCCTATGAATAGAGGGATACTGGGGATTCTTAGAGACATAAATTAGCTCTGAAAATTGTTGTCTTCTCTGGTTGTGGTAACCAAGAGAACCCAAGCAAGTTTTACTCAATAAAGAGAGGGATAGAAAGGGAGAACAATTGTGGGAGAATAAGTTGGTGCCAGTATACCAACGAGAAGGGACGACTCCTTCTTGTTTGTTCTTCTAGAATGATAGGAGTTCCCAGTGATTCATGTGGATTACTCTAGAGACGAGGAGTTCTTATAGCTAGGAGGACGCCATCAACCTCCATCCATGGTGTTGCACCAAGAGGCCGTTGATGACGACTGCTCAAGTGCTTCCTAAATAAGAAGCACACTGCTACTTGAAGAAATATGCACACTACAATGAGGGAATTATCACTGGACTTGCTCTAGGACCAGGTATGACCTTGCAAACCATCCTTCCCATTACATAGTTAGTAATGCAATCTACTATGCAGAGGGAATATGAAAGGTATATTTTTTGTTTCCGTTGCCTATTCTATAGCCATATTGTTGGTATGTATGCCCTGAGAGCCAATCATGGGATGATTGGTGGGATACATTAAGATTGATTTGATAAACATCAAAGGCAAGCTTCCAATTCTTTCTGGTTCAATCATATGAGATAGTGATAGAACAGATTGAATGTCTAGAGAATGACAATACTCAATGACATATGCTTTTAGGTTGAGGACCTGAACGATGATATCATATAGATGCTAAGAGTTTGTACATTCTTGTTATGTCCCTAGTCGGATGTCATTGTGGAAGGTAGATAAACAACAATGACACACAAGACAAGATTGTGGTGTTGGTTGATGATAGAATCTCATTAGTCATGATATAGAGATATCAAACCATACACATAGGTACTTGTTAGAGAACAAGTGTACCAGACAGACCCAACGTGAGTTTGACACATGGAACCATGACATGGTAGTCACAGTCAGTATTCACAGTGATGGTGGTGAGTGTGATTCTTTGACCTGAAATCACTACCCTCAACACATGTCATTGGGCACACTTTGACATCATCAAACGTAGTCCTGAAACATGGGTTGTTATAAAGGTGATGATTGGGTGGATTTGACACATGGGGCTTTTGAGGGGTGAGTGATAGATATGAGATTTGTCCCTCCTGAGGGAGTTTGATATCCAAGTCCACTTGATGAGTAGGATTGAAATAGGCGTGCGCAGGCATGTATGAATCAGTATGTGATATTGATGTCATACATATCTCTTCCAATCTACTCTGAGATCAAGAAAGTGAATGAACGTTGACAGGATGACTGTTCCATGCCTCGAGTTCATTCGGGATATCAATGACAAAGGAATTATACATTCACTGTAACACCATTCACGGATTGTAGGATTGAAAGTTGTTCTCCAACATTCTTTTTCACTTGGGTAGCACAGATGTGTGACTAGGCACCGCTCTTTGCTTGTGAAGTCATAAGTGTTATGTACTTTCACTGCCAACGTGAAATGGACCTGCAGGGTCACACACATAGGATTTAACCTGGAAGAGGAGTTTTGTCCACTAACAGTGTTTAGATTGATTACTAAAGGAGTTTAGTAGTTCAATTAAACACTCAATTAATTGATAGCTCAAAATCATAGTGTTCAAGGTGTTGGACAGATTGATTAGAGTATCGGATTGATTGAAACCGCAATTGACTAATTATGCACAATCTGCACTCCCAACCGATCAGCTCATGAGATGAACCGATCGGCTGAGCTTGGTGAACCGGTCGGCTCAAGTGTTGAGACGATCGGCTCATGGACAGGGTGAACGATTGCTTCAAGTGTTGAAACGATCGGTTCAACTATTGCAACCGAGCAAGTTGGGAAAGTTGGATTGGTGAGAATTTTCCTTTCGTTTCACTTTCCCAATTTGATTGGGAAAAGGATTGGTATTTGATACCAATTAGAAACAAAAGAGGGAAAGTCGACCGGGAACTGATCAGGACTATGAACCGATCGGTTCAGAAAGTGAACCGAACGTTTCATGGGTCCCAACCGATCGGTTGAGTGTCAACCGACCGGCTCCGATCCCCAACCGACTATTTCAGAAATGAAACGATCGGTTCAAGTTGCGAGTTGGTTATTTTGTGGAAAATCTCGAACCCTTCTACTCCTGCTTTTAGTCCCATATTGCCCGGGACAGAGAACCCTGTCCCATGACCCTCCTATATATATAGGGGTATTGGGGGCTTCTCAAACAACAACTCAGTGCAACCAGTTGCTCTGCAAAGTTGTCGTTCTCTGGTTTTGGTAACCGAGAGGGCCCGAGCAAGTGCTACCCACAAAGGGAGGCACAATAAGGGAAAGACAACTACAGTTGCAACTGGAGGTAGGAGAGTGTGTTGGCGAGTAGTACATCAACAGGAGGGTGCGACTCCTTCCAACTCATTGTGGGACAAGGATGTGGAGTTCCAGGTGGTCCGTGTGGACTACTTCAGAGGCGGGAGATTTCTGCCGCTTCGAGGACAACTATCAATCCCGACAGTCCCGGTGCGACCAGGAGTCGTCAGTCCCGGTGCGACCAGGAGCTGCACAGACACCGTCCAAGACCAGAGGTGAAGACCGCACAAGGCGTGAGGTATTGTCACCGAGCAAGCCTCGGGACAAGGTATGATTCCACAAACCATCCTTTCCTATTATATAGACGTTGACGCATTTCCTTGTTCTGGGTTTGGGGGAGAAAAATTTTGTTTCCGCTGCCTTCTCTGCCTCCCCTAAAACCCAACAGTGGTATCAGAGCCACGTCAACTGCTCTATACTTTAGGAATAACGATATGATCGATTTTGTTTTGTCGCCTTTATTTATTGCATACGATGCGAATAATATTGGCTTTATGCATGTCCAATCCTAAATCCACAAATCCCAATTTACATATATGATATGTATTATTAATGCACTCGATACACGTCGCCCTTAAACGAGTTTTGTGGTGGATGTATAGCATGGTTATGGCCAATAAACCCTATCTATATATGGTTGTATGTGGTTGCTTGCATCTCGGTCTATGCACCTATCTTCCTTCTCCTATTCCTGATGTAACTCAAAATAATTTGAGACTTCTTTCCTACCTTTGCTCCCCTCGAATGTAACTTGAGGTTTCTCTTTTTACAATGTAAAATAGGATAGAATTTTATTTCCTGTTATGTCAAAGAATGGAGGACATCCTGATGACAGCTGAGACGATCGGTTCAAGGCATGAACCGATCGGTTGACGTTCCAGACGATGGGTTTAAGGAGTGAACCGATCGGTTGATGACCAGTTTGAGGAGAAAGACAAGTGAGTGGCTTCCATGATGAGATGCACGACGACCAGGCGAACCGATCGGTTGGAGGAGCCAAACGATCGGCTGGTGGCACCCAGACAATCGGGCCAGAACGAGCAAGTCATTCATGGGATGAGTTGATCTATTCAGAAGGCAAAGCACAGAGTTCATCTTGTACAGGTTGCATGTGATGTAGACCTAGATGACCGTGATTCCTCTTGGCTCGAGGAATCACATTAGAATGGCCATAATCATCGCTTTTATCATTTTGCATGTTTTCTGTGGGATATAGCATGTATATGATACATACTATGTATTGTGGTGATTGGATATGTATATGTATATAAAAACCAAATCCCTCATTAAAATATTAAGTCTTATATGCCTTCCATTAGTGGCACACATGAAAAACTCGATCGACCAAGCGTAGGTTACGCCAAAGCGTGGTGCGCCGTCTATCTTATGGAAGTGTGAAGGGTAGACATGTAGGTTCTGCCAAAGCAGGGTGCATGTTTACCGTGTCGGCTTTTGGGTTAGACTTAACTGGTGATTCTTAGAGCATCTAAGCCCAGAGGAAAGGAATGTTCATGGCAAGGTGTTACACATGTTCATTCATCAAGAGTTGCATATGATGCAATTGGCATGATGGCCTACCTAAATAGTCAAGATTGTGGGCGATCAACCAAAGCTGACTCATGACTTGATGAAATATGGATCTTGCCCACTAGAAGGTTGTACGCTGCAATCTTTCAAATTGATGGTGAGGGTTATCAATTTGAAGTAAAATAGTGGGAGCGATAATTAATTAAAGGCCTAATTTTATCGTCAACTTTTCAAATCAATCAAATAAGTCAAAAAGAGTTTTGGACTAAAATTGCATATATTTCCTTTTGATAAATGGTTAATCAACAAATCACTTTATTTGCGATTGGTTTTTGAGACCAACAAATTGAATGGGAATAATTCCACGACTGGTTAGGATGATGAGAAGTGTTCTCAAAGAGCGAAAGCTCCAAGTCCTAGTTATACCAAGACCAGATGAACTCGATCCCACCATATCAATGGATGAAAGTATGCTTATGGAAGCATACCGAGGAAGACATTGATGAGGAGTGCTTGATGTTGTGTTCTCTGAACTATGAGTTGCAGAGACAACATGAGACATATGATGTCTCCAAGACACTATCCTAGTATATCATGACAGAAGGAGATCCAGTAAGGTATTCACACACTCAATGTGATTGGGTATGTGGAAAGACCTGACTAAGAAGGATTCCCTCTGAGCCAAGAGTTGGCTATTGGTATGATACTACAAATGTTGCAAGAATCATACAATTCATGATAAGCTGCAACATAAACAACTTTGACAAGCGTTGACAGAGTTGTTGGACATGTTGAGTATAGTAGAGGCAAAGATGAAGAAAGACAAACCATAATCTTTGATGTGATCAAAGAAAAGGTAATTCTTAAGGGCAAGGACAAGGGCAAAGCAAATAAGTGTTCTGATGCTAGCCAGCAATCCAAGCCGTCTTCAGCCTCAAGGCACATGGGGAAAGGGTGTATGAGGGAATTGCCCTTTAAATCTGGAAGAACAAAAGAAGATGAAGGAGGGGATGGAGATCTCCACCTAAGGTATCATGAAATGAACCGCTTCTTTATCTGAGGTATATGATACCAAGATATGGATCTATCATATATGATATGCAAGATCCGCAAAGAAGTGATGGCCTT
This sequence comes from Alisma plantago-aquatica, assembly GCA_963693085.1. Classification (NCBI taxonomy): domain Eukaryota; kingdom Viridiplantae; phylum Streptophyta; class Magnoliopsida; order Alismatales; family Alismataceae; genus Alisma; species Alisma plantago-aquatica. The sequence continues at coordinate 1,416,618,226 of OY856410.1, read as the reverse complement.
TTTGAAAGGACCAAGAAAGAAGTACCCATCATTGGAGCAAGTGTTGCTTCCATAGATAGGAGTATATTTTAGTTTATTTCAGCCTAAAGGGCACGAAATAGAGTTGAGAACTACTATTTCATATATTGCCAATAGATAGAAACACTTTATTTTTGCATATTGTATGACAATGATGGCAATTAATAAAGTTGATGTTTCAATCTTAAAGATACGATCTTTATGGCAATGTCTTGTTTATCTTGTGATACATGGTATGCATAAGATAAAATGATACCTCTAAGTTATAGATAACTCAAACAATCAAATTAGCATAAATCATGAGAAATTCATTTCTAGTTTCCATGTGATGGATAAATCTAGACTCTTTTGGTTAGAGAACCAGTAAGAGACATGAATATCTTGGACGTGATTAATCAATCTTCACTAAAAGTAGTGGGAGAATGATTATCCTATTAGGTATAATACATGTGATGTATTTACATACCTATTGGAACAAATGCTAATACTTCAAATGGTGTTTAGAGAAATACCAATATGACTATCTTGAAGTGTTCAAGAATATCATAGACGAAGTACCAATTTGGTAAAGTGTTAATTCTTGATGAGATCAATGAATGAAATACTTAGGCCAAAATGTTTGAGATCCTTTTGAGTGATTATGATAATGTATCATAGTGAACTCATGATTAAGGCATGGTGATGTCTAAATCAAGAAGGAATCATACTCTAAGGAGTTAGAGAATGATCATCAAATAACTGAATTCTTCTTAAATAAAGAATATGCTTCACTAATAAAGGACATTAAGAATCACAAGGAGTTGTGAGTTCTTATATCCTTGACAGATACACCTCAATTATCTATGTGATGAGTTGTTCATGTGATGAGTCAACTATCTAGATGAATATGAGGAACCGAATTTTGAGTTATGGTTTATCACCATTACATCCTAAATGACATCCATGTAAACCATAAGGTATGACCTTGAAGGTAGCACTAATTGGATGAAATCCATAAGTGCAAATGTGTCTTAAGTGTTAAGACACATGGATAACATTTTGAGAAGGATGATGCTTGTTGATTGTAACTTAATGAATAAGCATTTGGCATATGGATACTAAAACCGCATTCCTATGAAGAATAAAACAAGGATGTGTATGTGATACAACCTATAAGGTTTATGAATCCACTAATGCAAATGAAGTCTATAAGTTACAATGGACTAATCAATGTGATTGATTGAGTACAAGCAACTCAGAATTGGATCCTTACTTTGATGATATGGTCAAAGGGTTTGACTGATATGTCAAAGATAAAGAAGGGATCTCTGATTTAGTGGGAGCGTGTTCACATTCCACATGTTGATGTGAAATGGAAATGTTCTAGAATGGAAATCCAAAAGTGGAAATTATCTTTAAGGAAGATAGAGATGTTTCCTATGTGATAGGAATAGAGATCTATAGAGATAGTTCTCAAAAACCTCTTGACCTGAAAAGAGAAAGCATACATTGGCAATCTATACTGAAGGGTTCAGTATGCACATATTCAGTGGGAGAAAACATGTCCATATTACATGGAGTTAATATCCCAAGGCCAAGTGTCCAATTCTTATGAAGAATGGGAACACTAAGATTAGATATGGATCTATCATGTATGTAATCATCCCATTATCTTGCATGCTTCTACATGGCAAGAACAAAATGCATTCATCATCTTGTATGTAGGACATGGCAATATGATGTGCTCATCCTGATAACTCGTATGTGGGACATGACGAGTGGATGTCTGTCTTCTTCCAGTAAGGGTTACTAGAGTACCATGAGAACTTGATAAGTACTTGAGAAGTACTAGTTATATGGAGATAAGGAAGAGTTCAATGTAAAGAGTTACATTGATGCGAACTTCCGAAAGGACAGAAAATTAATCGCAAAATATATAGGATATATAAAAGTGAAATTTTGTTGATAATTAGAAGTGTTCCAATAAAACTATTTAAAAAGAAATGCCGAGTATCTGTGTTAGAGAACAACAGTGGATACTATATGGATTTGGAAGTTCATGAGATGAACTTATAGATATTCCACTCATTGATGACAAGTATGGAATCCTTGATCATGCAATGTGGCTAAAGGTTAGCAAAGGAATACTTGATTGTATATTACGGCAACTCCATCTCATACGTGTGACGTACAGCGAAGAGATGAGAGACATGCAATTTATACTGACTTTGGCAAGGTGTTGCCATAACTCACTATGTTGGCACAAGAGCACAGTAACATGTGGGACATGTTTGAAGATCACTATGAATATGATTCAAGGGTGATTGGCTCGTAGTGCAAGTGGGAGTCTATTGGTATGTATGCCCTGAGAGCCAATCATGGGATGATTGGTGGATACATTAAGATTGATTTGATAAACATCAAAGGCAAGCTTCCAATTCTTTCTGGTTCAATCATATGAGATAGTGATAGAACAGATTGAATGTCTAGAGAATGACAGTACTCAATGATGTATGCTTTCAGGTTGAGGACCTGAACGATGAGATCATACGGATGCTAAGAGTTTGTACATTCTTGTTATGTCCCTAGTCGGATGTCATTGTGGAAGGTAGATAGACAGCAATGACATATAAGACTAGATTGTGGTGTTGGTTGATGAAAAAATCTCATTAGTCATGATATAGAGATATCAAACCAAACACATAGGTACTTGTTAGAGAACAAGTGTACCGGACAGACCCACCGTGAGTTTGACACATGGAACCATGACATGGTAGTCATAGTCAGTACTCACAGTGATGGTGGTGAGTAAGATTCTTTGACCTGAAATCACTACACTCAACACATGTCATTGGGCACACTTTGACATCATCAAACACAATCCTGAAACATGGGTTGTTATAAAGGTGATGATTGGGTGGCTTTGACACATGGGGCTTTTGAGGGGTGAGTGATAGATATGAGATTTGTCCCTCCTGAGGGAGTTTGATATCCAAGGCCACTTGATGAGTAGGATTGAAATAGGCATGCACACACATGTGTGAATTAGTATGTGATATTGATGTCATACATATCTCTTCCAATCTACTCTGAGATCAAGAAAGTGAATGAACGTTGACAGGATGACTGTTCCATGCCTCGAGTTCATTCGGGATATCAGTGACAAAGGAATTATACATTCACTGTAACACCATTCACGGATTGTAGGATTGAAAGTTGTTCTCCAACTTTCGTTTTCACTTGGGTAGCACTGATGTGTGACTAGGCACCGCTCTTTTCTTGTGAATTCATAAGTGTTATGTACTTTCACTGCCAACGTGAAATGAACCTGTAGGGTCACACACATAGGATTTAACCTGGAAGAGGAGTTTTTTCCACAAACAGTGTTTAGATTGATTACTAAAGGAGTTTAGTAGTTCAATTAAACACTCAATTAATTGATAGCTCAAAATCATAGTTTTCAAGGTGTTGGACATATTGATTAGAGTATCAGATTGATTGAAACCACAATTGACTGATTATGCACAATCTGCACTCCCAACCGATCGGCTCATGAGATGAACCGATCGGCTGAGCTTGGTGAACCGGTCGGCTCAAGTGTTGAGTCGATCGACTCATGGACAGGGTGAACGATTGCTTCAAGTGTTGAAATGATCGGTTCAACTGTTGCAACCGAGCAAGTTGGGAAAGTCAGATTGGTGATTATTTTCCTTTCGTTTCACTTGCCCAATTTGATTGGGAAAAGGATTGGTATTTGATACCAATTAGAAACAAAAGAGGGAAAGTCGATCGGGAACTGATCAGGACCACGAACCGATTGGTTCAGAAAGTGAACCGACCGTTTCATGGGTCCCAACCGATCGGTTGAGTGTCAACCGACCGGCTCAGATCCCCAACCGACCATTTCAGAAATGAAACGATCGGTTCAAGTTGCGAGTTGGTTGTTTTGTGGAAAATCTCGAACCCTTCTACTCCTGCTTTTAGTCCCATATTGCCCGGGACGGAGAACCCTGTCCCATGACCCTCCTATATATATAGGGGTATTGGGGGCTTCTAAAACAACAACTCAGTGCAACCCGTTTCTCTACAAAGTTGTCGTTCTCTGGTTTTGATAACCGAGAGAGCCCGAGCAAGTGCTACCCGCAAAGGGAGGCGCAGCAAGGGAAAGACAACTGTAGTTGCAACTAGAGGTAGGAGAGTGTGTTGGTGACTAGTACGTCAATAGGAGGGTGCGACTCCTTCCAACTCCTTGTGGGACAAGGAGTGTGGAGTTCCAGGTGGTCCGTGTGGACTACTTCAGAGGCGGGAGATTTCTGTCGCTTGGAGGACAGTTGTCAATTTCGATAGTCCTGGTGTGACCAGGAGTCGTCAGTCCCGGTGCGGCCAGGAGCTGCACAGACACTGTCCAAGACCGGAGGTGAAGACCGCACAAGGCCCGAGGTATTGTCGCCGAGCAAGCCTCAGGACAAGGTATGATTCCACAAACCATCCTTTCCTATTATATAGACGTTGACGTGTTTCTTTGTTCCGGGTTTAGGGGAGAAAAGTTTTGTTTCCGCTGCCTTCTCTGCCTCCCCTAAAACCCAACACATATTTCCCTACATATCTAGCCAATGAGATGCTCATATTTGGTACCAGCATGAAGAAAGTAGAGAAGTTGGCTTGGATGAAGGATCTTGGGTTTCAGAATGGTGCATTTAGGGAGAAGGGTAGATGAGACTCGAGTGACATAAATGAACTCATTGTTGGGGCAAGCTTGTTGGTTGATGAAATTGAGGATGATGCTATGAGAAGTAAGGATCTTGAGCACCTTAATCGAGATGTTGATATGTTAAGTGGGCATTCAATGGTGGAGGGGTATTCATCTTGTTGTGCGATATCACTAGAGGAGGATGAAGTTGTATGGACAATTATGGAGAAAGGTGAGGTGCAGGCAGAGGGTTGTTGTGCGATGAATGTTTTAGTCTGAGGTGGTATAAATGCTTAGTGTTGTTGAGAGAACTGTATGGATGTGAGAAAAGGAATGTCTAGGTATATCTTCAAAGATCTTTTACCATTTGAGTTGTGCATAGGAACAGGGTTCAATGGCTCAGGATAGTTGGGTTTGAAGGGTATATCTTTGATGGGGAGAAGATCTTGGAGAGGGGTGAAAGAGTTATGACAGAGAGGATATTTGTTGGATAAAAAAGGCTTGTTATAGGTATTGTTTCTTGTGTATGGCCTGTCACATGGTCACTTGTGTATTGGTTCCGTGTGGAGGTGTTGCGCAAATCGGGTGATATGCACGGTGTTTTTGGAAATAGGTGGTTTATGACTGTTGGATGGTTTATTTTGTCTGATGGAGGGGAATGTGTATGATATATGACAATGACCCCTACACTAATAGCATGTCATCTAGTATTTTGAGTTAGGAGAGACTTTAGTCTCCCCTCCCTCAAACTGTGGTGAAGGATGGATGCCCGAGAGGGTGATAAATTCAATACGGCTTATAGGAATCAAACCCATGTCCCTTTTTTAGGGACACCATGCTTGACCACTTAAATGACTCTTTGCTAGCATGCCACCTAGTATTAGCATTGTGTGTATTTTTCCAAGCCTGAGGTGGAAAAAATGTAGCAAGTGTTTGTATGAGTGTCTATGCTTGTGTTTGACAATATGCCTGATGTTGGTATTGTCATGGATATCCTTATGAACATCTGTCTTCAAATGTAAATCACAATGGAGTGGTGGGAAATCAAAATGATCAAATTGTGTGGCTATAGAAATGTGTTTTTCAGGAAGAATATCATATGAATGTGAATGCATAATAGTTGTGTTGTACCTAAAACACTTATGAATCTTTGTGAAGCCTAGAGGGTGTGTAGGTGCCAAAGGTGTAGCTGTGTCATCCATGGTTGTCTCCTCCTCTGATATGGTGTGTGTATCTTGGCCTCTTTTTGTGTTAGTTGACTGGCCTAAATCACACATCCAAAAGGAGAGGATTCAGAGTAGTTAGACTTTTAAAGAGATAACCCGACTCTCAGGCCCCCGTAATGATAAACGGGGTCCAATGTAGCGATCAGGGTCGAACACAGGGATAAGGTTGGCACTGTTAAGTGCAAAAAATCTAATGCTCTTATACTCCAGATGAAGATGGTCTACTAAAGAGGTGCTCCCTAAGGAATGATGGCACTCAAACCAATATAGAGCAAGAAAACCAAAGTAACAAAAACAAATGAAAATGAGAATAAGACAAAATGAGTATATGGAAGGAAACATGGATCGAGTTTTCACCTACTAAGACTTCTCTCCAACATGCAACATCATCTCTCTATCTCTCTCTATACTCTCATTAAGATTACAAGCAACCATAAAAAGCATCAATTCCACTCTCTCTCGAGATGAGGATAGATCTAAGTCTAAGGGTAGCCTCTCTCTTGAGATCGCCACACGAAAACCACAAGGCAAAACATATGGTTAAAGCTTTAGCATTCCAACACTCTCGTGCATTCATACTACTCCATAACACATGATAAAGCGATAATACTCTCTCGAGATATCAACTATCAAACATCACAAGATGGTAGCTAAGCATACAAGTGAAGCATTAAAACAGGTGCATGGAGATAAACTTGACAAGAGTATATATATTCAACAAAGAGAGACAATATACATGTTGGGAGAGCCTTAGTGGCTACTCCCAACCCAAGTTAAGGTGTTTAGCCGATCATGCTTGCGGTCAACATAATGACATTACAGAAAGATAGATACATGAAATCCATAAAGTGAGGAGGGAAGTACATCAGAATGGAATGATAGATCTAGATAGAGAGACAAGGGACATGATACGACATGGTACTTCTTCAGATCTAGATCTAGCACGTCAATGGCACAATTGATCTTCTTATCTTAAAGAAGGAGTCTTCAATCTTCTCTCTCCTTAGCTTCCACCTTTGGATATTCAATACCGGTGGATGGGATGGAATGGAATGAGTCTGGGATGTAGCAGCACTTTGTGGTCTTCAAGATCTAATCCATCATCTCCCCCTTTGATAAGATGGGTGGGTGGCCTATTTATAGGCGCACTCCACAGACTTAAGCCTAGACTGCGGTCACGGTCTGCTCTTTATTCCTTCTTTCATCACGGTTGAACTCAATCATGGTCTGCCAGTTGCTTGCGGTCTGGCAATGATCGCGGTTGAGGTTGACTTGTGTATTGCGTTGGAGAGGTCGAGGTTGAGGTCTCTTTACTTGGTCACGGTCTGTAGGGATCGCGACCCCAATTAGACCATGACCTTCTTTGAGTCGTGGTTGAACTTGGCATCCGTGGTCTCCAGATAGATCATGATTCCTGGCTTGATTGGTACTTCTATACTGATCGTGACCTCTGCTGTGGTTTTGGTTTAGCAGTGATCGTGGCTTTAGTCTAACCGCGGTCTGTCTGGAATGTGGAAGGACCTCGATCTCAAAGTGGTTCAGAGACCTCGACTGCCATTGTTGAATGAGTGGGTCGCGGTCGAGGTAATGACAACGACTTGGGCTGTAAATGTATTTGAAATCATGTAAGTGAGGTTTTAGTAAAAAATATGGTAAAATTTTGGGGAAAGCTAATAAAAGATATACTAAAAGAGGTATATAATATATACAAAAAGTATGTAAAATAAAGTGTTATCAACTCCCCTAAACTTAGAATCAAGCCTGTCCTCAGGCTAAGTGAAGGTTCGAGAAATCAGAGAGAAAAAAGAAAACTTATGTGACAAAATTATAGAATATAACACGAATGAAATATCTCATTCTTACATCAAGACTATTCTGGTATGTTTTCTAACCTTTAGGTCTCATTCCTCCCTCTCAACTAGAGTAGCATAACTTCATTTTCTCACCATTGCCTTCAATTGTAAAAGGTTCCTCCTTCTCAACTTATCACCCCTTCCCCTTAGGTAATAACCATACTAATACAAAATATTTTTCAAGGGGTAGCTTTCACACCATTTCTTTATTTTCAATTGGCCCTATGCTAATGTGTTCGGGTAGGCTTAAGGCTTCAAATGTTTTCCTCTTCCTTCTGAGTTCCTCACCCACAACTGTCGTAAGAATAGTGTTTCCCTTTTTGGGCTTATGACTTTAAGTCACGTAATTTTGTGAGTTTCATTCATGATTGGAGGTGTGTAAGCTTGTCTTCAAGATTCCACTTATGGGCACGACATATCTGCATTCATGAGTGCAGCAATACACCGACTGTGTGGAAAATTTTGGCATCTTTTTGGGCACAACTCTCATTATTTTTTTTCTTTCTTTTTGGCTTTTTACATCTCCTTTCAGGCTTGTATGTGAGGGATTTTTAAGTGGTCTTCTGGGTGGCCAAGCCTCTTTTTAGATATGCTTTGAAAAGGGCAACTGTTTCCCTCTCTACGGAGATAAGGATTTTCTGGTCAAAAGCATCAAGTGAGGGTGGTTGGTCAGGAGTATGGCTAGGTGAAGTTCTCTAGTCTCTAAGGATTTCATGATTTAAGGTTGTCACACATACAACATCTTATTGCAAGAATGAGATAGAGCAATATTGTTATGTTTCTTGTTTTACTCATATATATATATATATATATATATAGGTTGCTTGGTTATTTCTCTCTAGGAGGGCAAAAGTACTATAATTTTGAACATTTAGCAGGAGAGGAGGCTAGATTCTGAATTCAAAAGGTAGCTTTTGCAAAAATTTTGAGAATTTTAGAGAGGTAAAAAAATGGTAAATGTGTTGGGTTTTAGGGGAGGCAGAAGGCAGTGGAAACAAAAATTTTCTCCTCCAAACTCGAAACAAGGAAACACGTCAACATATATACAATAGGAAAGGATGGTTTGTGGAATCATACCTTGTCCCGAGGCTTGCTCGGTGACAATACCTCGCGGCTTGCGCGGTCTTCACCTCCGGTCTTGGACGGTGTCTGTGCAGCTGCTGGTCGCACCGGGACTGACGACTCCTGGTCTCACCAGGACTGTCAGGATGGACAGCTGTCCTCCGAGCGGCAGAAATCTCCCGCCTCTGAAGTTGTCCATACGGACCACCTGGAACTCCAATCTCCTTGTCCTACAAGGAATTGTAAGGAGTCACACCCTCCTATCAGCGTACTAGTCGCCAACACACTCTCCTGCCACCAATTGCTTTCTGCAGTTGTCTTTCCCTTGCTGTGCCTCCCTTATCGGGTAGCACTTGCTCGGGCTCTCTCTTTGTTACCAAAACTAGAGAGAACGACAACTTCACAGAGAAACTAGTTGCACTTAGTTGTACTTTGAGAAGCCCCGAATACCCCTATATATAGGAGGGTCATGGGACAAGGTTCTCTATCCCGGTCAATGCGGGACTAAAGCAGGAGTAGAAGGATTTGAGATTTTCCACAAAAACAACCAACTCGCAACCTGAACCGATCATTTCATTTCTGAAACGGTCGGTTGGGGACCTGAGCCGGTCGGCTGACACCTCAACTGATCGGTTGGGACCCATGAAACGGTCGGTTCATTTCTAAACTGGTCGGTTCGTGGTCCTGGTCAGTTCCCGATTGACTTTTCATCTTTTGTTTCTAATTGGTATCAAATACCAATCCTTGTTCCAATCAAATTGGGCAAGTGAAACGAAATGAAATTTCTCATCAATCCTACTTTCCCAACTTGCTCGGTTGCATCAGTTGAACTGATCATTTCAACACTTGAAGCAATCGTTTCACCCTATCCATGAGCCGATCGACTCACCAACTGAGCCGATCGGTTCACCAAGCTCAGCTAATCAGTTCATCACATGAGCCGATCGGTTGGGAATGTAGATTGTGCAAAATCAGTCAATTGCATTTTCAATCAATCCGATACTCTAATCAATGTGTCCAACACCTTGAACATTATGACATTGAGCTATCAATTAATTGAGTGTTTAATTGAACTACTAAACTCCTTTAGTAATCAATCTAAACATTGTTTGTGGATAAAACTCCTCTTCCAGGTTAAATCCTATGTGTGTGACCCTACAGGTCCATTTCACGTTGGCAGTGAAAGTTCATAACACTTATGACTTCACAAGCAAAGAGCGGTGCCTAGTCACACATCAGTGCTGCCCAAGTGAAATAGAAAGTTGGAGAACAACTTTCAATCCTACAATCCGTGAATGGTGTTATAGTGAATGTATAATTCCTTTGTCACTGATATCCTGAATGAACTCGAGGCATGGAATAGTCATCCTGTCAACGTTCATTCAATTTCTTGATCTCAGAGTAGATTGGAAGAGATATGTATGCCATCAATATCACATACTAATTCACACATGCGTGCACGCCTTTCTCAATCCTACTCATCAAGCGGCCATGGATATCAAACTCCCTCAAGAGGGACAAATCCCATATCTATCACTCACCCCTCAAAATCCCCATGTGTCAAAGCCACCCAATCATCACCTTTATAACAACCCATGTTTCAGGACTGCGTTTGATGATGTCAAAGTGTGCCCAATGACATGTGTTGAGTGTAGTGATTTCAGGTCAAAGAATCACACTCACCACCATCACTGTGAGTACTGACTGTGACTACCATGTCATGGTTCCATGTGTCAAACTCACGGTGGGTTTGTCCGGTACACTTGTTCTCTAACAAGTACCTATGTGTTTGGTTTGATATCTCTATATCATGACTAATGAGATTTTGTCATCAACCAACACCACAATCTAGTCTTGTGTGTCATTGCTATCTATCTACCTTCCACAATGACATCTGACTAGGGACATAATGAGAATGTACAAACTCTTAGCATCAGTATGATCTCATCGTTCAGGTCCTGAACCTGAAGGCATACGTCATTGAGTACTATCATTCTCTAGACATTCAATCTATTCTATCACTATCTCATATGACTGAACCAGAAATAATTGGAAGCTTTCCTTTGATGTTTATCAAATCAATCTTAATGTATCCCACCAATCATCCCATGATTGGCTCTCAGGGCATACATACCAACATACTCCCACTTGCACTGCGAGCCAATCACCCTTGAATCATATTCATAGTGATCTTCAAACATGTCCCACATGTTACTGTGCTCTAGTGCGAACATAGTGAGTTATGGAAACACCTTGCCAAAGTCAGTATAAATTTCATGTCTCACATCTCTTCACTGTACGTCACACGTATGAGATGGAGTTTCCGTAATATGCGATATAGTATTCCTTTGCTAACCTTTAGCCCCATTGCATGATCAAGGATTCCATACTTGTCATCAATGAGCGGAATATCTATAAGTTCATCTCATGAACTTCCAGATCCATATAGTATTCACTGCTATTCTCTAACTCATCGATACTCGACATTTCCTTTTAAATGATTTTATTGGAACACTTCCAATTATCAACAAACTTTCACTTTTATATATATCCTATATATATTTTGCGATTAATTTTCTGTCTTTTTCGGAAGTTCGCATCAGTGTAACTCTTTACATTAAACTCTTCCTTATCTCCATAGAACTAGTAATTCTCAAGTACTTATCAAGTTCTCATGGTATTCCAGTAACCCTTACTGGAAGTAGACAAACATCCACTCGTCATGTCCCACATACGAGTTATCAGGATGAGCACATCATATTGTCATGTCCTACATACAAGATGATGAATGCATTTTATTCTTGCCATGCAAGATAATGGGATGATTACATACATGATAGATCCATATCTATTCTTAGTGTTCCCATTCTTCATAAGAATTGGACACTTGGCCTTGGTATACTAACTCCATGTAACATGGACAAGTTTTCTCCCACTGAATCTGTGTACACTGAACCCTTCAGTACATATTACCAATGTATGCTCTCTCTTTTCCAGGTCAAGAGGTTTTCTAGAACTATCTCTATAGATCTCTATTCCTATCACATAGGAAACATCTCTATCTTCCTTTAAGATAATTTCCACTTTTGGATTTCCATTTTAGAACATTTCCACTTCACATCAACATGTGGAATGTGAATACACTCCCACTAAATCACAGATCCCTTCTTTATCTTTGACATATTAGTCAAACCCTTTGACTATATTATCAAAATAAAGATCCAATTCTGAGTTTCTTGTACTCAATCAATCACATTTATTAGTCCATTGTAACTTATAGACTTCATTTGCATTAGTGGATTCATAAACCTTATAGGTTGTGTCACGTACACATCCTTGTTTTATTCCTCATAGGAATGCAGTTTTAGTATCCATATGCCAAATGTCTTAGTCATTAAGTTGCAATCAACAAGCATCATCCTTCTCAAAATGTTATCCATGTGTCTTAACACTTAATATTCATTTGCACTTATGGATTTCATCCAATGGGTGCTACCATCAAGGTCATACCTTATGGTTCACATGGATGTCATTTAGGATGTAATGGTCATAAACCATAACTTGAAATTCAGTTCCTCATATTCATCTAGATAGTTGACTCATCACATAGATAAACGAGGTATATCTGTCAAGGATATAAGAACTCACAACTCCTTGTGATTCTTATTGTCCTTTATTAGTGTGGGGTATTCTTTTATTAAGAAGAATTTCAGTTATTTGATAATCATTCTCTAACTCCTTAGAGTATGATTCCTTCTTGATTTAGACATCACCATGCCTTAATCATGAGTTCACTATGATACACTATCATAATCACTCATAAGGATCTCAAACATTTGATCCAAGTATTTCATTCATTGATCTCATCAAGAATTAACACTTTACCAAATTTGCACTTCATCTATGATAATCTTGAACACTTCAAGATATTCATATTCGTATTTCTCTAAACACCATTTGAAGTATTAGCATTTGTTCCAATAGGTATGTAAATACATCACATGTATCGTACCTAATAGGATAATCATTCTCCCACTACCTTTAGTGAAGATTGATTAATCATGTCCAAGATATTCATGTCTCTTACTGGTTCTCCAACCAAAAGAGTCTAGATTTATCCATCATATGGACATTAGAAATGAATTTCTCATGATTGATGCTAATTTGATTGTTTGAGTTATCTATAACTTTTAGGTATCATTTTTTCTTATGCATATCAAATACCACAAGATAAACAAGGCATTGCTACAAAGATCATATCTTTAAAAGATTGAAACATCAACTTTATTGATTGCCATCATTGTCATACAATATGCAAAAATAAAGTGTTTCTATCTATTGGCTAATATGAAATAGTAGTTCATAACTGTATTACATGCCTTTTAGGCTGAAAATAAACTAAAGTACTCCTATCTATGGCGGAAACACTTGCCCAATTTATTGAGTGCTTTACACTTTACATCTTGGTGTCATATACCTCAAAAGTGTTACAAGTTTACTTTCATGACACCTTTAAGTAGAGACGTCGGTCGCCTCCTTCTTCTTTTGTTCTTCCAGATAGAGAGGACAATTCCTTTTCCAATGTCCTGGCTTTTGACAATGGTGGCAATTTTCTTTCTTGGTCACGCCTCCCTTGGCCTTGAGAGCTGAAGACGACTTGGGCTCTTGGCTCGCATAAGAACCTTTCTTAGCTTTGCCCTTACCCTTGCGCTTGCACTTGCCTTTCTTGCTCGTGATCACCATCACAGACTTAGGCTTGTCCTTCTTCATCTATATCTCGGTTGTCCTTAACATGCCCAACAACTCTGAAAGTGGCCTATCAAAGTTTTTCATGTTGTAGTTAATTACAAACTGACTGTAGGATTCTGGCAACGATTGCAGTATCACGTCAGTAGCCAACTCTTGGCTCAGTGGAAATCCCAGTCTTGTCAGGTTCTCCACATACCAAATCATCTTGAGTGTGTGAGGACCAAGTGGATCTCCTTCTATCATGACATACTTGAACATTGCCCTTGAGACATTATATCTCTCTTGCCGTGCTTGATCTTCATACATGTTCCTGAGATGCTGAATCATCTCAATGACACCCATGTTCTCATGTTGTCTATGAAACTCGTGGTTCATAGAGCACAACATCAAGCACTTTGCATCAATGGCATCATCAGAATGCTTCTTGTAAGCATCCCTTTCTGCCTTTGGTGCATTAGGAGAAGGTTCCTCTGGAGTTGGAGTATCTAGGACATAGAGCTTTCTCTCTTGAGTGAGAACAATTCTCAAAGTTGTATACCAGTCGTGGAAGTTTGTCCCATTTAGCTTGTCCTTTTCAAGGACCGATCGCAAAGAAAAGTGATTGTTGTTTGTTGTCATTTGTACTATAAAAGGAAAATATGCAATTTTAGTCCAAAACTCAATTTTGACTTATTTGATTGATTTGAAAAGTTGATGATATAATTAGGCCTTTAATTAATTATCGCTCCCACTATTTTAGTTCAAATTGATAGCCCTCACCATTAATTTGGAATATTGCAGCGTACAACCTTCTAGTGGGCAAGATCCTGAAATCCTCTAAGTCATGGACCAGCTAGGGCTTTCACCCACAACTTAGATATCTCAGGTAGGCAACTTTTGCCAATTGCATCATATGCAACTCTTGATAAGATGCCATATGCAACTCCTTGCCATGAGCATCTCCATACCTCAAGGTGCTAGATCCTATCTAGGTCACCTTGTTAAGTTTGACCCAAAGCCAACACGATGAATATGCACCCTGCTTGGGCAGACCCACATATCCATCCTTCACGCTTCCACGAGATAGACGGTGCACCACGCTTGGGCGTGCTCACACTTGGTCGATCAAGCTTTTCACGTGTGTCGCATTTGGAAGGCATCTAAAACTTAATATTTAATGAGGGATTTGGTTTTTATATACATATACATATCCAATCACCATAATATATAGTACGTATCATATACATGCTATATCCCACAGAAAACATGCGAAATGATAAAGGCGATGATTATGACCATCCTAATGTGATTCCTTGAGTCAAGAGGAATCACGGTCATCTAGGTCTACATCACATGCAACCTGTACAAGATGAACTCTGTGCTTTGCCTTTCTGGGTTTCATCAACTCATCACATGACTGATCGGCTCGCCATTAGGCCGGTAGGCTGGGTGCCACCAGCCGATCGGTTGGCTCCTCCAACCGATCGGTTTGCTTGGTCGTCGTACATCTCATCATGGCCGCCACCCGCTCATCTCACTCCTCGAACCGGTCATCAACCGATCGGCTCACTCCTTGAACCAATCGTCTCGAACGTCAACCGATCGGTTCACACCTTGAACCGATCGTCTCAGCTGTCGTTAAGATGTCCTCCGTTCTTTGACATAACAGGAAATAAAATTCTATCCTATTTTACATTGTAAAAAGAGAAACCTCGAGTTACATTCGAGGGGAGCAAAGCTAGGAAAGAAATCTCAAATTATTTCGAGTTACATCAGGAATAGGAGAAGGAAGATCGGTACGCAGACCGAGATGCAAGCAACCACATACAACCATACACAGATAGGGTTTATTGGCCATAACCACGCTATACATCCACCACAAAACTCGTTTAAGGGCGACGCGTATCGAGTGCATTAATAATACATATCATATATATAAATTGGGATTTGTGGATTTAGGATTGGACATGCATAAAGCCAATTTTATTCACATCGTATGCAATAAATAAAGGCGAAAAACCAAAATCGATCATATCGAAAATCCTAAAGTATAGAGCAGTTGACGTGGCTCTGATACCACTGTTGGGTTTTAGAGGAGGCAGAAGGCAGCGGAAACAAAATTTTTTCCCCCCAAACCCGAAACAAGGAAACGCGTCAACATCTATACAATAGGAAATGATGGTTTGTGGAATCATACCTTGTCCTGAGGATTTCTCAGAGAGAATACCTCACGGCTTGCGCGGTCTTCACCTCCGATCTTGGACGGTGTCTGTGCAGCTCCTGGTCGCATCAGGACTGACGACTCCTGGTCTCACCGGGACTGTCGGGATTGACAGTTGTCCTCCAAGTGGCAGAAACCTCCTGCCTCTGAAGTAGTCCACACAGACCACCTGGAACTCCAATCTCCTTGTCCCATAACGAATTGGAAGGAGTCGCACCCTCCTGTCAGTGTACTAGTGACCAACACACTCTCCTACCACCAATTGCTTTCTGCAGTTGTCTTTCCCTTGTTGTGCCTCCCTTATCGGGTAGCACTTGCTCGAGCTCTCTCTCGGTTACCAAAACCAAAGAGAACGACAACTTCACAGAGCAACTGGTTGCACTGAGTTTTACTTTGAGAAGCCCCCAATACCCCTATATATAGGAGGGTCATGGGACAGGGTTCTCTATCACGGGCAATGCAGGACTAAAGCAGGAGTAGAAGGGTTCGAGATTTTCCACAAAAACAACCAACTCGCAACCTGAACCGATCGTTTCATTTCTAAAACGGTCGGTTGGGGACCTGAGCCGGTCGGTTGACACCTCAACCGATCAGTTGGGACCCATGAAATGGTCGGTTCATTTCTGAACCGGTCGGTTCGTGGTCCTGGTCAGTTCCCGATTGACTTTTCATCTTTTGTTTCTAATTGGTTTCAAATACCAATCCTTGTTCCAATCAAATTGGGCAAGTGAAATGAAAATAAATTTCTCACCAATCCTACTTTCCCAACTTGCTCGGTTGCATCAGTTGAACCGATCATTTCAACACTTGAAGCAATCATTTCACCCTATCCATGAGCCGATCGACTCACCACTTGAGCCAATCGGTTCACCAAGCTCAGCCGATCGATTCATCACATGAGCCGATCAGTTGGGAATGCAGATTGTGCAGAATCAATCAATTGCAGTTTCAATCAATCCGATACTCTAATCAATGTGTCCAACACCTTGAACATTATGACATTGAGCTATCAATTAATTGAGTGTTTAATTGAATTACTAAACTCCTTTAGTAATCAATCTAAACATTGTTTGTGGACAAAACTCCTCTTCTAGGTTAAATCCTATGTGTGTGACCCTACAGGTCCATTTCACGTTGGCAGTGAAAGTTCATAACACTTATGACTTCACAAGCAAAGAGTGGTGCCTAGTCACACATCAGTGCTACCCAAGTGAAATAGAATGTTGGAGAACAACTTTCAATCCTACAATCCGTGAATGGTGTTACAATGAATGTATAATTCCTTTGTCACTGATATCCCGAATGAACTCGAGGCATGGAACAATCATCCTGTCAACGTTCATTCACTTTCTTGATCTCAGAGTAGATTAGAAGAGATATGTATGACATCAATATCACATACTGATTCACACATGCGTGCACGCCTTTCTCAATCCTACTCATTAAGCGGGCATGGATATCAAACTCCCTCAAGAGGGACAAATCCCATATCTATCACTCACCCCTCAAAAGCCCCATGTGTCAAAGCCACCCAATCATCACCTTTATAACAACCCATGTTTCGGGACTGTGTTTGATGATGTCAAAGTGTGCCCAACGACATGTGTTGAGTGTAGTGATTTCAGGTCAAAGAATCACACTCACCACCATCACTGTGAGTACTGAATGTGACTACCATGTCATGGTTCCATGTGTCAAACTCACGGTGGGTCTGTTCGGTACACTTGTTCTCTAAAAAGTACCTATGTGTTTGGTTTGATATCTCTATATCATGACTAATGAGATTTTATCATCAACTAACACCACAATCTAGTCTTGTGTGTCATTGCTGTCTATCTACCTTCCATAATGACATCTGACTAGGGACATAATGAGAATGTACAAACTCTTAGCATCTGTATGATCTCATCGTTCAGGTCCTGAACCTGAAGGCATATGTCATTGAGTACTATCATTCTCTAGACATTCAATCTATTCTATCACTATCTCATATGACTGAACCAGAAAGAATTGGAAGCTTGCCTTTGATGTTTATCAAATCAATCTTAATATATCCCACCAATCATCCCATGATTGGCTCTCAGGGCATACATACCAACAAAATGTACCTCTCGAGCCCGTTTATGACCCCTCCCCCAAACTTATCCTACACCATGTCTCAGGGTGTCAAAATTTGAGTAAGACGTATAAACAGGCTTTGTTTATTCATTCTTGTTGTTGGTGGAGGCCCACTTGGACTCGAGAAGCATGCTTGCGTATACTCCTCATAGTGCATGGTACTGTTCGTACTGCATTCCCTCCACTTTGGCGTCCATATTGCCTAGGGCCAACATCCAGGCTAGACAGAAGAAGCCACAATCATTTTATAGCGGCACTACTGGGGGCTCCTGCGGTAGAACTGTGTCTTTTTGAAGTCTTTGCCTGTCGTATGCTTGTACCCTTTGCCATGGCTTTTTATCATATCAACAATCGCTTCTATGCATGTATTGGCCTTTTCTTCAGTCATAGTCTTTTCGGTCGTCATGTTAGTCTTTTTATTAAGTGCAAAGGCTGCATCTGAGTTGTTATAGAGGATTGTAGTCCTTTTAATGACATTGACGACCAGCAGAGTCCAGTGATTGTTATGAAGAATTGGCAGGAAGATATAGTCTGGTAGGGACGTCGCCAGACGTTGTTGTAGGCGCTCCTTTTTTCCTGATCATTTGTCTTTTAAGATGTCATCTACCAGCAGGAAGTATGCCATGTGCATATTTGGCATGCTGTCGCCTAGTAGTGCCTGGTAAGTTGACATCATGCTTACTAAAAGGTATCCTCCTATATCAACATTTCTCAGAGGTCATCTTTTAGCACACAAATTCCATCTCTCTCGAAGATGACATCTCCCGACGAATCATCTTCTTTCAAGGACCTCATAATGATATTCAGTTCTTCTAAAGACAGGCTAAGGCAGCTCCATCTGTCAAAGTCCTTGAAAGAAGATGTAACTTCTCCTACCGATCTGTCCAACTTTACATAGACTGGATCTTCTTCTTCAACCTCTCCCTCCTCAAGCTGTTCCTTTGAAGGCTATTCTTCTGGGATTTCTACTACTGGAGGTTATTCTGGTTCGTCATCTGACGTGTGCTTTATAGCTTCTTTAGTACCTTGACTTGAGCCTTCTTTCCAAGCTTCAGCCCTAGCTAGCTCTATTGGATCGACCCATATGGTCTTCAGTTGTTCCCTCCAAGTCACCTTTTTAGGAAGAGGGATATCTTTGTGAAGTCTCCGAGGCACAACTTCTGAAGGCATTGCCGGGTCACTGAAGAAGCGACGGTCGTAGATGACCTCCATGGCATACACACCTCGCTGTCCATGCAAGTTCTCATTGTCTAGATCTTCTATGAGGATGCCCTTGTTGATAGCTTCCATCATTCTAAATACTATGAAGGCACAATCCCTCGAACCAACCTCTTCTTGAGGGACCTTCTTGTTTATGGAGAAGAACTTTCAGAAGCCCTAGAATCTATCATCTGTGTCTTTCATTGCTCGTTGCAGACGTAGTGGTATCTTTAGGGCATCTCTGGCATCCTTCTTTTTATAGATGAGTGAAGTGTTGTCCAGTTCGGTTGTGCATCAGTTGAGCATCGTCGTCTTCCGCTCGTATAGGTCCACGATGATTAGCGCCTAATGCCTTACATTACTTATGGTGCATCTCTAATCCGCTGACTTAATGTAGGCTTTACTTATAACTGTGCCAACAATCCTACTAACAAGGACACCTCAAACTTTACATTCATTTGATGCAAGGATACCAACATGTATATCTTATAGCACTCCAAAGAACATAACTATGCCCCATCCAGTGATGATGATGAAGATTTCCTGCTCAAAGCATCTGCCACCACATTAGGTTTCCCTAGATAGTAATGTATGGTGCAATCATAATCCTTGATCAGCTCTATCTAGCGTCACTACCACATATCCAACTTGTGCTTCAAGACGATGTATTGTAGGTTCTTATAGTCAGTGAAGATTTGACACTTCTCTCCATAAAGGTAGTGTCTCCATATATTCAAAGCATGGACCACTGCTACAAACTCCAAATTACATTGGGTAACTCTCCTCGTGGTTCTTAAGCAGACACAAAGCTAAAAAAATCACATTCTTATCTTGCATCAACACACAACCCAAACCGTTCTTTGACACATCACAAAAGATGATGCAACCTTTTCCTACTCTAGAAAAACCAACACTAGTGCACTAGTCAGTTTCTCCTTTAAAAGTTGGAAAGAATGCTGACACTTGTCATCCCAGACAAACTGTATACCTTTCCTTGCCAACTTTGTTAGGGGTAATGCCACTACACTGAAGTTCTTGATAAAGCTCCTGTGATAGCCTGCTAACCTAAGGAAACTGCAAACCTCTATCAGTGTTGAACCTTCTTAAGATCCACATGCACACCTTCAATAGATATGATGTGTCCCAAAAAAGACACCTCCGTAAGCCAAAACTCACACTTGATGAACTTAGTGTATAGCTTGTGCTGTCTCAACAAAGTCAACGCTTGTCATAAATGCTGCTCATGTTATTGGCTATCTCTGGAGTAGATCAAGATGTCATCGATGCACACCACCATGAACTAGTCAAGACATGGCATGAACACCCTATTTATTATGTCGAATAACATTGTTGGTGTATTGGTTAGCCCAAACAACATAACCACAAACTCGTAATGACCATAACTAGTACTAAAAGATGACTTGGGTATGTCATCCACCTTGGTCCATAACTGATGATATCTTGACCTTAGATCTATCTTTAAGAACATTGTGGCACCTTACAACTGCTCAAACATATCATCTATCCACGCCAAAGGATACTTGTTCTTGATCGTCACCTTGTTTAGCTGTCATAATTGATGCACAACCTTATGGAATGATATTTCTTGTTAACAAACAACATTGAAGCACCCCAAGGGGACATGCTCAGTCTGATAAAGCCCTTCTCAAGCAATTCTTGCAACTATTTCTTCATCTCTTGCATCTCAATGGGTGCCATCCATTACAGTGTCTATGCTATTGGCTATGTACCAGGTACTAGATTGATCTCAAAATCAATCTCTCGGGGTGGGGGAATATCAGGAAGATCATCAGGAAATACATCCTCAAACTCATGGACAACTGACACTTCTTGAATACTAGGACTCCTCGTCTTGATATCTATCACATGTGTAAAATATGCCTCACATCCTTGCCTCATCAGCCTCTCTGTTTTCATAGCTAACACCAAACACGTTAGAAGAATCTTTCTATCTCCTTAGAAGACCCACAAATTATTATCATCAAAGAACGTCGCCAATTTGGCACTATAGTCCAAGACCACCCAATACTTCTCCAAAGTATCCATTCCAAGAATCACATCGAATGCATGCATGTCAAATGGTATAAGATCCACTTGAATGTTGTGTCTTGAGAAAGAAAGAACACAGGATGGACACACCTCCCACAAATCAGAGGAACCAACCAGAGGTGTTTCTAAGGGAAGACTATCACATCTACGACTATCAGGCAAAGAACAACCAGTTATCACTTCTCTAGTGATAAATAGTGTGTTGCACCCTGGTCAACCAAAATAGATATAAAGTAGGAAGAAAACAAATTAGAATGAAATAAATCCATCTGACCTGTCATGACCTGAGGGTTGACTACTCCTTTTGTCTGGCTCATACAGAGAATCAAGCCGTTACCAATTTTCATCCCCGTCTTCTACTATCCTGTCTAGAAGAACCAGTATGTGACGCCGATTTGCGTCCTCATCCTCCACCACTACTAAACTGACGTTGATGTGACCCTTGCTGACTTTGTCTCAGTTGTTGTGTCACCTCATCATCCTTCACATGACATGCCCACCTCAGATGTCCTACTTTCCCAAACTTGTGGAAAGTCTTGGTCTCATTTTGTGTCCTAGACCGCCCCGTCATTGACAGTGATGCTGCATTGTGAGCTCTTGTCGGTGGAAAACTTCGGCCTCTACTCTTACGCGACAACCATTGAGATTGTACTGCTGACCTCTACTGTGACTGAGGCAATGAGAACCTAGGCTTATTAAAGCCTCCAGAAGATTGTCCCTAATATTGTTCCAGTCTCTTTTTGGTGTTCGGCTCATAGTTCTCCATAGTTGACCACTCTACTCTCCTGATTGACTCGATAAATGTGGAAAACTGTTCCCTATTCTCTAAAGCTGACACTGTTGTCGTCAACTCAGAACTCAAGCCTTTCTCAAAGTGCTTGATCCTCTCCTTGTATGCAGTAGCGATATGCAGACAAAACCCTAGAAGCTCCATGAACTTTGCCTCATACTCATTAATAGTCATAGATCCCTGCCAGATCTTCTTGAATTAAGAGATCTTCTCATACAGATAGGTCTCCAGGAAGTATCGGCTCACAAATTCCCGCCAAAAAGCTTCCCAACTGATCACCACTTCAGGCCTCTTCTCCTCCTTGATGGCCCACCAATGGCCAGCACTTCCCTTCAACAAGTACACAACATGATTCACCTTATCATCTTCTGGGATATTGAGGATCTTGAAGGCCTTATCCAACTCGATCAACCACATGTTCGCATCTATCGGGCCCGTCATACCAACATACTCCAACTCTCCAACACATTATAGACTCTCAAAGGTCTTCACAGAACCCTAGGGTTCCACATTGGGGACTGTTTCCCTTGTTTGAGGTACGAACATTCTATCCATCATATGTGTCATCGTGGCCATAAACTATCCAAACATGGACTAAAAATCGGTATTGGCCACAGTTGATGGGTCAAACAAAGGCACTTCAGGAACTCCATCATCTCTTGCCTGCCTCCTAGAACCACCTCCTGGTGCAGACACATTGCTCTCCACATGTTCTTCATGTTCTCAAGATATATCTTTTCCCTTATTCTCCTTCTTCAACATTAGCAAAAGTTACCATCAGATATGTTGGATACACAAGAACAAAAATGAACCCTAGTCCTATGTCCCTATAGACTCAATGAACCTAAATCTCAGATACCAACCTTTTCAAGTGACAACCCACTGCCACATGACTGGGATTATTCAAAACAAAATGTGGAACTAGTATTAAACATCCAAATTACCATAAAATATGTTAAATTAAAACCAATTTTATATAACCACAAAAGAGGAAATATATTACATCTGACTCCATAGATTGTGCCACCTGTATCAGATAGCATGCCAAAAGATATTACATATCACTATTCAGTGGCTAACATGCCACAAACCTGTTACATATGATAACATGTTCACATATACAAGCCATATATGTACAACTATGGCATACTACCAAAAACTTGTATCGATGTACAATGTCTACAAAAAAACCCCAAGGACCTGAGAGTATAGGGATGACACATAGGGCTCTACTACAAACACTAGCAACATATCCAACCTTCAACAACTACTACTTTTCTTGCTGCTCACCCTCAACCACACGATCTCTACCTTGTCGTGCACGACCACCTAAAAGATCTGGAAACCCATGAGGTGAGACCAACATCCCAACAAGAGATATAACTCTCTGCCCAACATCTATTAGAAGCACAAATATACTAAACTAGTAGGATACCATTCTTACCAAGATGAGAAGATTCAACTAAATGATATAAGTAAAGCTAATAACATAGATTAGGTAGTTTAAGAATATACAACTGAGCAGTAGAACATCTTATAATTTTAGAAGGAATAAGAAGAACATGTATAACTATTATAACCTAAATAATATAAGAAACAAGGCAAGATTTCATCCAATGTGAATTGTGTTTGACCCTAAGCAAATATACTACACAACTGTATAACTTCTTCTATTATGCCCTGAGGAGGTGAGGCATACCACTCATGCTCCAACCGACCACTGCTAAGTCAAAATCAATGTGATACAAAATCTAGGAGGAGCAATACTCCTATGATCTCTCACACCCTCAGTCAGTCTGAGTCCTCCACAATGACATATAGAGTCCAACTATAAAACAACCTAGTCTTCCTTGGTATATAGGCACCACACTAGTGAAAACTGAGTTAGGAATACATCTACACTCATGCTGAGGTATGACGACAGCTATCCTCAAAATATATCATATATACTAAATCAAATTATCTGAGGTACAACCTTGACCATTCTCCTTCCAGGGTATGACCATAGCCATCCCTGTGAAAATGCAATACTCAATAGTATACGACTCTGAGCTTCCACTGACGGAGAACCTATTTCACCATCTAGTAAATATTGACGCTAAAGATGGATATATGACATAGAGAAACTACACGATTAGGGATTCACTTGATTATTTAAACCAATTGTGTGTCTTTTACCATCAATCAAGTTACAATGTACAAACCCTAAACAAACTCTACAAACATAAGGGTATGCTGCAATGTCAGAATATATGAAACGAATAAGGTATAAACCTGTCACATCATCACATGATACGACTACCACATAAGGCCATCACCATTATCATTTCATATTAGTATAAACATCCCTCATTAAATCACTAAAGGATATCACCTCACATTAGGCATTGAGCCTCTGCCAGGTCATAAGACTCAATCACATAGTTCATGCACATCATCATTATCTCATCATGCCTCATAAAGGCTCATAATCATCACCCTATATCATATAAGAGATTACATAGCATTCACAAGCTATGATGTGTATTCAACCTGCAACATTAGGGTTACACAAGTAGGAGAGAGAAAACATCATCGCATGCTAAACAATTCAAGTAAGATAAATTTTACATCATGTATTCTTGGCTAGGGTTAGGGTTCTCATAGATAGCCAATTTGGGATTGCACAACAACCTTCCCATCAAACCCTAGATGTATTACTACCCACATTCTTGGAGCAAATTAGGGTTAACCATCTTTTCATCATGGTCAACCGATCATTCCAAACAACATTGAGTGTCGACCATACAAGAATACAAGGTGTAGCGACCAACCTTAATATCTCATGTAGCGACCACTAAGGTTATGCTTGTCTGTCAACCACTAAGGTCTCATCATGTGTAGTGAACACTAGGGTGTATTAACCATCAAGCCAAGTACAAACTATAGCGACCTCAACCATGTAGCAACCAAACAACTGAACCAAGTGTTGCAACCGTAAGAAGACCACATGTAGCGACCAACTCAAAGGCAATAACACTTCGATTGCAAAAAGAGCCAACATTGATAGCGACCGAAACATATCTACTTCTAGCGACCACTGCCATTGTCATGGGTGGAGAGAATTAGAGATAACTCACCCTTGTGATTGCAACACATCAACTCATGAGTAGCGACCAACCACAAGGGTTCATATGTAGCGACCAAAACATACTTAAAGCACTATGATCAATCCAACCTAAACCACCACGCCCACAAGGGATAGTTACAACATGAAACATTAGTGTCATGATGAACAAAATAGAAGTATAACATTAGGGAAACCAAGGCTTCATCAAGATAAAACTCTATGCAAAGGTGAACATCAAAACCCTAAATCAAGTGCCACAAGAATCAATCATGCAAAACCATGATATGAACAATGAAACCAAACTTCAAACACATGCAAAGAGGAACTTGAAGCCTCCATTCAACATAGGATAACCGAACCATAAGAATGGTGATAGAACCAAAATTCAAAAGACATAAAAGAACCATTATCTACATTATCACCATATCTTTGGGTACATGAGATTAGGGTTTAGGAAAAAGAGCAATCCTATGAAAGAATACTTCAAAATCTTAAACCCTAGATCAAGCTAGCACTATCCATCAACTTATGATCATGTTTTAGGTATAGAACAGTAGCATGCAAGCAAGAATATGGTGCAATAATAGATGAGGGGAAAGTTACATAACCCACCTTAAGATGAAGATCAAGCTCCAAAGCCACGAGCTATAAGAGATAAAATGAATCTACAACTAGGATCAACTCCATGACCAAGAAGATCACCTCAAGAAGAGAAGAACACACCAAGGTCAAAGGAAATCTCAAGAAGAAGAAAATAGAAACCCTAGGCCAAACAAGAGAGAAGAAAGAGGGGAAACTTCATCTCACTTAGGTACTCCCATGTAAAACCATAGATCTTGACCTCTACAGATAGAAGTTTCTCAAGATAGCCACCATGGTGGAACCATAGTCTACGTTCAAGAGAAAAAAGGAAGAGGTAGGGCTCAATGGAAACAACATCAGTGGTAAAAAACCACTTACCAAGAAGGAAGATCACCAATAATCACCACGAGACAGATGATCAAGCTCAAGATCACCACATACAAAGGTGATCGGCCACCAAGATCCAAGATCAACACCTTCTTTAGCTCCACCTAGCTCAAGGCCAAACATAAGAGAGAAGCGAGGAGGAAGAGAGATAAATGGGATACTTGCATGTTAAAGAAGGAGATTATATACTCAAGGGTAGGAGGGAGGTAAAGATCTCGAGGTGTCAAGATATAAGAGCCTCTCATGACACTTGTCCCTCAAAACCACGGCCATGCAAGCACTCTAGACATGCACGCAAGAAAGGGTGATGAAAACAAGGTAGTGTAGTGACCACTTAGGTCCACTATATCCTTGGGTCAAAGCAAAACCAGGTGAACTCAAGGTAACGACTACTACACAAGGTCACCAAAACCAAACGGTTGCAACACACTACAAGAGCACAAACCCTAGAGGAAAAAACACATGCTCAAGGAACATAGGTCGAAACAAAACACAACCAATAGACATATCAGTCACAATAAAAGCCCCACATGAAACACTTCGGCCGCAATAAGGATCACAACATCAAGGTCGATACCAACACTCAAGCATCCAAGGGAACAATGCAAACCCTAGTTCCACACACATGATGTCACTGCACCAACTAGGGCTCAAAACAAGGCACCATAAGCACCATTCTCTCTCTCATCTCGCCAAGGCACAAAGGCACAACCTACATGTGACAAATTTTAAGATAAACCCTCAACATGGGAAAATCATAACTTGGTTCAAAATAAGCATAACTTGCTCAAACATCAACCAAACAAGACCAAAGTGAAAATACAAGCTTGTTACATGCTATTAAGGTGCATCATATGATCAGATTAAGGTTAAAGCATCTTACTAATCAAAGAAAACACAATCAGGAACTAAGCTAGGTCAGGGGTCTTACAACAATAAACCCCTAACAAGGATTTCACCCCCGAAATGCTACGCGAATGTGATGGGTACTTCCAAAACATCTCATCCTCAAGATCCCATATGGCTTCATATACACCATGATGATGCCACAAAACCTTAACCAACATGATATCCTTCTTCTTAAACTTCTTCACCCTCCTATCAAGGATCAACACGGGACCTTCCACATATGACACGTCCTCATCCAACTCAACCTCCACTAGCTGCAACACCAACTTTGTGTTAGGGTGACACTTCCTCAACATCGATACATGGAACATCGGATGTAAGTTGTGCAACTCAGGTGGAACCTCCAACTTATAAGACACCTTCCCAAAACGTGTTGCCAAAGGGTAAGGTCCCATATACATGGGATTCAACTTATCCTTCTTCCAAGAACTCAACACGACTTACCAAGAAGAGACCTTGAGATACACCTTATCTCCCACTTGGAACTCCAACGACCTATGATGATTATCTATGTAAGATTTCTGCCTATCAAAGGCTTCCTTCAACTGCTGATGTATCATCTTAATCTTCTCTATTTTCTGTTGTACAAGCTCAGGACCCATAAGATAATATTCACCGGTCTCATACCAATACAACATAGATCTGCAATGTCTCCCGTATAAAGATTCTTATGGTGCCATGTCGATGCTCCTCTGATAACTTTTGTTGTATGCAAACTCAATCAACCTAAGGTGCACATACCAACTGCCCAAAAACTGCAAGACATAGTCTCATAATAGATCTTCCAAAGTCTATATAGTCCTTTCAGACAATCCACCTATCTATGGGTGAAATGTTGTACTGAACCTCAACTGCTTACCCATGGCTGTATGAAGACACTCTCAAAAGCGACTAGTAAACTGAGGATCTTTGTCTGACATGATGGTAGTTGGGATACCAAGCAAACATACTATCTCATCAACATAAACATGTGCAAGCTTCTATGTGGTATACATTCTCTTCACTGGAAGGAAATGTGCTGACTTGGTCAACCTGTCAAAGATCACCCAAATGGAATCATGGCTGTTGGTTGTCTGAGGAAGTCCCACCACAAAGTCCATTGTGATATGATCCCATTTCCACTGTGGTATGGGAAATGGTTCCAAAGTCCCTATAGGTTTCTGATGCTCAAACTTGACCTTATGACACACATGACACTTTGCCACAAACTCTACTACGTCACACTACAAACACTACAGGAAAAACGTTCATTAGTGGCATTTTATATACTGGCATTTATTAAAATTTCCATTAAATGCTCACATTTACGGGCATTTGATATTGTAATGCCATTATTTACCCAATTGCAAGTGCTACGTACGGAACCAATTAGTATTGGATTTTCTTGATTTTAAGAGCGGCATTTTATAATTGCCATATATAAAGTTATATAATCTTTTTGTGTCTAGTCTCTTTTTTAAAATTTTCTAACTTAGGTTTTGCTTATAGTTTTCTTTTTCATTTCCCGCTGGTGCCTACTTTAGTTTGCACTACAAAAATTCATCAAAATCCCCCCCGCCTAAATATCCATCTTCAATTCGGTCAAAACATCACGAAAATTATACCTGGTCCCATGCCTATTGGAATTGGATGGGAATTAGTATTGGCTTTTCTTGATTTTAAGAGCGGCATTTTATAATTGCCATATAGAAAGTTATATAATCTTTTTGTGTCCAGTCTCTTTTTTAAAATTTTCTTAGGTTTTGCTTATAGTTTTCTTTTTCATTTCCCGCTGGTGCCTACTTTAGTTTGCACTTCAAAAATTCATCAAAATTCCCCCCGCCTAAATATCCATCTTCAATTCGGTCAAAACATCACGAAAATTAATACCTGGTCCCATGCCTATTGGAATTGGATGGGAGTGCACCCTGTACTGGAAAGAAGGCACACATATAGATGACCAAGCATTCAATCAAGGAGAAGTACACAACATGCTGGTGGATTGGGGAGAAAGGCCTCACACAGCTGGATTGGAGGAATCACACAGGACGGTGGGCTGGTTGATTGGGGAAGAAGGCCGCAACGACTGGTTTAGGGGGATTCCATAGGATGGTGCTGCTTGTTTTTGAGCAGACACACCACAACGATACTGGATCCAAACAAAAGCATGGTGGCCAGAGCGGGTGCAACAAGTTTTCTACACAAAATTTTCAAAGGGGGTAGGATCATGAGTGGCTTCCAGATCAGTGGTAGTGGTGTGCTTCAAAGTTTATTGAATAAAACTCAAATCACATGCCATGAAATGCTTATGAATGAATATTTTCCTCTAGACAAGGTATTCCAAAATCTTAACTTCTAGTTCTTAACTATTGAGGTTTTGGCTGAAGATGGTTTTTACGAGGCAATATTTGCTTGTCAATCTGCATGCACACTATGTTAGTGCATAACTATTATATATCTTCAATTGGTTTCATTTAAGAATCTCGTAATTCTAGAAATGGATATTCCTCTAGTAGAATGAGTTTAAAACAATCATGCATTGTCATATAGATAGCTAACCGCAAAGACAAAGATGAATCCATGATTGTATACCACTCCTCACTTTTATGCATAGTAGATGTAAATTGGTGTTTTGTTTATCATTTGATATTAGTGTTCCTAGAATTGAAGACATTGTTGGCCACACAAAGTACATATATGACATTTATCTTATTTTCCATACATGATGCATGAATACTTAGTGTTCTAAGGATCAGGTGGGACAATTACATTCTAAAGTATTTCCCCCATGCCCTACCCCTATTGTAATTATGAATTTATGATATGTGGATATTAAGGTTATGTGAAATTCATACATCTCAACTTCAGGTCGGTCTGAAGGCAATACTGATTTCCATTAATTTTTGTATTTGTTTTGGGCTGGCGCCACTCTTACCAATTCTGAATTGATCGCAATGTTTCCATCTGGAAGCCACTCATGATTCTATATTATGTTCAAATGTGTTTTGCTATAGAATTTGTTTAAATTCGGTACTTTATTTGTTGGGTTTTAATGTTCCTTGTTTTTTTTATAATATACTAAATGGGAACTCGTTTGTGTTATGTAACTAACATATAACTTTGATTTTGATCAACATAATTCATATTTCATGATGAGCAGTAGGTCCAAAATTTAGCACATCCTAAACCAAGCCTATTTGAGAAAATGAAACACATGTTTTAGTACCATTTCGGCAATAATGGATGATGACAAATAAATCATAAATATAGCTTCAGAAATTGACTACAAGGGAAATCAATAATTTGGTTGATGGACGAATATTGACCATTGATACAAGATAGCTAGAGACTGCACATTCCTTGGACACTTGCCACATGTTCTGGATGGCACATTCCTTATGCTATGTTATAGGAGGAGCACATTGAAATAAAAGTAGAGGAAATCAATTATTAGAAGGTATGTCTCTGACCTTTGCTCATGCATTTACACCAGCTTTTCTAAAATGCCAACCCAAACGATCTCTGCTACCAATGATAATGCCACATTAGTAGCAAAACAATTAGTTTATCAGGATGTATACCTTGAGCATAAAGCAATTGTAGTGAATTATAGTGGGGTGAACATAGAGGATTTGCCAGTTAATTTACTAAATCCGAAGTGCCCAGCTGTCAGAGTTGCTGATTTAATGTAAGTTGAAATTACTCTATAATGGACTATTTACAAACCACCGAGGAGGCAAGAGACAACAGTGACCATCCGCGTCCTGCAACTTGATCCCTTTCCGCTGAAATCTTCTATTTTCCTTTGATGTTGGTCTTGATACTCCAAGGTATAAAGTAAACTAGCCAACAACCTTTGATCTACATCGGCCCTATTCTTTGTTCTCCTCATCCACAATCAAGGTTGAAACTACAAGAAATCTCTCTCCAGTACCATATTCTTTGTCATACTTTTTTCTCATGACTATCATACATATAGCAATCACACAACATATACACACCCCTCTCCTTTCTATCTTCCTTGCATGGCTCATCTACAAATTAAAGAACATGCTACCTACCATGTTTCATCATGGACTTGTCAACTATTCTTTTCATGACTCATTTTTTTCTATTGATATTTGGTAGTGGCACCTTAGATTGACTTAGATTTTTTTCTTTTTGGTATATGTATGAAGTTCAGTTTTCAAGACTTAGTCAGAGAGATATAGATTATGTTGTCTTAACTGAATATGATGTTCATAAATATAAACTGTCAAGGAATCCAAGCGACTCACCTTGGCTGCCTCATTTAAGGCATCAAGTAGTTGGCAGTGTAGTCGACATTGAATTATCCATTCCACCTGATGTCATATTCCAATTAACCAGAGTATCCCATTGAAAAGAATGACCAAATGGCTACCCTGATTTTACTGCCACACAAACATATGGGGAAGTGTTCGTACAAGGTAATATTTTGATTCTACTTTTGGAAAGCTTTCATATCCGCCTAGCCAAGATAGAGTTGTTTTGATCTTTTTATCACCTAATCAAGCATTCACTGATGATGTAAGATGGAAATCATGTTCAACACTATGGTCATCATCTATTACTTTACTGACTTCTCCAAGGGCAATGACTGGACACAATGTATTCAGATATAAAAATCAAACCTATCATGTGAGGTAGGACACCAATCATGTTTTTAGATATTCCACTATGCAGAATGACATGTATCTATTACAAACTATCTAGTGAGAGAGCATTATGTTCTGATTTTCCTATGTCTCCTAGCATAAGTCTTTTCGATTGAGATACTTGTATACAAAGGAAGCACTATCAAAACAATCGAAAATTGTAGTTGGTTTCTTATTAGGAAATGTTTGCTTCTAGGATATTGCCCTAGATGACTTGAATTCAAATCACCCCACGAGGTTCAGGCTTTCTTTTAACTTCTCAATTTTCTGCTATGAGATTATGAAATCATCCGATCATGCATCAAACCTTGCAAAGTAGGTATGCAATTTCATATTTTGTAATGTCTTACACATTCCCACATATATGGTTGTTTACCATCCATAGAAATACTTGCTGGCTTGTATTAAACTTCTGAATTTCTTTGATAAAAGGGATTCCTAGAAAATCCACAGTTAGACTGGAATTCTGTAAGATATTATGATTCTCTTCATATGTTTTCCATAGGCTTTGTTATTCCTACTTTTGTTCATTATTCTTGCTCTCCACTTTACTTGAAGATAAGCATCAAGTACCCTTTTCATGACAATCTCAACAAGTTGATGGTCAATTTGAAAGAGCGGTGCATAGTTTTGTGTGTGGTACACCTGCAATTATGATATATTCGACCTATTAGGATTTAAGATTTATCTACCAATTTCTTAGCATTGACTTACATTTTAGTTTGAGATATTTTTTCCATTTTTGAAAATTATAACATAAAATTCATTTCAGATTATTTATTATGTTTGGCAGAGACTTATCAGGTGCCTCATTACTACAATTTGCAAATAAGCATGATATATAAGGTGCACTGAAAATGGCTAATATAGCTAAAGTAAGTCAATATAATGCTCTTCCATTATCATGTACACTTGTTAAGAAATTTGGCTAATCCATGTGCATGACTTACATGTGAGGTTCATATCATGCCTTGAGATTTGTTATTAGGAGAATCTAAGATTTCTTAATAGTACGCTACTATCCATTTTGTAGTAACATTTTGTTACAAATGAAATTGAGTGCGACGATATGGGATTTCACCCTTACTTTAACACCTTCCCTTCCAGTTGTCTTTGGTGTATCATTAGTTAACATTCTATTACTATGAATGTTGTTAGAAATTTCATTCGTCATATAGCTACAATTTTGTTGTATCCTTTGTTAGCAATCTTCTACTAAGTTAGTAAATTTGTTTGAAAAAATGATTAGTTGATCTTGACGCCAACTTTTCTTCAAAATAACAGAATATGAGATTTCTTTGTCCGAAATACATATAACCTCTACTTAATACAACACCTACTCTTCTTCGCAAATAGATAATATGATAAAAACTATGAACTACATTCACTAGAAAAACACTCATATTTCTATCGAAAAAATTTAGATCTTTGTGTTTAATGCTTAGTCATATAGCTACAGCGTTACCCCTCAGCAATGATTAATCTACACTTCAGATTACAGACTGATCAGGAAGCATATTGATCTTGTTCGTAGTGCAGTTTCTGGCAAGGTATGGTGATGTTGAATGGTGCTCTGAAACATCATGGTAGAGGTTAGTATATGGGAAATTCAAGACACACATGTTAAGTTGTATATGGAAATGAAACTTTATGTTAGGTATTCTATTGATTCCACTTATAATTTTCTTATTTCCATGTGAAACTAAAAGTTAGCCTATCTATGACAGTAATGCACAATCCTTTAATGAGATTTGGTTACTTGATGCACCATTGTATTCAATTGATTTGACTGTAGATTCATTTCTGCCTTCTTGTAGCATGAGGCCCTTCAACTTCTTAATTATCACGATAATTTCTTACCGAGGGACCATTTCTTGTGACTTTCAAGGGAAAGTTCTTTAGCATACATTAAGGTATCAATCTAGGTATTATGTTCCAATAAATATAGAAAACTTTTATCATTTGATTTACTAGCACAAACAAAATATACCTAGAAAAAACATTTGAACTTTTTAAAGTAAACTATAAAAGTAAATGAGAACATAAAGACTTTTGATTTAGAGGATTGGGATCTATATATCATGAAAGTGGTTACTTGTATTTTTAATCTCTTGGTATTTTGGGATTTATATCATACATGTAGCTTGGATAATTGTCACTTTTGGGCCCACAATAGAGCCCCATTTTATTTATATTTTCCATGATCGGGTTTAAAATAATCATTGATTTTTTGGGAATTCTCACACTCTAGGTGTGTTTTTATTACACTACTTTGAGGTATCCCTTGGAAGACCCATTCTCTCCTCCTTAGGTATCGGTACACATTTCAAACTCTCTTTGCACCCTCTGAGTAAATTTGATTCTTTAAAGGCTTCCTTAATGTCATCATTAAAGGTGCTTGAATTTTTTTATTTTCTACATTAACTACTTTTTTACTTCTCCTTAGATTATCAATGTTCCCACCTTTGTTTCTCAAATCCTCATAGTGGGTGATGCACTCGATTTATCTTTACCTCTATCCATGGTTTCAATACCTCCATCTCTACTTATAACTTTTCCCAAGAACTGATTCCTTCTGACTCCCTCGTAGCACAAGTGTTCTTATCAGCTTGGGGCCGATGTGGTGATGCTTTGAGCCACTACCCCCTTGTACATACTTCCTTTTGTGCTTCCTTCCAAGGGAAGTCATAGGCTATATGCCCAATTCACCCATACATAAAAAATTTGGGAGCCTTTTGTATCTGATCTCCGCTTCAACTATATCTCCTGTATGCCTTTCATTTTTTGAACTTTTGTCAACAACTTCTCCATGAACATGATGATGCAAACCATCCTAGATCAAGACCACCCTCCTATTCATTCTCCACTTCCATCATCTTGTCTATATTACTCGTGATCTTTGAGACTGTGTCACCTTTGTGATAAACTAGAGGGATGTTTAAAGGCAAACCCAAAGAGGAAATATGTTTTATTTTGATGGTGGAGGGTTGGTCATCACAACCCAATTATTTGAGAAGAAGGACCAAGTTATCAAAATTCTAGGGTGACCCTTCAATGACCTTCTCTTTGTCCTTTTGGTGAAATGGATGATTAGGTTCTCTTTGATTTGTTTCTAGATCAACTTCTGTGATGGTCTCTAGATCTAATCCATTGTTCTTTGGAAGGATTGGAACGTGTACAATCTATGTGTAAGAGTTTGGAAACAATATGCAGATATAAGGATTCATCCCTCACCTCTACACTTCAATCCATAAGGTCTACCTGATTTGCTTCATCAGACTAAAAATTAAGAGCTTCACGCATGCTCCTTATTTTGTATGCAATCACAAAAACTTCCAACCCACACAATGAATAGCACTGGCAAAAAAACTATAGGATGCCTTAGTGAGTAGATCCCTAATCGTCTATCACTCGCTAGAAAAGGTGACGAGGGAGCAGGTGTGTGAGTTTGTATGTTATAAGTAGCTATTGTAGTTTGATTTTTCTTAAATTTGACTATTCACATGTTCTTCCTTTTTTCCACTTTGATTTCTAGGTTTTAGAGATGAAAGCTAAGTTTTTTCATCCAAAAGAATTTTTTGTCTTGAAAAGTGACAAATCCTATAGATTTTTACATTCTTGTTATTAAAGATGTAGTACATGCTACTCTTTCTACTTCCTACTAAAATCAGATCATACATAGTTTTCCATATGAAAATTGATATTATTAATTATACTTACCATAAAAAATTATTGTAGTAACTTGGTTAGAAATAGTTTCTTGGTGATTTTGATGTTTTTTATTTTGATTGTGTATTTGCAAATGCATTTATGATATTTTATGAATCTCTAATACAAGATCCCCCCTCCAAGACAGGAACTTGAAGTTGCCAAGGTTGAATTTTTTTGAAGATGTACCTCATTATTATCCAAAAAATTTTATGTAAGATTAAACCAGATTTGTATGTGTTTCTCATAGTGCATAAACGAGCTTTTTTTTTTCTATGCTGCCCACATATTGACTTAATAGTATCATTTTTTTCTTTGTAGACTAGAAGATGTGAAATATATTATACACAAGCAATTGTTTTAGTCAACCGATGAGTAGGTTAGATGCTATGAAGAGCGTGGTCTAGTCTTGTACCAATTTTCTCGAGAAGGAGCCCAAGTTCTTGAAGAATGTTGATATAGGGTTTGTAAAGATTATTCCCACCATAAACAAATTGTTTTTTTCAAGTCAAAAATCAACAATAAGTGAATATGAGAGCATTCCAGTTTAGATGTGTACGACATTCTATTATATCAAAGAAGATATGATCAAAGAATGTAGAATGTAATGTATTAATTAGCAAATTATTTATGAAAGAGTGTCTCATGGACATTGTATTGATAAAAGGGACTAGGTAAAATGTCCTCCCCATGTATTTTTTATTTGATTATAAATTAAAAAGTATTGATATTCAGAATCTATAATTTTGATAATGTGAGTTCAAATTGCAATGGGCATGCATTTAGAAATCCAAGTAATGAATTGAATATTGTATCATTTAAATCCATGAATATACCATCATACAAAACAAGTATGCAATTAGTGGAAACTTTTATATGCCACTATACACAATAAGAAAAATTTCATACAACATCGTCATACATAATAGTGACATTTGTATAAAAGCCAATTGATGTAATAGTGGCCTTTTGTAAAAGCCAAATAATGTTTTAGTGACATTTATTTGGCATTTTAAAAGCCATTAAACCTAAATGTTTAGTGGCATTTACAACGTATACCACTAACTCTCTAGTGGCATTGGTACTAGAGGCATTTATTAAAGTGTCAAAAAATGCCACTAAACACTTTTAGTGGCATTTATATTTTTCTAGCGGCATTTGTCAAATGCCACTAATGGGTATGTTTGTTTTAGTGAAACCAGCCCACAACTATAGGTCTTTCACATTGTGGTACATCTTGGTGCTACCTGGATGCATAGCATACATCAAAGAGTGAGCCTCTTCCAGAACCAACTTTCTTAGATCGTCTACATTAGGTACCACTACTCTACCGTGATAACATATTGTCCCATTCTATGACTTGTGGAAGCCATCACACTTCTCACTGCCAAACTCTGTGTAGATCTACTTAATCATAATATCATTATAATGTACATCTCTGACTTGCTGCCTTAACATAGCCTTTACTTATAACTGTTCCAACAGTCCTACTAACACGAACACCTCCAACTTTACATTCATCTAACACATGGAGACCAATATGTCTCTCTTATGGCACTCCAAAGAACATAACTGTGCCCCATCCACCGGTGGTGATGAAGAATATTTCCTACGCAAAGCATCTACCACCGTGTTAGCCTTCCCTGGATGGTAATCTATGGTGCAATCATAATCCTTGATCAACCCCATCTAGCATCGCTGCCACATATTCAACTCCTACTTCGAGAAGATGTATTGTAGGTTCTTGTGGTCAGTGAAGATTTGATACTTCTCTCCATAAAGGTTGTGTCTCCATATCTTCAAAGAATGGACCATCGCTACAAGATCCACATCATGCTTTGGGTATCCCTCCTCATGTTTCATAAGTTTTCACAAAGAAATAGAAATCACGTTCTTATCCTTCTTCAACACGCAATCCAAACCATTCTTCGACACATCACAGAAGATGATGCAGCATTTTCCCTACTCTAGTAGAACCAACACTGGTGTGCTAGTCAGCTTCTCCTTCAAAAGCTAGAAAGAACACTGACACTTGTCATCACATACAAACTGTATGCCTTTCCTCATCAACTTCGTTAGGGATAACACCACAACATTGAATTTCTTGATAAACCTCATGTAATAGCCTGCTTACCTAAGGAAACATCGAACCTCTATCAATCTCTTTGGCTTATCCCACACTAACACATATTGAACCTTCTTGGGATCCACACGCACACCTTTAGCAGGTATGACATGTCCCAGAAAAGACACCTCCTTCACCCAAAACTTAGGCTTGTTGTACTTAGTGTATAGCTTGTGCTATCTCAACAAAGTCAATGCCTATTGTAAATGTTGCTCATGTTTTTGGTTGTCCCTGGGGTAGATCAAGATGTCATTGATGAACACCATCACGAACTAGTCAAGATATGGCCTGAATGCTATATCAATCAGATTCATGAATGCTTTCAGTGCATTGGTTATCCCAAATGACATAACCACAAACTTGTAATGACCATACCTAGTCTTAAAAGCTGCCTTGGGTATATCATCTACCTTGATCCACAATTGATGATATCCTAACCTTAGAGTTATATATGAGAATACTGTGGCACCTCTCAACTAATCAAATAGATCATATATCCTCGACAAATGATACTTGTTCTTAATTGTCACCTTGTTCAACTGTCAGTAAATTAATGATGCACAACCTCATGGAACCATATTTATTACTAACAAACAACACTAGAAAACCCCAAGGGAATGCACTCGGTTTGATAAATCCCTTATTAAGAAATTCTTACAATTGTTTCTTTAGCTCTTGCATCTCAGTTGGTGCCATCCTGTATGGTGTCTTTGCTATCGGCTATGTACTGGGTGCTAGATTGATCTAAAAATCAATCTCTCAGGGTGGGGGAACACCAAGAAACTCATCACAAAACACATCCCCAAACTCACAGACAATTGACATTTCCTGAATTCTAGGACTCCTCATCTTGGTATCTACTACATGTGCCAAACATGCCTCACATCCTTACCTCATTAGCCTCTCTTCCATCGTAGCTGACACCAAACACGTTGGAATAATCTTCCTATATCCTTAGAAGACCCACAAAGCATTATCGTCAAATAACGTCGCCACTTGCTACTTCTCCCAAAGTATCCCTTCCAAGGATCACATCAAATCCATGCATGTCAAGTGGTATAAGATCCACTTGAATGTTGCATCCTGAGAAAGAAAGAACGTAGGATGGACACACCTCCTACAACTCAGTGGAACCAACCAAAGGTATTTCTAAGAGAATACTATCACATCTACACTAACATGCTAAGATCAACTAGCTATCACTTCTCTAGTGATAAAAGAGTGTGTCACACCTGAGTCAACCAAAACAAATATAAAATAGGAAGATGGCAAATAAGAACGAAATAACTCCATCTGACCTGTCATGACCCAAGATTTGACTACTCCTTCTGGTAGACTCATAGCATAGAATCGAGTCATTGCCTATTGTTGTCCCCATCCTCTGCTAGCATGTCCAGAAGAACTAGCCTGTGATGCCTGTCTCCATCCTTGACCTCCACCACTGCTGAACTGACACTGTTGTGACCCTTACTGACTTTGTCTCGACTGTTGTGTCACCTCATGCTAAACAATTCAAGCAAGATAAATGTCACATCATGCATTCTTGATTAGCATTAGGTTTCTCATAGATATCCAATTAGAGTTTCCATAACAACCTTCACATGAAACCCTAGATGTATTACTTCCTACATTCTTGGAGCACATTAGGGTTAATCATCTTTTCATAATGGTCAACCAATCATTCCAAACAACATTGAGTGTCAACCATACAAGAAAACAAGGTGTAGCGACCAACCTTCATATCTCATGTAGTGACCACTAGGGTTACACTTGTGTGTCAACCACTTAGGTCACACCATGTGTAGCGACCACTAGGGCGTAGCTACCATCAAGCCAAGTACAAAGTGTAGCGACCTCAACCATGTAGAGACCAAACAACTGAACCAAGTGTTGGGACCACAAGAAGACCACATGTAGTGACCAACTCAAAGACCATTGCACTTTGACCGCAACAAGAGCCAACATGGGTAGTGAATAAAACATAGATACCTCTAGAGACCACTCAAATAGTCATGGATATAGACCATTATGGTTAGTTCACCCTTGCGACCGCAACACAACAACTCATGAGTAGTGACCAACCACAAGGGTTCGAATGTAGCGACCAAAACATACTTAAAGAATTACGACCAATCCAACCTAAACCACCACGCCCACAAGGGATAGTTACAACATGAAACATGAGTGTCATGATGAATTAAACAAATGTATAACATCAGGAAAACCAAGGCATTATCAAGACAAAACTCTATGCAAAGATGAGCATCAAAACCCTAAATCAAGCGCTACAAGAATCAATCATGCAAAACCATGATATGAATGATGAAACCAGACTTCAAACACATGCAAACATGAACCTAAAATATCCATTCAACATAGGATAATTGAACCATAAGCATGGTGGTAAAACCTACATTCTAAAGAAAAAAAAGGAACCATTATCTCCATCATCACCATATCTTCGGGTACATGAAATTAGGGTTTAGGAAAAAGAGCAATCCTATGAAAGAATGCTTCAAAATATTAAACCCTAGATCAATCTAGAACTATCCATCAACTTATGATCATGCTTTAGATTTAGAATAGTAGAATGCAAGCAAGAATATTGTGCAATCATAAAAGAGGGGACAATTATATAACCTGTCTTAAGATGAAGATCACTCTAAAGCCACGAGCTCCAAGAGAGAAAAGGAAACTCCAACTAGGATCAACTCCATGGCCCACAAGATCACCTCAAGAAGAGAAGAACACACCAAGGTCAAAGGAAAGCTCAAGAAGAAGAAAACACAAACCCTAGACCGAACAAGAGAGAAGAAAGAGGGGAAACTTCATCTCACTTAGGTACTACTATGGAAAACCATGGATCTTGACCTCTATGGAGATAAGTTCCTCAACATATCCACCATGGTGGAACCATATTCTACTTCCAAGAGAAGAAAGGAAGAGGTAGGGTTCAAAGGAAATGATATCAATGGTAGAAAACCACTTACCAAGAAGGAAGATCACTATGAATCACCAAAAGAGATATGATCAAGCTCAAGATCACCACATGCAAAGGTGATCAGCCACCAATGTCCAAGATCGGCACCTTCTTTAGCTCCACCAAGATCAAGGCCGAACACAAGGGAGAAGGGAGGAGGAAGAGAGCTAAAGGGGATACTTGCATGTGAAAGAAGGAGCTTATATACTAAAGGGTAGGAGGGAGGTAAAGAACATGAGGTGTCAAGAAATAAGAGCCTCTCATGACACTTGTCCCTCAAAACCACGTCCATGAAAGCACTCTAGACATGCATGGAAGAAATGGTGATAAAAATAGGGTAGTGTAGTGACCATTTAGGTCCACTACACCCTTGGGTAGAAGCAAAACCAGGTGAACTCAAGGTAGCGACCACTACACAAGGTGACCAAAACCAAATTGTCGCAGCACTCTATAAGAGCACAAACCCTAGTGACCAAAACACATGCTCAAGGCACATAGGTCGAAATAAAACACAACCAAGAGACATATCAGTCTCAACACAAGCCCCAAATGACACATTTTGTTCACAACAAGGATTACAACATCAAGGTCAACACCAACACTCAAGCATCCAAGGAAACCATACAAACCCTAGTTCCACACACATGATGCCATATCACTAACCAGGGCTAAAAACAAGGAACCCATAAGCATCATTCTCCCTCTCATGATGCCACGACACAAAGTCACAACCTACATGTGACAAATTGCAAGATAAACCCTCAACATGGGTAAATTGCAACTTGGTCCAAAACAAGCATAACTTGCTCAAAAATCAACCAAACAAGATCAAACTAAAAACACAAGCTTGTCACATGTTATTAAGGTGCATCATATGATGAGATTAAGGTTAAAGAATATAATTAAGAAAAGTAAACACAATTAATCACTAATTTAGTTTAGGGTTCATATAGAATGATATATCAAATGCTTCTCCAAATTACACCTTGTTTGCTTCTTTTTCCAATTTAGTGTACTCTCATGGACTTACATGTAGGATCACTATATTTTGAGGATCTAATTGTAATTTAAATGAAACATGTATTGTCTTGTATTATCCTTCAAAGTATTGGTGGGTTCCCCTTTAAATACTTTTGACTTAGCTAGTTGAGGTTGTATTCTTGCTCCTCTATCTTAAACCCTCACTAGGTTTGGTGTTGAGTTGGCCAATGAACTTTTTTGATAAGCCAACTGATTATGCAAGATGAATGGTAGATGGACAATCTCAATGACTGATGAGGATTCTAGGTTTGGAAATTGATGGTTGTTGTCTCATCTAATAGCCCATGTGGAATCCATGCATATGAACTGATGGGACTTTGGATGTTGGAAACCCAAGAGAATTTTGGTTTCACAACTCATGGCAAGAGATCAACAAAAACTTAACATCATCATAGGCCAAAAACTTATGTCTAAGAAGTAACTAGATCCTCACGTACCAATAATGAGCCAATGATGGCAACAACTAATGAGGAGGGTGAATGCACAAACCAGTGAGATCTTGGATATAAGGTCACTGAGGAAATAAATGAATCAACCTATAAGGAAACAAGACACAAAACCGACAACAAACCTATGAGTTGTCATGTACATTGATCATTGGAGACTAGTTTAGGACTTAATTTTTTCTCCCCATTCCGATAACCCCCCCATCCCCTTAAGCTTATTTGATACAACCATAAGTAGATGGAGATCACAAACATATGTTGGTGTTCGATGAAAGATATTGAAGGTTGATAAGAATCTCTTTCAGCTGAAGAGGTTTCGATTTGTTGATGAAGAAAATGGATCAACGACTGAGTTTCAACCCTACATGTGTATGCATGTCCATGCATGCTAGCATTTCTTCTTCCTTGGGTGAAGACAAGCTTTGTTAGCATCTTCTAAATCCCAATTCATGTAATATCCTCTCTCCTCGTCTTATGTTCTTTATTTTATTCCCTTCTTCTTACTTTGGCCAAAATCCATAGGGGTTCATGGTAGAAGCTTGACCATGTGTCTAAAAAACCTTTCTTTTCCCTTCTTTCTTTCATTGTCATAGTTCATGGAGGAAGAAGATTGTTGGGGATTTGGAGAGAGTGGATCTCATATCCATGAGTTCTCAATCATGGTAATTTTGTTCAGACCTTGCATCAATCACCCTTGAGGTTTGTGATATAACCTTTGATGCATTTCTTATCACTCTAAAACATGCAAACTCTAATCTTGCTCCATAATCGCTCTAATGATAAACATATGATATTTTTGTGGACTATTTTTGGACAAGTAAGATAGAAATATGATTTTTTTATGTATGTACTAAACTATTAAAAAAATATCTTATTTTAATTAAATGATCACTTAATAATGCATGGTCTTAATTCAAAATATATGTGAAAATGTCCTTAAAAGTGGCATCTTTATGGTGCTCTTATACCACATGTTGGATAATCAAGGTACACTGTGTTCCTTACTGTTTTTGATCTTTTCTATCGATTTCAAGGATTTTTTTTGGATAAGGTAAAATATTACTATGTCAAAAACATGTATAGGTGAGCCTATACTGTACAGAGGGTGAGCGACTACAAAAAACCCCACTGTGTTTTGGTGACCGGGTCCAAACCTTCATAAAGCATAGGTTTGGCTCTACAGAGTAAGCCCAACCTTTCGGCCAAGTTGTCAAAAAACAAAAACTTGTCAGTTTCACGGCCACCATGCAGCCTGGTGTTCCTCTCCTACCATATCCCATAGACAATGGCAGCCAGGCCCAGAGCGCCGAAATCCACCATGTGCTTGTTGCCACCAGCCCGAAGCTGGATCCACTCCATCGCAATATCCAGTCTCCTAGGCGGCCGACCACCCCATCCGCTCTTAAGGGCCCATCTGCAACAAACATAGCTAGAGTAAATATATCCAAAGAACATGTGGCCGTGTGTTTCGTCGTCCTCCTTGCATAGCCAGCAGTTTGAATTGGTCACTTCTCCCCATGGGATAAGCCTGTCAAGCATCGGGAGACGACCAAGAACAACCCTATAAAGACAACAACCCCACTTGGGGGTTTGCAATTTATTCCAGACGACGTTCACCCAGGGGACATCAAGCCCAAAGTAGTACAACTCCCATGGTCTTGGCACACTGCTTTCCCAGGTGTTGTCAGACTTGGGAAGATAGTTGTGTTTGATGCTGGGCCAACTCTTGATCATCCTCCTCCATACAAAGGAATCATAGCATGTATTGCCACTCCAGCGAGCAGCCATACCTCCTCCTCATCCAGCTGGACCAGACCGCCTCCGGCTGGGTCAAGAACATGTGGATGCAGAGCTTTGTGGCCCTCTCCACCATACTATTAGGATCTCTGACGCCCATGCCACCCTGTCTCCTCTCCTTTGTGATGGTGTCCCAAGCGATACCATGGGACCTCCCCCCCCCCCCAAAGGAAATTGCTCACCAGGATTTTAAGCTTGTCGATAATGAACATTGGTAGCTCTGCTTGTCTACACCAGAAGCGGATGGAGGCCAGCAAGACGGAGTTGCAGAGGATGAGCCTGCCTGCCATGGAGATGGACAGACCCGTCCATTTGTCGATACGGGCCCTAAGGCCATCCACCAAAGAGTAGTAATCCTTCCCCCTCCCCCTGCCTCCAGAGATGGGGATGCCCAAGTATTTAGTGGGGAAGTGCCCTCTAGGAATACCGGCAGTAGCTTTCAAGCGACCACATCTTGCATCACAAGAGCGGGACAAGAAGATCTTGGATTTGATGTTGCTAATGTACAACCCTGTCATGCGTCCCACTTCCTTCAGGATTCTTTTTACCCTTTTGAGATAAATGTCATGACCAACGGTGAAGATCATGACGTCGTCAGTGAAGATAAGGTGTGATACCACCGAAGTACCCTTCACTTTGAAGACCTTTAATTGTCCTTCATTTTCAGCCCTGTTAATGGCGCAAGACAAGGACTCCATAATGATGGTAAATAGCATGGGAGAGAGCGGGTTCCCCTGTCTCAGCCCGTTGGATGTGCCAAACAAACCATAAGGGGTTCCATTGATCAACACCGAGAAGGAGGTGTGTTTCACGCATTGGATCATCAAGTGAATCCATCTCCTGGAGAAGCCCATTTCCTTCATGATTTCCCAAAGGGTAGGCCACTCCACATGGTCGAGGGCTTTGGTTATGTCGAGTTTAAAACAAGCCTTTCTCATGGAATTCATAGTGCCAAAGGAGTTCAAAAACTCAACAGTGAGTAGAGCACCATCAGCAATGTCCCTTCCTTGTATAAAGGCCATTTGATTAGGCGACACAAT
The DNA here is from genome assembly GCA_963693085.1 of Alisma plantago-aquatica. NCBI lineage: Eukaryota > Viridiplantae > Streptophyta > Magnoliopsida > Alismatales > Alismataceae > Alisma > Alisma plantago-aquatica. Next base: position 1,416,573,492 of record OY856410.1, on the reverse strand, counting down.
TTGCGGCAGCACTTTCTTAAGCCTTCTAGATAGCAGCTTGGCAAAAACTTTGTATAGCACCGAGCAACACGCTATGGGCCTAAAGTCGGCCATGGAGGAGGCATGATTTCTCTTGGGGATCAGCTTTATGAACGAGTGTTTGACCTGCTTGAGCATGGTTCCACCCACCATGAACCACTGCACAGCCTTGCATAAGTCTTCTTTCACGATGTCCCAACAGCTTTGATAGAATTTACCGTTGAACCCATCGGGTCCAGGGGCCTTAGACGGTCCTATGGAGAAAACTTCATCCTTCACCTCCTTCTCAGTGAAGGGGCCACAAAGCACTCTGTTCATGTCCGCGGTCACCCTCGAACCAGGAAGACGGCCTTGGTGGGGTCTATGCTCTTTATTGTAGAGCTGCTTGAAATAGTTAATCGCCTCATTTGCAACCTCACTAGGACCCCTGACGGTGGATCTATCCTCCCTTATGAGCCCATGTATGCAATATTTCATATGTTTTTCTTAGTCGCATTATGATACACTTTGGTGTTTCTGTCGCCGTCTTTAATCCACCCCAATCTACTTCTTTTCCAGTGGTAGACTTCTTCGGCTTTCTCCAGCTTCAATAGCCTATCAGCAGTGTCGGCCTCAATTTTAATCTTGCAAGCATCCAAAGGGTGGAGTCTCAGGTCGAGCGCAGCAACAACATAGTCTTCTCGAGCTTTGTTAACCAGATTGGGCAGGTTGACCAGATCAGCAGACCATTTCTTCAGGGCCTTCTTGGTCTTTTTCAGCTTTTCCACGAAACAGACGATGGAGTTCCTCCTCACAGTAGTGTTCCAAGCCTCTTCCACAACCTCCCTAAATCCAGGCCAATCCACCCAGTAATTGAGGAATCTAAACGACCTGTTCTTCTTGGCGGTGTCGTTTAAGCTTACATGCATCCATGCACGGTCATTGTTGGGGTGTCCCCCAAACGTGACACATGCCTCAGGAAAGCAATCCAACCAGGCAGTATTGACCAAGCCTCTGTCGAGGAGGTTGGCTATGTTGTGCACCAGGGTCCTTTTGTTATGCCATGAAGTCAGACCTCCGCATATATTCAGTTCCACAAGTTTCGCCGCATCCACAACATTGTTGAACCTGTTGAGGACCGAATCGGGAATGGGCAGGCCCCCATACTTCTCCCTCGATCTTCTCACATGATTGAAATCCCTGATGACCAATTGGGGAACCTGATGCTGATTCGTCTCAATGATGGAGTCCCAACATTGTCTCTGTCTACCTTCCAGATTGTGACCATAAATGCCTGTGATGATGTAGTGAAAGCCCCCATGGTTGATGCAGCTAGCCACCATCATCTGTTCAGTGGCTGTGATAACCTGAACATCCCAAACGCCCTTGTCCCAGCCCAAGGCGATCCTTCCTCCCTCCACCCGACTGAGGTTGGATTCCACTCCCCAGCCTTCAGGAAAAAAGGCTCTGCATCTTATCTTGAAACCTCCTTTTGATTCGAGTTTCCAGAGCAAACACCAGAGAAGCACCATACTCCCTGATTACCTTACAAATCCTTCGCTATTTCCAGGGCTTGGTAGCCCCCCTCACATTCCAAGTGAGGATAGACATATTAGCTTTTTGAGTGCCCCCCTGGCCGGGGTGCTCATCCTGGGAGAGATTCTCCTTCCTCATGTGCTAGCAACAACCTGTTGGTTTCTGCTGCTCCTGCTAGCTCCAGACATTTCAACGAGCAATTCATCGGTGTCCAGGTTCTCCAGGATGGAGAACTAATTCGGGCTCGCAGGGTGTTCAACAGGTGTAGGGGTTGGAATCACTGTCTCCGCTTCAGATTGGATGGTAGAAGACTCGGTGTCCCTTGCCTGTGGCCCGCCATCAGCCGATCCTCCGGTACCTCTGCCTGTGGATTCACCGTTGGTTTGTCCTCTGAGGGTGTCGCCCATACCAGGAAGTCGCCCCTCAGGATCAGCGTCCACAGCAGCAACCTGTTGGTCAGTAGGAGGCGGCACATTCACGATCACTGTCGAGGAGCCCCCTCCAAGCTCAGCCGTAGGCATCCTTCTCCTGGTTCTGGTCCTCCCTTGACCCTGTCGTGGTCTTGGTTACTCGTGTCACGACCTCTGTGGAGAGGGGGTGGTGGTTGGTCTGTCCTCGCCCCTGGGCATTTGCCAGGCCCATGGCCGAAAACCTTACAGGCGAGGCAGTGCTGAGGCAGAGCGTCAAAAACAACTTTGAAGCCAAGCTCCTTCCCATCAGGCATTTCCACCATGACCTCTCTCGGTGGACTTATATCAGCTTTGAGCTCAACACAAACGTGATCCACCCCCTCGTATCTCCCCTCCTGGTGGAAATCTATGACCTTGGGGTCTCCAACTCCACAAGCAACAATAGCGATGGACCTTCTGGTCTAGTTGTGCCCGATCTTTGGGAAGGTCAGCCAAACTGGAGCTGAAGTGAGGGCCGCCCGCCTCAGGTCAACATATGGGGACCATCGTCTAGTGAGCACCAGCTTCCTATCGAAGAACCACAACCCCTTGTCGAGCGCGGTCCTCATGTCCTCCTCCGATGCGAACTTGGTGAGGACGAGTCCACCCACTAGGGGGCGCATTGGAGTTTGCCTTTCGGCCGCAAGGTCCTGAGCATCCATCCATAGAGTTGGTTGATGATGCATTTGGTACCCATGACCTGGACGATGACTGAGTGCTTGTGGAACTCATCCATCTCAGCCGCCGCAGGTGCCAGCATCTTCATCCACGGTCGCTGGTCGTTGTCCCTGAAGGAGGGGGCTTTGGGGTCACCCGGCGCTGTGACTGGGGCAAGGTTGTGCCGCGCAGACAGGGGCCTCACAACCGTCGCCGCCCAAGCCCTGCCCACCGTGACGTCTGTGGAGGGCTCGACCCAGCATCCATCACGATTTGCGATGGTGGATGGGGGGTGTGGAATCCTCCCCACCCAAGGCATCGCCCGCCATGTCACCCCTTCTAGAGAGAAGCCAGAGGGCCGAGCGAAGAGAGAGAGTGGCTGAACGCTATAAACATCCTCAACGATTTCAAGGATTTTCATTAGATGATATGCTGTGGAATTTTCATTCTATTTAGATCTATTATCTCCAAGTAGCTCATATGTGCATAAAGGTGATTTTTATGCAAAATTCTTGTACAGATCAATGCAACTTCCACATATATATGAATTTGAAACTGAAATTTTGTATGGTATTGTGTTACTAAAAATATGAAGTAGGATCTAGAATGTCAAGTGGTTATGATATCCCTACATTGGCTTCTCTGTGATATGGTCTTGTGTGGTGAATTGGGTCTTGTGGTGCCCTAATTTGATTACTTAACTTTCATATGGTCAAGGTTGTCACATGCACCCTGATTTGGGTAGCCGAACATATATGGTAACACATTTTATATCTTATGGAGTTCTAGAACATGATTGATTTTGTTATTAAATTTTTGTTTCTTGCATATAACTTTATTGATGTAATAGAAAAATAACTAATTGATCTAAGTAATCAAGTCTAACCTAAATCATGGGGTGCCCTAAGTCCATAGATATTTTTCCTTGAGTCATTGGGGGATATAATTAAATGAGTAATTCCATAGAAATTCAACTGTTGTGAGAAGACACGTAGAGTGATATTTTCTAGTATACATGGATGTTTGGGGTTGATGTGCACAAACACCATTACTAGTTTGGAATCAGTTGAGATCAATGTTTGTGTAACATGTGATATAATGTTGCTCATAATGTAACTCAATTTTAGGGTTGTTGTACCTTAATATTTGGTGGTGTGAACCTGAGTATTCGAGACAAACCTATCATATGTAAATTAGCCTTGAGTACTCCATGGTATTCTGGATTTTGAGAACACTACCTTGTTTAACCCCATTATGAGGTTTGGGAGATATTATTAAGTTCTCTAATCCTTGATGTTATATTGAGCTAGCATGGTCTTCAAAACTTCTAGCTAGTAATTTAGGTGGTACACCTCAAACTACTCAAGGCATAATAAAAAATGGAACTCAGTTGTGTTGTATATATATAGGATCTTATTGATGAATCATATTGTATGATATGTTGCTTTTGCCATTTCCTACCAGTATTATATGTGACTCATAATCTATATCTATATTTGTATATGTTCATATATATACTATTTTTACCATCTATACTAGTTGGATAATTAGTCTTATTGATCCTGGTTATACACATTGTCAGATGTTATATCATATTGCTGGGACATGGGTCTCACATCATGGTTCTCCACATATTTTAGGTGATTTGTAGAGCAACCTGGGTTGAGGGGGTGAGGATCATTCATGTGGTGGAAAAATGTAGTGCAGAGGTTGGTGAAGTCCTTTTGGAGTGGCATGAAAAAGTCATCCCTATAATCTTATGTACGGGATGGGAGATTTAAATTGGTTGTACTTTTGACTCAAGGTCTTGGCGCATATGCCTTGTAATGTTGTATAAGATGAGCATACATATAACAGGTGTAACCAAGGTCTTTGAATAGATAATTTTGTAAATATACATGTCATACATGAGTGAAAGTAAAGGCCTTTGTGCAATTTATCTCGTTGTTAAATTTTGGATTTTTTATCCCATGTTATCCCTATGCAAAGTTTTTATTATGATGGTTAATTAGAAATTGATTATCATTTTGTTTTGAGTAATCTCATACTTGTATGTTAGGTGTTCATAGGCAACATCTCTCACTTTTCAACAACCGATTAAGAGATGAGCCATCAATAGGTGTATTGTAAACCGATAGTTGGACCACCATCTCCTTTGCTGGTGCATGAAATAGGATGTTTAAACCTGCCATGGAAATCACAAATATGGATCAATGTCTTATAAATTAACATAAAATTAAGCAAGCCTAAATGTAAGCTAGGTCTAAATGAAAATGATGAAAATGAGTGCAAAAGTAAGCTAAATAATGCAACTAAATCTTGGATGAATATGCATTCATCAGAAGTGCACATTGTGTAGTATGATACTAAAATGCTATCTGGTCCAATTGTCTTGGAAATCTATGCATCTAATGCTAAATAAAATTTGATGACCTCTTACATGGTAGATATCATCAGTTCAAAATGTTTGCAACAAAAAATATAAGACAAGTAACTAAACCATAGAGAAACAAAACAAGGCATAATTGAAATCTAAACTGAAGAGTTAAGCACATGCATAGATTGAAAAATGTAGATATGAAATTTTTTTATAAAATCCCACCAACCTTAAACTGTTTCTTACCCTCAAGTAATCAAAATAGAGATTCAAGGTGGAAATTAAAACAAGAAGAGCAACACATGCGTCAATTATACAAGCATTGACATGGAACCTAGTCAATCACATTGGAATCTAATCAAAAGAAATGTAAACTTTATCAATCTTAGCTCAATGATTCAAGATAGAGAATTATATTTTGAGTGTATTCAACCACATCCAAGTGAAAGTATCAATTGGGAGTGTCAATTAATTGAAATAATTACTAGTGTTGACTAAATTGCTATAATCCACATAGTTATCTAAAATACATGGATGAATCAAATCCAAATCTAGAATTATCATAGTTTATTAACATATGAAAATATTGTTGCTTAAATAAAATTTGAAAATAAATCTTCATCTCTAACACTCAAATTTTAAGTATAGAATTATGCATGGGTGGAGTTCGCGTTGAGGATAATTGGTGTATTTTTCAATATAGCACCCAACCATCACATTCAAATCATATATTACACTAGGTTGACATGCTACATGAGCATATTAACATATTCACACAATTATAATAATTAAATGACAAGCCCATATAAACTAAAAGTAAATTAGGTTCCTATTTGGAACATAACGACCCTTTTTTATATATTGTCCCCATGCACATATATGAATCATAATTATTAAAGCATGCATTCCTAATATCAGTTTATTGCAATAATTGTCTCTAAGAAAATGATCGTTGAAAACCTACAATAGATCCAACATAGCCACCAATCCACTTAACAATGTCATTTCCATCCATAAGTCCAAAATCTTTAGATCATTCATGTTACGATAGCCACCAAACCGACATACAAATTGTTACTAAATAAGCGAAATAATCATAAGCAGCGGATTAACAAAAAAATCACTAAAAATTAAAACCATTTTGCAAAGAGATCCATTTCCAGGAAAACTCTAAGGAAGAACCAAAACCTTATATGCATCATTGTTCACACTGTACATACATAGTACCATCTCTTCTCGAGGATAACATATACCAGTTTCTTTGTCAAAACATATACTGAAGCAACATAAAACCTCAAGGCATACTAGCCAAAACCTCATATTGTTCATAAAACAAACACATACTAAATCCAAGGATCTGAGATTACAGAGACGACACATAAGACTTCTATCTACAAGACACGACAGATAGTACACTCAACCTGAGCTGTCATTGATGTCCCTGTTGTTGTTGTTCTTTCTCTGCAGTTTGGTCTCAATCCCCCTCATGCACGTCCACCTAAAAAAATGTGGATCCCACGGGGTGAGACAATTGTCCCAGTGAGAGATATAACTCTCCGCCAAAAATATTATTATCACAGTTAAATAGTATTTAAACTGAGCAGAGGATATCCAGTTTAGAACATTCTCATCTTTTAAAGCATTGCAACTATCTATGATAGAGCAGTAAATCATCTTATTCACTTTATAAGAGATATGAAAAACATGTGTATCATTTACCCATCATATTATATCAGTATCTCAAGCTTATCCTGTGATAATATTATGATGGTATGACACCCATGAATCATTCTCATTTCTATCTGTCAGCCTCATCCAATCTACAAACCTGGTATTAAATTGTACCAATAATGTGAATATACATCATCATGTTCAGCCAGGTATTGGACTATACCAATCCTGAGATCACAGAGTTCACCTAGGCATTGGACTATACCAATCCTGAGGTCACAGCCAGGCATTGGACTATACCAATCCTGAGATCATAGAGTTCATCCAGGCATTGGACTATACCAATCCTGAGATCGAGTTCAGCCAGGCATTGCACTATACCAATCCTGAGTTCACAGCCATGCATTGGACTATACCAATCCTGAGGTCACAGCCAGGCATTGGACTATATCAATCCTGAGATCATAGAGTTCAGCCAGGCATTGGACTATACCAATCCTGAGATCGAGTTCAACCAGGCATTGGACTATACCAATCCTGAGTTCACAGCCACACATTGGAATATACCAATCTTGAGGTCACAGCCAGACACTAGACTATACCAATCCTGAGATCATAGAGTTCAGCTAGGCATTGGACTATACCAATCCTGAGATCGAGTTTAGCCAGGCATTGGACTATACCAATCCTGAGTTCACATACATGCATTGGACTATACCAATCCTAAGGTCACAGCCAGGCATTGGACTATACCAATCCTGAGATCATAGAGTTCAGCCAAGCATTGGACTATACCAATCCTAAGATCGAGTTCAGCCAGGCATTGGACTATACCAATGCTGAGTTCACAGCCAGGCATTGGACTATACCTATCTTGAGGTCACAACCAGTCATTGGACTATACCAATCCTAAGATCATAGAGTTCAACCAGGCATTGGACTATACCAATCCTGAGATCGAGTTCAGCTAGGCATTGGACTATACCAATCTTGAGTTCACAGCCAGGCATTGGACTATACCAATCCTGAGGTCACAACCAGGCATTGCACTATACCAATCCTGAGGTCACAGCCAAACATTATACCTCATTTGAACCATCAGATACATTCACATCCTTTATGTGATACAAGTATTCCTCATGTCTCATTTTGACATATTCAAAGCACCATAACCCTTATTTTGGCTATGACTATAATGCATGTATGACCAAGATTTCATTATTATCTTTGTAACCATTTATTATTATTATTATTATTATTATTATTATTATTATTATTATTATTATGTTACGAGGTTCATGTTTACCTAGTTTATTTTAAACATTACCAATTCTTGCATCAATCTCTAGATCAACATCCTGTCACCTCTTACTAGGCAACAACTAATCACATGTCTCACAAGGCCATTAAACATCTTGTCACCTCTCACTAGGCAACAAATAATCACATGGCTCATCAGGCCATTAAATTGTATTATATGTAACATCATAGCTCATACTTAGCTATGCTCATTATCTCATGCTACTAGCATGGTTTCAAATATGGTTAAGGTTTCCCCTTTATTAACCAATTATAATTTCAACTCTTATCATTACCCTTCGTTAAGGTTAAGGTTTATCTTATAAAACCATCTAGGGTTTTCAAGTACATTTATCAAGAATCAAACCCTAATTCAGTCTCCACACATATTAGGAGTATCAATGTATGCTCATTTCATGATTATCACATAAGTATGAGTTTCTCTCTTATCCTTACTAGGATGTTGATTATTTCATACTTTATTAAGTTGTCTCAACCTTTCCTTCAAGGTTCATTAGCCTTCTTAATCAATATTCATTAAACTCCATACCTCTTAATGTATGACTTGATATAAGACACTTCATGTGTTACTGCATCAAGTACATTGCATCTAAGGTGCTTTCCTTCATATGGGTTTTGAGGTGCTTCCACCATATTGGGGCAGAGAGGTGTGTGTGTTCTTCACACCATATCGGGCAGAGAGGTGTGTGTGTGCTTCACACCATATCGGGCAGAGAGGTGTGTGTATGCTTCACACCATATCGGGCAGAGAGGTGTGTGTGTGCTTCACACCATATCGGGCAGAGAGGTGTGTGTGTACTTCACACCATATCGGGCAGAGAGGTTTGTGTGTGCTTTACACCATATCAGGCAGAGAGATGTGTGTGTGCTTCACACCATATCAGACAGAGAGGTGTGTGTATGCTTTACACCATATTGGGCAGAGAGGTGTGTGTGTGCTTCACACCATATTGGGCAGAGAGGTGTGTAGAGAGGTGTGTGTATGCTTTACACCATATCGGGCAGAGATGTGTGTGTGTTCTTCACACCATATCGGGTAGAGAGGTGTGTGTATGCTTCACACCATATCAGGCAGAGAGGTGTGTGTGTGCTTCACACCATATCGGGCAGAGAGGTGTGTGTGCTTCACACCATATCAGGCAGAGAGGTGTGTGTATGCTTAACCCAATATCGTTTTTGAGGTGTTTTCTTGACCTCATAACGTGCAAGAGGTGTATACTACACCACCATATCATGCAAGAAAACAAAAATCATATCCATATCATTTTAGTGAAGTAGGTGCACCACCATATCAGGTTCAAGGTGCTTGCTTGTGTGCTTGAACCCGATATCACTTTATATGGTGATACCATCTTATTCAAGCTCTAGACCTTCTTTATAATTGTTAAAGTTCATGGAAACAGGTCTAAGAAACTACTAGAACTCATAATGTCATCAACTATTTCAAAAAATTTCGGAATTAAAAGTAGATCATTAAGTATAGCAATTTAGGTGATGAATAATGACATGGTTGAGTTCAAGTTATATAACCCCCCTTAAGAACAACTTCAAAGCTCCAAGCTCCAAAGATTAATGTTCCCAAGGTTTAATATGAACTTAAAAACTCCTTTATATGCAAGGAATCACCATGGATAAGCAATTGGTGAAGAAGAAAAGAAAGGAAGATCATAACCCTAAAATCATGCTTCAATCCAAGGTTGAAGATGATCATGGCCTCACCTTAGGGTTATGTATTGAGCTCATTCTTGCTCCTTAGAACCTTGCATGATACCTCACTACCCTTGCACGATATTCCATCACTTGTGTAGGATATTCCACCACCCTTGGCCGATATCCCCCTCACTTGTGATCAAAACACTTCACTATGGCCGATATCACCTCACTAGGCCGATATCACCCTACTTGGCCGATATGAACTTGCTATGGATGATACCAAGGCCCTATGAACGATACCACATCACTCATTAATGATACAAGGACCCTATGCATGATATCTAAGAGCAAGGAGGTGGTAGGAATAAAAAAAGTTAACTATGGGGTGAAAGAAGGGGTATATATACTTGTTGTTCATGAAGAAGTGTGAAAATGAGGTGTCATCAATTTGAGCTACTAGGTGCCACGTGTCCATGCATGGTTGACACATGTACATGCATGTATTAACATTTATCTTGACATGACAAACTCTTGAGGATAATCTAGGGATGAATTTTCATCCATTACTTATCCCTTTGAATAAAATATATCAACAAAATCACCACTTTATTCACAACCTGATACAACTTTTCTAAGGAAGTTGTAAACCGATACACTTCACCTCCTTGAGGTTCTTTGCACGTCATGGGATTTTCCAATAGTCCAAAAAACTATATGGGACTCCTCCTATGGCTCCTTGGCCAATAGGCACTCATATATAAGCTTTTCAACTTAATACAACTCAAGTTAGGGTTTCATATTCAACCCCTTTCTTGGTCATTTCATCACCAAGAGTACCATCACTCATAATTGATTCAAACATGGTGCCTCATTATTTATATCTCCTCTAAATGATACTAGGAGGGAGTAGGGACACTCTATAGGTGGTAATTTGCATATCAACCCTACATTTTGGATAAATTACAATTTGTACCAAAATTGGTGCACAAGGTACTAGCATTATTCATACATGTTCAAACTTGGAATTTAGGCTTTCCAAAAGCCACCACTTAGCATAATTATCTCTATTATAATGCTAAAACACTTAAGGCATGTTTAACATGTGACACTTTGCAATATAGCCCCTCACCTTGGGTAAATTGCACTTTGGTCCAAAACAAAGGAACATTGCTCAAACAACATTCAACCAGGACCAAACTTGGAACATATGTGTGTCACATGATAACAAAACACCTTAGAGGATTATATTAAATTTCTAACCAACTTACTTAGCCAAAAAAACGGGGTTACCTCATAACCCAGGTCATGGTCATTACAAGTTATAAACCCATAACAAGGATTTCATCCCCGAAATCCCAGATGAAGGAAGACAAATATAATTCATTCATCATATCATCAAGCCTCCACATAACATATTAATATCATGGAGATGCCACAGAACTTTGACCAACACAAAGTCCTTTCACACAGGGTTATCATAAAATCTGTCATACATGACACATACTCCACTGTCCTTTTGATTATTGACTGTAGAGTCAACTCTGTGTCAGGTGACATTTTTTTATTATTCAGAAATCATTATTCATACCTTATTTAACTCAGGTGTCAAACCTCACTGATTTGTAACCCACTTGGAACTACAGGTCTTATCATACATTTTTAGCTTTGATAAGCTTTTTCTCAAATGATTCTACCTTTATTCCTTCAATTAATATATCTTTATCAAAGTTATGTTTATGCAGAGCATAAACCTCTAACATATAATTTTCCTACTAGAATTGTCACAAGGTTGCCCCTTCTAGGTAACCAAACATTACTTCTTGTCAGGAATCATGTTCTCATTTTTCTCATATCATTGAAAGTTCTTGGATACTAGTATTATTTACCTTGGTATCCATTATTTGTGCCAAAAACACATCACATCGTCATCATTTCCATCCTCTGTTATTATTTACCAAGACCAAACATATTACTTATCACATATGCTTGTCTTGGAACTAAAATCCAAGACTAGCTAATAATTTTCTAAGTATCCATCCATAGAACACTTCTAACTCATGCACATCAAGTGACATAAGACTTACTTGATTGTCATGTTCCGGAAGAGAAAGAGTAGAAGGAAACATAGTCCTTTTTATCACCCCACCATTATTCAAGGTTGTTTATTAAAGAAAAGAGATTATCACCTTCTTCGAGTATTACATGAACTTTCAATTTTTCATGTGTCATTCGATCTTATTTCCTCTTAAGTTACTTGCCTTCAGGATAGGAATTATAGATATGATTGCATGTCACCACCTCTCAGTATTATCATCATCATGATTACTAAATCTGGGTATTCCAACCCTTAGTTCATCACTAAACATTGTTACCTCTCATCGGGTAACTGTTACCTCTAGGTCCTCAGACCAATGTATACATTATACTAAACATCTTCTTTTGTTTATAAGTTGATCTACGAGTAACTCAGATTTCTCCATATATCAATTAGGATGTGGTAGAAATATCCATGCCACATATTTGACTTCATTATGCTCTTTAGATTATCTCAAAATGACTACTTGATTAGAGTAATCAGAAAGATAGCAATCTAAGAGTGGCATACTTACCTTATCTTCAATAGATGAATACCTGGCCAGGGTATTCAAGAACTAAAATTAGGTAGTATGCATTGGTTTTATATTATGTTTCATCTTTTTAAATTTTTTACTATTTAGTATCCCGAATTTTCTCTGGGTTTTTCTTTTACATCTCTTCCCTTCCTTCATGAAGTGAGAAATTTCAAAACATATAAGAGAATATTGGACTAAATATAAGTTCTCATCCTTCTTATCTCTTCCTCATGTCCTCATAGGACTAATTAAAGGAAGCTCAACAACAACTACCTTCTTATGATTATTAGATAAAATCAAGAGAAGACATATAAGAATGAAAAAGCTCTATCTGACTGTCACCCCTCACATTCATGTACCACTTCAAGTTGACTCAAAAATAGAGTCTAGCTGTTTCATGTTGTTTCTTTTGCCTTTTTAAACTTTTGGGTTGTAACTTTCATAAGCCCTGCCGAGTCTGCCTCGGTTGTTGGGTCATTTGCTCCCTTCTTTTTGAACAAAAGGGTTTAGTATGCTCAACATGTCCATATCTATGACATGTCTTGTCCTCGTATCATTGTCTTATCGGTCTAATTACCGATATAGCAGCTAAGTCAGGAGTTCTTATAGGGGGAAAGTTAGGACTTTTACCTTTACTTAGTGACTACTACCCTGGTGCACTAGGCATTTATTGCACTGGTGGTACCAAAAATGTTGGCTTTTTAGAACAACTAGGCAAATGTCTCTAGAATTATAGAGACCTTTCCTTCATACTTAGCTTATTGCCTCTCCTTGGCATTGCCATCACAAATGTACTATCTATTTATACTTACGTCAGAATCTATTTTCTTGCCATATATGAATCCTTCCCACATTTCCACTGTTCCAACATGACCATGTCATTTAGGAACCCTTTTTAAAACTCAAATGTTTTGCATTAAGAACTGGTAACCTAGGTTGTAATGCTAGTATCCAGTCTACTATATGCATCATTGTTGTCCTAACCTGCCCAATAAGAGCATAAAAATAGGATTCTCTATCATGATTAGGTCAAGATGGGAATTCTCAAACACTCATTCTTCTCTTGATTGATCCCTTGCACCCTCTCTTGGTGCAACAACATTCCTCTCAACAACGTGTTCCTTGTGTTCTCCAGTCATTTTTAAACTTCACCCTTTCTTCTGCATAAACAAAAGTCAGTATAGGGTATACTGGAACAGACTCAACACCTTAGTCCTATGTCTCTGTAGACTCAGCGAACCTTAAGCTCTAATACCAAGCTTGTTATGGCAGCCACCAAACCGACAAACAAATCATTACTAATTAAGCGGAATAATCATAAGCAACAGATTAACAAAAAAATTACTAAAAATTAAAACCATTTTGCAAAGAGATCCATTTATAGGAAAAATCTTTAAGGAAGAATCAATACCTTATATACATCATTGTTTACATTGTACATACATAGTACCATCTATTCTCGAGGATAACATATAACAATTGCTTTGTCAAAACATATACTGAAGCAACATAAAACCTCAAGGCATACTAGCTAAAACCTCAGATTGTTCATAAAACAAACACATACTAAACCAAAGGACCTGAGAGTACAAAGACGACACATAGGACTTCTATCTACAAGACACGACAGACAGTACACTCAACCTGAGCTATCACTGTTGTCCCTATTGTTGTTGTTCTTTCTCTACAGTACGGTCTCAATCCCCCTCGTGTACGTCCACCTAAAAAAATGTGGATCCCATGGGGTGAGACAATTGTCCCAATGAGAGATATAACTCTCCACCAAAAATGTTATTATCACAATTAAATAGTATTTAAACTGAGCAGAGGATAAGAAGTTTAGAACATCCTCATCTTTTAAAGCATTACAACTATCTATGATAGAGAAGTAAATCATCTTATTCACTTTATAAGAAATATGAAAAACATGTGCATCATTTACCCATCATATTATATCAGTATCTCAAGCTTATCTTGTGATAATATTATCATGGTATGACACCCATGAATCATTCTCATTTCTATCTGTTGGCCTCAGCCAATCTACTAACCTAGTATTAAATTGTACCAATAATGTGAATATACATCATCATGTTCAGCCATGTATTGGACTATACCAATCCTGAGATCACAGAGTTCAGCTAGGCATTGGACTATACCAATCCTAAGGTAGAGTTCAGCCAAGCATTGGACTATACCAATCCTGAGTTCACAGCCAGGCATTGGACTATACCAATCCTAAGGTCACAACCAGGCATTGGACTATACCAATCCTGAGATCATAGAGTTCAGCCAGGCATTGGACTATACCAATCTTGAGATCGAGTTCATCCATGCATTGGACTATACCAATCCTGAGTTAACAGCCAGACATTGGACTATACCAATCCTAAGGTCACAACTAGGCATTGGACTATACCAATCATGAGATCATAGAGTTCAGCCAGGCGTTGGACTATACCAATCCTGAGATCGAGTTCATCCAGGCATTGGACAATACCAATCCTGAGTTCACAACCAGGCATTGGACTATACCAATCTTGAGGTCACATCCAGGCATTGGACTATGCCAATCCTGAGATCATAGAGTTCAACCAAGAATTAGACTATACCAATCCTGAGATCGAGTTTAGCCAGGCATTGGACTATACCAATCCTGAGTTTACAGTCATGCATTGGACTATACCAATCCTGAGGTCACAGCCAGGCATTGGACTATACCAATCTTGAGGTCATAGCCAGGCATTATACCTCAATCGAACCATCAGATACATTCACATCCTTTATGTGATAAAAGTATTCCTCATGTCTCATTTTAACATATTCAAAGCACCATAGTCCTTATTTTGGCTATGACTATAATGCATGTATGACCAAGATTTCATTATTATCTTTGTAACCATTTATTATTATTATTATTATGTTATGGGGTTCCTGTTTACCTAGTTTATTTTAAACATTACCAATTCTTACATCAATCTCTAGATCAACATCTTGTCACCTCTTACTAGGCAACAAGTAATCACATGGCTCATAAGGCCATTAAACATCTTGTCACCTCTCACTAGGCAACAAATAATCACGGCTCACAAGGCCATTAAACATCTTGTCACCTCTCACTAGGCAAAAAATAATCACATGGCTCACAAGGCCGTTAAATTGTATTATATGTAACATCATAGCTCATACTTAGCTATGCTCATTATCTCATGCTACCAGCATGGTTTCAAATATGGTTAAGGTTTCCCCTTTATTAACCAATTATAATTTCAACTCTTATCATTACCCTTCATTAAGGTTAAGGTTTCTCTTATAAAACCATCTAGGGTTTTCAAGTACATTTATCAAGAATCAAACCCTAATTCAGTCTCCACACATATTAGGAGTATCAATGTATGCTCATTTCATGATTATCACATAAGTATGAGTTTCTCTCTTATCCTTACTAGGATGTTGATTATTTCATACTTTATTAAGTTAGCTCAACCTTTCCTTCGAGGTTCATTAGCCTACTTAATCAGTATTCATTAAACTCCATACCTATTAATGTATGACTTGATATAAGACACTTCATGTGTTACTCCATCAAGTACATTGCATGTAAGGTGCTTTACTTCATATGGGTTTTGAGGTGCTTCCACCATATCGGGCAGAGAGGTGTGTGTGTGCTTCACACCATATTGGGCAGAGAGGTGTGTGCACGCTTCACACCATATCGGGAAGAGAGGTGTGTGTGTGCTTCACACCATATCGGGTAGAGAGGTGTGTGTATGCTTCACACCATATTGGGCAGAGAGGTGTGTGTGCGCTTCACACCATATCGGGCAGAGTGATGTGTGTGTGCTTCACACCATATCGGGCAGAGAGGTGTGTGTGTGCTTTACACCATATCGAGTAGAGAGGTGTGTGTGTGCCTCACACCATATCGGGCAGCGAGCTGTGTGTATGATTTACACCATATCGGGCAGTGAGGTGTGTGTATGCTTCACACCATATCGGGCAGAGAGGGGTGTGTGTGCTTCACACCATATCGGGCAGAGAGGTGTGTGTGCTTCACACCATATCAGGTAGAGAGGTGTGTGTATGCTTAACCCAATATCGTTTTTGAGGTGTTTTCTCAACCGCATAATGTGAAAGAGGTGTATACTACACCATCATATCGTGCAAGAAAGTATAAAATCATATCCATATCATTTTAGTGAAGTAGGTGCATCACCATATCGGGTTAGAGGTGCTTGCTTGTGTGCTTGAACCCGATATCACTTTATATGGTGATACCATCTTCTTCAAGCTCTAGACCTTCTTTCTAACTGTTAAAGTTCATGGCAACAGGTTTAAGAAACTAATAGAACTCATAATGTCATCAACTATTTCAGAAAATTTTGGAATTAAAAGTAGATCATTAAGTATAGAAATTTAGGTGATGAATAATAACATGGTTGAGTTTAAGTTATATAACCTGCCTTAAGAACATCTTCAAAGCTCCAAGCTCCAAAGCTTCACATTCCCAAGGTTGAATATTAACTTCACAACTCCTCTATATGCAAGGAATCACCATGGATAAGCAATTGGTGAAGAAGAAAAGAAAGGAAGATCATAACCCTAAAATCATGCTTCAATCCAAGGTTGAAGATGATCATGGCCTCACCTTAGGGTTATGTATTGAGCTCGTTCTTGCTCCTTATAACCTTGCATGATACCTCACTACCCTTGCACGACATGCCATCACTTGTGCATGATATTCCACCACCCTTGGCTGATATCCCCCTCACTTGTGATCAAAACACTTCACTATGGCCGATATCACCTCACTAGGCCGATATCACCCTAGTTGGCCGATATGAACTTGCTATGGATGATACCAAGGCCCTATGAGTGATACCACATTACTCCTGCACGATACAATGACCCTATGAATGATATATAAGAGCAAGGAGGTGGTAGGATTCGAAAAAGTTCACTATGGGGTGAAAGAAGGGGTATATATACTTGTTGTTCATGAAGAAGTGTGAAAATGAGGTGTCATCAATTTGAGCTACTACATGACACGTGTCCATGCATGGTTGACACGTGTACATGCATGCATTAACATTTATATTGACATGAACAATTCTTGAGGATAATCTAGGGATGGATTTTTGTCCATTACTTATCCCTTTGAATAAAATATATCAACAAAATCACCACTTTATTCACAACCCGATACAACTTTTCTAAGGAAGTTGTAAACCGATACACTTCACCTCCTTGAGGTGCTTTTCACGTCATGGGCTTTGAAAAGAGTCCAAAAAACTATATGGGACTCCTCCTATGGCTCCTTGGCTGATAGTCACTCATATATAAGCTTTTCAACTTGATACAACTCAAGTTAGGGTTTCATATTCAACCCCTTTCTTGGTCATTTCATCACCAAGAGTACCATCACTCATAATTGATTCAAACATGGTGCCTCATTATTTCTCTCTCCTATAAATGATACTGGGAGGGAGTAGGGACACTCTAGAGGTGGTAATTTGCATATCAACCCTACATTTTGGGTAAATTACAATTTGTACCAAAATTGGTGCACAAAGTACTAGCATTGTTCAAACATGTTCAAACTTGGAATTTAGGCTTTCCACAAGCCACCACTTAGCATAATTCTCTCTCTTATTATGATAAAACACGTAAGGCATGTTCAACATGTGACAATTTGCAATATAACCCCTCACCTTGGGTAAATTACACTTTGGTCCAAAACAAAGGAACATTGCTCGAACAACATTCAATCAGGACCAAACTTGGAAGATAAGTGTGTCACATGATAACCAAACACTTTATAGGATTATATTAAATTTCTAAGAAACTTACTTAGCCAAAACAAATAGGGTTACCTCATAACCCAGGTTAGGGTCATTAGAATTCAATCGTAAAAAAAATAAGGATGTTTGAGTTATTCTAGATAGGTATACATAATTGATCATTCAAGGAAGAATGGAATGCATATATATATATATATATATATATATATATATATATATATATATATATATATATATATATATATATATATATATATATATGATGTTCATTTGTTACCCGTGCGGGTAACCAGATTTTTGCTATCCGCTGGCTACTCGCACATCCAAAAGAGTAACTATATGGTACACAAGAGTAACTCTTCTGATCAAAAGAGTAATTGTATTGATATAAAAAGTAACTATGTGAATTAAAAAGTAACTGCACAGAAAATATACAGTCAGTAAATATATGGATGGGTTTCTTTTATTTTGGTGGGGCAAATTATATTATTTTTGGATCAAATTTTTTGGGGAGCTAGATAAAATGCTCCTCTACAATTGCAAAAAAATGTTTTTAAAAAAATATCAGGAAGGGTGCGCGGGTAGCTACCCACACGGGTATTAAAGATGAGCCCATATATATATGTATATATATGTATATGTATATATATATATATATATATATATATATATATATATATATATATATATATATATATATATATATATATATATATATATATATGGCCATTCATTCATTACCTATGCGGGTAACTAAGGTTAGTTACCCGTGCAATTGTTTTGTAATAGGAAGGCACACATTTGTAATGAGACATCAAAAATTGTAATGAGATAACCAAAATTGTAATAGAAAGACTTGTTTTGTAATACAACATAAATTATTTATTGTGATGTTATAGATAACATTTCTACTATTTTCATAGGGACAATAAAAATTTCATATTGTATTACAAAAGAAGTCTTTCTATTATAATTTAGTCGTCTCATTGCAATTATGTGCCTTCCTATTACAAAATAGATCCATGAGTAATAAAAGTTAGTTATCCATGTGGATTGTGAATATATACCCTATCTTTCTATCTATTTATACATATATTGGTTGGGTTTAGGAATAAATGACTAAGTGATGCATGATAAATAAAATTCACATCAATCTCATGAAATGGAGGAAAAATATAATGGCCAAGCATAGTAGGATCACCAAGGCATAAGAAAAGAAACATACATAATACTATGTCATGGGTAAAACAAACTAGAACTAATGGAAGTAAGCTAGGTAGTAGGTATAGGAAGCAATAAACTGAAATTGACTAAAAATTTCTGGCCAGTTGCACTGTCTAAAGTTGAAATAAAAAATTTGTTTACTATTTAAATCAAGATTTTGGATTGCAATTTGGTACCTTATTGTGATGATGGGCCTAGATCAATGTGAATTTTTACCAACCATGTGGTAACAATGGAAAATTAATGTTGTAAATAACATCCATTGCAATACTAAGTGTTGACCTAAGTGTTATACATTGTCCATATTTTGATGATAACTTAACTGTTCCATTCATATGTAACTAATATGTCTATTTGAGATTGATTTTAGGTATTAGGTACATGAAAAGGATCAATCCAATGAATCCCTGGCTTGACCAAGTTCAAGTGAAAAGCAATGCAAATGCACTTTTTTGGAAATAGCCCTAAACAACTTAGGACAATTTTGTAATCATTTTTGTTGATGCTATGACTTGTAACTAAGATGAGAAAACATCAGGAGCACTTAATTCAAACATTTAATCACTTCAATGATATTTTCCAAAATACATCATAGGCTATATGATCGACCGAGTTTCCTTCCCAAAAACTTAGCTAACGCCTAGGATGGGTCCTGGCAAATGTCCAGGTTCGACTGAGTATACCTCAGGATAAACTCGACTGACACCTTGCAGTGGAAAACTAATTTTAAGCTATCCATTGAGTTTCATCCAGGATAAACTCGACTAACAACTCAAAATTAGCTTGTCAAATAGTGCTAGTGGCCAAGTTACCTTTATGGAAACTCGACTGATTGCACTGTAGAGAGTGTACAAAAAAAGTTATTCTAGCCATTGGAGTGTTGCAAACATCAAAAATAGATCCCTTGCAACACCCCAAATGACTAGAAATTGTTTATAAGTGCTTGTAATGGCTAGTGGACATCCACAACTATGAATAAGACCCCTTGGACTTCATTCAAAGTGTGCTCCTTCATGCTATGCAAACTCCTAGCTATAGTTGGGTGCTTTTTTCCACTAGAGCCCCTTTATCTCTCTTGCTTACAAATCCAGACATAGATATGAGTGAGATAGGTTGTTTGTGACAGAGCTACTCCATTGTAATCTTGTGAAGCTCTCAATGTTATCTTTCCCCAACCCCTTTCTTCAAGCAAAGTTTGTGAAATCTTCGCCAAGTTGAAGGAGAAGGTGAAGGCTGAAGATCCTTCAGAAGAGTGAGTAATTCCTTCAAGGTGGAAAACTTGTTGTGAGAAGAGGAGCTCCTTGGTGAAGGTGTCCAACTCTTTGAAAAAGTGGGTAAGCCCTTGTAGAGGTTGAAGAATCTTTCTCAAAGGATATGTAAGACCTTGTATGGTTTATTGTCTCCTTTTGATCCTTAAAAAGGAAGGGTATGTATCCTTGCCCTGTAAAAGGAAGGTCTTATTGTATGTCTTATAATGGAATATAAGTATCCAATGGTTGCACAATCCTAGGGCTTGACCTATCTAGGTAGTGGATTTACTTTCTCCTTGTTTGGAGATTGGAACCACTCTACATAGCTTGTTCTTGTGCTTTTTCAATTGCTCTCATCCTTGCTATGTATGCTTAGTTGCACATCCAATTCCATATTTGCAATACTACTTCTTGAAGTAATTTGAAGGTCTATTTGATTTAGTTTAAGTGCTTTTTAGCTCTATTCACCCCCCTCTAGAGCCCTTTGATCCAACAAGTGGTTTCAGAGCTACAATCTTCTTCAACAAGATATATTAGGAGATGAGAAGATGGGAGACAACCTCTTAGGTTCTCTAAACTTGGAGGGTGGATTCTCCATGAGGGTTCCAATCTTCAACGACACAAACTTCCTTTATTGGAAGAGACAGTTGCAGTTCTACTTGCAAGGGATGATCTACAACATGTGGAAAGTAGTCATCCTCCCCTACAACGAGCCAACTAGAGAAACAACCACTTGGGATGAAGCTAAACTAAAGAAGGCTTAGCTAAATGCAAAGGCCATAAACATCATTTCTGTAGCCCTCACCCCATCTGAGTTTTACTGAATCTCTTCTTGGGATACAACCCATATGATATGGAACAATATTTGCATCACCTATGAATTGATCAAGCAAGTCATGGAGTCCAATATTTACATGTTCAAGGGTCTCCTTGAAAACTTCAAGATGGGAAAGAAGGATAGGGCTTCTGAGATGTACTCAAGGCTCAACACCGTCATCAATGGACTTGCTTCCTTGGGCCATCCTATGGATATAGGGACCATCAAATCCAAGATCCTTAGATCTCTTCCCAAATTATGGGAATCGTAGGTGGCTTCCATTGAAGAAATTAGAAGCCTTGGTGACATTGCCACCAAAGAGCTCATTGGCAACCTTTAAACTTATGATCCAAGACTTGACAAGCAAGAGTAAGATGAGAAGCAAGAAGAGAAAGAGTCAAAGAAGATTAAGGATAGTGCATTCAAAGCTCAAGTGGAAGAAATTGTCCTCTAACAACAACTTGCTTTCTGGCCTACTCCTCCTTCCTCAAGTGAAGATGAAGCCCCTAGTGATCCTGAAGCTAACTACTTCAAGGGAACGTACTTCATAGGAAATACATCCTCTTCCTCTACTCCAAGGTGCTATGAATGTGGCCAAAAAGGACATTACAAGAATGATTGTCCCAAGGCAAAGATGTACTACCACAAGAGAAGCTTAAAGAAAAAGGAGGACTAAAAGAAGGATCAAAGTACAAGAGGAAGGACAAGAAGGAAAGAAGAAGCAAGGGTACAGACCATGCCACATGGGAATAGTCTTCTTCTAGTGATTCCAGCTCCAATAAGGGAGAATGCTACCTTGCTCTTATGTCCTCAACTAGTGAAGATATTGGTGAGGTAAGTGAGATAAGTTTAAATGAACTATCTAAAGAATCCCTCAT
The DNA here is from genome assembly GCA_963693085.1 of Alisma plantago-aquatica. NCBI lineage: Eukaryota > Viridiplantae > Streptophyta > Magnoliopsida > Alismatales > Alismataceae > Alisma > Alisma plantago-aquatica. Next base: position 1,416,551,250 of record OY856410.1, on the reverse strand, counting down.
CGATATGCTTAATGCTTCCCACTCTTCTTATTCCAAATTCAAATCTAAGAAGAAGAGGTTAGGGGAAATTATTGATGACTTGTATGCTAAAATAGATATTCTTGAGAAAAATGAGAAGGTTCATCTTGATAGTATTGATTCCTTGCAAGGGAAATTTCTTGATCTTGAGATATAATATAATGGAGTTGAAGTAAAAAATGGTATCTACATTAAGAACATCAGTAGTCTTAAGGAGGAAAACCTAACCCGCCTTGATGAGCTTGTCTTACTTAGAACTAAAAATGATGATCTTATACATGCTTGTGATGCTATTAAAGATGAAAATAGGATCTTCTTGATGAGCTTATCTTGCTTAGAACTGAAAATGCTAGATTGCTTGCTCAAATTATTGATCTTTCTTCTAGACCTTTGTTGCCAAGTAATGAAGTATCCGGTCTTTCTTTAGAAAAAAATTCTTATCTTACTAAAGCCCTCTATTTGGAGGCCGACCTACTTCATGGTAAAGATGATATTTCTATCTTATCTTCTACTATCATAACTCTTAGTGATGATAATCATAAGCTTAGAGCTTCCTTTTAAAAGTCCCTTAAAGGGAAAAAGTCCCTCAATGAATATCTGGATAACTCTACCAAACACAGTGGTAAAATTGGTTTTAGATATGAGGGTTATCCTAAAAGCAAGGGCAAGGGTAAGAAAAAGAGTAAAGGACCTCCTATATTCCATGGAGAGTCATCCAACTCTAAGAACCATATGATTTGTGTGCATTGTAAGAGTAATGATCATTACTCTACTTATTATTCTTACAGAGAGAAGGGGACCAACCCAAAGATGAAATGGGTCCCCAAGCTAACTCTGGATCCCAAAGTTTGATTTGGGCACCCACTTCTTCCTTTCTTGTAGGTAAAAGGAAAATAGACTGTTGATAGTGGTTGCTCGAAACATACAGGTGACATCAGCCACTTCAACAAGTTCATTACAAAGAAAGGAGGATCAGTGACTTTCGGTGACAATAAGAAAGGTAAAGTGATAGGCCAGGGTGGTGTAGGTGATTCATTATGCATCAAGCATGATCTTCTTGTGGATGGCCTTAATCACAATTTAATTAGTGTAATCTAATCATGTGATAATGGTTATCTTGTTTTATTTACCTCACTCGAATGCTTGATTCTATATTCCCTCTTCTACAATGTTATATATAAGGGGACTAGAAATGGAAATCTTTATGTTATTGTTCTTGATTATATTAAGTCTATTCTTGGTAGATGCCTTATTTTTTATGAGTGATATATCTTTGTGGTACCGTAGTCTTGGTCATGTAAATATGCATCAGTTGAAGAAGTTGAATAAAAAAGAATTGGTAAAGGGACTTCCTAAATTCGACTTTGAGAAGGATGAGGAATTCCAACCTTATACACAAGGAAAGCAAATCAAATCCTATTTAAATCCAAAGGAGTCTAGTACCATGTGAGCTCTTGAACTTCTTCACATTGATCTATTTGGACCTATTAGAACTCAATCTCTTCGTGGTAGAAACTATTTCCTTATGATTTTTGATGATTTCTCTAGTTATACTTGGACTTTCTTCTTGGTTTAAAAAAGGAATACTATCGATGCTTTCTCTAATTTTGAAAACAAGTTGAAAACAAAGCATCTTGCCGGATCGTCTCTATCTGTATTGACCATGGGGGAGAATTTGAAAATGATATGTTTGAAAGGTTTTGTGAGTAATCCGATTACATGCACAACTATTCTTCCCCTCATACACATCAATAAAATAGGATTGTATAGAGAAGGAATAGGTCACTATAGTAAAAGGCTAGGACCATGCTTGTAGAATATGATACTCCAAAGAAGTTTTGGGTCAAAACTGTTAGAACCTCATGTTTTGTGCAAAATCAGGTTTTCAATCATCCATCTTCAAAGAAAACCCCTTATGAGTTATGGCGTGGTAGGAAACCCTCTATTGATTTCTTTCATGTTTTTAGTTGTCCTTGTTTTATTTTAAATACCATGGATTCTCTTGACAAGTTCGATGTGAAATTGTACAAGGCTTTTTTTGTCTATAACACTACCAGCAAGGCCTATAGAGTGTTTAACATTGAATTATCTAAAATAGAAGAATCTATCAATGTCAAATTTGTTGAAAATAACCCCCCTATTTCAAAGAATATTGTAAATGATGATGTTGTAGATGAGCCGATTCCTTGCTTGAAAGAGCTCAACATTGTTGATAAAGGAAAAGAGGTGACAGTAGATGAAGAAGAGAAAGAAGAAGAAAAGAAGGATCCAACTCCCTGCTTTGTTAAAGATCATCCTAAAGAGCTCATTATTGTGATGACCCGACATCAAATCAAGCCATCACCAGTAATAATTGTAGAATAACCATAAGCAGCAGATTAACAAAAACACTAAAAATTAAAATCATTTTGCAAAGAGATCCTCTCCCAGGAAACTCTTTACTGAAAGATCTAAAACCTTATACATATCGTGGCTCACATTGTACATACATTATATCATATCCTCTTGAGGACAACATATAACAGTTGCTTTGCCAAAACCTATACATAAGAAATGTAAAACCTCGAGGCCTACAAGACAAAATCTCAGATCATTCATAAAACCATTACATACTGACTCCAAGGACCTGAGAGTACAGAGATGACACATAGGACTTCTATCTACAAGATATGACAAGTAGTAAACTCAATCTGAGCTATTACTATTTCCCCAGCTGTCGTTGTTATCCTTTTATAGAACGGTCTCTACCTCCTCGTGCATGTCCACCTAAAAATTGTGGATCTCATGGGGTGAGACAATTGTCCCAGCGAGAGATATAACTCTCTGCCAATAATATTATTATCACAAATAAGCAGTATACAATTGAGCAGATGTTCTTTTAAATTAACAAATAGGATTAACCACTGTTATAAACATAATAGAGTAATCTCTTCTCTTAAAATAATGCATATATCTATGGTAGAGCAATAAATCATTTATTCACTTTATAAGGAATATAAAGAAACATGTATAACATCTATCCAATTAAGATGTATAAAAGAACTGTAAATCAACCAATGTCTTCCGTATTCGATCCTTAAGAAAATACGCTACACAGATGATTACATATTTACAATCACACTTATGCCCTGAGGAGATGAAGTATACCATTCATGCTCCAACCGACCACATACTTCTCACAAGTTGGTACCATACAAGGTCAATGGAAGAGCCGACTGCCATGACCTCACCCGTCTCAATCAGTACTAGACCATTGGCAGTGACATACCTTGTCAAACTGCAAAAAAAGCTTGCCAGGGTATAGTGGCATCTTCTCTTAGAGTTACAGCCACGACATGCACTCTCTTTAGGGAAACATAGACCTAGAACCTTCCCCAGTTATAAAATTATTGAGTCATGGCATATAGCCATACTCTGAGCCATGGGCCAGTTCATCGTGCTCATTACTGAGTCTACGACCACAGTCGCACTCGAGACAGGATATGTCATATAGCCAATCCCCAAGATTGTGGACGTAAGGGGATCGACTCACATATGGCCGTCCAAGCTCACACCCCCACATATTCAAAAATATGCGCTCCAGATAATCTCGTGGGAAAAACTTGTTTCACCATTTCAACAAATTCTGACATTGATGGATCTATGCCCAGGGCAACTGCATGATGAGATTCCACTTGATTAATTAGGTGCATTACAATATCTTTTAGCATCAACCAAGTTTCAAACATGAATTATAACATATGTTATAAAGAAAGGTGTAGTACTTTTATAATCTTTGGAACACTTTGAATGTGTAACACTCGAGATCTCAGTCCCTTATCACATTACTGGGAATTCTCATCCCTTAACATCATCATCATCATGATTACTAGATCTGGGTATTCAAACCCTTAGATCATCACTAAACATTGTTACCTCTGTAATAGGTAACTGTTACCTCTAGGTCCTTAGACCAAGGTATTCATTACACTTATTGTACAAGTATTTTCCATATCTCACAAGGTCCATTAAACATCTTGTCACCTCTCACTAGGCAACACCTATCTTTTTAATATATTAGACTATATAAACATTATACTTGTTGTACAAATATTTAACATGGCTTACAAGGCTCATTTAAATCTATATCATATAAAACATCATAGCTCATACCTGTCTATGCTCATCATCTCATGATTCCTGAATGATTAGCACTTCATGATAAAAATACTAGCAGTATATGACATCACCATCCAAATCAAGAGAAAAACATCCTTCCCATTATTAGGGTTATGATTTCCCATTTTAACCGAATAGGGTTTCAAATTCACGTCATCACTATGTGATATAAGAGAAATACATCCTTCCCATGATTAGGGTTAGGGTTTCTCAATTTAATCGATTAGGTTTTTAAGTGCATACCATCACCCTTCATTAAGGTTAGGGTTTTCCCCTTATTAACAAATTAAGGATTCAAGATCATATTATCAAAAATCAAACCCTAATTCGTACTCCACTCATTTTAGGAGTATCAATGCATGCTTATTGACATGATTATCACACATGTAAAAGTTTCTCTCTTATCCTCATCAGGATATTGATTGCATCATACTGTGTCTCAATATTTCTCTCAAGGTACATTGGCATACACTTAACGCACTGCATTAAACTCTTTATGTCTTAATGTATTACTTTACATAACATAATTCATGTGTTACTCCATCAATTACATTGAATTGAGATGCTTCCATCATATTGGGTATAAAAGTGTGTATTTGACACCATATCATACTTTCTTATCGAGCTTGAGGTGTAACCTCATCACTATATTGTGCATCTATATTGGGCATGTGGTGTTGCCTCATCACCATATCGTGTTTGGGGTGTATCCCCTATTACCATAACATGTACCCATATCGGGTTGGCTATCATTTAGATTTTATCATCTCAAGTTAGGGATACTTAGCTTCATATCAGGTATGAGATAAATGCTTGACTTCATATTGGGTGTAAGAGGTATACTTGATACCATATCATGTTACAAGGTGTGCACTTTATCCCCATGCCATGCATAGGATATGTGCTTCATCATGGTATCATTTTTAGAAGGACATTCACCTCATCATATCGGGTTACTATGTCAGATTACTATATCGGATTAGCATATCGGTTTAGTCCATTATGCTCATATCTTTTCATACCTTCAAATGAATTAGTTGTATCATATAATTGAATAACAAGCTGGATATCTAGTTGAGCTCTTTCACAAACCACCCTTTATACAAAACGATAGGGGTGTGTCAGGTTTCATTCCATTATCTAAGGTTTCAACACTATATCAATTAGAGTATACAATTGACACCATATCAGTTTAGAGTGTACAATTGACACCATATCATGCATGAGGTGTGAACTTGACCTCATATCATGCACAAGGTGCATGTAGGTATCACTCATATCATTCATGAGATATCATTCATTACTATATCGGGTTACCCATCATCTTGGGTTTCATATCACTATCTAGGGTTTCAACCCATATCGGGTTAGGGTATGAACCTAACACCATATTGTGTATAAGGTGAATACTTAACCCCATATCGTGCTCAAGGTGTGTATATGTATTACTCATCTCGCCCATGTGGTATACACTTCTCACTATATTATGTTTGTGGTGTGTTCATATCAACATATCAGGTTACTTATCACCTATGGTTTATTATATCATGTTGGAGTTTGTGCTTGACTCCATATCGTGCTCAAGGTGTTATATACTTAACCTCATATCATGCACAAGGTGTTTACTTCATCATCATAACGGGAAAGAGGTATTTTCTCATTACCATATCGTGTTAATGGTGTGTTCACTCCATCATATTGGGTTAGAGGTACTTCAACCCAATATTGGGTTGGACATGATGATGTCATCATCATCAACCTATAGATTCTTATTCTTACTATTCTAATTCATGGAGAACAGTCCTATGTCACTACTAGAACTCATGGATTCATCAATTATGCAAGAGAATTCGTAATTGATAGTAGATCAACAAGTATAACAAATTTGAAGGTGAATAATAACAAAATTGGGTTCAAGTTATATAACCCGCCTCAAGAACAACTTCAAATCTCCAAGCTACAAAGATTCACGTTCCTAAGGTTGAATATGAGCTTATCAAAAGTCCAAGGCTCGTTCACCACTCCTCCATGTACAAGGAATCACCATAGTTAAGTACTTGGTGAGGAGGAAAAGAGAGGAATAACTATAACCCGAGAATCATACTTCAACCAATATTGAAGATGACCATGCCTTACCTTAAGCTTGGTGCTTGAGCTCCCCTTGCTCCTTGAGCTACTATGCATGATATCTAAGAGGGTATGCATTATATCTCAAATAAAGAGAGTTGTCAAGTTCATAAACTTTCATTAGTAGGTGAAAGGAGAGGTATATATACTTGGGGTTCATGAGAGAGAGTGTATAAGAGGTGTCATCACCATACATTACTAGGTGACACGTGGTCATACATGGTTGACACATGTACATGCATGCACTCACATGTATATATTGAAATGAAAAATTCTTGAGAATAATCTAGAGATGATATTTCAGCCATTAGTTATCTTGTTGGATACAATATCTCATCTTTATCACACAAAATATACAAACTGATACAACTTTTTGCAAGGAGCATATAACTCATCATGGATCACCTCCTTGAGGTGCTTAGGCCATCATGGCCTTTTCCAAGAGTTCATAAACCGATATGGGATCTCATCTATGGATCCTTGGCTGATAGGCACTCCTATATCAAGTCTACAACTCGATACAGCTCAAGTAAGGGCTTCAACTATACATCATCTCTTGGTATTTTCATCACCAAGAGTACTATCATTCAAAGATAATTCAAACATGGTGTTACTTATTTATATCTACTCTAAAGGATACATATAGTGAGTAGGGACACTCTAGAGGTGATAATTTACATATCAACCCTATATCTTGGGTAAATTACAATTTGTACCAAAATCGATACACAAGGCACTAGCATTATTCAAACAAGCCCAAACTTGGAATTTAGGCTTTCCACAAGCCACCACCTAGCATCATTCTATCTATTATGATGCTAAAACACATGAGGTGCATTCAAAATGTGAAATATTGCAATACAACCCCTCATCTTGGGTAAATTGCATTTTGGTCCAAAATAAGAGAACATTGGTAAAACATTATTCAAACAGGACCAAACTTGAAACATAAGTTTGTCACCTGATAATAAAACACTTTAGAGGATTATATTAAGGTCCTAAGCAACTTATTTAAGCCAAAAAAAGGGTTAGCGCTAAACCCAGGTCAGGGATGTTACAATTATAGGCAATCCTTAAGAAAGGGTGAAGAGAATGGCTGCATTCAACAAAGAACAAGATGACAATGCATTCATCTTACAACTTGAGCCAAAGAATGTCAAAGAAGCTCTCAAGGATGATGAATGGATCCTATATATGCAAGAGGAGTTAGAGAAGCTTTAAAATAACAAAGTGTGGACTTTAGTGATAAGACCAAATGATAGGAAGATCATTGGAACCAAGTGGGTCTATTGAAACAAGCTAGATGGAAGTGGCAAAGTGGTAAGGAACAAGGAAAATTTAGGTGCCCAAGGTTACAATCAACATGTATGTAACATCCCTGACTTAGTTTATGCCATAAATCTGGATGTTCTTCTTAATTAAGTTATTTATAAACTTTTTTTAATCTTTTGAAAAGTAATTAGGTCTCAAGGAAAGTTTAGTTTTCAAGTTTGAGCTTATTTGCAAACTATTTGTGCATTATATGATAATTTGGGTGTAAATTGCAATTTACACAAGATGAGGGGTTATATTGCAATATGTCACATTTTTAACATGCTTCAAGTGATTTATAATAATAATAGATAGAATGATACTAAGGGGTGGCTTGTGGAAAGCCTAAGTTCCAAGTTAGAACTTGTTTGAATAATGCTTGTGCCTTGTGTACCAATTTTGGTGCAATTTGCAAATTACCCAAAATGTGGGGTTGATATGAAAATTAACACCTATAGAGTGTCCCTACTCTGTCTTAGAATAATCTAGAGGAGATATAAAGAAATAGGCACCATGTTTTAATCATTTTTGAGTGGTAGCATTCTTGGTGATGAAAAGACCAAGAGAAGATGTATAGTTGAAGCCTTTATATGAGTTGTATCGAGTTGTCAAGCTTATATGGGAGTGTCTATCGGCCAAGGAGCCATAGAGCAGGTACCATATCGTTTTTTCAACTCTTGTCCTTTGCCATGGTGAGTTAAGAACCTCAAGGAGGTGATGGATATCGGTTTGCAACTTTCCTTAGAAAAAGTGTATCAGTTTGTGAATAAATTGATGTTGAGTTGAAATACCTTGCTCAACAAGATAACTAAGGGCCAAAATCTTAACCTTAGATTATACTAAATAGTTTTAAATGATAAGATAAATATGTGTGCATGTACATGTGTCAACCATGCATGTACACATGGCACCTAGTAGTGTAAAATGATGACACCTCTTATACACTCTCTCATATGAACCTCAATTATATATACCACTCCTTTCACCTACTAGTGAATCTTTTTGAACCCTATCATTCCATTTCTCTTAGATATTGTGAAAAGAGTTAAGGAGAAAGGAGGAGCTCGAGACATTAATCTTAAGGTGAATCCATGGTCATCTTCAACTTTGGTTGAAGCATGAATCTCGGGTTGTGATTCTTTCTTTCTTTTCTTCTTCACCAAGTTCTTAACTATGGTGATTCCTTGCATGTAGAAGATTTGTGAACGAGTCTTGGATCTATGAAAAGTTCATCTTTAACCTTGGGAACGTTAAGCTTTGGATCTTGGATATTTAAAGTTGTTCTTGAGGTGGGTTATATAACTTGAACCCAATCATGTTATTATTCACCATCAATCTAGCCATAATTGATGATCTACTTTCAATTTTGAGTTTTCTTGTATAATTGATGAATCCATGAGTTCTATTAGTGACATAGTACTGTTTTTCATGAACTAGAATAGTAAGGAATGAATTCTAGAGCTTGATGATGATGAGATCATCATGGCTCAATCCGATATCGGGTTGAAGTACCTCTTTGCCCGATATGGTCACTACTACAGAAGTGCCTTTTAGTGTCAGTTGTTTAACCCCCTTTGGCGTCGGTTTCTGAACGACGCCTATGTGGGCGCCGCTAAAAGGTTGGACACTTCAGCGTCGGTTAAAAAACCGACACCTATTTAACATAAAGGCATCGGTTTATTATAAAACACCGACGCCAAAAGGGTTCGCGCCACAGAAAATGGCGTCATCTAGGACGCTTTCTGCGTCGGTTATATACTAAAACACCGACGCAAAAAAGTGTCCTAGATGACTCCCATTTCCTGTAGCGCGAACACTTTTGGCGTCGGTGTTCAACAAAAAACCGACGCTGTAAGTCTGTGCTGACGGTTATCGGTAAATAACCGACGCCTATTTCTATTTTTTTTTATAAATCTGTTTGCAGGCCTGCTGTGGCTGGTCAGCAGGATGAGAACCTGCAGTTCAGTTTTCTGAACTGCAGGTTTACGACATCCATTGATATCAGCCTACAAACAGGCCACAAACCTGCAAAATTAACATAAAAAGATTCACACAAGTAGATACATTCAGACATCAATTCAATTGTCACGTTCACACATATAGAATCATTCAAATACATGTTTTAACATTCAGAAACATTCATTTACAAAGTATCATTCATCATCACTATCAACATCCCAATTATATCTTACAGTTGCCACTGTTTGTACAGCTATTGCCCATTCTTCTCTTACTTCATTTAATGATTCCCTCGTATATGGAGCATGTACATTTTTTAAGCGTTTGCCTATAGTGTGGTCAGTTTTAAACACCTGCAAAGAGAATGATGTATATATATAAGTAATAATATAAAAATAAGATTGATATATTTCATACTAACTAATGAGACTATATATAATACCTCATGTATGGTATCGATGTCCAATGCGGCATGTTTGATAATCATCTGCATAAATCGCATCACATAGTATGCGCATGCCCAACCATTGTCTTGTGTAGCGCACTATAAATTGAAACATACAAATTAATACAACTAAGCACAATTCACATCAATAATATATACATTGGAGTCGGGGAGTCGGGAACTTACTTTTACGTTCTCCCAAGACAATGGCTGGTTCTTTTTCCTTGGGACCTTTCCTCCAGCATTTTTGAATGCATCTAAACCCCTACATGTTAATATAACACACTAAGTTGCATAAGTAAATAGTAATGTAATAAAAGATGTTAACGGATATAAAAAATGAAATATTTCTCACCAGAATAATGCCATTCTGGTTACGTGTCCAATTTTAGTGTTTAATGTACTTCCTGCGGGATCTAGATAATAAACAGTGAACGTCCCGGGGACAATAACTAGTAACTCCCAATGTCTACCACTATAGGTAAAAAGTTAACAATTAATAACTCAAAATGCAAAATAATAATGGAATTTTCTTAAGTCCAAATTATAAATAAAGCAAACTTACTTGACATTGAATGGAGCTATTATTATCGTCTTCATTTGATGACCAAAAATTGTAAAAGCATCTATACAGTATTGTTGAACACTATCAGGGTCTTTAGCTACCATACTAATCAATGATGGAATAAAAAATCCCACATGATCATATGCAAATTGTTTGCAATGATCTTCGATTAAGTAGCTACAAAACATATAGACGTATGCATTAATATATAAGAAACTAGATCACCGGATCTTACACAAGGTATATGGATGTATAAACAAGATCTCACCTTATCCATGTCTCTATCATTGATGTATTCAACCAATCATACATAAACAGCTCAATAATATCTTGTATAAATAAAGAGCTGTCGTATGATTGACCTGCATAATCTGCATCTAAAGAAACAATTATAGGGCAAAGTATATTATGTGCCCGTAGCCAACATGCCATTCCCCTACAAGCAGGACCTAACGGGTATTGTAGGTCAGTTGGAACCCAAGTTGGTAATGCGGGAATTGGAGGTGGAGGCCTAGGTGCTCCTGGTGTCTTCTTTTTAACCTGTATATATAATTTCAGATCAGTTGACATCATATATACACATTAACAGTCTAAATCAATGTAAATTTATCTTACAATTTCAGTCGTGTAGAGGACATCTGCTTTGGGCCACAATATGACCCCGCTTTCTGCCTCACCAAGTGTATCAATATCTGGGTGGGCATATGGCAACGCAACTTCCCTCCAATCGGGTAATACATGTATCGGGCTCACACGAATGTAGCCCTGCGGCATTGGAGTCCCATGAAACGTTGCCCCAGGAAGGGACTGGTAAGCTTGCGCCTCTGCAACAACATAGTTTTCCATTCTTAAGCGGCATGGCTTCAATGCCTACAAATTTACGTAAAGAATGTTATACATATATACATATCATCTTGAAAACATATCATCTTGAAAAGACTAGCTACAATGTCATAAACAATACTTACAGCAGACGTGTTAGGCGATGGGTCTCCAGGATTACTTGCAGTCTGTGCACCAGGAGAAGAGTGGGTCGGCATAGGCTGATTGGAAGCCTGAGATGTCTGCCACCGCAGCAATTCTTCCTTGACCTTCTCAGCAACCACATCGTTGAGCTTCTTAGCAACTATATCCTCGACTCTCTTATTCTCCTATACATGGATAAAACAAATATTAGCTTTTTATTAATGAATTTCCTTTTGCAGTAACATTATAAAAATAGAATATATATGTTACCTCTTCTTGAGAAAGTCCCGCTCTGGGTTTGCGTTGGGATGGCCCAAAGAATGCTTTGATGCCCACACCAGCGCCGGCACCTCTAACACGTCCAGGATGCTCTGGGTTACCCAGAGCAACTGTCAATTCATCCCTTGTGCCCTGAGGGATGAACGTGCCTTGTTTTCTCTGCTCGTGCAGCTCCCGCTAATCACCATAAACAAAAATTGGTAAGTTAACACCACAAATAATAAATATTCAAATGATTGCTCTAAGAGTTGTATTTTACCATTTTTGCAGCCGCCTCAGTAGTTTCGGGCTTCTTTATTTCACCCTTCTTGTTTTTCCTGCCAGCTATCCAGATATCATGGCGAGGGAAGGGTGTGGCCGCAGACTCCTGAGTAGTCGCAGACTCCTGAGTAGCCGCAGACTCCGCCTGTAGTCTTTGGCGAACGCTTGCATAGCCTTTTGGACCCATAGTATGGTCATGTACATTCAGTGCACGCCTTGCTTTTTGTGCGTCACTGAGGGCCTAGTTAGTATGCACATTTATAATTAGGTTAGTAGCACTAAATGTTAATCTTGAATAGGTGAATACAATGTATATTAATTAAAATGGGAGTGACGCCTAATACCTTGAATTCTTCAGATTTTCTTGAAGCAACAAAATTGTCCCAATCTTCTTTGTCCAAGAAGTTCCATTGTTCAAGGGCTGACTTCTTCTTCTTATCACCCTGTCTTATGTATTCTCTGTTCAGATTTGTCCTATAATTCCTAAGCATCTTTCCAGCGCGTTGCATCACACTTTTACGATGCAACATCTCATCCAATGCAAACAGATTCTGTAAAATAGAAATGTTATTAACTAGTACCAAAAATATAATTGCAAATAATAGAATTTGTAATCTACAAAATAGAATTGCAAATAATAATAACTCACGCATAAATCTTTCCATATCAAGTCTTTCTTCGCCTGAGGAACTTTATGCCAATTATCATATTTAACACCACAATGGCTTCGAGTGACAACCCCAAGATAGTTTATAAAATTATTGCGGTTCACTCCAATTGCATTCCCTCCATTATCAAACTCCACAACCAATTTGGATCCACTGCCACTCAGCGCAAGTAACTTTTTCAACAAAGTGATACCCCTTTTCTTGTTAAGTTTTTGTTGCTGCGCATCAAGTTGCTCAATTGCTTCAGTGGGTAGCTGTGCATCATCAACCTAAAATTTGACAAAAATAAACACACCGAATTAAGCCAATATAGAAATACAGGATATATGACATAACTAGAAGATAATGAATTTTATAGAAATACGGGATATGTTTTTAGAACTTACGTTGGTATCCTCGTCATGCTCGTCATGGACAGCATGCTCATCATGGACTTCATGCTCATCATGGACATCATTCTCATCATGGTGAGCCATCTGAAAATTTCATTAAAAAGGAAAACATTTAGCATTTGTATCAACTAGAATAAGGAAAACATTTAGCATTTGTATAAACATACATGTCTCTAAAATTGTGATCTTTTATCAATTAGCAATCCTTCAATGTACAAGTAATATAAAAAACAATGATTGTTCACATTCTAGGCCAACAAACACATGTGATGTCATTCTTATATATAATAAATGTGTACCACCTATCCCATCCTTGAACACCTAATCTCACTAGTAAGTGTATAATGTGTATTGGGTTTTCGAGAAAATTTTGGCAGCATTTCCCCGTTTGTTCTCTAAGTACATATGTACTTAGAGAACAAACGGGGAAATGCTACCAAAATTTTCTTGAAAACCTAATACACATTATACACTTACATCCTAAGTGAGATTAGGTGTTCAAGAACAGTCCCAAACCGGGGACTATCTAAGATTTACTCCTAATGAGTAAATCTTGGACGGGTTTCTAGGCCAACAAACACATTTGATGTCATTCTTATATATAATAAATGTGTACCACCTATCCCATCCTTGAACACCTAATCTCACTAGTAAGTGTATAATGTGTATTGGGTTTTCAAGAAAATTTCGGCAGCATTTCCCCGTTGTTCTCTAAGTACATATGTACTTAGAGAACAAACGGGGAAATGCTACTGAAATTTTCTCGAAAACCCAATACACATTATATACTTACATCCTAAGTGAGATTAGGTGTTCAAGAACAGTCCCAAACCGGGGACTATCCAAGATTTACTCCTAATGAGCCAATCTTGGACGGGTTTCTAGGCCAACAAATACATGTGTTGTCATTCTTATATATAATAAATGTCTATAAAGTACAGGCAACATGGTTAATCCTAATCAATAGAGCATTATTAAATAATAAATCAAGAAATCAATAGTTTCAAACAAAAGGTCTAGGAATCTTTACTAGACATTATATGTATCCATAATCATCATATTTAACATACTACATTATTATGAACATCCAGATCAGATTAAGATCATACTATGTTATAACCATTGGTTTAATAACCCTATTTCTGCATGTACATGTTTATCAACTTTAAAACCCTATAATTCATGAAATCATTCTAATTCAATTTAATATGTTGGGATCACATAATTATATAATGACATCAGAATATATAGAAGAATCATAATTAACATGATTAACAACATGCTCATCAAACTAGGGTTTTCTTGAATATCATCTAATATTTGTGTACTAGACATTATATTTATCCCTAATCATCATATTTAACATACCATTATTATGAACATCCAGATTAGATTAACTCTAATCAAATACATTACATGCATTTTTATCACAACAATTTGATCGATGCATAAAAAAGCAGAGCAGCTAGCAGCGGGAAGACCAACCTTGTCAGAGGGAAGAAGGCAGAGGCTCCGGTGGCTCTGGCTGGAGAAGTAGCTAGCAGCGACGGCGGTGGAGGAGCAGCTAGCAGCTCCGGTGGCTCTGGCGGTGGTTGCGGCGGCGCGACGACGGTGGAAAAGCACCAGGCGGCGCCGAAGAGTCAGGCGTGGCGGCGGCCTCAGGCGCTTGGAGCAGCAGGGGCATGCAGTAGGGGCGGGCAGTAGGGGCGGCGGAGAAGGGGGCGCGGAGAAGGAGGAGTGGTGGTGGAGAAGGGGGCGCCGGAGAAGGGGGCGCCGGAGAAGAAATAGCCGGAGAAATGGCACTGGAGAAGAAATCGCCGGAGAGAAATCACCGGCAGCAGAGAAATAGGGTAATTGCTCGCAATGAAACAGAAGAAAGGGGAAGAGTCAGGCGATCGCGGAGTATAAGTTCCCAAATAGCGTCGGTTGTTTTAACAACTGACGCCTAAAATCTTTAGCGTCGGTTGTTTGCAACAACCGACGTCCAATTGGACGATATTTTCATGAAATTGTTTGGCGGGAACCACCTTCAGCGTCGGTTATAAAAGGATAACCGACGCTGAAAGTGACACTTTTTGCGCAAATTTTCATCGCACATAGGCGTCGGTTTATACCTACATGACCGACGCTGAAAATGACACTATTTTTTTTTGATCAAAATTTGGATTTCGCGGCCGACTTTCAGCGTCAGTTTGTTATAAACAACCGACGCTGAATACAAAGCGGTACCCGTGTCTGGCTGGTCTTTGAATATAGACGTCGGTTTGCTTAAACAACCGATGCCTAACATATAAGGCGTCGGTTTTCCTTAATAACCGACGCCCAGAAAAGTGACATTGAATGCTATTTCTGTAGTAGTGGGTGTTGAAACCCAACATGGTAATATGAAACCCAATATACCTTGGAACCCCACACCCCTATTTGTTTGCACATTTGGTTTGGTTTAGAATAACATGTTGTCTAGGATGTCACTTATCACATGGTGAAGGATAGGCCTATACCATGAAGGTTTGAAGAGGTATAAGCATAAGGCTTTAACCCGATATGCAAACCCTAATTTTAAGAAACAACCCGATATGGTGTGAAGCACACGATGCAAACCCTAATTTTGAGCAACCTGATATGGTGTGAAGCACACACACACTATTTTTCCTGATATGGTGTGAAGCATACACACACCTATTTTCCTGATATGGTGTGAAGCATACACACACCTCTTTGCCCGATATGGTGTGAAGCATACACACACCTCTTTGCCTGATATGGTGTGAAGCACACACACACACCTCTTTGCCCGATATGATGAAGTATACACACACATCTTTACCCGATATGGTGTGAAGCACACACACACCTCTTTGCCTGATATGGTGTGAAGCACACATACACCTCATGCCCGATATGGAAACACACACGCACCTCATGCACGATATGGAGATCAAGGATACACCTCATGCCTGATATGGTAAGCACACATACACCTCTTGGGAGATATGGAAACACACACACACTTCATGCCCAATATGGTGGAAGCACCTCAATCCAATATACTTGATGGAGTAACACATGAAGCGTTCTATGTTAAAAGATACCTTAAGAGGTATAGAGTTTAATGCATTTGATAAATGTAGGCTAATGTACCTTGAGAAAAGGATGGGGACAACTTGATAATGTATGATGAAATCTATGTCCTAGTGAGAATGAGAGTGAAACTCATACTTTTTGCCATAATCATTTAATAAGCATACATTGATATGAGCATACATTGATACCCCTAATATATGTGGAGCTATGAATCAGGGTTTTGATTATTAAAATATGAATTGGGGCATTGATTCTAGACAATATGAACTTGTAACCCTAATCGGTGAAAAGGGAAACCCTAACCCAAATAGTGGAAAGGTTGTATTTCTCTTATGTTTCATGGTAATGATATGTACTTGATATTGCTTCTATCATGAAATACTAACCATGCAGGTATCATGAGATAATGAGCATAGCCAGGTATGATCTATGATGCTTCATATGATACAGATTAAATGGGCCTTGTGATCCATGTGAAATACTTGTGCAACAAGTATTATGTATACATGGGTCCGAGGACCTAGAGGTAATAGTTACCTGATAAGAAGTAACAATGTTCAATGATGAACTAAGGGTTTGAATACCCAGATCTAGCAATCATGATGATGATAATGTTAAGGGATGAGAATTCCCAGTAATCTGATAAGGGACTGAGATCCTGAGTGTTATGCATTGAATGTGTTCCAAAGATTATAAAAGTACTTGATAAATGTATTACACCTTTCTTTGTAGAATATGTTATAATTCTTTCTTGTAACTTGATTGATGTTAAAAGATATTGTAATACACCTAATTAATCAAGTGGAATCTTATCATGTAGTTGCCCAGGCCATAGATCCATTCGGTATCAGGATTTGCTGAATGGTGAAACGAGTTTGACTCGGAGAGCATATTTTTGAATATGTGGGGGTGAAGGACGAACATATCCTTACGTCCAGATGGGGACTGATGTGTTATCTCTCCGATGAATTCTAGGGTTTCCATGTGACCGCCCTGATGAAAATGTATCAGGGATTTATGTGATATCTCCCCAAAGAGAGTGCATGTTGAGGTTGTAGCTCTATAGAGAAGATGTCTCTATACCCCAGCAAGCTAGTTGTAGTTTGACATGTGGTCACTTCCAGTGGTCTTGTACTGACCGAGACGGGTGAGGTCATGGTAGTCGGCTCTTCCATTGACCTTATATGGTACCAATACTTTATGTAGTCATGGTCGGTTGGAGCATGAGTGGTATACCTCATGTCCTCTGGGCATAAGTGTGATTGTGAACATGTAATCAGCCGTGTAGTTTATTTGCTTAAGGAATGAATATGGAAAACATTGGTTGATGCTTAATTACTTTTATACATATTAGATTGATATATGTTATACATGTTCATCATATTCCTTATAAAGCAATTAGATGATCTATAGATCTGTCATGGATAATTGAACTATTTTAACATTGCTAATACTTTGCACTGCAATTAAACAACGAGTAAACATGCTTATTTATATAAAAGATCCTATGCTTACTGTTATACTATTTACCTGTGATAATAATATTTTTGACGTAGAGTTATATCTCTCACTGGGACTTGTGTATCACCCCATGAGTTCTACATTTTTTAGGTGGATGTACACAAGGAGGTAGAGACCATACTACAGAGGAAGGACAACAACAGCAGGGACAACAGTAACAACTTAGGTTGAGTGTACTATCTGTCGTGTCTTGTAGATAGAAGTCCTATATGTTGTCTTTGTACTCTCAGGTCCTTGGGAGTTAGTACGTAATGGTTTTATGAACGGTTTGAGATTTTGGCTTGTTTGCCTCGACATTTTATGTTGCTTATGTATATGTTTGGGCAAAGCAACTAGTATATGATATCCTCGAGATAAGATAGTACAGTGTATGTACAATGTGAACCATGATGTATATATTGTTTTGGTTCTTTCTTTAAGAGTTTACTGGCAATGGATCTCTTTGCAAAATGGTTTTAATTTTTAGTGATTTTTGTTAATCTGTTGCTAATGGTTATTCTGCGTAATTACTGGTGACGATTTAGCTGTCAGTTTGATGGGGGGTCGTGACAAAGTTTTGGTATTAGAGCCTAAGGTTCACTGAGTCTATAGAGACATAGGATTAAGGTTGTTGAGTCTATTCTAGTATCCTCCAATTTATCTTATAGTGACTTCTGCTCATACAGGAGAAGAAGTAAAACTGAAAGATGGCTGGAGCACACGAAGAACATGTTGTTGAGAGCAGTGTTGTTGCACCTGGAGGAGGTGCAAGGGAACATGCTAGAGAGGAATCAGTGCCTCGGAATCCTCGACTTGATCAAGCCATGTTAGAAAACCCAGCCTTTCATGCTCTTTTCGGGCAGTTCATGACCACAATGATGCATATGGAAGATTGGATGCCAGCGCCAGCACCTAGGGCACTAGTTCCCAATGAGGGACATGGATCTAGTAAAACCTTTGAGCAATTACACCAGGTAGGAGCCACTGAATATGGCAGTACAGCTGACCCAACATACACAAATTCATGGCTCACTAAGTTGGAGAAAGCCTTTAAAATCCTTAGCATTCTAGAGACTGATAAAGTTAGGCATGCTGTGTACCTTTTAAAAGGAAGCGCTGGCCATTGGTGGGCTATTGAAGAAGAGAAAAGACCTGGTGTTGAGGTCAGATGGCAGGAATTCTGACATGAGTTTGTTAGTAGATACTTTCCTAAGACTTATCTGGATGATAAAATCTCACAGTTTGAGAGGATTAGACAAGGACCGATGAAGATTAGTGAGTATGAAGCTAAGTTTATGGAGCTTTTGTGGTTTTGTCTACACATGGCTACTACAGATGAGGTGAGGATTCAACATTTTGAGAAGGGTCTGAATGATGAATTAACCAAACCTATATTTTCTCTAGAGAATAGACAGAGGTTTTCCACATTTGTAGAGTCAGTTAGGCGGATATAGAGGTTAATGATTGAGAAACGTGAGGTGAATAGTAGGAAAGTATATGCCTAGTTCCAGGGACAGCGGTCTGGAAGTTTCAAGAAACCAAGATTTCCTACACCAGTAGCACCATAGAGGTTCAGTGCTCAGACACAATGGACCTCAAGCAAGGGTGGAGGCTGTAGTTTTCTGTCAAGTGGAGCCCATAGCATGACATCAATGCCAGTAATAGGACCATCTAGGTCGCAATGGGAGAACAAAGACTGCTTCAAGTGTGGGCAGATAGAACATCTGATAAAGGATTGTCCAGTTAGAGACAGGGAGGTAACCCAACCACTGAGGTAGAGCCAACAAGGCTCTCAGAGGCAACAATTTAGTAGTGGCTCATGAGGACGTAGACAAGCATCCCAAGTAGGATCATCTGCACCAAACAACAGAGCACAAAGTCAATAATAGGCAACAACAAGATTCTATGCTATGAATCAGCCAGAGGCAGTAGTCAATCCATGAGTCATGACAGGTCAGATGGAATTATTTCAGTCTGATATGTCTTCATCCTGCTTCGTATCTGTTTTAATTGATTCGGGTGCTACACATTCCTTTATCACTCGAGAAATGATTCATTACTGCAATATGACTGTCAGTCGTAGAGAAGATAATTTGTTATTAGAAACTCCATTAGTCGAATATGTAGTGTTACGGGAGGTATATTCTCCCTATGTTCTTTTTTTTTCAGAACTCAACATTCAGGTGGATCTTATACCACTTGAGATGCACATGTTTGATGTAATTCTTGGGATGGATACCCTAGAAAAGTATAAGGTTGTCTTGGACTGTGGTTCCAGGCAAGCTATGTTCACAGACAGTGATGAGACATGGGTCTTTCAGGGGGACAGAAAGATTCTACCAACCTATATGGTATCAACAATGGTAGAGGAGAGGCTGATGGGACAAGTATGTGAAGCATTCTTGGCACATGTGGTAGACACCAAAGCAGAGAGTCCTAGTCTTTCTGAAGTTCTATTTTCATGGAATTCAAGGATGTGTTTCCTGAAGAATTTCTAGATATTCCTCCACCTCAAGAGATTGATTTTGAGATTAATCTAACTCTGGGTACACAACCCATAGCCCAAACACCTTATAGAATGGCCCCTGCTGAGATGGCAAAACTCAAGAAACACTTACAGGAGTTGCTTGAGAAATGTTTCATTTGACCGGGTACTTTGCCATGGGGTGCTCCAGTTCTTTTTGTTAAAAAGAAGGATGAGTCTATGAGATTATGCATAGACTATAGACAGCTTAAAAAGGTTACTATAAAGAACAAATATCCTCTGCCAAGGATAGATGATCTGTTTGACCAGTTGCGTGGTGCAATAGTGTTCTCTAAGATAGATCTAAGGTCATGATATCATCATTTACGTATCAAGGAGAGTGACATACCTAAGTCAAACTTTAGGACAAGGTATGTTCATTATGTAGTTATGTCATTTGG
The DNA here is from genome assembly GCA_963693085.1 of Alisma plantago-aquatica. Classification (NCBI taxonomy): domain Eukaryota; kingdom Viridiplantae; phylum Streptophyta; class Magnoliopsida; order Alismatales; family Alismataceae; genus Alisma; species Alisma plantago-aquatica. The sequence continues at coordinate 1,416,530,592 of OY856410.1, read as the reverse complement.
AATAACTAATCCACTTGCTGCATTCATGAGGCTGATGAATAGAATCTTCCAGCCATTCCTTGATCAATTCATAGTGGTCTTCATAGATGACATCCTGATATACAGTAGAGATGGTCAACAACATGAACGACACCTTTGTCAAGCCTTGACTTTGTTGAGACAACACAAGTTATATGCTAATTTTAGAAAGTGTGAGTTCTAGTTGTCAGAAGTGTCTTTTCTAGGACACGTTATATCTGCTTCAGGTATTCAGGTTGATCCTAAGAAAGTGGAATTTGTTGTAGAGTGAGAACAACCCAAGACACCAAATGAGATTCACAGTTTCCTAGGTTTGGCATGTTACTACAGAAGGTTTATTAAAGACTTCAGTTCTATAGCATTACCCCTAACTAGGTTGACCAGGAAGGAGGTTCCTTTTGTCTGGAATGACAAGTGTCAGCATTCTTTCCAATTTTTGAAAGAAAGGTTGACTAGTGTACCTTTGTTGGTTTTACCTGAGAAGGGAAAGGGATACATTATTTTCTGTGATGCCTGTAAGAATGGTCTAGGATGTGTGCTGATGTAGAGTAATCATGTAGTTTCTTTTGCTTCCTGACAGCTTAAGAAACACAAGGAGAATTATCCGACGCATGATCTAGAATTAGCTGCAGTGGCCCACACGTTGAAGATTTGGAGACATTATCTTTATGGAGAAATGTGTCAGATCTTCACAGACCATAAAAACTTAAAGGACATCTTCTCACAGTACTAGTTAAATATGAGACAATGCCGCTGGATGGAATTAATCAAGGACTACGATTGTACAATTGATTATCATCCAAGAAAAGCTAATGTAGTGGTAGATGCACTGAGTAGAAAATCTTAATCTCCACCCATAGATAAAGCACAGCTGAATTATTTAATATGCTTTAAATGGAACATGTTTGTCTCTTTGAGGCAAATGAATGTACATCTAGAAGTATCTTTGTTAGCAGGATTGTTGGTCGAGATGCATGTGAAACCTACTATGAGATAATAGATTAAAGAGGCACAACAGGATGATACTGTGATTCAGCAGATCAGGTCAGAGTATGGTAGTGAGAAACATGACAGTTTCCATGAGTCAGATGATGAAGTAGTCTGTTACCATCCTATGATGGTTGTACCTGATGCCAATGACTTAAGAAAGACAGTTATGGAGGAAGCTCATTAATCCATGTATGCAATGCATCCAGGGAGTACTAAAATGTATCATAACTTAAAAGATATGTATTGGTGGCCTGGTTTGAAGAAGGATGTAGCTGAGTTTGTTATGCGGTGTCAAGTGTGTGAGAAAGTTAAAGCAGAACACCAGAAACCTGCAGGAACATTGCAACCCTTACCTATACCACAATGGAAATGGGATCACGTGACAATGGACTTTGTGGTTGGTCTACCCAGAACAGCCAAAAGTCAAGATTCCATTTGGGTGATAGTTGATAGGTTGACTAAGTCATTACATTTTCTTCCTGTTAGAACAACCTATACTGCTAAAAAACTTGCACAAATCTACATAGATGAGATAGTGTGGTTGCACGGAGTTCCATCGATGATTGTATCAGATAGAGGTCCCCAATTTACATGTCATTTTTGGGAACGACTACATAAAGGCTTGGGTACGTAGTTAAAGTTTAGTACAGCTTTCCACTCTCAGATAGATGGACAATCTGAAAGGACTATACAAACTTTGGAGGACTTTCTTAGGGCATGTGTTCTTCAGTTTGTAGGAAGTTGGGACTTACACTTGAGCTTAATAGAGTTTTCCTACAATAATAGTTATCAGACTAGTATTGATATGGCACCATATGAAGCATTATATGGTAGACGTTGTAGATCTCTGTTATGCTGGTATGAGATAGGAGAATACCAACTTCTGGGTCCTAAATTAGTACAATAGACAACTGAAAAGATTAAAGTAATTCAACAACAATTGAAGGTTGCACATGATAGACATAATTCATATGCTGATAAACATTGTAGACCTTTAGAATTCCAAGTTGGAGACAGAGTGTATCTCAAGGTCTCTCCTTGGAAATGCGTTCTCATATTTGGGAAGAAGGGTAAGTTAGCTCCTAAATTTATGGGACATTACCCAGTGACAACATAGATAGGAAAGGTAGCCTATAGGTTGGAGTTGCCACTTGAGATACATAGAATACATCTAGTGTTTCATATATCTATGATGAGAAAGTGTCATCCTGATACAGAGTTGGTGTTTCAATCTATAGAGGTAGAATTGAATGAATATATACCCTATGTGGAAGGTCCAACGATGATTCTTGACAGAAGAATCAAGAAGTTGAAAAAGAAAGACATAGTTCTTGTGAAAGTTCTCTGGCTTCACCATGGCATTGAAGAATCCACATGGGATCTGGAGGAAGAAATGAGGAGGAAGTACCCTTCTCTTTTCTCTTGAGATTTCGGGGATGAAATCCCTTTTAGGGGATGATAATTGTAACATCCCTGACCTGGGTTATTCCATAAACCTAGAAGTTTTGCTTAAGTAAGTTATTTATAAACTTGTTTTAATCTTTTGAAAATTAATTAAGACTCAAGAAAAGTTTAGTTTTCAAGTTTGATCTTATTTGCAAACTGTTTGTGCACTATATGATAATTTGGGTGTAAATTACAATTTACCCAAGATGAGGGTTTATATTTCAATATGTCACATTTTGAACATGCTTCAAGTTCTTTAGCATCATAAGAGAGATAATGATGCTAAGGGGTGCCTTGTGGAAAGCCTAAATTCCAAGTTAGAATTTGTTTGAATAATGTTTGTGCCTTGTGTACTAGTTTTGGTGCAATTTGCAATTTTCCCAAAATGTAGGGTTGATATGCAAATTACCACCTCTAGAGTGTCTCTACTATCTCTTAGCATCATCTAGAGGAGAAAGAAATAAAGAGGCATCATGTTTGAATCATTTTTGAGTGGTAGCATTCTTGGTGATGAAAAGACCAAGAGAAGATGTATGGTTGAAGCCTTTAGATGAGTTGTATCGAGTTGTAGAGCTTATATGGGAGTCCCTATCAACCAAAGAGCCATATAGAAGGTCCCATATTGTTTTTTCAACTCTTGGACTTTGCCATGATGGTTTAAGCACCTCAAAGAGGTGATGGATATCGGTTTGCAACTTTCCTTAGAAAAAGTGTCTCCGTTTGTGAATAAAGTGATGTTGAGTTGAAATACCTTGCTCAACAAGATAACTAAGGGATGAAATCTTATCCCTAGATTATCCTCAAGAGTTTTGCATGTTAAGATAAATATTTGTGCATGGACATGTGTCAACCATGCATGGACATGTGGCACCTAGTAGTGTAAAATGATGACACCTCTTATAGACTCTCCCTCATGAACCTCAATTATATATACCACTCCTTTCACCTACTAGTGAATCTTTTTGAACCCTATCACTCGATTTCTCTTAGATATCGTGAAAAGAGTTAAGGACCAAGGAGTATCTCGAGCCATTAACCTTAAGGTGAAGCCATGGTCATCTTCAACCTTGGTTGAAGCATGAATCTTGGGTTGTGATTCTTTCTTTCTTTTCTTCTTCACCAAGTTCTTAACTATGGTGATTCCTTGCATGTATAAGAGTTGTGAACAAGTCTTGGATCTGTTAAAAGTTCATCTTCAACCTTGGTAACATGAAGCTTTGGATATTGGAGCTTTAAAGTTGTTCTTGAGGTGGGTTATATAACTTGAACCCAATCATGTTATTATTCACCATCAATCTTGCCATAATTGATGATCTACTTTCAATTTCGAGTTTTCTTGTATAATTGATGGATCCATGAGTTCTATTAGTGACATAGGACTGTTTTCCATGAACTAGAACAGTAAGGAACGAAGTCTAGAGCTTGATGATGATGACATCATCATGGCTCAACCCGATATTGGGTTGCAGTACCTCTTTGCCCAATATGGTGTTGAAACCCAACATGGTAATATGAAACACGATATACCTTGGAACCCCACACCCCTATTGGTTTGTACACTTGGTTTGGTTCAGACTAACCTATTGTCTATGCTGTCACTTATCACATGGTGAAGGATAGGCTGATACCATGAAGGTTTGAAGAGGTATGTGCATAAGGGTTTAACCCGATATGCAAACCCTAATTTTGAGCAACCTGATATGGTGTGAAGCACACACACACTTGTTTGCCTGATATGGTGTGATGAACACACACACCTCTTTGCCCGATATGGTTTGAAGCATACACACACCTCTTTGCCCATTATGGTGTGAAGCATACACACACCTCTTGGCCCGATATGGTGTGAAGCACACACACACCTCTTTGCTCGATATGGTGTGAAGCACACACACATCAATGCCTGATATGGTGTGAACCACACATACAACTCATGCCCAAAATGGAAACACACATACACCTCATGCACAATATGGAGATCAAGGATACACCGCATGCCTGATATGGTAAGAACACATACACCTCTTAGGTGATATGGAAACACACACACTCTTCATGCACGATATGGTGGAAGCACCTCAATCCAATATACTTGATGGAGTAACACATGAAGTGTGTTATGTTAAAAGATACCTTAAGAGGTATAGAGTTTAATGCATTTTTATAAATGTAGGCCAATGTACCTTGAGAAAAGGATTGAGAAAATGTGATAAAGTATGATGAAATCTATGTCCTGGTGAGGATGAGAGAGAAACTCATACTTTGTGTGATAATCATTTAATAAGCATACATTGATATGAGCATACATTAATACTCCTAATATATGTGGCGCTATGAATCAGGGTTTTGATTCTTAATAATATGAATTAGGGCATTGATTCTGTACAATATGAACTTGTAACCCTAATCGGTGAAAAGGGAAACCCTAACCCTAATAGTAGAAAGGTTGTATTTCTCTTATGTTGCATGGTAATGATATGTACTTGATATTGCTTCTATCATGAAATACTAACCATGCAGGTATCATGAGATGATGAGCATAGCCAGGTATGAGCTATGATGTTTCATATGATACAGATTAAATGGGCCTTGTGAGCCATGTGAAATACTTATGCAACAAGTATTATGTATACCTGGGTCCTAGGACCTAGAGGTAATAGTTACCTGATAAGAGGTAACAATGTTCAATGATGAACTAAGGGTTTGAATATCCAGATCTAGCAATCATGATGATGATAATCTTAAGGGATGAGAATTCCCAGTAATGTGATAAGGGACTGAGATCCCGAGTATTATGCATTCAATGTGTTCCAAAGATTATAAAAGTACTTGATAAATGTATTACACCTTTCTTTGTAGAATATGTTATAATTCTTTCTTGTAACTTGATTGATGGATGCTAAAACATATGGTAATAGACCTAATTAATCAAGTGGAATCTTATCATGTAGTTTCCCAGGCCATAGATCCATTCAGTGTTAGGATTTGCTGAATGGTGAAACGAGTTTAACTCGAAGAGCATATTTTTGAATATGTGGGGGTGAAGGATGAACATATCCTTACGTCCAGATGGGGATTGATATGCTATCAATGCTAGGGTAGCCATGTGATCGTCATGATTAAAATGTACTGAGGATTGATGTGATATCTCCCCGAAGAGAGTGCATGTTGTGACTGTAGCTCTATAGCGAAGATGCTGCTATACCCCGACAAGCTAGTTGCAGTTTGACATGTGGTCACTGCCAGTGGTCTCCTACTGATCGAGACGGGTGAGGTCATGGCAGCCAGATCTTCCATTGACCTTGTATGGTACCAATGCTTTAAGTAGCCATGGTCAGTTGGAGCATGAGTGGTATACCTCATGTCCTCTGGGCATAAGTGTGATTGTGAACATGTAATCAGCCGTGTAGTGTATTTGCTTAAGAAATAAATATTGAAAAATTGGTTGATGCTTCATTACTTTTATACATCTTATATTAATAGATGTTATACATGTTCATCATATTCCTTATAAAGCAATTAGATGATCTATAGTTCTATCATGGATAGTTGAACTATTTTAACATTGTTAATGCTTTGCACTGCAATTAAACAATGAGTAAACATGCTTATTTACATAAAAGATCCTCTACTTAGTTTTATACTGTTTAACTATAATAATAATATTGTTGACGTAGAGTTATATCTCTCACTGGGAATTGTCTCTCACCCTCTGGGCTCCACAATTTTTAGGTGGACGTACACGCGGAGGTACAGACCGTACTGCAGAGGAAGGACAACAATAGCAGGATAGCAGTAACAGCTTAGTTTGAGTGTACAGTCTGTCATATCTTGTAGATAGAAGTCCTATGTGGAATCTGTATACTCTCAGGTCCTTGAGAGTTTGTACATAATGGTTTTATGAATGGTCTGAGATTTTGGCTTATTTGCCTCGAGGTTTTATGTTGCTTATGTATATGTTTGGGAAAAGCAACTTGTAACATCCCTGACCTAGGTTATGTATTAACCCTAGATGTTTTGCTTAATAAAATTAATTACATGCTTGCTCTTATTTCTTGAAAAGTAATTAAGGTTCAAGAGGAACTTATGTTTCAATTTTAGTCCTTTTCAAATAATGTTGAAACATTGTTTTGCTTGTTTTGGACTAAAGTGCAAATTACCCAAGTTGAGTGGTTAAATTGCAAATGTTACATGATAATATGTTCCTCATGTGTTGAAGCATCATGAGAATGAAGATGATGCAGATGTATGGCTTGTGGTAGCCCGAGTACCAAGAAAGAGCTGATAAAGCAATGTTTGTGCATTAAAGCCTAGTTTTGGTGTAATGTGCAAATTACCCAAAACCCATGGTTTAATATGAAAAGTACCACTTCAAAATAGTCCCTAATGTTTATTGGCATCATGTAGAGCAAATAAAATGAGAGGGGCATCTCATTTGTATCTCTTTGGAGGAGAGAGAATCTTGATATTAAAATAATCAAGATTTAAGCTTAATTGGAACTTTACTTCAATTAATGTAAAAGTAAATATATTAATTGAAGATCCCTTTAACCAAAAGGTGAGGGATGATCTTGCAAAAGTATGGACGACCATGTTCCTTGCAAAGGTACGAAAATCTCTAAAGGAAGTGGATAACTCACTCACATTATTAAAAGAAAAAGAATTATCCACTAACTTTTGGATATTATTATTAAATGGATTAAGGTGCTTAGTTAGTTTTTCTCTAAATCGTGGATAATTGATAGGAATAAGAGGCAAGGAAGATATCCTTTTATCTAAGGAAGATAGGGGGGGCAAGTGGCAAAGAAATGGAGGAGATAAACCCTACTTTCTCTCTCTTAAATGAATTTTTCATAAAATTCATATATATGCTCCTTTATCCATGAGTTGAAAGGGTAATTTCGAAACCCCTTTCACTTCTTGCTTGAAAAAACAACCAAGGGAGCTTGGAGCAACAGGAGGACGACCCCCAACCTTTTGGTAAGCTTTTTGACCTTCTTTCACCATGATTTCATGGTGAAAATCGAAAATAAATGATGGATTTCTTCTTTTCTCCATGCAATCTTCTATCCTAGCCGTTTCTTTTCACTCAAAAGCTTGAGGACGAGCTTGGGATAGTTGAGAAAGCTTCTTACACCATTAAAGACGTGGATCTTGGAGCTTTGAAGCTCAATTGGAGATGGGTTATATAACTTAAACCCTTAAATGTTGTTATTGCATTCAATTCTCCATTAATTGTTGATAACTTTGTTCTACTTGAAATTCCCTTGATCCATTGATGTAATTACCATGAAAATGGCAGTAGCTTTTGAATTAACGAAGGTAGATGATTATGACATCATCTTCGGCACACATTCCAACAAGTTTCTATTGCAAACGGTTTCAAGATTTTGGTCCAATCAGTTTCACCAAATCGTTTGGAGACCAAACAGTTTGCAAACCGTTTGGAGGTTTGGACTCCAAACCATTTAGAAGGGTTGACCATTTGGATGGGTTGACCATTTGAGGTCAGGACCCTAGTACATGTTGGATGATGATCTAATGGATTCAATTGATTAGTTCAATATATGGACAATCCTCCAATTAGAAACCCTAATCGGGTTAAGTGTTGAAATTTCAAGTGATTGATTTAATACTTTGGGTTGACTAACCCAAATGGTCTCAAGACCGTTTGGAGGTCACCCAAATGGTCTCAAGACCGTTTGGGGGTCAACCAAGACTGTTTGGAGGTCTAGGGTTGAGTATGGTCGAGTAATTGAAGATTTAAAGATATCAAATCGAAAGGCAATCAATAGTTAATTTGATGATCAATCCAATGATCTAAAACCTAATTGGATTTCAAAAATTTTAATGATGGATGGGGAAAAGTTTCAAGACCATTTGGAGGTCATCCAAATGACCTCAAGACCATTTGAGGTCAGGTCATGTCATGGTTTGATGATGATCCAATGATTTCAATTGGACTAGTTCCACAATGTCAACCATTGATGGTTCCTCGATTTCAAAACACTAATTGATGGTTTCTTGATTATAAACCCTAGTTCAATTGGGTTCAAAACCCTAATTTAAGGTCTAATTAAGGGTGATTCAATGGTCCAATTGAAGAATAAATCAGTGGTCCAATTGATAGATGGTTTAATGATTGAAAACCTGAATTGATAAAGTGATGGAAGACCTTTTTGGTCCATTCGGTTTTGAGAGAGTTTGGACCAAACGGTCTTAAGACCATTTGAGTCTAAACGGTCTCAAGACCGTTTGGGATCAAATGGTACCAAGAACGTTTGAGACCAAACGGTCTCAAACCGTTTGGAGACCCAAGTGGTTTCAAGTGTAAATTATCCATACAGTTTCATTATTGTTTTGCTTAAACAATTTCGAACCGTTTGGAGCATCAATGGTCAAGAACGTTTGGATGTTTCAATGTGATTAAGTCAATTGGAAACCTAAGGTGATGAAAGATAAAATGAACCTATGGTTGCTACTGAATTATCTCAAAGATAATTACTAAGGTTGTACCTTTAAGGTACTAAGTAATTGGTGACCCTAGATGAGTTAATCCCTGAAGCTTAAGTAAGCAATATTTTAATACACTATGTCAATCCTAATTGGATGTGTATAATTAAAGAGTTGGTTGACCTAATTTATCCAAGTTTGACATAGTCAACATCCTAGAAAGGATGAGAGAGAGAGGAATCCATACATGTAGGATAATCATGTAATGGATAAGCCTTAAACACTATCAAAATGATTAAACTAAGATTTTAGGGTATGATCTTTGATGAAGTGATCATGAAACCATAATTGAGGGTGATGCCATGTGAAACCCTAATTGAGGGTGATGCCATGTGAAACCCTAATTGAGGGTGATGCCATGCGAAACCCTAATTGAGGGTGATTCCATGTGAAACCCTATGCAATGGTATGATGAGGAGCCCTAATAAAGAGTGAAGGTATGTGAAACTCTAATTTTGAGTTATAATTCATGAAGTCCTAATCTTGGGCAATATGATAACAAACCAGAACCCTAATAATAAAATGGTGGGCAAAGCCTTATAAAGGTGAAATATCTCAAATGGTTGATTATAGGCAACCTTATAGTAATCAATGCCTTAACCTGAGATGATTCCATATCATTGAAGATAGTTGGACCATTCTTGTGTGTGACCTATGCACTTCATGATAATGAAAGTATTACGATGGGAAATACCTTAATACAAGATAAGTTGATAACTCAAGAAAGTTGGAAGTGATAAGGAAAGTGATACATCAAGATATGATAGGTATCACCTTTAGCATTCCAGGGTTGATATACCTTGATGCACCTCAAATCCAATATACTTGGACAAGAAACACATGAAGTATGTTATGTAAATTTTTACAATGAAATGTAATGAGTTTGATATACTTTGATAAGCATAGGCTAATATACCTTGAGAATGGGGTTAAGCCAAACTAATGAGTATGATGTAGTCATACCATGAGAAGGATGGGAAATGAACTCATACCTTGTATTGATAATCATTTAATGATAAATGTTAAGAGTAATAAACACCATGGTATACTCGAGATGTTTAATGGACTTGTGATCCATATGGTTAGATGTTTCTTAGTGAGAGGTGACAAGATGTTTAAAGGCCTTGTGAGTCATATGGTTAGATGTTGCCTAGTGAGAGGTGACAAGATGTTTAATTGCCTTGTGAGACATATGGTTATATGTTACCTAGTGAGAGGTGACAAGATGCTTTATGGGTCTTATGAGCCATGAGAACAATTGTGACATAGTGAGAGGCACCAAGATGATTATAAAAGGTTACTATAAGAAATGATAATAATAAACCTAATAAAAGGAACAATTGTATTTAATAAAGAATATGAACAGCTATGAAGGCTAACCTCAGGGTTTAGAGCCTAGAGAAGGATGTGATGATCAATGATGAGTTAAAGGAATTTATATTCCATGATCTAAGTAATCAGGATTGGTAGTGTCCAATGCCTGGAAGTGTAATCAAGTTTGGAAGAGTCCAATGCCTGGCAGAGGCATGAAGCCTGTAATCAGGATTGGTTAGAGTCCAATGCCTGGCTGTGTAATCAGGAGTGGTTAGAGGCCACTGCCTGGCTGTGTAATCAGGATTGGTTAAAGTCCAATACCTGGCAGAGGCATGAAGCCTGTAATCAAGATTGGTTAGAGTCCAATGTCTGGCTGTGTAATCAGGATTGGTTAGAGTCCAATGCCTGGCTATGTAATCAGGAGTGGTTAGAGTCCACTGCCTGGTTGTGTAATCAGGATTGGTTAAAGTCCAATACATGGCAGAGGCATGAAGCCTGTAATCAGGATTGGTTAGAGACCAATGCCTGGTTGTGTAATCAAGATTGGTTAGAGTCCAATGCCTGGCTGTGTAATTAGGAGTGGTTAGAGTCCACTGCCTGGCTGTGTAATCAGGATTAGTTAAAGTCTAATACCTGGCAGAGGCATGAAGCCTGTAATCAGGATTGGTTAGAGTCCAATGCCTGGCTATGTAATCAGGATTGGTTAGAGTCCAATGTTTGGCTGTGTAATCAGGATTGGTTAGAGTCCAATGCCTGGCTGTGTAATCAGGAGTGGTTAGAGTCCACTTCCTGGCTGTGTAATCAAGATTGGTTAAAGTCTAATATCTGGAAGAGGCATGAAGCCTGTAATCAGGGATGGTTAAAGTCCAATGCCTGGCTGGGAAATCAGGATTGGTAGTGTCCAATGCCTGGCGGTGTAATCAGTTTTGGAAGAGTCCAATACCTGGCAGAGGCTCAATGTCTGTAATGATGACACATGATTGGTAATAACCCAATGCATGTAATGATGACACAAGATTGATAATAATCCAATGCCTGTAATGATGACATAGGATTGGTAATAACCTAATGCTTATAATGCTGACACATGATTGGTAATAACCCAATGCCTGTAATGATGACACAGGATTGGTAATAACCCAATGTCCGCAATGATGACACAAGATTGGTAATAACCCAATGTCTGCAATGATGAAACGGGGTTGGATAAAATCCAATTCATGTATTAATGATATATGAGTACATGGAATATATAATCCGTTATCTATTTAGCAGATTGGCTAAGGCCAACAAATTGAAACAAGAATGTATCATAGGTGACATATCAAGATTATGAGTGTCACAAGAGAAGTTTGACATGATAGTATAGTATGTTGGATAAATGATATACATGTTTTACCTATTCCTTATTAAGAGAATAGATGATCTATTATTCTATCATAAATAGTTGCAATACTTTAAAAGATGAGAATACTTTAAACTGCTTATCCTCTGCCCAGTTTTATATCATTAAACTTCAATAATATTGTTTTTGCGAAGAGTTATATCTCTCGCTGGGGCAATTACAATTGTCTCACCCCTGTGGGATCCAACATTTTTAGGTGGACAAGCACGGAGGAGACTGAGAATATCTTGCAGAGGAAGAACATCAACAACAGCAGGGACGGCAGTGACAACTCAGGTTGAGTGTACTGTCTGTCGTGTCTTGTAGATAGAAGTCCTATGTGTCGTCTCTGTACTCTCAGGTCCTCAGAGTTAGTAGTTAGTATCTTTTTTACATCGATATGAGTTTTTGGCTTGATGCCTTGAGGTTCTTATATTGTCTGTGTTTAGATTTTAACAAGGCAGTGGATATTGTAACTCTCGAGAAGAGATGGTACAAGATATGTATTTATGAACCAGGATGTAAATGTAATACATTGGTTCTTGATAAAAGAGTTTTCCTGTGTATGGATCTCTTTGCAAAAGGTTTAAATTTTTAGTGATTTTCAGTAATCCGCTGTTAGTAATTGCTTCCGCTTAGTTAATGATGTATGTTGTGAACGCTTCACCACAATTTAGTGGTATCAGAGCTCTAGGTTCGCTGAGTCTACAGAGACATAGGACTAAGGTATCGAGTTTATTCTAAGTGTACCCAGTGTATCTTATAGTGCCTTCTGCTTATGCAGAAGAAGATATATAGCTCCAAGATGTCTGGAGGACATGAGGAATACGTTGTTGAAAGAAATGTTGTTGCACCAGTAGAAGGTGTCAGGGATCAAGTAAGAGAAGAAACAGTGCTTGAGAATCCCCCTGTTGATGAAGTCATGATGAGAAACCCAACTTTTTCTACACTTTTTGGGAAATTCATGACTACAGTGATGCATATGACAGACCGGATGCCAGCACCGACACCTAGGGCACCAGTTTCCAATGAGGGATATGGGTATGGTAAGACCTTTGAACAACTACGTCATGTAGGAGCCATAGAATATGCTGGGACATCTGACCCAGTAGATGTTGATCTCTGGCTCACTGAGTTAGAAAAGGCTTTTAAGATCCTTAGTATCCCAGATGCTGAAAAAGTTAATCATGATGTGTACCTTTTGAAGGGTAGTGCTAGACATTGGTGGGCTATAGAAGAAATAAAAAGGAATGATGAAGAGGTTGGATTGCAGGAATTTCATCGAGAATTCGTCAATAAGTATTTTCCAAAGACTTATTTAGATGAAAAGATCTCATAGTTTGAGAAGATACAGCAAGGAGCCATGTCAATAAGTGAATATGAAGTTAAGTTCATGGAACTTTTATGATTTTGTCCTCAGATGGATGCTACTGAGGAGGAAAAGATTCGATGTTTTGAGAAAGGATTGAATGCTGAGATGTCTATTCCAGTTTCTGCCCTAAAAAGTAGAGAGAGGTTTGCCACATTTGTGGAGTCAATTCAAAGGATAGAAGGGTCTATGATAAAGAAACATGAGACATACCTTAAAAGGAAGTCTAAACAGTCACAGGAACAAGGAATTGATGGTACTAAACAATCAAAGATTTCAGTAGTACCGACTCAACTACAATGTGGTGCACCCAAGCAGCAGTCACATAAAAGGCTTCAGGCTTTCTATAGATGTGGACAAAGAGGACATCTGAGGTGGCAATGTCCAAATAGAAAGTGATAAGGTGAACCAACAGACAAGACACTAGATAACTTGTAAGAGGTAGACATGTCAAGATAAAACTTTCTATTTTGAGATATCCTCTACTCTCTACTATAAGAAAGGTAGTGTTGTTTAGTCCATCTGTATAATCCTTCAAGGATATGAGGAAGAGATAAGTAGAATAAAAACGTGTGTTCAGTTTAATATTCTTTTATATGTTTTGAAATTTCTCTTTCTTCATTAAGGAAGGGAAGAGATGAAAAAGGAACTCAGAGAAAATCCGAGATATTAAGTATATCAAATTTAAAGAGATGAAAACATAAAATAAAATAAATGCATACTACCTAATTTCAGTTCTTGAATACCCTGGACATGTACTCATTTATTGAAGGCAAGGTAGGTATGACATACCTAGATTGTTATATTTCTAATTACTCTGATCAAGTAATCATTTTGAAATAATCCAAAGAAGCCTAACCAAGAAGGAGATGTGGCATGGATATTTCTACCACATTCTAATTGATATACGGAGGAATTTGATTTAATTATAAATAAACTTAGAAACAAAAATGAAGATGAGGATATGATGTGTTATTAACACATGTGTTAGATACCAAGATAAGGAATTCTGGTATCTGAGAAATATCAGTCTAACTTATGATGGTTATCTGGAATGGGTAACTGTGGAATCAGTCCAGTTACCTAATGTAGTATGGACATCATATGTTAGGGGTTTATGCTTTGCATAAACATAACATTGATGAGAATGGACTATTTGAAGGAATAATTGTAAAATTATTGCAAGAAAAGTTTATCAAATTAAATTAACAAACAACCTCTATCTAAATAAGAAAAGAGTTACCTGACACAAAATTAACTCCACAGTCAATAACAAAAGGACAGTGGAGTATGTGCCCTATATGTTTGATTCTATGAGAATTTTGTATGAAAGAACTTTGTATTGGTCAAAGTTTAATGGTGTCTCCATAACAATGAGATGTTATGTAGAGACTTCATGATATAACAAATGAATAATATTTGTCTCCTTTTATCTGGGATTTCGGGGACGAAATCCTTGTTAGGGGTTTATGATTTGTAACATCCCTGACCTGGGTTATGTCTTAACCATAGATGTTTTTCTTAATAAAGCTAATTATATGCTTGCTCTTATTTTTTGAAAAGTAATTAAGGTTCAAGAGGAACTTATGTTTCAATTTTAGTCCTTTTTGAATAATGTTGAAACATTGTTTTGCTTGTTTTGGACTAAAGTGCAAATTACCCAAGTTGAGGGGTTAAATTGCAAATGTTACATGATAAGATGTTCCTCATGTGTTGAAGCATCATGAGAATGAATATGATGCAGAGGTATGGCTTGTGGTAGCCTGAGTACCAAGAAAGAGCTGATAAAGCAATGTTTGTGCATTAAAACCTAGTTTTGGTGTAATGTGCAAATTACCCAAAACCCATGGTTTAATATGCAAAGTACCACTTCAAAATAGTCCCTAATGTTTCTTGGCATCATTTAGAGAAAATAAAATGAGAGGGGTGTCTCATTTGTATCTCTTTGGAGGAGAGAGAATCTTGATATTAAAATAATCAAGATTTAAGCTTAATTGGAACTTTACTTCAATTAATGCAAAAAAAAATATATTAATTGAAGAGCCCTTTAACCAAAAGGTGAGGGATGATCTTGAAAAAGGATGGACGACCATGTTCCTTGAAAAGGCACGAAAATATCTAAAGGAAGTGGATAACTCACTCACATTATTAAAAGAAAAAGAATTATCCACTAACTTTAGGATATTATTATTAAATGGATTAAGGTGCTTAGTTTTTTTTCTCTAAATCGTGGATAATTTAGAGGAATAAGAGGCAAGGAAGATATCCTCATATCTAAGGAAGAGAGGGGGGAAAGTGGCAAGGAAATGGAGGAGATAAACCCTACTTTCTCTCTCTTAAATGAAATTTTCATGAAATTCATATATATGCTCCTTTATCCATGAGTTGAAAGGGTAATTTCGAAACCCCTTTCACTTATTGCTTGAAAAAACAACCAAGGGAGCTTGGAGCAACAAGAGGACGACCCCCAACCTGTTGGAAAGCTTTTTGACCTTCTTTCACCATGATTTCATGGTGGAAATCGAAAATAAATGATGGATTTCTTCTTTTCTCCATGCAATCTTCTATCCTAGCCGTTTCTTTTCACTCAAAAGCTTGAGGACGAGCTTGGGATAGTTGAGAAAGACCACCATTAAATACGTGGAGCTTGGAGCTTTGAAGCTCAATTGGAGGTGGGATATATAACTTAAACCCTTAAATGTTGTTATTGCATTCAATTCTCCATTAATTGTTGATCATTTTGTTCTACTTGAAATTCCCTTGATCCATTGATGTAATTACCATGAAAATGGCAGTAGATTTTGAATGAACAAAGGTAGATGATGATGAAATCATCTTAGGCACACATTCCAACAAGTTTCTATTGCAAACGGTTTCAAGATTTTGGTCCAATCGGTTTCACCAAACCGTTTGGAGACCAAACGGTTTGCAAACCGTTTGGAGGTTTGGACTCCAAACCATTTAGAAGGGTTGACCATTTGGATGGGTTGACCATTTGAGGTCAGGACCCTAGTACATGTTGGATGATGATCTAATGGATTCAATTGATTAGTTCAATATATGGACAATCCTCCAATTAGAAACCTTAATCGGGTTAAGTGCTGAAATTTCAAGTGATTGATTTAATACTTTGGGTTGACTAACCCAAACGGTCTCAAGACCATTTCGAGGTCACACAAATGGTCTCAAGACCGTTTGGGGGTCAACCAAGACCGTTTGGAGGTCTAGGGTTGAGTATGGTCGAGTAATTGAAGATTTAGAGATATCAAATCAAAAGGCAATCAATAGCTAATTTGATGATCAATCCAATGATCTAAACCCTAATTGGATTTCACAAATTTTAATGATGGATGGGGAAAACGGTCTCAAGACCATTTGGAGGTCATACAAATAACCTCAAGACCGTTTGAGGTCAGGTCATGTCATTGTTTGATGATGATCCAATGATTTCAATCGGACTAGTTCCACAATGTCAACCATTGATGGTTCCTCAATTTCAAAACCCTAATTGATGGTTTCTTGATTATAAACCCTAGTTCAATTGGGTTCAAAACCCTAATTTAAGGTCTAATTAAGGGTGATTCAATGGTCCAATTGAAGAATAAATTAGTTGGTCAATTGATAGATGGTTTAATGATTGAAAACCTGAATTGATAAAGTGTGGAAGACCTTTTTGGTCCATTCGGTTTTGAGAGAGTTTGAGTCCAAACGGTCTCAAGACCATTTGAGACCAAACGGTATCAAACCGTTTGGAGACCCAAGTGGTTTCAAGTGTAAATTATCCATACAGTTTCATTATTGTTTTGCTTAAACAGTTTCAAACCGTTTGGAGCATCAATGGTCAAGAACGTTTGGATGTTTCAATGTGATTAAGTCAATTGGAAACCTAAGGTGATGAAAGATAAAATGACCCTATGGTTGCTACTGAATTATCTCAAAGATAATTACTAGGGTTCTACCTTTAAGGTACTAAGTAATTGGTGACCCTAGATGAGTTAATCCCTGAAGCTTAAGTAAGAAATATTTTAATACTCTATGTCAACCCTAATTGGATGTGTATAATTAAAGAGTTGGTTGACCTAATTTATCCAAGTTTGACATAGTCAACATCCTAGAAAGGATGAGAGAGAGAGGAATCCATACATGTAGGATAATCATATAATGGATAAGCCTTAAACACTATCAAAATGATTAAACTGAGATTTTAGGGTATGATCTTTGATGAAGTGATCATGAAACCCTAATTGAGGGTGATTCCATGTGAAATCCTAATTGAGGGTGATGCCATGTGAAACCCTAAATGAGGGTGATGCCATGTGAAACCCTAATTGAGGGTGATGCCATGTGAAACCCTAATTGAGGGTGATTCCATGCAAAACCCTAATTGAGGGTGATGCCATGTGAAACCCTATGCAATGGTATGATGAGGAGCCCTAATAAAGGGTGAAGGTATGTGAAACTCTAATTTTGAGTTATAATTCATGAATTCATAATCTTGGGCAATATGATAACAAACCAGAACCCTAATAATAAAATGGTGGGTAAAGCCTTATAAAGGTGAAATATCTCAAATGGTTGATTATAGGCAACCTTATAGTAAGCAATTCCTTAATCTGAGATGAGTCCATATCATTGAAGATAGTTGGACCATTCTTATGTGTGACCTATGCACTTCATGATAATGGAAGTATTAAGATGGGAAATACCTTAATCTAAGATAAGTTGATAACTCAAGAAAGTTTGAAGTGATGAGGAAAGTGATACATCAAGATATGATAGGTATCACCTTTAGCATTCCAGGGTTGATATACCTTGATGCACCTCAAATCCAATATACTTGTATAAGAAACACATGAAGTTTGTTATGTAAATTGTTACAATGAAATGTAATGAGTTTGATATACTTTGATAAGCATAGGCTAATATACCTTGAGAATGGGGTTAAGCCAAACTAATGAGTATGATGTATTCATACCATGAGAAGGATGGGAAATGAACTCATACCTTGTATTGATAATCATTTAATGATAAATGTTAAGAGTAATAAACATGATGGTATACTTGAGATGTTTAATGGCCTTGTGAGCCGTATGGTTAGATGTTGCCTAGTGATAGGTGATAAGATGTTTAAAGGCCTTGTGAGACATATGGTTAGATGTTGCCTAGTGAGAGGTGACAAGATGTTTAATAGCCTTGTGAGCCATATGGTTAGATGTTGCCTAGTGAGAGGTGACAAGATGCTTTATGGGTCTTATGAGACATGAGAACAATTGCGACATAGTGAGAGGCACCAAGATGATTATAAAAGGTTACTGTAATAAATGATAATAATAAACCTAATAAAAGGAACAATTGTATTTAATAAATAATATGAACAACTATGAAGGATAACCTCAGGGTTCATAGCCTAGAGAAGGATGTGATGATCAATGATGAGTTAAAGGAATTTATATTCCATGATCTAAGTAATAAGGATTGGTAGTGTCCAATGCATGGCGGTGTAATCAGGTTTGGAAGAGTCCAATGCCTGGCAGAGGCATGAAGCCTATAATTATGATTGGTTAGAGTCCAATGCCTGGCTGTGTAATCAGGAGTGGTTAGAGTCCACTGCCTGGCTGTGTAATCAGGATTGGTTAAAGTCCAATACCTGGCAGAGGCATGAAGCCTGTAATTAGGATTGGTTAGAGTCCAATGCATGGCTGTGTAATTAAGATTGGTTAGAGTCCAATGACTGGTTGTGTAATCAGGAGTGGTTAGATTCCACTGCCTGGCTGTGTAATTAGGATTGGTTAAAGTCCAGTACCTGGCAGAGGCATGAAGCATGTAATCAGGATTGGTTAGAGTCCAATGCCTGGCTGTGTAATCAGGATTGGTTAGAGTCCAATGCCTGGCTGTGTAATCAGGAGTGGTTAGAGTTTACTGCCTGGTTGTGTAATCAGGATTGGTTAAAGTCCAATACCTGGCAGAGGCATGAAGCCTGTAATCAGGATTGGTTAGAGTCTAATGCCTGGCTGTGTAATCAGGATTGGTTAGAGTCCAATGTCTGGCTATGTAATCAGGATTGGTTAGAGTCTAATGCCTGGCTGTGTAATCAGGATTGGTTAGAGTCCACTGCCTGGCTGTGTAATTAG
This sequence comes from Alisma plantago-aquatica, assembly GCA_963693085.1. NCBI lineage: Eukaryota > Viridiplantae > Streptophyta > Magnoliopsida > Alismatales > Alismataceae > Alisma > Alisma plantago-aquatica. The sequence continues at coordinate 1,416,511,427 of OY856410.1, read as the reverse complement.
GATTGGTTAAAGTACAATACCTGGCAGAGGCATGAAGCGTGTAATCAGGGTTGGTTAAAGTCCAATGCCTAGCTGTGAAATCAGGATTGGTAGTGTCCAATGCCTGTCGGTGTAATCAGGTTTGGAAGAGTCCAATACATGGCAGAGGCTCAATGCCTGTAATGATGACACATGATTGGTAATAACCCAATGCCTATAATTATGACACAGGATTGATAATAATCCAGCCTGTAATGATGACACATGATTGGTAATAATCTAATGCTTGTAAGGATGATACATGATTGGTAATAACCCAATGCCTGTAATGATGACATAGGATTGGTAATAACCAAATGCCTACAGTGATGACACAAGATTGGTAATAACCCAATGTCTGCAATGATGACAAAGGATTGGATAAAATCCAATGCCCATATTAATGATATATGAGTACATGGAAGATATAATCCTTTATCTGTTTAGCAGATTGGCTAAGGCCAACAGATTGAAACAAAAATGTCTCATAGGTGACATATCAAGATTATGAGTGTCACAAGAGAAGTTTGACATGATAGTATAGTATGTTGGATAAATGATATACATGTTTTGCCTATTACTTATTAAGAGAATAGATGATCTATTGTTCTATCATAAATAGTTGCAATACTTTAAAAGATGAGAATGCTTTAAACTGTTTATCCTCTACCTAGTTTGATATCATTAAACTGCAATAATAATGTTTTTGGCAGAGAGTTATATCTCTCGTTGGGGCAATTACAATTGTTTGACCCCCGTAGGATCCAATATTTTTAGGTGGACAAGCACGGAGGAGACTGAGAATATCTTGCAGAGGAAGAACATCAACAACAGCAGGGATAGCAGTGACAACTCAGGTTGAGTTTACTGTATGTCGTGTCTTGTAGATAGAAGTCCTGTATTGTCTCTGTACTCTCAGGTCCTTGGAGTTAGTAGTTAGTATCTTTTTACATCGATCTGAGTTTTTGGCTTGATGCCTCGAGGTTCTTATACTGTCTGTGTTTAGCTTTTAACAAGGCAGTGAATATTGTAACTCTCGAGAAGAGATGGTACAAGATATGTATTTATGAACCATGACGTAAATGTAATACATTGGTTCTTGATAAAAGAGTTTTCCTGTGTATGGATTTCTTTGCAAAAGGTTTAAATTTTTAGTGATTTTCAGTAATCCGTTGTTAGTAATTACTTCCACTTAGTTAATGATGTATGTTTTGAATGCTTCACCACACAACTGGTATATGATATCCTCGAGATAAGATAGTACAATATATGTATAATGTGAACCATGATGTATATATTGTTTTGATTCTTTCTTTAAGGGTTTCCTTGCTATGGATCTCTTTGCCAAATGGTTTTAATTTTTAGTGATTTTTGTTAATCCGTTGCTAATGGTTATTCCACGTAATTACTGGTGACAATTTGGTTGTCTGTTTCATGGCGGGTCATGACAATGTAGGTATTGATTTGATTGAAACTTATGCTCATGTTGTTAGACTTCAATGCATTATAATTTTACTTGCCTTTGATATCTATAAGAATTTCTTATTTTAGCAAATGGATGTTAAAAGTCCATTTTTTAATGGTACAATAGAGGAGGAAGCTACGTGGCTCAACCTCCCCACTTTGAACATGATAACCTTCCTAACCATGTTTATTTGTTACAAAAAGCTTTCAATGGACTCAAACAAGCCCCTAGAGCTTGGTATGATAATTTAAGGAACTTTTATATAGACAATGTCTATATCATGGGAAAAGTTGATTCTACCCTTTTTCTCAAACACACTTCTAGCAACATTTTGATTATTCAAATTTATGTTGGTGATATCATTTTTGGCGGAACTGATATTAATCTTTGTAAGTAGTTTAGTTCTCTTATGCATAGTGAGTTAGAGATGAGTATGATAGGGGAGCTTGCTTTCTTCCTTGGATTTAAAATCAAGTGAACAAATGAAGGAAATTTCATCAACCAAGGCAAGTATACAAGTGAACTCCTTAAGTGCTTTAGGATGGAGATCACCAAGACGATGGAAACCCCCATGTCAAACACCACCAAACTTGATAGAGATGAGGAAGGTGAGAAGGTAGATGAGAAGCTCTATAGAGGTATGATTGGTAGCTTGCTTTATCTAACTATCTCTAGACCTAATATTATGGTTATTGTTGGATTGTGTGTTATATTTCAATCAAGTCCCAAAAAATCCCATCTTATAGTGGTTAAGATGATTTTGAGGTATCTAGCCAAAACCCAAAATTTTAGACTATGATGTCCTAAGTCAAGGGACTTTACTCTTACTTCTTATAGTGATGCGGATTATGCAGGGTGCTTAATTGACAGAAAGTGAACCAGTGTCACTTGCTTCTTCCTAGGACCATGCTTGGCTTCTTGGCTCTCTAAGAAACAAAACACGATGGCTCTTCCAACTACTGAGGCTGAATACATTGCAGTTGGGAGTTGTTGTGCCCAAGTCCTATTGATGAAGCAAATGCGCCAAGATTTTGACATTCATTTTGATGCTTCTCCTATCTACAGTGATAATACTAGTGCAATAAATCTTTCTTACAATCCTATATTTCATAGTAGATCCAAACATATAGAAGTCTTCTACCAGACCACATTACCAAAAAGGATATTTATATCACGCATGTGGTCATGGAAAATCAACTTGCGGATACTTTCACAAAACCTCTAGCTAGAAAGCAATTGTCCTTTATTTATCAAAACTTCTTATTACTACTCTTGATGGTATTAACATGCCTTCTAGCTAGATGTTCTCATACCTATATGTTCTTGCTCATATATTTCTCATCTCTTACATGATATTGATATAATTGCCTTGTTTTAATGTCTTATTTTTCTTGTTTTTGGCTTTTTTTTTGCAAAAACATGTTTTATTGCAAAGTAGTAGCCAATGATGAGTGGAATGTGCCTCAATATGTTTAAAATACATGATAGGATAAAAATAAATTTATATAGAACTCTAGTGGCTTAGAATTAAATTTCTTATTTCTTGGACAAACTGACCTATCGACTGATTTGGTTCTGGGAGAAACTTGACCGACACCAGGCCAAGGATTGAACAAAACCGTAGTTTTGGCTGAGTTTCCCAAACCCAAAACTCAACCGATGACATTGTTGGGTGGAAAATATATATGCAATCAGATGACTTTTCTCCCTCTCAACAAAAAAGTTGACTGATAGCCACCTCTTGTTGCTCGTCCTTAAACCCTAGGGCTACCTAAGAATCTCCTTTACCCTCTCTAGCCCCAGATTACCTGTCCTAGACCCTTACAACCTTGACCTAGAACTTTAGGCGGCCTACATCTTGTGCCATCTTCTTCGATTTGTGGTCATTCCATCTCTTTCAACCTCTATGGCTTCAAACTAACAAAAAAGGACCAAAGCAACGGGAGTACCTTCATACTCCATTACTCCATGACATGTTTCCTTTGATGGAACCTTGTTCATTTCCACTCAAGTTCTGAATAGGTATAAGGAGCTTTTTCTGAGAAATCTTTCCTTTTCATGCTTTGCTTTTATCACATTGTGGCTTGATGAAGGAAGTTGCTTCTATTTTCTAAGCTCATCATCTTTATGCTTTGTGTGTAGAGAGATTGTGCTATACTAATTCTCTGTCTAACACAAAAGCAGACCACAAATTCTATGCTAATCTCACATGGAACTGCACTACCCTTGTGACACCACCTAACACCCAAGTTATCTTGACCTTAATGATTATGGGTTCCAATATTACCATCTCTAAGGATTCCTTGAATTCCTATTTCAATGGTACTAATTTTGCAAACACGTGGATGTCCTCCAATCACAAGTATCTTGACGTACTTGACCTTGATAAGTTCTACAAAAGCTTTGGTCCAGAGCTTACCCTACCTGACATCCACAAGTTTTTGAAGAAACCTAATGTTCTGTATTGGAAGAAATCCATTCTTCCTTCCTCTTCCCTAGACATCAAGACATATCTACTTGCATTAGTGGTTAACTGTACAGTCTCCTGAATGATGTCAGAGTAAAATGGGTCGGTTATATTCTTCACCACATGACCTGTTTTGACTCAAGGAAGAACACCAGTGGTACCCACCCACCTTATCCCAACTTTATTTGTGGCGTGTTCACTCACAATTCTAAGAAATCCCTTTTCCATGATCTTGGCTACAAATCCAGTAGGAAAGGTGTTTAGATCAGCGAAAGCACTATCAAGAAGTATTTCCATCCTACCTCCTCTACCACACCTAGTGATTCCACCTCCACCCAAGCTCCTCCACCTCCTCCTAGACCTGATCGTTCCTCGTTCATGGTGTCAAATGAAACCCTGATGGGATACATGATACACCAACATGCATAAAACCTCCAGGTTCAGGACCACATTCACCAGGATTTAGTTCAAACCATGTCAAACACGAACTTATCCTACATCTATCCATACCCCACCTACTAGCCTTATCTAAGTGGTTACTATGATTCCTATACATATAATCAATTCTATCCTAACCACCACCTTGTTGTTTCCACTGTACCCCTGCCTCTGATGGTGGACCTGCCACTGCTTCCTCTCAGGTTCTTACTCTTCCAATTGGCCCTGCTACCACTCTTCTGGTTGGTTATGATGGGGTTTCTCAACCCACCTTTGAGCATGCTTGTGGCATGTCTTGGGCTGGGAAACATGCCAAGTGGCATGCCACTCATTCTTTTGGACCTTCTGAGGATGAGTAGATGGTAGATCAGGATGCTGAGGATGAGGTTGATGGTGAAGATAGTGATGATGGCTCTGATGATGGAGATGGAGGTGATGACACACCTACTATTCCTGATGCACCTACAGATGGAGAAGAGGACTACCAGCTAGAGGATGATGACTATAACCCTGTTGACATAGATGCCCTAAATGTTTAGTTCTTAGTATATGGGTGCTCATATCATTTAGTAAACATTTGGGTACTGAATCTAAGGCTTGCTATTTTCAACATCTCATTGTTTTTCACTATTTTTGTATTTTTCATCTAGAGAGGACATATCTGGTGTTGTAATTAGATTAAATGGACCTTAACTCTATACTTAGCTTTATCTTATGAGTTCTTAGTATGTGCTTCCATATTTTGATTTTGACTCTAGCATGCTTGTTCTCTCTGATTTTTATGTTTCGATGCTTATTATGGTGGTTTCTTGTGTATTTTGTTCTTGTGGATAAGACTTGTGTTTCTGAGCTCTTCTACCCCCTAAATTTTTGATATGAAAAAGGGGAAGAAGTGAGCTACATCATATTATATTGTGATCCTTTTCTAGTCTATTATCTGAAATACCATGTGACTTATAAGAGGACTCAGTAGTATATATGTGCTATGGTTATTTTCTTTATGGAAGACACTAACCATACAGGTGAAGGAAAAGAGAAATTGAGGTAAACACAAATTGAGGGGGATAATTTGCTATTGTTCATTCATGTATCCCATTATAATTCACAAGGTAAATGTTTGAATTCTAAATCCTTTTCAATATGTTGTGCAATGGTTTGTCATCTTCAAAAAGGGGGAGGATGTTGACCTAAGTGTTATACATTGTCCATATTTTGATGATGACTTAACTATTCCATTAATATGTATCTAATATGTCTATTTGAGATTGATTTTAGGTATTAGGTACATGATAAGGATCAACTCAATCGAGCCCTATCTTGATCAAATTCAAGCCAAAAGCAATGCAAATGCACTTATGTGGAAATAGCCCTACATGAGTTAGGAATTTTTTTTATAATCATTTGTATTGATTATATGACTTGACTAAGATGAGAAACAATCAAGAGAACTTAATTCAAACATTTAATCACTTTAATGAAATTTTCCAAAATACATGACAAGCTATATGATCGGTCGAGTTTCCTTCCCGGAAACTCGACCGACACCTAGGATGGGTCTTGGCAAATGTCTAGGTTCGGGCGATTTTACCTCAGGATAAACTCAATCGACACCTTGCACTAGAAAATTGATTTTAAGCCATCGGTCAAGTTTCATCCAGGATCAACTCGACTGACAACTCAAAATTAGCTTGTCGCACAGTGATATCGGCCGAGTTACCTTTATGGAAACTCAACCGACTGCACTATACATAGTGTGTAGAAAAAGTGATTCTAGCTGTTGGAGTGTTGCAAACATAAAAAATAGATCTGTTGCAACACCCCAAATGAGTAAAAAATGTTTCTAAGTGCTTCTAGTGGCTAGTGGACATCCTCAACTATAAAAAGGACCCCTTGGACTTCATTCCAAGTTTGCTCTATCATGCTATTCAAGCTCCTACCCATAACAGAGTGCCTTTTGTCCACTAGAGCATATTTATCTCTCTTTATTATAAATCAAAACATCCATATGAGTGAGATAGGCTATTTGTGAGGGAGCTACTCCATTGTAATCTTGTGAAGCTCTAAATCTTCTCTTTCCCCAACCCCTTTCATCAAGAAAAGTTAGTGAAAGCTTCTCCAAGTTGAAGGAGAAGGTGAAGGATGAAGATTCTTTAGAAGAGTGGGTAATTCCTTCAAGGCGGAAGACTTGTTGCAAGAAGGGGAGCTCCTAGGTGAAGGCGTCCAGCTCCTTACAAAAGTGGGTAAGCCCTTGTAGAGGTTGAAGACTCTTACTAGAGGGATAGGTAAGACCTTTTATGGTTTATTGGATCCTTTTGGTCCTTCAAAGGGAAGGCTAGGTATCCTTGCCCTACAAAAGGAAGGTATTATTGTATGTCTCATAATTGAATATAAGTATGCAATGGTTACAAAATCCTAGGGCTTGACCTCTCTAGGTAGTGGTCTGACTTTCTCCTAGATTGGAGACTGGAACCACTCTACATAGCTTGTTCTTGTTCTTGTTCAATCTCTCTCATCCTTTCTATGTATGCTTAGTTGCACATAAAAATCCATATTTACAATCCTACTCCTTAAAGTAATTCAAAGGTCTAATTGGTTTTGTTTAAGTGCTTTTTAGCTCTATTGACCCCCATTTAGAGCCCTTTGATCCAACACTAAGAGTCATCTCAATTTCTTGATTGAATGCAAGAGTGATTATTGGACTCCTAGTTTGGTATTTCAAATATAAACAATTAGTGATCACAATGAAATGGAATGCATGTATGCTAAAAAAACACATAATGATTGTAGTGAATAAAATGTATGAAGTTATAATTATGGAATTGATATGATGACGGTCTATGATGAATGACCTAGGCTCACCTACTTATTAGATTTCTTCATCTAACAAGGCTGTAAGTTCTGTGACAACATGATAAAAAACTTGTTACAATTATAAATGAGTTCAATATTAATATTGTGGCTCAACTCATTCGCCCGGTAAATATATGTGATCAAAGTAGTAGAGGTCGTAATAATGAGGAAATTCCATTGTTCGATTTCATGCGCCACATGTTAGGCCGTAATCAAATCTTTAGATTTCATACACCACATGGTGCATATCAAACAACATATACACAAACAAATGGACACATATCATATGGGAAAGCAAGTATTTTAAAATATTCCCCACAAAATGGAAGAATTAACCTAACATTATACTTGGAAATTCCATCGCTAGGCAAGAACTAGATCTCTTGACATTCCCTCATATCTAACTTAATCACTTATGTCAATTAGATTAAATAGTTGTTATGGATTCTGACACCCTCTCATCATGTATCAAAGAACATAAATCATGTATTAAGGGTGAGCCGTCATCAATACATACATAAAAGTACACATCTATCACAAAATCTGAAATAAATATACATTCATTCTTAAAATAATAATTATTTGCTATTATATAATGTGGAGACTATGTCCCCATGTATAAGACTACTAGATCATGGAAAATGATTTCATAAAAGAGAGCACACCACAAGGGAGTCCATGATACATTGATACATAATCAAAGTAGAAGAGAAACAAATCTCTAGACCCTTGTTGGTAGTCTGAAGCCTCCTTTAGGGCATTTGAAAGTTTCCCCAAGACTTCTTACTTGTGTCCAGATAGAGATGAGAAAACTTCATGTGGAAGGGATATAGATAAGTTGGTTGGTGAAGAGGAATCACTTTGGTTCTTCTTCTTCCACTTACATATCTTGGTTCTTGCTCCTCTTCTGCTCCTTTGACAGATACCCTCAAAAATGAGCTAAAAATATCATTTCCCAATGTTGCTCATATGGTTCCAATTTATTTTTACACATTGGGACATATATTAATTCTAAAAACTTTCCAACAAAAACATTACACAATGTGTATTTGAGGTATAAACATTAGATTGTGTGATTTGGGTTGTCAATAAATTAGTGGAATTAGGAAGGTACACGACATATAGTTTTTTTTCTTCTCATTTGTGATAGTTATCACATGACGTGTATTTGAGGTATATGATGTGTAGTCTTCTTTGGACCAATCTTTCTCTAACTCCTAGAAAGTAAATGGTGTGTGCTTATAACTACATGTTGTGTATAGAAGTACACATCATGTGTATTGTCTTAAAAAAACTTGCTCTATTTGTTGTGAAATTCAATGTAGTTTATGTCGAATCAAACTTTGAGACATTATAGCTAAAATATATCACTACCTACAACTGAAATCATACAAAAAGTAACTAAAACACAAAAATCAAGATATAAATGATGATAAAATGAATGTATTTGAAACATTAATCACAAATAGATATGAAAAAATTGATGCAGAATGCACTTGTTAACCATTACACTCTACATGATCTTTTTTGTAGTCTAAAGCATACAAAAATTGAGTCCTACAACAAATATGCAAGTGGGTATAACTCACACTTTCTTCAGCTCTAAAATTCATGAATCCTTTTATGATATGGATGATTATGCTACATGCTTGCAAAATTTGAGAAGCAGACAAAATATGGTGCTTTAGATGCATGGTTGGTCAAATTCCAAACCCTTAAGTAGAAATTGACACAGAGCTATGTTGATCATACTAGTAAAAATCCCCTACCAGTTATCAAACTAAACTTTGAAAAAGCATTTGACAATAGAAATTAGGACCTTCTCTACAAATGCATGAAAGGATACAGTTTTCCCGATAGATCTATAAATTGGATAAAATCATGTATCCGCAACACTGACTTCTCCATTATCATCAATAGAACACCTTTCAGATATTTAAGAATTCCAACAGTCTCCATCGAGGAGACCCACTTTCTCCATACTTTCTTATCCTAGTCACATCCATCCTTACTAGGATGATCAAAGTAGGAGTCATCCATGGACTCATCTCATCTCCAAGTAAATGTAACAAAAACGTTGTTCAATATGCTAATTGCACCATCATTTTCATTGACCTAGACGATAGAAATATCATCAATACCTTTCGTACATCTAGGAGATTAAGATAAATATCCACAAATCAGAGATTATTGGTTCTCTTATTAACTCTGAGGACATCAATCACTATCAATCCATTCTCAACTACAAGATGGAAAACTTTCTTTTCACCTACCTTAGACTACCAGTTTCACCATAACTCTTATCAAAAACCACATGGAATACTCTCCTCACTAAACTCAACAATGGCCTTTTCTATTGGAAACTAAATTTCCTCTATCTAGCAGGTAGAAGCACACTCCTCAATATCTCACTTACATCACTTACCACTTATTACCTCAGTTGTGTCCCCCACTCAAATCACATTGACAAAACCATTGATCATTTTAGAAGACTTTCTTTGGAAGAATACTGGAAATAAAATCCTCTAGTTCCATTGGGACATCATCTATGCACCAAAAATATATGGAGGATAGGACATCATTACAATCAAAACACATGATCTATGTCTGATTCACAAGATCAATGTGATACTCTCTCAGACAGAAAGAGCATTGGGAAAGATCATGTTCTAGATAAATTCTATTACAATAAAAATCCTTGGTGGAAAATAAAACATTGAAGAGCCTCATGTCTTTGGAAACATATAAATTGACACATTTATATGATCTAACATTGTATCAACACTCCACTTCACATTGCTAACAACAACAAATTTTGGACATACCCCTGGTATCATGTGCAAACTATTAGACAACAATACATCCAAATGAACATCCTACATTCCATATCAAACATCACAAATAGTAAAACTTTAAAGCTATTAGGGATCCACTACAATAACCTGTTCAAGAGAACCATCACAACCTTTTACCACCTAGAACCACATCAAACATTACACATTATCTAGATCCAATACAAACAACAACACCACATATAAATGGGACCTATTCACCAAAAAATACACATCTCTTCTACAGTTATTGTGGCCACCTGCGTCCCACAAATTTTATATGGAAAGTTGCTTGTCCTAATAAAGTTAAAATCCTCATCTGGATCAATTGGTGTGATAAAATCCTTACTATTCAGAATATGCAAAAGAGAGGATATTCATGCCCTTTCATCTACCTTCTCTTTCTCCCATCATGAAGAATCAACCACATACCTATTCATTTACTATACTATAGTCGCTCTCCTTAGAAGCCACTTCTTCCAAAACACTCAATCACTAGTATTTGTAGTCTTCGAAATATTTTTTTGATAGCCAAGCTAAAATATCTGCTCGCATAAAACTTGCTTTTGGATTCCATGATTTGGACCATTGGACTGAAAGAAATAATAGAAAGTTTAACAACAAGAAGTGTGACTCTCTCATACTTATGAGAAATATCAATTGTTTATACTACCTCTTTGTAAAATGTAGATCTACAGGACACCACATACCCGAGTAAGGAAAATCAAAACCATCCATGCCACTTGGAGAGAAGACAACTTCACAAAGGACATACACTATCGAGAAGATTCTCGTAGAGACTAATGGATTGTGACTATCTATCTTTGTTCTCTAGAGGCCAATTTTTGGGGGTGCCTCCCCCTATTATATATAAAAATCTAGTTATTTTATCATTTTACATCTTTAGTTTTGGCTCTACATCTCATGGTATGATTGATACTCCCAGTGTTGTTAATGCATTGACTTGGCATGTTCTAGCTTTCTATATATCCCCAAATTAGTATGTAGTTGTATATTAATCTTTTTTCAATGCAATGAAAATTGAAAACAAAAAACAACATAGACTAGATTAGAGTAGTCACAAGATTAATATGGAGCATTCAAATTTTGAGCTTGAAGTTATTTGGGAATCTAATTAGGTCTCAAACAAAATTTATTATTAAACAATGAGACTTATACAAAAGTGAAAGTTCGATACAAGCAAAAGTGGGTAGAACGGATCCTGAAACAAAGACTCAAATGGGGTGTTAGGGCTAGTGAACAAGATAAGTCTAGATACAATCAAATAACCACCATAATATTCATCATCTAAACATTATAAACTACTTCTTACATAGTAAAAAGAGCTTGTTTTATTGGAGGGAGTCTAAGATTTTTTTGAATAAAATATACATTTCTAAACATATTTGTATAATAAAAATACAATGTGTTAGTTTACTGAATTGTTTGGCAGTCAGAGAAAGAGAATCCAAACTAGCATGAACTACATTGATGTCTCTCCCCTCCACTATAATTTTATCCCAATTCTCATTAGAGGATAGAAGTAATACAAAAATAACCTAGTTATTCTCTTTAGAACACTAACAAATGTTCTACATGATGAGATCATGATTGAACAGGTAGAGCCATGTTTGACCAACAAGGTCGAACTGATTAGACGAGAAATTGAAGTAATTTATGAGAAAGATTCAAGTCCAATAAAAACTCGATGCAAGATACTACCTAAGCATGCATAACCAAACAACAACCATTGCATCAACAAAGACAAAAGCTAAACCAATAGACAGTGAGAAAATAAATTGGTCAAGAAGACCAAAAATTCTATTAAGCAAAAATCTTCACAAGATTACAAGAATTATCACTCTCTCACAATTTTTCCCCATAAAAGAATCCCATAACCACTATTGTTCTCTTTCTTTATTGGCAATCTTTTTAGCTTCTATTTTCTCCCACAATATTAGCACGATACACCCAATGTTGCCACACGTTGACGCAGTGAATTCAAAGTTGCCACACATTGACACAAAATGTTATCAATATTGGCACACCGTATCATATTGCTCTATGCATATTTCCCATATTACTAGATAAGACCATCTCAAAAGATAAGGATGATCCACAAAAGACAATATGAGAGGATAAGACTACTATACTAAAAGGGTCATAGAGAGATATTGTAAAACTAAATAGATAGGGGGAGAAGATAATGCTAAATATTACTTTAGATTCCAAGTCCATCAATTTTGTACTTCTCCAAAATAATATACAATATCCTAAAAAATAAGATAAAAGACATTATCCCAACAAACTCCAAGTTGAATCTTATATGCTCAAGCGTAATGGCTTCTCTAATAGAATTTTCTCATGTTCTGTTTTTATGCTTATGTTGTTGGAAGCTTATTTATTTCTCTCTACCATGCATACTTTCATGAAGTGTGTGTTCAAATTTGGCTTCCTGAATCCTCTATATGAGAGTTGTTTAAGTTGTACAGCTTGACAAACTGCACTAACTCTACATGTGGTTGCAAGAACCACATTCTTCACACCTTTGGGGACTTCATGTCATGCGATTGTTCCTTATCTGATCCACGTCTGTCTGCATGGCACCACTTTTTGGTCCTATCACTTCTTCATCCTTCCAGTAGTTACAATCTTTTCCTTTGCAACTGTTGAACTTTACATCCAAATATGTAGTGTCACACTAGACTACCCCTAATAATTGAATACATGCAACATTATTCGGGTTCATGACATCCATCACTTGTGTCACTGCTTCATCTATGCCTTTTGCGTCAGTATATCTCCCATCAGTCGTTCTTCTTTTGGTTAGGAAATTTCCAACCAATCGATTTGCACTATTCGACCAAGTACACTTCACGATCACTTGCCCCTTGCAAGTGAATTGCATGACTCCGTCTTACGTTGATATTCACAACTAGTGGATTCAAGCACTATCTTGCATATTATATCACTCTTGAGATCGTGGACACATCAAACCCTTGTCAATGTGGGATATAGTTCATCATAAATCTTGGCAAAAAAATATATTGAAATAAGATCAACAATCTAATATCCTTCCATTAGAATTACTTGATTTCATTTATTGTCTAATTTTTCTACCGAATGGCCCCCAACAGTAGTGGTCGACGTTGTCATGATTTTCTGTACGAGAAAAGCTTTCTCGTCATCTTGAGTGAACCTCATTCTGATACCACATGAAGTAATTTAGGAGGAATCTTCAAGCACAAGAAAATATATTATGTGAGATACAATCCAAACATCACAACTAAAAATAATAATTACTCCTATAGAGCTAAACACCATCCAAATAGCCAATGAGAGAACAAATTGTTGAAGAAGACCACAAATTCTATTAAGCAATTTTTTTAACAAGATTATAGGGATTTTCACTCTCATCCAATCCCTTACCCACAATAGAATTCCTTAACTCGTTTTCATTCTTTCACCCTTTTGACAATCCTTTTGGCTTCCCCTTTTTGGGCCACAATGTTGATGCACGTTGGCACATCCAATGTTGACACACGTTGACACACAATGTTGCTACCACAGACACATCTACATATCTATTTGTCACACGTTGATACACAATGTTACCACATATTGACACACCACATTATACAACTCTATGTCTTATTTATAGTACTCCCGTAGTATTAGATAAAACTATCTCAAAAGATAAAAACAAATCATGTAAGGCAAACTAAGAAGATAAGTCTAATCTAATAAAAGAGATAATAGAGAGAGAATGCCAATGAGGGGATAATACTAAATATTATCTCAAACTCCAAGCTCAATATTGTTAGACAACATTTAACATCTGAAAAAAAATAAGATACATTATCCTAATAGAAATAACTATATCATGATGAAATCAAAATTAAAAATTGAGAATAACTGAACAAGTGGGTAGCAAGATTAATATTAGTTAAACCTCTTAACCTTATTGAGTTAGTACACACACACACATAGAGTCAGGCTAGAATACACTCGAGTGTACATATTACGTCGTACACCTCAATTGTGTTTGCCTATATAGACCTTGTCTTTCTAAAATCCAATCCATTGATCTTCATGGTTACAATAATAATAGGCCACATACAAAATTTGAGCTCATTTGGATGAGTGTAAGTCACTCATCTAAGGACAACAAAATCGACGCACAAAACTAATTTGAAATGCATGATTCTTGCCTCCTTTAGATGCACGACCTATACGTATCGAAATGAGCTAAAATTTATTATATAGTATTTTTTAAGATATTTAAGAAGATCAACTGTATAGAATTTTTAAAAAGTTACTGCATCTTTAAAAATGACTGAGGTGTACGGTGCGTCCGGTACACTCGAGTTTACACTAGCCTGCCTCTCTCTCTCTCTCTCTCTCTCTATATATATATATATATATATATATATATATATATATATATATATATATATATATATATATATATATATATATATATATATATATATATATATATATATATATATATATATATATATATATATATATATATATATGGGCGTTCATTCGTTGCCCGCGTGGGTAGCCTGAATTTTCGCTACCCGGCAGCCAAAAAAGTAACTCTATTGTAAAAAAAGTAACTATGGTGAACAGAAAGTAACTACACGAATAAAAGAGTAACTTTGTACAAAATATACAGCAGATATATATAAGGATGGATTTTTTTATTTTGGAGGGGCAAATGATACTATTTTTGGCTAAAATTTTTTGGAGAGCTAGACAAAATAGTCTTCTACAATTGTGAATTTTTTTTTTGAAAAAAAGTGGTAGGAAGGGTGGGCGGGTAGCTACCCGCGCGGGTAATAAAGATGGGCTATATATATATATATATATATACAAATATATATATATATATATATATATATATATATATATATATATATATATATATATATATATATATATATATATATATATATATATCACACCAAGTGTAATATAATATTTTTTAGATGACGTAGAAACCACTTCTGAAGAGTAGCCACATCGATGGCGTGGGTCCCTATTATGAAGCTCGTCCCTTTTCCACTATACTACTAGCCCACCGGGGGTGTAGTCTGGTACTGTACTCTAGTTAGTGCACAGTAGAATGCTCCTAATGTATAAGTCTGGGGTTGTGGATGCAAAAAGGTAAAACAAAGAAAGACGTCTGGACTTAAGGCACGTTTGGTTCGTCTCATCTAGGTGGATATCAATCAATGCAACATTCTTATAATCCTGGTAGAATTGATTTCTGGGTTTAGGAAAATATGCAAAACTAAACTTTTAAGTTTAGTTCAGAAGCATGTCTTTGACGGATGCCGGCTGCAGGTCGCCCTTTTTGTGTTGTGTTGCAGCGTAAAAGTAAAGAGTAGCCGGCTGGATCTTGGCGCCCGACACGTTTGAAATGGATGTCGTTATCCCGCACTACTGTACTGCTCGAAAATGCAGGAGTATCGTTGTTTATCCGATCCAGTAAAGCAAACTTAGTTTTCGTGTTGTTGTATTACCGAATACAACCCAATCCATCCGATTACAGGTAAGCAAACGTACCCTTATTGTACACCGACTCGACAAGGTGGGTAAATCAAGCTTTACAAGACATGTCACGTGCTACCAAATGCATTTATATATATTTTTCAAAATAATGGAAAATGCCAAACAAGCTTGCTACATTTGGGGTGGTCTAGTATATATTTCCCCGTCTATGTGACGTAATCAGTGCTAATGGTTAAGCTCTCACAATATGTTGTAGGCGACTATATTTTTTGTTGTTGACATAATTAGGTGATTTCAATGATATAGAACACTCTTGACAAATTTACTTTTTTTGTTCCGATTTGCTCCGGTCCCATTCGGCTGGTTCAGTCGGACCGACCCTAGTTCTCAATAGTTCAGTAGTAAAAAGATATAATCAATTTGGCGTAGTTGAACCAGTCTGAAGCACGGTCTGAAAACATGAAGTTTAACCACTCACGAGTCACGTTTATGCAACATTAATTTTGAGCGTTATCTCTACCGTTCCCTACCATGCTTCGTACTGCAGTGCACGGAGCCTGACAAATCGTGGCTACAACATTTGAGTCATCACGCGAGAGTCTAAATTTTCTGTACCCCGGCCTCTGTCCTCCTATTTGGACCCATCACGCTAGACCAAGCGAGGTCTTTCTTTACGTTATCGTGAACACAAAAAGATAAATTAAACATTAATTAACCAAGTGAAGAAAAACACACAAGTGGTGCACGATGCATATTATCTTTGGCATTTACTACAAGAACGAGAGACTCGTTCACACAGCAAGCCAGTGGTATAGGACGAGTCCTATACTTTTTGTATAAGACAACCAATAACAATGCATTATCTCCCTCTCATTCATCTTTAAAACCCAACCCCCTAGAAAAAATAAGGAGAGAGAAATGTCAATTGTCTAATATAACACAATTTTATTGGATCCTATGGAGTTTCTATAGGACTCATCCTATAGAATAGGCGTCGATTCACATCAGTAGCTGGCCTTAGTTCGCATGAAATCGACAAATATATTTGTCTCATAATGCCAAGCCATAGATATGAGAATCTCCCTAAATAGAAAACTACTTGTTGCGTGATCACTAGGGCCGCTTAGACAGTGAGGGAAAAGGAGGGGAATGTAAGGAAATGAAGGAAATGGCGATGAACTCAGTGGAAACAAGGGGTCAATAAGTGCGGTACTCATTTTTTGAGATAGATTAAGTCATTAAACCATTAAAAGAATAACATGATGTTGAAAATATAACCTAATTTTTATGCATACATGTATAGACATATTCACATGCTGTAAGTACACATCTAGGACAAATATGAAAACTCAATAGCAAATTCAACGAGATAGGCAGAATATCAACTTTTTATAACGAGCCATCTGCTAGTATTTCTCTTAGATAACTAGCACCATATCACTAGTACATGCGAGTTTCCTCCCCCACTACCTACATCAAAATATTCACACCCGTGAGACACAACCACAATCTAGACAAACATTGACCATGCTTCAACCGTAGAAAGCCACAATCGAGAGCAAGGAAGTACTCGTTGACAAAAACTTCAGCCTTTATAGGAAGCCATGGTCTCACAATAAAAAGGAAGCAAGAATTATTTAATCATATCAACACGCTGCAAGTGATATCTCGACCCAAAATGTGTCAGTAACCCTAGAAGTCGATCTTAAATATTCACTTGATCAATTGATTTAGTGAATTGATTAAAATGTATCAAAAATTTCAGTACATGATATGTGGATCCCTCCCCAAGCCTTGACATGCCTAATACAGACTATGATTAGAAACCCTGGCGATGTAAACATTGATTTGTTATTATCCAGCTTCATCCAATCCATGATAAATATCAAGCTCGGTTGAGGTATATTTTTAAAATATAGAGAAATAAATCATAATTTTGATTTAGTAGTAATCTTAGACTTAGCAATAACTCCATGAATGTAAAAGAGTCACTCAGTTAGAATAAAGGAAAGAATAAAATAATTGTTCAGATAAAAGTTTATGTTAAATATATAATATTTTAGAATAATTATTTTTAATATACTTAAAGTATAGATAAGTTAGAACAACAAAATACATGTCAAGTCTTAAACACTATAGTTCATGTCAGACCCCAAACTCAAAATCAAAAATACATCTTAGGGTTTCATCTTAAGAAGCGATCCCAACTGTATTAATTCTAGACATTGAGTTGTTGACAACAATGAATTTTAAATACAATCATTTTTAAAATAAAAGATTCCAAGCACTAGAACATTATATTGTACAAAACATTCTTTGATTTTATCACTACATTTATATAAAAAAAAATGAAAAACTACAAACTCTAGTTTTTAAGACATAAAACCAACAATGTGCTTTGAAATTTTCTCTACATCTAGAAACCAAAGTAGACATTGACATACTATCTGATTGTACTAACTATTCCCTGTAACTTTTCCTGAACAAGTTAGGGTAAGTCTTCACTGTGTAAGAATTCAACTCTCGGGATGCTACTTCTAGTCAATGGTGCTTCCAAAGAATCTTCACTAATGGGGTTTCATAATTCTCAAGGTGTTACACATGATTGTCAAGGATCCTAACTAAGTATTATTCACTTTTCAGTTCTAATATTTTGATGTACTATTTCAAGACTTGATAGCATTTTCTTGTACAGAAGTGGCAAGGCCAGTCTTTATACACATTACTCAATGTGCCTTAGGGCTTTCCATATGATAGAAGCATCAAAATAGCATGTCATCCTTAGTGACTTCAGAGTCTTAAAGGAATGATGAATGGTCATGTTAAGAAAAGGGCTTATAGGAAAGTCCTTCCTATTCAGAGATATGTGTGTCAGAAAAAAACTACAATGGTTTGTCTTTATATGATCAGTAGAGTTGTTAACACTTTGAATATAAGCCATAGAGGTGGTTCAAGTATTTACCAGTACTTCTGATAATCAGTTACAATGGAATTAAAGACGTCCTTTATGGGTTGTCCACCAATAAAACCATACCTTCAATGAATTCATTGTTATTTTCAGCTTCCTCAACTCTGGGTTCATTGTATTTTCAGCTTCCTCAACTCTCATAGCATATAACCTTCCTTGATGATATCTAGTAGGCTTTTGAGTAACCTGGTATTAGTATTATTTATTTGAATTGAGTTATTATGAGGATTCATGAGAGTAGTAGTATCATTTCTTTAAATCTCAGGGAAATTGCATTTCAATGACCTGGCTTGAAGAAGTTGAAGCAAAGGGTTGAAGACAAGGATCTGGAATGGAAGGAGTCTTGTTGTTGTTATCATTTTGACGTTGTTAACTGCCTCCATCATTATTGTTACTATAGTGATGATTGCTTGCATTGTTTCTATTTCTAAGATGTTGATTACCTCCATGGTTATTGTTATTATTTCTTAAGGGTTTAGAAAGACTTGGGTCTTGCTTGTGCATTTCAGTGCATTGTGCTTTAGAAACCTACTGATCAATAGGAAATTGAGGAGCCAAGCATCTCTAAGGCTTTGGTTGATTCCCTTCATGAAAAAATTGATCTTTCTTTTCTCGATAATACCAATCGCATACCTCCCTAGAAGGGTGAAGTAGTGAAGAAATTCAGCTACAAAGTCACTCCCTTGATGAATGAAATTGAACTCCAATTCTTTCTAAATGAGAACACATTGATGGGCATACTATCAAAGGAACAAATCTAGATATTCCCTCCATTCCATAGATGTATTTCCTTCAAAATGACTACTAGATAGGTTCTTCCACCAAACTTTTACCCACTCCTTTGAAAATTACGGTTCTATATTTGACTCATAGGTTGGATGGACAACTCATACTTTCTATTATATCATGAGTGGCCAGAATCAATCCTCATCTTTCTCCACTGTGTCTTGTTCTCTTTCTCCTTCAAACCCAAAAGATTTCATCTATAAAAAGTTGGTGAAGGTAGGTTCCTTGGTCCCACCACTTTTTTCAACGGACCCTTCCATTGTTGGCCCCAAGATTTATTGAAGTTGGACTAGATGGTTAGTGTTGGTATGTATGCCCAGAGAGCCAATCATATGATGATTGCAATGGAGTATTAGATACCTGATTTAATAATAATAAAGGTAATTCTTTCGATTATGTTTGTCTCAACATTAGATGGTGACACAAACATAGTAGATGTCTAAAGAATGATGTTACTCGATGATGCATGTCTTCAAGTACATGACTTTAACAATGAGATCATATGAATGTTAAGAGTACATACATTCTTGTTATGTCCCTAGTCAGATATTAATGTGGAAGCAAAATAAACAACAATGATACATAAGACCAGAGTGTGTGTTGATTGATGACAAAATCTCATTAGTCATGATATGTGATATCAAGTCAAGCACATAATTACATGTTAGAGAACAATGTTTAGACAACCCCACCATGAGAGTGAAACATGAATACCATAGAATGGTAGTCAGAATCAACTCTCATAGTGATAGTGGTGATTGTGGTTCTTACACATGAAGCGACTGTATGTGTCACATGTCGTTCATGTACGTTGAAATCATCTACTATGATCCTGTATTAGGGTTGCCATAAAGGTGGTGCTTGGGTGCATTGCGACACATGGGGACTGAGTGTGAGTGATGTAGATGGAATTTGTCCCTCCTATAGGAGATTGATATCCAGATCACTTGATAAGCGAGACTGAGAAATGTACGGTTGTACTCATGTGATTCAATATGCGATATGTAAACTCACACACATCTTAGACAATCTGCTCTAGTTCAAGGAACATGGATTGAATATTGAGAGGATGATTATTCCATGCCTCGAGTTCAATTTGGATATCAGAGACAAAGGAACTATACAATTATGACAACACAAATCACGAATTGTAGGTTGAGGTTGTTCTCCAACTTTTTGAATTATATGGGTAGCAATGATGTGTTGCTAAATGCCGATCTTTGCTTGTGATGTGATAATTGGTTATAGACATTCACTGCTAGTGTAATTCTGGACCTATAGGGTCACACACATAGGATACACATGGAATAGGAGTATATTCATGAATGATGTTTAACTTGATTAATAAAAGTGTTTAGGTATTCAGTTAAACAACTGAGTTCAAAGTTGACTGATTGGACTCTGAACTGACTGGTTCAAGTGTTGAATATATCAGTTGGACAGGTTAATTGAAATCAATATTAGTTGAACTCTGCCTGAACTGGACATGTAAAATTACTGTTTCACTTGTGAAATGACTATTTCACTAAGTGAAATGACCGTTTCACAAAGTGAAATGACCGTTTACTATGTGAACCAATTGGTTCACCATCTGGGTCACCCAGTTCAATTGCCAATTTGATAAGAACAAGGATTGATGCTGATGTCATGTTTAACATTAATCAGGCATTGATTACCAATTTGATTCAGAATAGAAAACTACATGAAATGACCAGTTTTCTATGCGAACCAACTAGTTCGCACACAAATCAACTAGTTGACTATGCAAAATGACTAGTTTGCCATGCGCATGTTCCAAAAAATTTGTGAATCTATCCTTTTTGACTCCCGTACAGATTGGGAACACTGGCCCTAGCCTCTCCTATAAATAGAGGGGTATTGGGGGCTTCTCAGACACAACAATTACTCTGACAACTATTATCCTCTCTGGTTGTGGTAACCAACAGAGAGCCTGAGCAATCCTATCCGATAAAGGGAGGGATAGGAAGGGAGAGACAATTGTGGGATAGCGAATCAAATCTACCAGGTTGACTTTCAAAAGGGACAACTCCTTCCTGTTGGCTCTGGTAGCATAACATGGAGTTCCCGATGGTCCACGTGGACTACTCTAGAGTTAGGATGTCATTTTCTGCCGCTAGGGGAACATTGTCAACCTCCATCTGTGGTTCCAGACCAGGAGGTCATTGCTGACGACTGTTTGAGTGTTGTTGAAGAAGAAGCAAGAGTTGCTACCTGAAGAAGAACTAAATTGCTGCTTAGAGAAGAAGCATGATATTGCATCAAGGGTTATCATTGGACTTGATCCAGGACCAGGTGTAACTCTTGTTACTTTCCTTTCTAGATACATTGTTGTTGACGCAATCTTGCTATTAAGGGAAATTGGGTTTGAATTTCGCCTTGATTTCTCTACAGTGGTATCAGAGCCACGTCAATTTACGTGTATCTAGATTTAAATCGGTATGATAGGATTTATTTTATTTTATACAATGTGAATATTAAACTGGTTAAAGTTCATATCCGATTGAATTCCAAGTATAACTCTACAAAACTAATACACACACACACACAAACACACACACACACACACACACACACACACACACACACACACATATATATATATATATATATATATATATATATATATATATATATATAATATGATATATATGCAATTTACACGTGTTGTCCTAAATGTTGGTTTTGATGGTGGATGTGAAGCATGGTTATGGCCAATAACCCTTGATCGGTGTGAGCATAGTTGTGGTTGCTTATTTCTATTTATATCTCAATTTGCATACTAAACCTCTCTCCCTTTTGAATGTAAATTAATGTTCTTCTTCCTATTTACCCTCAAATGTAACTTGAGGTTTTTCCTTTTATAATGTAATAAAGAATTAGGATAATTTGAATTTATGTTTTATCATGAGAATACGTTCTGCACCAGACGAACCAGCCAGCTCGTGAGATGAATCAATTGACTGGAGGACCATGGAGGACAGATGATAGGAGGATGAACCGATCGAATGGTGGCCCAACTGATCGGCTATGGGAGTCTAGACATTGCTTAAACCTGAGACCAGGCGACCATTTCAAGAGTCCAACTTAGTGACCAAGATGTGAGCCAATCGGTTCAAGAGTTGAACCGATCAACCTAGATTGGTTCGAGCATAGATCTTCATCAACAATAGGTTGCATATTATGTGGACCCTAGGTGGTAGTAATTCCTATGGCTCTAAGGATTTAAAATAGTATGGCCATAACCATCACTTGTGGGTTTTATATTGCATGTTTTCGTGGTGGTTATAGCATGTATATGATATGTACTATTAATATGTGGTGATTGGATATGTATAAGTATTTATATATAAATTCCTTTAATAAATATTAAGTCTAAGATACTTTCTATAAGCAACCCACATGAAAAGCTTGATCGACTAAGCATGGGCACCTCAAGGGTGGTGCATCATCTATCTCGCGGAAGTGTGATGGTAGTTATGTGGGCCTGCCAAGTGAGGTGCATTACTATCGTGTTGTCTTTTGGGTTAGGCTTAACTAGGAATCCTTAATGAGATTAAGCACCTAGAGGAATGCATATGGACTATGGAAAGGAGTTGTACATACCATCTATCCAAGAATTGCATGAGATGCGATTGGCAAAAGTTGCCTACCGTAATAAATGGTTATGGATGTTGGTGTTGGTCAGGTAATAATTCAATTGTTTTTGATCTTGTCTCACCAGAAGATTATATGTTGCAATCATCTGAATTGATACATCAGGATTATCAATTTAAACAAAATATTGGGAGTGATAATTAATTAATGGCCTAATTAATACCTTTAAATTATCAAATCAAACAAATAAAAATGTTTTGAAAAGTTGTAATATTTCATTGTAGAATCTAATAACAAACACAATTGTGATCAGTCCTTGAGTAGGAAAAACTACACGAGATTTACTTCCACATCTGGTTTAGGATTTTGAGAAGCGTTCTCATAAATGAGTGAAAGTTCTATGTCCTTACAAGACCAGATCCAGAGGAACCCTCTCCAAATGCCCCTAAGGCTGAAATGGATGCTTACTAGAAGCATTCCAATGATGTCGTAGACATTTTAGTACCTTATGCTATGATGTATGAGCTATGAGTTGCATGAGCATCATGAAAACATGGGCATTATGGAGATGGTAAACATCTTAAGAATCATGTAAAGAAAGTATGATATAATGTATCCAAGGCATTGTTTGAGTGCAAACTAACTGTGGGAAATCCAACAAAACCCCATGTGCTCAATATGATTGGGCATGTGAAGAGACTGGGATTTCTTTTACATCAAGAGTTGGCCACGGATATGATTCTACAATAGTTTCCTGAATCATATAGCTAGTTCATCAAGTGCTATCATTTGAGTAACATGGTCGAACCACTATCTAAATTTCTTAGCATGTTGACAAATGTCAAAGCAAGATTGAAGAAGGACAAGCCTGTGATGGTGATCTGTGGAAGTGAGTCCATGCAAAAAGGCAAGGACAAGAAGGGTTTTGAGGCTAAGCTAAAGTCCAAGTATTCAACACTCAAGATAAGGAGAAGGGTAAGAAGAAAGAGATAGAGATCTCTACTTCAGGACCCAATAAGAAGTAAGCTATAACTATATGGAGCAAGAGTTGCTACCACTATAGTTGGAAATTGGCATTCATGGGAATGTAATAGAATTAGTGAATTGGTATTGTTTACTTTCCATTGATAAAAACATCATATATCTTGAATATCTATAGCGTTGTCATCTAGTGCACATAAATGAAAATTGCATCTCTAGAACCTATGTGATGGTTATCTAGAATCTTTTGGCTATTGAACCAATAGAGACATGCAAGTCTTATTTATTGGGAAAAATGACCAAGGCATCTTCACTAGATGTAGTGGGGGAGTGATTTTTCTATTAGGGCTCGTACATACTGATGTATATAGACCTTTTAGAATAAATGCTAAAGGTAGTTAAAAGTACCTCATTATATTTACTGATTCTATCAGTAGATATGGAAATTTGTATATAATGAAATACAAGTATGAATATTTTGAAGTGTTCAATGAGATCATGAATGAAGTATGTAACTAACTTGATGAATGTATCAAGACACTTCAATATGATTGATGTTGAAATATTTTAAACCAAGAGTTTGAGAACCTTCTGAGAGATCATGATAATGTATCATGATGAACTCCACTTGAAACACAATGATAGTGTATCATGAGAGTGCATAAAAAAGAAGGAATCATACCTTTTTAGTCATGTTGCGATTATCAACAAAATCTAGCCGATCTTCCAACTTGTTTTGGGCACATGCTTTACACTAAAACAACATACCGTCTAAAATGGTTCAAAAAGACACCATATGAGATATGGCTTGGGAGGTGTCCCGATATGTCTTCTATAATAATTAGGATTGAAAGCTTATGTAAGAAAATAGTTTCTTGAAAATCTTTGTCCACAAATCACATAAATGTTACTTTGTTAAAATACTACTCCTATCCCAATCCAACAACAAAGTTGTTTGTTGATATGGATGGTTTTATTCTTCAAGAGGAACTTCATTCTAAAGAAATCAATGGGAGTAAAAGTAGAACTCAAAATGTTTAAGACAAACAAGAAAACATTGAATCTAAAGAGGTACAGTAGGAACATGGAGAAGCACAAGTTTTTGTGGAATCTCAAGTTCATTATGTAACACACAAGACTCATAGTTCTAGTAGAACACGCCTTGATCTTGAAAGATTATGACATCTTATGGCTGAAAAAATAGTGAGTTGGTCATATATGACGAGTCAACAACCTACCTAGAAGCTATTGAGAGACCAGAATCTAAAGCATGGATTTAGGCCATGAGATCCAAGATGGACTCCATGTACACTAACAAGGTATGGACTTGGTGGATTCATCTGAAGGGGTAAAATCCATAGGTGCAATTGGGTCTTCAGGAAGAAGAACAATATGGAAGGGTATATTGGTTGCAAAGATTTACAAACAAGTTGAAGGTGTTGAACATGATGAACTCTTTCACCAGTTCCATGGTAAGATCCATTAGGATCATGCTTGTTGTTGCAGGTTGCTATGACTAATGAGATTTGGCATATGGATGCTAAAACTACATTCCTGAACTGGAATAATAATGAGGATGTGTACATGACACAACCTGGGGGTTTTGTAAACCCATTAATGCAAATAAAGTCTATAAGATACAAAGGTAAATCTTTGGATTGAAGCAAGAATCTCAAAGTTGGAATCTTCTATTTGACAAGAGAGTCAAAAAGTTTGACTTGAGTCAGAATCAAGATGAAATATGTGATTACAAAAGATTTAGTGGGAGCATATTTACATTCCACATAATGATGACGAATGATGTCCTTATCCTACAAATATTAAAACTTTCCAAAGGAAGTACCTTCTCTCTAAAGGGTTTAGGATAAGAACCCTATGTGATATGAATTGAGATCTATATAGATAGATATGGAAAGCTTCTTGAAAGAGCGCATACATTGGCAAGAAGTTGAAGGGTTCAACATGTTGGACTCAATGAGAGAAAACTTGTCCATGTTCTATGGAGTTAGTCTCTCAGGATCCTAGTATCCTAGTTCTTGTAAAGAACATGAACACATAGATAGATGTCATATGCATTTGTAATTGGATCTATCATATATGTACTCATTTCATTATCTCGTATGTATTAGACATGATGAGAGGATATTCAGTTATCTCATATGTATTTTACATGACGAGTGGATGTCTTTCACATTCCAATGAAAGTCATTGGACTACCATAAAAAACATTATTAAGTGCTTGAGAGGAACAAAAAGGATCGGTTTCTTAGTTATGGTAATAAGGAAGAATTGGGTGCAAAGGTTACATCGATTCAAGCTTCCAAAATGAAAAATAAAATTAATGATCGCAACCTAAATACTGTTTGACCTTAAAATGAGAACTGTAAGTTGGAAAGGGTTTTGAGCAAGAAACAATTGTTTAAATCTACAATAGAAGTCGAGTATCTTGGTGTTATGAGAATAACTAAAGATACTGTATGGATCAAAAAGTTTATAGAGATGAACTTGTGGGAGGTTTCAACCATTGATGACATAGTAGAAATACTATGACAATAATGGAGCTAGTGGATAGTTGGGAATCCTAGATAACATACTACATCAATTCCATCTCATGCGAAAGGTTGCACAATGAAGAGATGTGAAACTTGCAAATACCAACTTGAAGAATATATTGCTAACCTGCTATAGAAGTACTTGTGCAGTAGAAACATGATGGACATGTTAAGATCACTTGGAATAAGATTCATGGGTGATTGGCTCTAAGTGCAAGTGTGAGTATGTTGGTATGTATGCCCAGAGAGACAATCATATGATGATTGCAATGAGGCATTGGATACTTGATTTGATAATAATAAAGGTAATTCTGTCTATTATGTTTGTCTCAGCATGAGATGATGACAAAAACATAGAATACATCTAAGGAATAATGTTACTCGATGACGTATGTCTTCAAGTGCATGACTTGAACAGTGAGATCAGACAAATGTTAATAGTACATACATTCTTGTTATGTACCTAGCTAGTGGGATATTACTGTGGAAGAAAAATAGAAAGCAATAATACATAAGACTAGAGTGTGTGTTGACTGATGACAAAATCTCATTAGTCATGATATGTGATATCAAGTCAAGCACACATGTACATGTTAGATGACAATGTATCAGATGGACCCACAATGAGAGTGATACATGGATACCATGGAATGGTAGTCAGAATAAGATTTCATTATGATAGTGGTGATTGTTGCTCTTAGACATGAAGTCACTACATTCATCACATGTCGTTCATGTACTTTGACATCATCCATTGTCATTCTAAATAAGGGTTTCCATAAAGGTGATTCTAGGGTGCATTGTGACACATGGTGATTGAGTGTGAGTGATGTAGATGAGATTTATCCCTCCTACATGAGATTGATATCCAGGCCAATTGATAAGTGAGAATAAGAAATTTATAACCGTACTCATATGATGAAATATGTGATATGTGAACTCACATGCATGTCCGACAGTCTACTCTAGTTTAAGGAACTTGGATTGAACATTGAGAGGATGATGATTCCATGCATTGAGTTCAATCTGGATCTTAGATACAAAGGAACTATACGACTAAGGTAACACAGATAACAGATTGTAGGTTGAAGTTTTTCTCCAACTTTTTGAATTACTTGGGTAGCAATGATGTGTTGCTATATGCTACTCTTTGCTTGTGATGTCATAATTGGTTATGGAAATTCACTACCAATGTATATCTGGACCTATAGGGTCACACACATAGGATACACATGGAATAGGAGTATATTCATGAATGATGTTTAACTTGATTACTAAAAGTTTTTAGGTATTTAGTTAAACAACTAAGGTTCAAAGTTGACTAACTGGACTCTAAACTGACCGATTCAAGTGTTGAACTGATTGGTTGAGTGTAAGGTCAATTGGAATCAATATTTGTTGAACTCTGCCTGAACTGGACATGTGAAATGACAGTTTCACTAAGTAAAATGACCGTTCACTATGTGAATTGAGCGGTACACCATCTGGGTCACCCGGTTCAATTTCCAATTCAACTAGAACAAGGATTGATGTTGATTTCATGTTTAGCATTAATTAGGCATTGATTACCAATTTGATTCAGAACAAGAAACTGCACAACTAACCGGTTTACATGTGAATTGTCCGGTTCTTGCAAAAACTGATCGGTTGGCTATGGGAAATCACCGGTTCGCCGTGCACAGGTTTCAGAAAATTTGTGAATTCATCCTTTTTGACTCCCGTATAGATTGGGTACCCTGACCTTGTTCTCTCCTATAAATAGAGGGGTACTAGGGGCTTCTCAAACACAAAAATTGCTTTGAAAATTGTTGTCCTCTCTAGTTGTGGTAACCAACAAAGAGCCTGAGCAGATCCTACCCGATAAAGGGAGGGATAGAAAGGGAAAGATAGGTGTGGGAGAGTGAATCAACTCTAGTAGGTTGATGTTCAAAAGGGACAATGCCTTCCTATTGGCTCTGGTAGCCCAACATGGAATTCCAAGTGGTCTGCATGGACTATTTCAGAGGTAGGAGGCTATATTCTGTCTCTAGGAGAACACTATCAACCACCGTCCATGGTGCTAGACCAAGAGGTTGTTGATGACGATTGTTTGAGTGTTGTTGAATAAAAAGCAAGTTGTTGCCTAAAAAAGAAGTGTGTTGCTTCTTGGAGAAGAAGCATGGTACAACATCAAGAGTTGTCGCTGGACTTTCTCCAAGACTAGGTATAACTCTTGTTACTTTCCTTCCTAGATACATTTTTATTGACATGATCTTATTGTTAAGTGGAATTGGGCTTTAAATTTTGTTTTCTCTACCTTATATCCCACCCCGACTCCCCTACAGTTAGCTGCATTGTCCTTTGGGGGTGAAGGAGGTCTCTCAAGGTGAGTTGGGAGGGAAGGAAGGTGATCTCTCTTTTAGGAGGGTGCATAGTACATTTTCCTTTTATAAGAAGAGGGTGTATGGTACTTTCTTCTTTTCTATGATGAGGGAGTATGGTAATTTCTTTTCTTCACTGGTCAAGGTGGGAAAGGTGTATAATACTCCTTAACGTAAATCTTTGGCATCTTAGATACAAGTTTCTCAAATACAAACATGATACCTCTCCTAAACAATGAGAAAAACTAAGTATTAATAAGGGATACTATGGGAACACTAATTTAGAGAAAAGGTAGATGTCAACTTTTGATGCTCTGATATCATTTTAGAAGACAATATAATTTCACACCATGTATCCATGCATGATAAGAAATTAATTTAAACATAAAAAAATAAAAAAAATCATTCTCTCACCATAAACATAAGATAAAAAGTTTTCCTATGATGCTCCATGCCACACATAGCAAGATTACTCAAAACTAATCGTGGAAACAGCGGATTACCAGAAAACACAACAAATTAAAACCAATTTCATAAAAGTACCATAAGCTGAAAGCTTTCACATATAAGTCCACAACATGACACCTAGATCACATAGCACATATCATAAGGTGCTTAAATCATTATTTTCATACTCCTATCATCAACTATTACATGAAGAACATGTTCCACATATATATACATTTACAATTTCTTAGACTACACAACAAAAGGCACACATGCCAAAAACCTTGTGACGATAACATAACCACAAACACATCAAAAACACCCCCAAGGATCTGATTGTATAGGGACGACTCTAGGACTCTATCACCAAAAGATTAGCGACACTTCCAACCATGTCAACTAGTACTCTTGTTGGTGCTCTTACTCAATGGCACAATCACCACCATGTTGTGCACGACCACCTTAAAGATGTGCAAACCCAAGGGGCGAGACCAAACATCCTAGCAAGAGATATAACTCTCTGTGAATGTCTATTAAAGGACAAATAACTAAGCAGGTTAAGCAGATTCAGCTAAATGATATGACATGTAGAGCAGGTTAAGCAATACTAGGCAGTTATCACTATGTAGTAAAGCAATTGATATTCTAAGAAGGAATATGAAGAACATGTATATCATTTATCAACGAAACTATATAAAAGAAAGGAAAGGCTTAAAAAATGTTATCCACATTTGTCCCTATGCAATTACATTACACGACTATATTGCATATTTTATTATGACCTTAAGAGAGGAGGCATACCACTCATACTCCAACTGACCACTTCTAAGTGGAATTCAGTTCCATGCAAGGTACATGGAAGAGCCAGAATCCATGAGCACTACAAATCTCCCAGTTAGCATGAGAGAAACACCGTAGTGACATAACATTTGAGTCATCTACAAAGCAGCCTAGCCTTC
Organism: Alisma plantago-aquatica; assembly: GCA_963693085.1. NCBI lineage: Eukaryota > Viridiplantae > Streptophyta > Magnoliopsida > Alismatales > Alismataceae > Alisma > Alisma plantago-aquatica. Next base: position 1,416,481,167 of record OY856410.1, on the reverse strand, counting down.
CTTGGTATGTAGGCACATCGCTAGTAAAATTGAGCTACGACCCAGAGTTGCACTCTTGCCAGGATATGGCCCACAACCTATCCTATGAAAGTATATGCTGAGTCACATCATTGAGCTATGGCCCGTAGCCGCACTTCTTCCTGGGTATGGCCCACAACCAATCATGTGAATGCATATACTCAATAGTATATGACTCCAAGCTTCCACTAATGGAGAAATCGTTTCACCATCCAGCACTAAGATTGACACTAGAATGGATCTAAGGCACAAAGCACCTACATGATTAGGTTTCACTTGATTAATTAAGACAATTAAATATATTTTAACATCAATCAAGTTACAATGTATAAGACCATAACAAACTCTACAAGAATAACAATAAAGTACAATTTTAGAAGATATAAAACATATAAGGTGTGAACTTGTCACATCATCACATAGCACTATAGCACTACCATTCATAAGGCCATCATCAATGTCATACAACCACACAAGGCTATCACCAAAGTCACATCACAATGGGATATCAATCCCTCAATCACACCTTTAGAGGTTATCACCTCAAATCATGAACAAGTCACCTGCCAGGTCATTGACCCATTCACATCAATCTGGCATCACAAGTATCTCATCATGCCTGATACAGGCTCATTCAACCTATGTCATATCATATTTACTAGATCATACACTATCTATGACATTCAAACTCATATCACCTACAAGGGTAGGGATTCATAACCAAGAGAGAGATAACATCATAACATCATAGTCATTCTAAGGGAAAGAAACAAACACATCAATTGTCCCTAGGTTAGGGTTAGGGTTCCATACTTAGCTAATTAGGGTTTACAACATGATTATAGAACTAAAATATAATTGTGTCACCTCCCATATTCTTGGAGCACATTAAGGTTATGGATCATGATTAGGGATGATAAGGCATTCAACCAAATAGCACCTTACATGGTTCATTCATTACTCATAAAAGTGCATTAATTATATGTTCAAATATAGGTCTCAACCATCCATCACCCATGTATCCCGACCACCCGTCATACATGGGCTGCAACCACTACTCCTCAAGGTGTCTCAACCACCCACGACTAGGGTATCTCGATCACAACTCACCACATGGAAACTTGTCTCAATCCCTTCCTCAAAACTAGGGTTTCGACCACCCAAAGCAACATGTTGTGACCTCTACTTCAAGGGAAGTATCTTGACCAAACCCAAGGTTGTGTCTCGACCCACTAGGAAGTAGGTGTCATGACCATCAAAGAGGAGGATGCCATGATCTCAGCAAGGTCAGATGTCTTGACCCAAAACTAACCTATTAAAGTGTCATGATCCTAGACCAAACAAGGTATAACAACCATTTAGGGTAGGCTACCACCAAGGCAAGAGAACAACACTAAACCAAGGATTAACCATGATCGAAACTGAAGGTCTCGACTGCCAAAACACGTTTGACATCATAAAAATCGAATCTAAACTTCATATAACATCAAGACACTCATCCATCACGCATGTGACCAAAACTAAGATCAAGAGACATGGGAAAACCACCATTACACCATAATCACCGAAATCAGGTACCAAAACTAGGCTTTTAAAATACTTCCAAAACCAAGAATGGTTTTAACATCAACCAAGTTTTATGGCTTAGCATAATCCACTAGAATGATAAGGGAATGTTTTAGATAGAGAGAGAGAGAACATCAACAAGCATATAGGAAAAGTGCATTATTAGAGAAGGTTAAGAGTTATATAATCCACCTTAAGGAAGATCACTCCAAGGATTGGAAGCTCCAAGCACTCGATCACCAAGAGGAAGAGAAGTTTCCACCAAGCTCCACTCTTGTCCACAAAGCATCTCAAGAAGGAGAAGACACCATGGTCAGAGATGGCACATGGAAAAGGCAAGAAAGAACCCTAGTCTGACCCAAAAAGAAAGAGGGTGAAAGAGAGAAGGAAACTACCTCACATTTGGGTCTACCTTGTCAAAACATAGACTATGACCCTTGTGATGAGGAGTTCCTCTCCAAAACGACCACCATGGATGATCCATAGTATAAGGCCAAGAAGATAGAAGGAGAAGAAGGTAGAAGATCAAAAGGAATGCCACAAGGAAAGGAAAACACTTACCAAGGTTGAAGATGGGAAAAAATCACCACATGCGAGGGATCTTGATCACCAAGGCTTTAAGAATCAACCCTTCTTGCTCCACCAAGCTCCAAGGATGAGAAAAAGAGAGGGAGGAAGAAGGAAGGGCGAAAGGGGTCACTTGAATGGAGAGAAGAGGATTCATATAGCAAAAGAGTAGGGAGGTAGGGTTAGAGATGATGTGTCAACAAGTTAGGGCTCCATTAGGACACTTGTCCAGCCAAAAAATGAACACGCAACCACATGAAAATACCTTATCCATACATGCACAAGATAGTGATACACTCTAGGTTGAGTCTCGACCACTTGGGTCACCCAACATGGTCACAGTTATGATCCACCATGGAACACCATCAATGGTCGCGACAAGGCACCAAGCAACACTAGGTTGAGACAAAGATCACCACTCACACCCTAGGTCAATACACTCTATACGAGGGCAACTATCTCGACCCAAGACCAACCAAAACCATCTTAGTTGTGACTATAACACCTAGAGGGGGTGTCTCGATCATGAAACCCATAAAACATGCCCTAGGTCACGACATAGGTCGCTATACCCATAAGTACACATAGGTCAAGGCACTTCAAAACCCTAGAAAACCCTAATTACCACTAAGGGTTTCACCACTTAAACAAGACACCTACCTCTTTATATATCCTCTAGATGATCTCAAGAAAGAGAAGGAACACTTTAGAGGTGACAAATTGCACATTCACGCCCTAATTTTGGTAAATTGCAATTTTTACCAAAACTAGCACACAAGGCACACACATCATCCAAACAAGCTCAAATTGGAGACTTAAGCTATCCACAAGGTCCAAGGTCATAGCAAAAGATTAAAGAAAGGTTCTAAGCACATCAAAAAGCCAAAGAAAACAAGCCTAGACCAAAACCCAGGTCAGGGGTTTTACAAGCCATAAACCTCTAACACGGATTTTGCTCCCAAAATCTAAGGCAAAAAGAGGCGGGTACTACCTCTGCATCTCTTCCTCAAGATCCCACTCTAGTCAACCAAAGTAGATATAAAATAGTGCAAAGATATAAGAATGAAATAACTTCATCTGACCTATCTTTACTCATGGGTTGTCCTCTCTTTCTGACTGACTCAAGGCATAAAACCGTGTTATTGCCTATCCATATGAACTAGCCTGCAATGCCTACCCATGTCCTCATCCTCCACCACCACCAAATTATAGTCTCTATGATCCCTTCTTGCTCTTCTTTGACTGCTGGGTCACCTTTCACTGGACACTCCCATCTCAGATTTCCTACTTGCCCACACTTATGGCAAATCCTGGTCTCATATTGTGGCCTAGACGGCCCCGTCACTAACACAGATGTTGTATTGTGGGCTCCTGCAGGTGGAAAACTATGGCTTCTGCCCTTACTTGGTGACCATGGGTCGGTGCACTAGAGCTCTATTGTGATGGAGATGATGAGAACGTAGACTCCTTAAAGCCACCTAACAATTGTTCTTTGTATGGGTCAGGTCTCTTCTTTGCACCTTTCTCACACTTCTCAACCACAGATCTCTCTATCCTCCTCACTGACTCCACGAATGTGGCAAAACTCTCTCTATTCTCTAAGGCTGATGATGGCATCATCAACTCCGCACTCTCCTAATCTGTAGCGGCCATGTGAGGACAAAACCTCAACAACTCCATAAATCTTGCCTCATAATCGTTGATCGACATGGTTCCCTATCAGATCATCTCAACTTGACTGATCTTCTCATCAAGGTACGTTTAAGGAAAGTACCGATTGACAAACTCACATTAGAAGTCCTCCCAGCTGATAGCAACACCTGACCTCTTTTCTGCTTCTATGACCCACCAATGGCCACCACTCCCCTTCAAAAGGTACACTACATGCCTTACCTTGTCTGCTCTAGGGATGTTGAGGATTTTGAAGGCCTTCTCCAACTCCATCAACCATAGATAAACATCTTCTAGATCATCCATACCAGCATACTCCATGGCTCCATCTCACCTCGACCGCTTAAAAGTCTTCCCCGAGACTGAAAATTACACATTAAAGACAGTTCCTCTTGTTTGAGAAACGTACATTCTGTCCACCAGATGTGTAATCGTGGCTCTAAACTATCCAAACATTGACTAAAAAGTAGGATTGGCCACCATTGTGGGGTCTAACTAATGCGTCTCAGGCGCCCTCTCCTTATAACCCTACCTCCTCGCACCTCCACCTGGTGCAACAACACCACTCTGAGCAACATGTTCTTTGTGTTCTCCAACCATCTTTTCAACTCTTCTTCTTCTTCTGTACAAGAAGAAGTCACTATAAGACAAACTGGAGGTCAATAGAACAGACACAAACCCTAATCCTAGGTCCTTGTAGACTTAGTGAACCTAAAGCTCTGATACCAACCAAACTGTGATGCTCCACGCCACACAAAGCAAGATTACTCAAAACTAACTGCGGAAGCAACACTAAGCCAGTGGATTACCAGAAAACACAAGAAATTAAAACTAATTTCACTGTAAGCTTTCACATGTAAGTCCACAACAAGACACCTGGATCACATAACACATATCATAAGGTGCTGACATCATTATTTTCACACTCCTGTCATCAACCTGTTACACAAAGAACATGTTCCACGTATATATACATTTACAATTTCTAAGACTGTACAATAAAAGGACCACATAACAAAAACCTCGTGACGGTAACATAACCACAAACACATTAAAAACACCCCAAGGACCTGAGTGTACATGGATGACTCTAGGACTCTATCACCAAAAGACTAGCAACACTTCCAACCTGATCAACTACTACTCTTGTTGCTTCTATTCCTCAGTTACACGATCACCACCACGTCGTGCACAACCACTTAAAGATGTGAAAACCCATAGGGTGAGACCAAACATTCTAGTGAGAGATAAAACTCTCCTCCAAGTCTAGGAGGGATTGGTCTATGCGGTGTGCCCCAATGTAGCATGAGATGATGGGGGCACCGATATATATATATATATATATATATATATATATATGTCTATTAAAGGACAAATAACTAAGTAGGTAAATAACATTCAGCTAAATGATATGAATTTTATAGGTAGAGAGGGTTAAGCAATACTAGGTAGTTATCGCTAGGCAGTAGAATAATTAATATTCTAAGAAGTAATATGAAAAACATGTATATTATTTATCAACTAAAATGTAAAAAAGCAAGGCAAGGCTTCAACCAATGTTATTCACATTTGTCCCTATGCAATTACACTACATGGTTGTGTTACATATTTTATTATGCCCAGAGGAGATGAGGTATACCACTCATACTCCAACTGACTACTACTATGTTGAAATCAGTGCCATACAAGGTCCATGGAAGAGTCATAATCCATGACCTCTCCACACCTCCCGGTCGGCATGAGAGAAACATTGTAGTGACATAACATATGAGTCATCTACAAAATAGCCTAGCTTGCCTTGGTATATAGGCACATCTCTAGTGAAACTGAGCTATGACCTAGAGTTGCACTCCTGCCAGGGTATGGCCGATAGCCAATCATGTGAAAGTATATACTGAGTCTCATCACTAAGCTACGACTCATAGCTGATCTCCTACTAGGGTATGGCCTGCAACCAATTCTGTGAATGCATATACTCAATATATATGAATATGAGCTTCCACTAAGGGAGAACTCGTTTCACCATCCAGCACTAAGACTGACACTAGAATGGATCTATGGCACATGGCACCTACATGATTAGGTTTCACCTGATTAATTAAGCTAATTAAATATATTTTAGCATCAATCAAGTTACATCATATAAGGCCATAACAAACTCTACATGAATAACTGTAAAATACAACTTTAAAAGATATAAAACATATAAGGTGTGAACTTATCACATCATCACATAGCACTGTAGCACTTCCATTCACAAGGACATCATACAGCCACACAAGCCTATCACCAAAGTCACATCATAGTGGGATATCAATCCCTTAATCACACCTCCAGAGGTTATCACCTCAAATCATGCACAAGGCACCTACCAGGTCATTGACCCATTCACATCAATCCTTCATCACAAGTATTTAATCTTCCTCATCCAGGCTCACTCAAACTATGTCATATCATATTTACTAGATCATACATTATCTATGACATTCAAACTCATATCACCTGCAAGGTTAGGGATTCATAACCAAGAGAGAGATAACATCATAACATCATAGTCATTCTAAGGGATAGAAGAAAACACATCAATTGTCTTTAGGTTACAGTTAGGGTTCCATACTTAGTCGATTAGGGTTTACAACTTGATTATAGCACTAAAATCTAATTGTGTAACCTCCCATATTCTTGGAGCACATTAAGGTTATGGATTATGATTAGGGATGATAAGGCATTCAACCAAATAGCACCATACATGGTTCATTCATTACTCATAAAAGTGCATTGATTATATGTTCAAATATAGGTCTCAACCATCCATCACCCATGTATCCCGACCACCCGTCATACATGGGATGCAACCACTACTCCTCAAGGTGTCTCAACCACCCACAACTAGGGTTTCTCGACTGCAACTCACCACAAGGCAACTTGTCTCGACCCCTTCCTTAAAACTAGAGTTTCAACCACCCAAAGCAACATGTCCCGACCTCAACTTCAAGGGAAGTATGTTGACCAAACCCAAGGTTGTGTCTCGACCCACTAGGCAGTAGGTGTTGTGAACATTAAATAGGAGGATGTCACAACCTCTGCAAGTCAGCTGTCTCGACCCAAAACTAACCTATTAAAGTGTCACGACCCAAGACAAAACAAGGTATAACAACCACTTAGGGCATGCTACCACCAAGGCAAGAGAACAACACTAAACCAAGGATTAACCATGAAAAAAATAGAAGGTCTACGCTGCCAAAACATAAAAACATACCCAAGAAATCCATCATCAACATGGAGGAGAAAACCTTATTCAAATCAGTCACCAAAACCCTAAGGCTTGAATTATGAAAACCTCATGAAAGACCCTTGTACAAGAGAGAGAAAACCACATTTGACATCATAAAAATAGAATTTATGGAACATCAAGACACTCATCCATAATGAATGTGATAAAAAATAAGATCAAGAGATAGGGGAAAACCACCATTACACCATAATCACCAAAATCGGGTATCAAAACTAGGGTTTTGAATTACTTTCAAATCAAGCATGGTTTTAACATCAACCAAGTCCTAGGTCTTAGCATCATCCACTAGAATTTTAAGGGAACATTTTAGAGAGAGAAAAAATCACATGCATATAGGAAAAAATCATTAATAGAGAAGGTTAAGAGTTATATAACCCACCTTAAGGAAGATCACTCTAAGGATTGCAAGCTCCAAGCACTCGATCACCAAGGGGGAGAGAAGCTTCCACCAAAGCTCCACTCTCATCGAAAAAGCATCTCAAGAAAGAGAAGACACCATGGTAAGAGATGGCACAAGGAAAGGGCAAGAAAGAACCCTAGGCTGATCCAAAAAGAAATAGGGTGAAAGAGAGAAGGAAACTACCTCACACTTGGGTCTACCTTGTCAAAATATGGCTATGACCATTGTGATGAGAAGTTCCTCTCCAAAAAGACCACCATGGAAGATCCATGGTAAAAGTCCTATAAGAGAGAAATAGAAGAAGGTAGAAGATCAAAAGAAATGCCACCAAGGAAAGGAAAACACTTACCAAGGTTGAAGATGGGCAAGAATCACCACATGCAAGGGATCTTGATCACTAAGGCTCCAAGGATCAACCCTTCTAGATCCACCAAGCTCCAAGGATGAGAAAAAGAGAGGGAGTAAGAAGGAAAGCTGAAAGGGGTCACTTGCATGGAGATAAGAGGGTTCATACAACAAAAGAGGAGGGATGTAGGGTGAGAGATGAGGTGTCACAAGGTAGGGCTCCACGAGGACACTGGTCCACCCAAGAAACTAACATGTAACCACCTTAGCCATACATGCACAATATGGTGATGCACTCTAGGTTGAGTACCTACCACTTGGGTCACCCAACATGGTCACGGTCATGATCCACCGTGGAACACCATCCATGATCGCTACAAGGCACCAAACAACACTAGGTCGAGACAGAAAGATCACCACTCACACCATAGGTCGAGACACTCTATACAAGGGAAACTATTTCGACCCAAGGCCAACCAAAACCATCTTGGTAGAGACAACAATACCTAGAGGGGGTGTATCAACCGTGAAACCCATAAAAAAGCCCTAGGTAGAGAAATAGGTTGCTACACCCACAAGGTACACATAGGTCAAGGCACACTTCAGAACCCTAGAAAACCCTAATCACCACTAAGGGTGCCACTACTCAAATAAGGCTCAAACAAGGCTCCCACCTCTTTATACACCCTCTAGATGATGTCAAGAAATACAAAGAACACTCTATAGGTGACAAATTGCACATTCACACTCTAATATGGGTAAATTACAATTTGCACCAAAACTAGCACACAAGGCACAAACATCATCCAAACAAACTCAAATTGAAGACTTAAGATCTCCAAAAGTTCCAAGATAATCCCAAAGGATTAAACCAAGTTTCTAAGCACATAATAAAGATAAAACAACTAGGTCTAGCCCAAAACCCATGATAGGGGTCTTACATTTCCTCAAGGGACTACAATACTAAAAGCACTAAAGAAAAGAGGATCACAAGGGACCTAGCCTTATGCTCCTTTGCCATTTAGTCACCAGTCTCAATGGTGGAATCTTACACATGGGGTGGTCCTTCTGTCCATGACATCCAAAAGGAAGAAAAACACATGAACCAAAAATAAGGATTTTTGGTCAGTAAGGCTAGTACTAAATTCAATTGTTGAGCTATTGAAAAGCAAACATTTATGTAATCAAATATAGGAAAGTTTGCTTGGTGGACTATGTGAATAAAAAGAAGATGATATAGTTGGCATACTAGTTTTATATAGTTACAATTATTCAAAGTGGTAAATAGAAACAAAAAAGAGATTTCTCACAAAAATATCGCAATATCTAATTACTTAAAATGAAATGATTCAACCAGTGGCACATGTTATCCAATATTTTTTCTTTTCCAGGGATAGGTTCCTAGGGTTGTACCCTCTATTAGAGAATGACCCTTTTGTTTATGTGTAGGTAACTAGTATTGGGGGCCTCTGTGTCCATTATCCGCTATGTAGGGTTGGGGAATATGACCCACTAAATCTGGGATCCAAAGCTCTAACCAATATTTGAACCTTGTGCAATGTACCAATTATTTTTTATTCAATCATTCAACAATAACCTATATTCAAACTAATTGTGGTGACCTTCAAAAGGAGGGACAAGGATAATAACAATTTTGGTTCACCACTTGTCAAATTCTTATGAATGAAATTCTAAAGGGAATAAAATAGTTCAACAATGGATTTGAGAACCTAGTACCTATTCCAATCAAGAATTTTCAATCAAGATGTCTACAACAATCAAAGATGGAAATTTATTATGAATCTAGAAAGTGAGGATGTACTAGGGTTGTTTGATGTTTCTTGGGTTAAGAATCAATTACTAGATTCTTATTATATGAAATTACCATTTCTCCCCTTGGTGAGTAGATTATTTAAGAATCAAATTTTGTGGATATATGATCTCGTCCTAATTATTAAGTTCATTACCATTTATATGGTTGTCATCTTTTTTCATGTGGTATCATAAGATATATAAATTATTACTCATTTTCATATTGTAGATAATTCATGAATCTATACACATATATGTATCATATCCTTAAAGTAAAGTGCCCATCAAGATGTATAATTCACAAGATTATGTTCGTGTGTATATAAGTTCCTAAGAAGTATTATGTGTATAGAATAAATTATAGGGTCCATTAAATTCATTTTCTCATATACATTCCTTTATATACCTATTGTTATTCATTTTTCTCTTTATAAGGTTGAAATCATAATAGTATGAAACATTATTGACATTGTTCATTGAGGCCAACTATGATTCATCCCATGGATTATATTAACTAGAAATTTTCCTTGATCTTCTTTAATTCCTTATGATAGATCATTTTATCTATACATTTATCTAGATAATTGATTTGCACATGGGTGTAAAATGAGGACAATGTGTATCTAGGTATCGACGTGCATATATGACCATGGTTTACATATTGGCTTCCCTTCTATTTTATAGATCATAGGGTCAAGTGTATACTCCTATTAAAATTTGTGTACATGTCGTGTTTGAATATTTTTTATTAGTATTTATGGTATTGTCTATGTTTTTCTAACTTGTCTAAGGAGCAAGTGAAGAGTTGGTGTACCACTTGGATAGAAGTGTGAAGCATTTAATATGCTTATTGGAAGACTATCCAACATAGGTCATTGGGATGACATACATGTGTAGCCTCTACCAAAAAATTACAACACGGTCAACCAAAAGAGCGGCAGTGGAGGTTGTCGTAGGTGCCTCCTTTGTCGATGGCACTAGGGATCTCTGCCCTAGATTTAAAGTTCCAGACCAGAGTAGATTGGGAGTCAGGGGAGGTGGAGGAAGGGTCATGGAAGGTTGGAGGTGGTTGAAGTTAGGTTTGTAGAATTGTGGGTGGATTGAAGAAGTGTGGCATTGTTGTTCTTTCATGCAGATCACAACTAGGGTTCTAGTTATTATATAGGGTGAAAAGGGGTGTGGTCTATGGTTTGGAGGGACAATACGATCTGGAGAATACTATAATGGAGCTCTTTAGGTGACTGTGTATTGGTTAGGTGGATCTCAACACCCAATCATCAATTATTGATCAACTCAAAGGAGCATTAATTGTGTCTCATTATCTGACATTTAGAATGCCTCGTGATCTAGCTATCAGGTCAGTAGGCTTGAGAAAGAAGCCAACACACTTTGAATCATGGAAAATAGTACATAATTGTGGGAGGATGGCTTGCCATTTATCCTACAATAACAATAGTCATAGTGTGGGTTGGCAAAGGGTAGAGGATGAACGAGTAAAAGCCTCATTTGATTGAGGCTTAAAACCCCTATTTAATTCATTATAAGGTGTCAATCCTATTAAATTCAATAACTTATATCTCCTATGTTATTAGTCCTATTTAAATTTAACAACACCTTCGATTAACATTTACCTAAATTTTAAAATATTGACTCCCATATTTTTGATTACAAGGTGGCCTATAAATTTGCTCTCCTAGTAATTAAAATATAATTATCTAATAAAAATTGTATTTTTCTTTAAATGCCAAAAATCCATAGTTGAGTACAATTATTTAATTTTACGAAGACAGATCGAATGATTAGATCAAAATGAGGACAAATTGTATTTTAGTGCTCAAATTTTAAGATAATTTAAATTTGACAAAATAGATCTTTAATTCTAGAGGATTATGTCGAATAGGTCAAATTTTAATGTAGTACCTAATTTGGTATGTTACACTACTCCTTGGTGCCACTGGATTTATAGAGTAGTTTGAGGATAGCAACTGATGTAGGAATCATGATATATTCAAACTCCCCAGGGATGAAATCCCTAGGTTTACCTTAATTGAGTGTACAAAATCCCACCTACAAGTGTACGGACCTTATTATAATATAGTTCAGTCTCAAACTTAAAGGACAACTTTTTAAAGAAGTGATTTGATCAAAGTAACCACACAAGAACTAGCTCTTATCATAGAAAGTAGTTTGGTTTGATTAAACCAAGTTTGCAAATAACAAAATGATTGGACTAAAGTTTTAATACTCAATGGATGGAAACACCATGGAAGATGGGTTTCTCCAGTGTGACCTATTGTTCACTCTCACATTGAATAATAATAGCATAAATCTCCCTTTCAAAGTACTAAACTGAGTAGATATTAACTAAGATGTCTGCTATGTTACCTAGGGATAATTTATATATCACCTCATAGAACACCTATTCATAGTTTTCTTCTAGGTCTTAATATGAAAAAAATTATACCCTAGATCCCAAGTTCAAAGTTATCTACATTCAAGATATGATAAACATACAAAATAGTTGGCCAAACAATATTTGCAAGAATAAAGCATTCACTCCATAACAAGTAATGTTCCTATAAGAAAAATGTCCATAAAAAATGGGTAACAGGGCTACTCACCGCACCCTAGGGAGAGGACTACTCACTCATGAAAATAGTAACAAATCCAAAGGGAAAAAAGAGGGAGAATTTCATTGTCACAGTAAAAGATGGAGGCGCAACCATATTGTGTGTAGGTGTTTATTCAAACTTGGAGATGAGGGCATCAATCAAGAAGCAAAGCAAGAACATCCTTTGATGTTCTTTGGAAATTAACTAGAATTCATCAATTTCCTTCTTTGTAACTTGGACTTGTCATAGTCATGACAAAGCAACAAGATTGATGATGGTGAATGGAAGTCATCAACTGGTGAAAGTGGGGGCATAAGAGGCCATGCCTCTTTTGAAGTCAATATATTAGGTATTTAGTGGAGATGGAGTAATTAGGACTGATATTTGGGTGATAAACTGATGACACCACTGATGGATAATGAAGAACAACTCTCCAATTGGAAACTACAGCCTAGAGTCTTCAAGTTGTGATCCCATTTCTTGGAGGCCATGACTTGTATTTGTAGATGAGTGGTAGGGTCTAGAACTCTTCCAACTATCTATTGTTAAACCATTAGCTGTCATAAATGTAAGGGGGTGGTTGTACGAGGAAGACAATGGGTCTTAAGAGACTCCCAAAATCCGCATTGATTGGCAAATGTGTGTGTCTTTCATCAGTTGATGAACTCCCATGAGCTTTATTGGTAGATGACGTGTAGGCGCCCTACAAAGCGATGTCTTCAGTAGTTTTCAGATGTAGAAATTTTTTCAGTCGACACTTTCACATGACTTTCATTGGTGGGAAGATTCAAAGTTTTTATAGTTAGATGCATGCTAGAGTTGCATGAATATATGCACACTAGAGTTTTATCGGTTTTCATTTATGCAAGATTGTCATCCGTAGAGGAAGTGCAAGACATTTTTCAATTGGTGACCTACATATTTCCCCTACATAATTCTCATTGTTTGATGAGTATAGGGTCTTAATTGTTTGATTATCACCATGTTTTCATCAGTTGGAAGCCATCCGATAATGAGTAGGACTTTCCCTCTATTGTCAACTGATAAAAAGGAAAAAATATGTGAGCTGATGAAAATTTAAAAAAATGCGAACCCACGAGGGGGCTATTGGCTTAGGTCATTTATATTTCACAAATGAAGTTGTCAACAATGAAATCGATAACTAATGGAAGGGTAGATTGATGAAAATCCTATGCGATATCAATATTTTCTTTGGTAGTATGTAGGGAAAGAAGCTCAAACCTTCCATGAAAAATCAAGTAATTGGATTAAAACCCTAATAGTTCAACATAAAGTGAAGAAAAACTAGATGGAAGACAATTCTATAGTAAAGTGGGAAATCAAAATGCAAAACAAGACTAAAAAAGTGACTGAAACTAGGTAGTATTCATCAACAACCCACCTTATAGGGTTCCACAAACTTGGTTGTACATATGTTATGCGTAATAAAGTTTATCTTTGTGTACATAGTCCAAACCCCTAACAATTAGAGTTTTTGTATCATATTTACTGAAGTTTATCACATTTATCATAACTAATGTGCTATATAGCCAATATCACACACATCTTATATTTAGCAGTTATTACTATATTTTCATACTAGAGTATCAATAAATTTATTTGAGTTATAACTAGACTAGAAACTTATAGTATTAATAAACTATTATAATTGAGGCCATCCATCTATATTTATGATTATATAATATGTGATCCACATATTTCTTCAATCTCTAAAACATAAATTCAAGCTTTCGGTGAAACCCTTCAGGAAATTCTCAGAAAACCTACATGCACAACCTTTTCTCAGGCGGCCGAGGAAGGAACAAGACGCACAAGGGAGGAAAGGAGGCATTTCAATAAACAACAGGTTTGTGGATTTGGACGCTGAAGAGGAACAACAGGAGGGATTGAAGATGGAAGGTAGTGCCCGTCTGAAACTGGGATTCAAATGGCGAAAGTGGAAGGCGTTGAACAAGAAGAAACGGACGGCCGAGGATGCCAACCGAACCAACACCAGCAGGACACAGAGTAAGGGGGAGCAGACGCGCAAGGTCGGAGAGGAGCAACAACATAGGGCCGTGGTCAAAGACGGCGAGAATACAGTGATCATACCGGAAGGCAAGGCAGGTCAACGGGAAGGGTTAAAATTCATTTTGGGGGAAACACAGATGAGGAGGACCACAGTGGGCAGTCTGAGCAAACTGATGATGTTTGGGGCATCGGTAGGGATCCATCTCAGGAATAGGAAGGTGATCAATTCAAAAGACCTTTCAAGGAACGGACCAAGGAAAAAGAATAGAAGAAACGATGAGGTATGGGAGGAGAGTGAACCGGGCTCAGAGGAACCGAGCACTACAGAGATGGTTACCCAATGAAGGTGGCAACCTGGAATGTCCAAGGTATCTGCGGGAAGGATACCCAAAACACAATACGAGATTTAACCAGAATTTATAAGATCGATGTTCTTGCAGTCCTGGAGACTAGGACAAGTGGAACGAATGCAGATAGGACTGTGAAATCATTAGGGTTTGACAGATCCTATAGAGTCGAGGCGACAGGATATTCAGGAGGTATATGGGTGCTATGGAAGAGCAGGATAGGGGTGATGGAGATAGTAGCCGGGCACAAGCAGTTCATTCACTGCCGAGTTAACAAACAAATGAGGCTGACTTTCATGTATGCGAGCACAAAGCAGGCAGGAAGACGACTGTTGTGGGATCACCTACAAACTCTTGCAGAGACATCGCCGTCACCATGGTTGGTTTTAGGCGATTTCAATGCGGTTCTACGGGCTGATGAAAAGGTGGGGGGTGAACCCATCACGGTGAGCAGCTGTAGGGAGTTCGCCATGGGCCTTACGAACGCCGACCTAGAGGAGCTGGGGGCATCTGGCCCAAAGATGACATTAAGACGGGGGTGGTTGACAGAGAGGCTAGATAGGGAAGTGGCCAACCATGCGTGGTTGGAAGCTTTTCCTGCAACTAAAGTTGAATTGCTACCGAGAATCAACTCGGATCATTCTCCAATTCTTATCACGACGGATGACAGAACCGGGCGGTTTGTGCATCACCCTAAGACGAGCACTATTTGGTATACGAGGAAGACATTCCCGAGGTTTTTGTAGGAGAACTGGGACAACACCATACCCTACCACGAGGCAGTGACAAAGATGATGAAGAGATCAATTGAATGGGACAGATCGGAATGAAGACAACTCACATAAAGGAAAAGAACGTTGTTGAATGGGATAAACAAGCTCCAAGCTGACTCTAGAGGGAGGGGGAGTGAGTGGCATGATGAGCAGATAACACAGATGCATGTGGAGTATAACGACATTCTAAATGCAGAAGGAAAAGAATGGAGGCAAAAGGTGAGATGCGACTGGATGAAGGCAGGAGATGCTAATACTAAATACTTCCAATCACTAGTGCAAGCCAAGAGACAAAGGAACAAGATCACTAGACTGAAGACCGATGACGGATCATGGGAGGAAGACGAAGCTGTTATCAGGACAACGGTGAGGAATTTCTTTATCAATCTTTTCAAGTGGAAGGAAACGAAGATAAGAACCAGAGCAATCGCTGCATATGCAGGCAATTTCCCAAAGATTTAGGAGAAGGACAGGGCGTTCATGGGTCGAGCACCAACAAAGGAGGAAATCAAAGAAGTTCTAATGAAAATGAACCCTGTAAAAGCTCCAGGACCCGACGGAGTGGATGCCGAATTCCTACAACGAAACTAGGATCAGCTGGGCGAGTCCATTACTCTAATGATACTTAACTATTTTGCAGGGGGTCGATTGCAGAGAGTATAGCAAACGCAACTCTAATCTTGATTCCCAAAAATCAGGCACTGGAGAACTGCAGCCAACTGAGACCAATTGCTCTAAACAATGCAGGACTTAAGCTGCTATCCAAAATTATGGTGGAGAGGATCAAACCATTCTTGCCCGACTGGATTTCACCCGCACAAAGCAACTTTGTGATGGGAAGACGAATTACTGACAATATCATTTTGGTCCAAGAGCTAATTCATTCTATGAGAACCAGGTCGGGGAAAAGTGCAGCAATGGCCATGAAAGTGGACCTCTCAAAGGCGTATGATAGAATGGAGTGGGAGTTCATTGAAGATACGCTGCGCAGAACTGCTATTCCAACGGATATGATCACTATCATCTTAAATATAATCAAGGCAGGGGAAATTATGATCAATTGGAATGGAGAGAATCTCAAACCTTTCAAAGCATCCCGGGGGGTGAGACAAGGAGATCTACTATCTCTGTATATATTTGTACTATGCCTGGATAAGCTAAGCCAAGCAATTGCAGCAGAAGAAAGGGAGGGAAGCTGGGTGCCATTCTGGGCAACAAGACGAGGAGTCGACATATCTCACGTCTGCTTTGCGGATGACCTTATTCTGTTTGGGGAGGCGACACATCAACAGGCCTGGACTATGATGAAGGTACTGAAGAATTTTGAACGAGTGTCAGGACAGATGTTAGCCAAGGAGAAATCAACTGTATTCTTTTCCAAGAACACTACTAATCTGGTAAGAAGGGCAATTACCAGGATCACAAGAATCGACCAAACAGAGAATCTTGGGAAGCATCTGGGAGTTCCGATCATTCATGAGAGGCCAACGAAGGAGCTATATCTCGACATCATCCAGAAGATTGAAAACTATATATCAACCTGGGCAAATAAGTCACTGTCACTAGCGGGAAGGACAACACTGATTAAGTCAGTTCTCAATACCCTATCGGTATATTTGATGCAATCGACGGTCTTGCCTATGGTGGTGTGTGATGGTATCGATCAAGTGGTGAGGACTTTCCTGTGGAAGGGGGCGAAGAGACAAAGCGACATACATCTGGTAGCCTGGGACAAAGTCACAGCCTGTAGAAGTGAGGGAGGGCTAGACATCAAGAGGGCGAGAGTCCAAAATGAAGCATCACTACAGAAAACCTACTGGGACTTCATGTCAAATAAGGAAATGGTTTGGAAACAGGTGATGATGGAGAAATACTGGCATAAATCCAACAAGGGAAGGACGTGCGCGTCGGGTCTATGGAGATCGATAGCCAGAATACATGCTGAGCTGATCAATGACACCGGGAAGATTATAATGTCAGGTGCTAACACAAAGGTGTGGATGGACAAATGACTAGAGGGTGGTCGTTGTCCGGAATTGAGGCAAGGCAGAACTATCCCTGAGGAGCTCAATGACCTTAAGGTCGAGGCAATGGTGGATTTGCACGGCAACTGGGATGAGGAGTTCAACTGTCACTGGTTTACAGACAACTCAGCGCAATTAATCCTATCCATGCCTCCTCCAGATCCCGCCGCCGGAATTGACGAACTGTGGTATCTACAAGATGAAGCCAGAACACTCACTACAAAGTAGATATACATAAACCTACAAAAGGAATACTCGAAGAAGACTCCTGGGAGGTGGAAGACCATATGGCAGTTACAGGTGCCTGAGAGGGTTAAAGTGCTGCTTTGGCTAGGGCTGCACGGCGGAATAATGATAAATGAGGCAAGAGCGAGGCGCGGGTTTACTGAGGATACCCAATGTCCACGATGCCGAAATGGGAGTGAATCCCTTTTGCATCTGTTTGTCACTTGCTCGGAAAGTAGGAAACTTTGGAAGCTCATTCAGGACACTACTCAACTCAATCTGAAACCAGGCACAACATTTGAGCAATGGATACAGGTCAATTTGTGGAGGAAGAAGGACACTACGGAATGGAACACCTGGATAACGATGACGTTATGGAAGATTTGGGGAAGCCGGTACGCAGTGGCTTTTCAAGAAACTGAAACTAGCACAGAGGGCTTATTTGCAACAATCAAACAGGAGGTGAAGATCTGTAGGAAAGCGTTTGTTCAAGGTCAGGACCTGTCAATACCAATGGAAGAACCAGATTGGACACCACCGAGGGAGGGAAATATAAAACTTAATGTGGATGCTGCAGTGAAGAGGAGGGAAATGGCTTCAGCATTTGTGATCAGAGACCACACAGGTCGATGGCTTGGAGGGGGATATGACCAAGGTTCTATCACAAACATTCTCAAGGCGGAAATGAGAGCTATTTCCTATGGCATTCAGGAGTGCAGGGGTTGTTTCAACAATCTTCAGGTCGATTCGGATAGTAACAAAGTGATAAGCATGATTCAAGGTAGAATGGAAACTCCAGTAAGCTGCAAGAAGGAGTGCAGATTCATCAGGAAACTCACATGCTCATTCCAATCAATCGAGTTTTTATTCAAGAGGCATTCCGGTAATAAGGTAGCGGATTTCTTAGCCAAATGGGGAAGAGGTAGAAGTGAAATTCGGGGAAGGTGGCAGTAGTGTCCTGAATTCCTCTCTGAGGTGATCAAAGGGGAAGCTTCATTGCACCACATTGTATTAGAAGATGGTGATGAGCCTGTACTGAGGGAACAGGATGAATAATAGTTTCTCCAGGGTCTAAAAAAACATAAATTCAAGCTTGAAACTTGCATGTATGGTATGGGTACACACCTTAAGACAAACTTGTCAAGAAGACTTATCATGCGTAGATCAACTTTGTAGATCAAGTGATTATCTTGCATAATATATCAAAGGAAGGAAAAACATTTATCAATACCTTGGCATAATCTTATGCATTGAACATATTCCCTCTCAGGATCAACAATTTATAGCATCTCATTTGCAACTAACAATCAGCTTTAGTAGATCTATCTACTGAAGGCTCAATCTAAAAACCTATCTAAGTTAAGGGGTGACTTCGAAACATATTATTTATAAACTTATCATAATATTTTAAGAAAATATTTTTTATGATTGCAACCACTAGATTCCTTTATAGGGAACTACCAATTTGGGTATGAGGATTTTCTAGAGACCATGTCTCACCTACATCCTCAAGAGTCATGGGACTCTCCCTCACCTACATGTAAGGTTATCAAATATTAATATACCATAGAGTGTCTCATATATAGGGATAGGTACCTCTAAGACATCCATGGTTACCTTAATAATAATAATAACAAAAAACAAGGGCGCTCAACTAATCTTCTTAGGAGAATATCTTAGGATTATATTATATTGAACATTCTAATATGTTCATAATTCTCCTATGTAACATATTTCTTTTACATCTTATACATAATTGGAGATTAGGCTCTCTAGCCTCATTACCTGGCCCCACGAGCTTGGAATTTTTTTCCTCCCTTAGGTTTCCCCCTATAGAGGTGACCCATATCTTGTCCTAATACTTAGTAACCTCCTTGGAATAAGAGTTTCAATCAATAGTTTGTCCTCTCATGAGATCGAAATTATAAATGATGTACACTCATCCTTGCAACACTTCTACTAGTGTGTTACACTAGAAACTAAAGTTAGTTAGCCAAAATGATATGGCGTTACACAATGACATGGTTTTCTTGAAAATGACTAATCTAAGATCATCAATTTTATTTACATCAATCAATAATATCAGATTCATCAAAACCATAATTAGATCACCAAAACCATAATTCAATTCTTCAATATCAAACATAGATCATTGTAAACCAAGCATATATGTGATAGGATATGTAATTTCCTAATCTATATCATTTCTCAAGTCTATCTTGATTCTACATCTATCATCTAGTCATCACTTGTATACACTGACCTGTTCACTCAAGTCGCATGATTGCTTCCTTAATCTCTCATGTGTTGTCAAATTTCATATATATATTTATGTATAATACAAAACAATATCTATTTTTGTCTAACAAAATAGGCATAAAAAGTGGAAAATCTCATGACGATTGATCACAATACTATATCAACAAAACCGAGCATCTCACACACAA
The DNA here is from genome assembly GCA_963693085.1 of Alisma plantago-aquatica. Taxonomy (NCBI): domain Eukaryota; kingdom Viridiplantae; phylum Streptophyta; class Magnoliopsida; order Alismatales; family Alismataceae; genus Alisma; species Alisma plantago-aquatica. The sequence goes on along the minus strand of OY856410.1, from coordinate 1,416,461,034 downwards.
TAGAGAGATTGGTCCATAATACTTAGTGAAAGGATAAAAGTTAGGTTTGTACTTTTGTAGCTGCTCCAAGTGTTGTAGTCCATATGTCCATATCTTGTACCCCCTATGATCCTTCTCACCAAACCAATGATGCAAGTGTCCCATAAACCTAAATAGGAATGCATGTTTGGAACCCTAGTACTTTCTACTTCTCCTCACTGGACCCTACTAACCCTTCTTTTCACACCACATGAAATTAGAGGATAAAGAGGAAAGATCCAACATTTGCACAAGTTTGCATCTAGTTGTGTAGCACTAAATTATAACTTGAGTTTTAGGTTTAACATAGACTCTAAAAGGAATTTTTTTATGTTCATCTTTAAAGTATGTATTTGTATGTGTAAATGAGTTATTTCATGCTCTAATACCAGATGTAACGTCCCAGATTTTTCATTCCAATTTTGGAGGGATCAAGTAATGAAAACCTAGAATATTATTTATTAATATAAAATATGACACACAGTCATATATTATTTATTGCACATGAATATTTATAACGTTCACCAAAGAACATATTAAATGTACATACATATATATCACATGAATTTACAACAAAATTACATTTCTTCTTTGTAGTGAATATTACAAATTAAAATGTATAAGATAATCATGACCTACAAGATCTATACTATGTGATTTCTCCCATCCCAATTGATAGCATATTCTACATTCCTACTATATTTCACCATTTACATCTTCCAACAAGATAATTCAAAGCACTTAAATTTTTGAAACCATTCTTCACCATGGTGTATTTAACCAAAACATATCATCTAATCCCTTAACCAAATTCCTCAAACGAGGTCATTGCAAGACATATATAAGTCAGCATAAACATATTTTACCTTACATAATTCCTTAAAGACTCATATTATATAAGATAGTGATTATAATCCTAGATTCAAGGTTTGATGACCTAATGATGTACCAAATAGGTCATAATACCACTCCACACTTTACATAAATGGATATTAAACTATGTAAATATCATGAACATAACTAAAATACTTGAAAATTAATTATTTTTGCACATTTAACATCAATAGTTTGATATTCTCTATTAAATTACCAAAGTTCTAAGATATCTAGTATACATCAGTTCAACTTTATCTAGGGTTTGTACCATCATCTTGTTTATTAGTTCAGCTTGACCTAAATGGTTATAAAATCCTAGAAATTTAGGATAACACATATTATGCATGGGGTTAGACTTCGTCTTGGGTTTCATAACATAAAAATGCAATGGATTCAAACTTAATCAGTGTAAGATATATATTATGTTTGTATATCCATTTTGCTCCAATGAGGAAGAAAACCATAAAAGTTAGGATATTAAATAAATCATTTTGTATGCATGTATCTATTAGTAAAGACATATAATATGGTATACATATGATCTATAGGGTTGTTGGAATGATGACAATACAATATTTATATCATAATTGATTATAGGGACTATATTTTCTTCCCTAATTGTGACCTCGCACATCAATCACTTTGTTGGGAAACTTCAAGGATATACATATAACATTATGTGTTAAAACTTGATCCCATCAGAAGAGAGATTATATTTATATTGCATTCCATGCCACTTACATGTTTTTAGAGAATAGAGTCATATTCACATAAATCAAATTTTATTGAAGTGTTGTCGGTTCACATGAGAGATTTTCATTGTCACATTTACAGGAGAGCTTGTTATTACTACAATTTGTTTGGTTGGTTGTTTCAAAATATGAATATGTCATGGGTTTAAGTCCCATCCCATTTTATATTATCCACTTAGGCTAAAAATGGTCCCTTAGTGAAAGGGAAATCTATGTTTTCTTTGGTGCAAACAAAATCAATAGCCATAACACTATAAAACATTCCCCCATGTAGATTTTAGTCTAACTTAGATGTGCCTCCTTATTTCCTAATTGTACTTGGAAGCCCTTAATTTGGATATAGTTTTTGTGCTACCATAACTAGAATGGGATTGTAGGAAGAGATTGTTTTTCCTTAGGTAATTTGGACATCACTCCAATTAACCATGAAAATTCCATCCATGTTTCATTCAAAGCACATTATTTAGTCTCAAAGATGGATCTAGACAAGATAATTTTTATCTTAGATTTTGAGGTAAAAAATCACCACCCAAAAGGAATAATATTCAGATACCCCATTAATCCCATAGTTCTTATCTATCAAGCTTGCATCATTCAAATCCTTAAAAACATGGAGACTTTTTTGTAATGCATCCTAAGGGATGCACTTAATTCTACACTTCTAGGTACTTTATCTAGAGCTTCCTTATGGGTTCTATTCTTTCAACTTGTGATTCTACTTAACATGTACACACAAAATGTAATGTCTAAATGTGTACAGTTCATAAGATACATCAAACTTCCAATAACTTAACATCATCTTAATTGAGAGACATGAACACTACTACAAATATATAAGGATCAATGATTTGTATCAAGTTTGCATGTTATATAGTCAAATCTCTTGAGTTATTTCATAATGTACTGAGATTATAAGAGTTCCATTCCATCGTGTCTAATGGTTTTATGCCCTTCAATCATAGATGTAGATTTCATATCCTTTTTATAAAACAAACTACCAAGAATGATTAAGTCTCACTAAAACTATCACATGGAAACTAAAAACAAGAATATCATCAATATAGATTGTGAATGAAAAACCATAATTGAAAAATTTTTAGTAGTCATAATTATCAAGTTCATTTGAAATGAAGATAAATGAGGAAATAATGTTATCAAACTTTTCATGTCACTTCTTAGATTTTGGTTTCCAATCATGTCAAGATTAAATAAGTTTCCACACTTTGGATTGTTTCTTTCATGCCACAAATGCATCTTTCCAATCCATGTATATTTACTCTTAAATATCACCAAGAAAAAATGTAGTGGTCACATACATTTGGTGGATAGTGATGTCACATATAGAATTTAGTGCAATAATAACTTGAAATACGGTCATATGATAAATCCAAGAATAGGTGTCAAAGTGATTTATTCACTCATTTTGTGTATATCTCTTGGAAATTAATATGGTAGTGCTTTTATTAAAAATTCATATGAACTTAGTTTATCTTTGTTGATGCATATGAACCAATGAACCTTGCTCTGTACCACAAATCAAGCACATTCACATAACATATGCAAGAATAAAACAATAACAACATTAACCACAAGGGTTAAAACTAAGGATATCTACAAAAAAGAAATTAACTTAGTACCTAAACATCAAGATCATAGTCCCTTTTAGATCTAAAAACATATACAGATTAATTTGCATTTCATGATGTGCCTAACATATATATAACCACGAAACATATAATAGGTTAGCAAAACCATGATCTTGGTATTGTTACCGTGTACCGGATACCTAAAATCACAAAATGGGTACACATCGAGAAAACTGTGCGAAGTATTCTATGAGAAATAATAATGTTGCAACTTTATGGAAAATAATATATTTTTCTTGGCTAGAAATATTTACAAAAATCCTACTCAAAGATTTTAGAAGTAAGTTTTTAAGATATGAAGTATATTTTAATTGCATTTCAATTATATTGACGATCTCATGATAAGGCCTTTCACCAGCTTTTGGAAAGGAAGGGGTCCGTGATGGATTCTTAAGGCTAAAAGATAAGAGTAACCCTATTTGTAAAGGACCTCAAGACTGTAATTCAAGGGATGACCCTTATATCAACAAGTTATTCCCTAGTAGATCAATACAAGTAGGTGCACGATGCATTATATCCTTGACCTGATAATATAGGAGGGTACAACAAGGGTTGTATGATGGATATATATATATATATATATATATATATATATATTTACGTTTGAAGTTTAATCAACATATTACCAGAAAAATAAAAGTAATAATTATGTAGATAATGTATCTAAACAAGTACAGATGGCCAATTATTTGATGAATGCATACATACAACTAAGATTCAATACCATCAGTCTGGCCAATAGGAGGATATAACGATACCATGAGATTAGAGAATTAGATTAAACAACTTGATTGGGGATTCTTGACTAGGTATTGAGTGACACAAAGAAATCCTAATATTACAAGAAAATGTGATTTGACTAAAATCAGCAAGATTTAGATCATGTTAATCATTTTCATAGCATTCAGATCTATCATCTAATCTATGTGTCATTTTTTCCAATATTAGTTTCAACATATCAATGTAAATGCATATTCATCATCAAGCTACATATTACATTACCAATCATCATTAACTTAGGGTGAAACATCAGATCTAGATCAATGTAATATTATATTTTCATGATCTTAATAAGAAAATCATAAGATTTGAAGAAGATTTGATGTGATCCAGATGAATCAAGCATCAAAATGTATTGATTAAGTCATATTCAAGTAATATAGTAATTACTAGAGTAAAAAAGAGATAAAGTTCAATTTTTGTCATTACTCATCAAATGTTATTGATTTAGAGTCCGCAAATATATATTGAGCATCATTCAATCAATATTTTTAAAAGATATATTATCTAGTATCACATAGTCAATATTAATACACATCATGTTATTTCACACATTATAAAGTCTGTAATAGAGAATCAGGTAGGATCAAGCTTGATTCTTGGTTTGTAAAGATGGAAAAGTTACCGATCTTAGGCCACATTATACTTTTGAAGCATGAAAAGGTCATGATTTGTATGATATTGAAGATCTAGAAGTAAAAGTTCATATTAAGTATCATTCGAGTGTCACAAGATCATATTAAGTACTCAAAGGTGATCGATTTCAAAACTTCATTTATCACGCATCAAAATATCATATAAAGAGTCACAACAATTATTAGAGTTAGTACTAGTTTTTATTTGGCATAAATATGCATGAAGTATTTCAAGAGACTTAAGCTAAGAATTTAAGGGAAGTATGCAGAACTATGAGTAGATCCATGCCTTGAAATATAATATGTCTATATTTGGATAAGGGATTCATTTTTCAAAATTGTTTAGAACTTGAGCATTTCTTGAGCATATATTTAAGAGAGAGGATATTTTACCTTTTTTCCAAAAAAAAACTATGAGCTTTTGATGAATAGCCCATCATGGCTCACCGTGATCAAGTATCCCAGGTATGGATACCCACTGACAAGTTGGTGAGTGGGATGTCGAGGGAGGCTACTGTGCCACTATGATATGAGACATTGATTCACACAATCCTTGGGTCCAATGGCTCCCATTCATCTCCTCTGTTTGGACAAGCCACAAAAGGTCTTGCCAAACCAAGATGGTGCCCTCTCTAGGATAAAGAAGGAAAGTAAGCAGGAGGGGGTTGGTGCTATGGGAGCAAGTTTTCCGCCCTTGCCCTGGTGTTGTAGACTCGATCTTGGTCTTGTATGGGGTCAAGGGGAACTGACAAGGAAACCCCCAAGACACAGGACGAAGAAGAAGGAAGAAGAGAGAGGAATCTTCAGAGCATGTGCAATTCTAGAACATAGGGGAAATGAAGGGGAGAAGGTGGAAGAGTTGATGGGGATATCAATTTGGCATGAAGTGGTTGGTGGCATGTTACCATGTCTATGGATAGCTACCCAACGACCTACTCTATGGGAATCTTGGGGACATGGGTGACAAGATCTGGTCTATTGTATCAGGTTGAGATTCACGACCCATGATCCATACACTCCCATTGTTTGAGAGGGAAAGGAGCAGATCGTAAAGGAACAAATTGCTTATGTCACACTTCTTAAAAAGGAATTAGAGCGTGATTTTCTTTGTTCTACTTAAAAAATTCATATCTTCAAAACTTTACTCTGATTGTATTGGGATCAAGAGGTCTCAATTAATCAAATATATTCCAATACACATTATTGTACTCATCTTTGCATAATTGACTACAAATTGACATTTTGCTCAACTTCAATTGAATTTTGAGTAACATGTGATCACAAACCATCCCATTGATGAAGAGAAATATTATTGAGTGAAATTGAGTGAAGATGTGCATGAATGAAAGAGAGAGAAATATCACTTTGTCACATATATCTTTTCTATTGGGTATTAGGGTGAGAATAGGCACAACCAAACAACAAAAATTTGTCATGGTCCCCATGTGAAAGGAATCTATTCCATAACAACATATTTAGAAAAATTGGGAGACGTGAGATGTACTACATTGTGAAGATATTCATCAATATGTTCCTACAAAAGTCTATGCATACTTGTGTACACATGTCACATTTTGTAACACTGCGATTGTAAAACATTCACGACATGGAGAGGAAGCATACATTTGAATTCACTTCAATAGGGGTGTCAGATCACGACATTTATTGCATAAAAATAAAGTTTATATAACCATCAAAGGATAAATATAGCAATTCTCATTGTCAAAATCATAACATAAACTCACATTTTCAAAAAATACATGTTCTCATTACTTCACAGGGAATCTAGAGGGATCATTCTATTATAGTTGACGCATAACAAGGTCCTTTCTTATGAAGATGATTGAGCTAGTCCTTGCACATAAAATAGATCCACTCCTCTATGCTTGCTCCTTAGCTACATGCATCTTGATCCCAGACATGTATCAAACAATTTGTAAGTGTAATTGATCATTAACATCTTAAAGAGAACATGTAAACTAAAAATAAACTTAAAACATTAAACATTGAAAAAGGGACATGATTGGTTTTAGATCATTTCTTTATCTTGACCTATATAAGAAGCCTTAGGTTTGCACATAAGTGACTCTTTACTTATGCACAAAATTGCCTCTTGGGTTTCACCAAAGAGACTCTTCTCTTACGTACTGAAGTGTCTCTTAGGTTGCACCAAAGTGCCTCTTCTCTTATGCACCTAAATGCTCTTAGTTTTTCTTTGAGGATTCTCTTAGTGATAATCTTATATAAGTTGTCTTTTATCATTCTCTTTCTAGTAAAAACTTGTAACTTATTCTTAAATATTATTCTTACTTTACTCTTAATGTGCATGAAAGATGATACAATAGTTTTTGACAATAAACATGTCATTTAAATAATTATAGATCCATTGACTCTTATCTTCATAACCAATTGAAGTAATAGATAATTCACTCACATATTTGATGTACATTGTGAATACATATATACACACAACCAATACTTATGTTCAAAGTGTGTGGAAAATTTACCTATCTCTTAGAGAAGATCCTAGTTTCTTTTCTTAGGTTGATGAAACCCTAATCACTTCCTTGGGTTGCTTGAGCCATAGTTACTTATTCACATAACATATTTCATATCCATTTGTAATTTATCCATTATCTTAAACACTAATGCCACATCTTAGAAAATTAGGCCAAAGGAAAAAATAGAGTCTGAAACTTTGAAACTTGGATTCTTCATTTAAACACCTTTCCAACAATATTTTTTGTAAAATTTTGTGATACTCGATTGATTTGTTATGAAGTTCACAAAGCAAAGCCAATTAGAAATTTGAGAAAAGCCACATTGACCTTATCCAAAATCCAATATATGGGGCCCTTTCTTAGTTGGCCCAATAGGAGACAACCACATGTGAGGGACTCCCAAAAAGAAACAAACAATCAATGAAATCTACAGACACATAAAAATCCAAAAAATCCTTTGTTGTACAAATCATGATATTAAATTTCCAAGGACACAAGGGAAAAACTTGCACATGTCATATTTCTTCTTTCATGGTGTTGATATACCATTAAGGATGTCAGAAGCTCTGATCCTAATCTAAATAAACCATGATAGAAACTAGAACCAAGGCACAAATTGTTTTTTAGATTCTTCACTGAATGCAAAGATCCCTAGAAGAGGACCTGAAGCGGTCACAAACACGTACTGCCTCTTATGCCCTGATTGTCGAGGTGATCATGTTGAAGATTGTAGCATGAAACCATGGAACAAACCTATCTTCCTAGAAACTAGGGGCACAACTAAAACTGTAGCACAAAATTGAAGCTCTTGGTAAAGAAAATAGGGCCAAATGATGGAGACAAGGCTAGTATTGCTAAGTTGTGGTCGGAAAAGTGACCCTGGAATGAAAAAGGGGGAACAAGATACCTACAAGGTTGGGTGGAATTGAGAACAGGAAGAGGTTCATTGATTCTTGGGGGATCGCCTAGTGGATTCCCCCAGATTTGTGACGTTCAGAGAGGCCTTGGTGATGAACGTGGTCGAGCAACAATACATCTTGTTCATGGTTATGATGGATGCGAAGCGATTAGGGCAATATGAGAATAGTTTCAAGTTTCTAGATGTTCATTGTTCATTTTAGGATGGTACTTTATATAGATGGGGTTTTTTTACTAGTTTACAGGTCTTCTGGTGACTAAGAAAGGGAATGTTGTCAAGTTTGAGGTGATCGAGCTATTTATGCCATGAAGACCCACGAAATTTAGGGTCTCAAGGATTGAAATTTCAAAAGGAAGATAACTCTGGGTTATACTAGTATCAAGATTGTATAGATGGCAGAGACAGACAGGGGATACTTGAACATCTATACAATCCTGAAAGAACTAGGATGTGTGAGGAAGGTGTCTTCGAAGCCATCTGCTAGATTTTTCTCCAACATGGTAAGAACCATGGCCATTTAATCAACACTAAGAAGAAAAATAAAATAAATAAGTGCAGTTTAAGGGAGGAATCATGGGACTATATGAAATATGGAAATATTGATAAAAATAAATCAATTAATTCATGAACTTATATTTCTCCTTTCCTAATCATATTGGAACACCTAGCAGTGTTTGAACCTAACTAAATTTGGAGTTTTAACTAATTAAACTGTAAAGTGAATATTTAGTAAGATTTTAGTTTTGAGAGTCTAAATTATCCATTCATGTATGCTTAAGATAAACCTTTTATTTAATAATTTAGAACTATCTCAAAAGGATTTAAGGCCCATACTTTAAGCTATGCAACTTATTATTGTATTAATCCAAATAAAATTCATTTGGACAAAACATATGTCAATTTCTTCTCAATCCTCATGTGGGACTTATTCATCAATTATGTCTAAGTTTGATGTAGTGGAATTACAAACTAATCAAAATAAGTTATAATGATTGCTTACCTTAGTGGAACATGATTTCAATACTATATTAGGGTCTCATCATCACATTAGGGTTTAGTTGAAACATCCAGTTAAGAATTTGAAAATTTGGGTTTCTAATTGGGGTTTATTGCCATTAAAATCTAAGATTCAAATTTAACTAGTGGAAAAATTTCTGTTAAGACCCTAACCTTATTTTACCCAAAGTTTGGGATGTTACTGTTTAACCCACCTTAATCAAATTTTATCCCAAAATTTCAAAACACTACCCTCCTTAGAGTTTTACTTTTTCTGATTTCCATATAACTTAATATAGGGTTTGAACTAGGCTTATACCTTCACTACCTTCATCAAAACTTAAACTTGGAGTTGGGTTTGTTACCATGAATTGGATCTCTACTATCCAAATGCATTAATTTTAAGTGGATACCTAATTTAGGTCCTATATATCAACTCTCTTAGTGACACCCTCTGATTTGAGTTGGACAAACACAAATCAAACGGTGTGAGAACTCATTATGATGTAGTTCAAGATCTCAATAGCATACATATCATGTACCACATATGCTAGAAAGAATGTGACATGGTGCATAATAAGTCTTTTGGTCTTGAAATTTCATCTAATATTCTAAATTAGTTGACCATCACCATTGACAAGAAGAGAGGACATGGCACTAGCTAAGATAGAGTTAACACAAAGGATTCAAATTGGATAATCTCCTATCCTTACATATATATCTATTGATATCTCTCTAAACTTCTATATTGTGAAGGGTGTTTACCTCTTAAGAAAAAAGGGATATACATTCTAACTCCTTTGACTTCCCATCCTATTATACATATGTTTTCTATCATTAGAGGAGGTATGTAAGTGCTACCTAGAATATCATGAGAAAATCCCAACGAACAACTATATTTTTTGCTCAAATACCATTATTGTAACACCTCACTTGCAAAACGTCCACAACATAGAGCAGAAGCATACATTTGCAATCACATCAAGTGGGATGCTACAATCATGATATTCTTTGCATACAGATAGATTTTATATAACCATCACACGACAAAGATAACAATTCCCATTTTTAAAAACTTTACTAAATTCACATATTGAACTAATACTTGTTTCTCATAACTTGAAAGGAAATCCAAAGTGATCATTCTATCATAGTTGGCACCCCACCAGATCCTCTTTTATGAAGATCCTTGAGCTAGTCCTTACACATCAGATAGCTTCACTCCTCAACCCTTGCTCATTACCTGCGGGCACTATGCCCCCAACCATGCATCAACCAAATTGAAAGTGAATTTGAACATATTATATCTTAAAGATAACATGTAAATCAAACATTGAACATTAAAAAAAGACACATTTGCTTTTAGATCATTTCTTTATTCTTCACCTATATAAGAATCCTTGGGTTTGCATATAAGTGTGCCTCTTCTCTTAGGCACAAAAGTGTGTCTTGGGTTGCATTGAAGGTTCTATTATACTCCAAAGAACCTCTTAGTTCTGCTATGAGGAGTCTCTTTGTGAGGATCTTATATAAGTAATCATTTATCATTCTCTTCTTTGTGAAAACTCTTAACTTGTTCTAGAATCTTATTGTTACTTTACTCTTATTGTGCATGGAAGATGATACAATAACTTTTAAAGTAAACATGAAATTTAATTCATTGAAGACAAATTGACTCTTATATTCATAAGCAATTGAAACAATAGATAATTCATTCACATATAGCATGTAAATTGTGCATAAATATATACAAGACACCAATACTTATGTTCAAAGTGCATAGACCACTTATGTCTCTCTTAGAGAAGATATAACTTGCTCTTCTTAGGTTGATGAAACCCTAATCACTTCCTTGTTTTGTTTGAACCTTAATTACCCTATTCACATAACATATTTCATATCAATTTGTAATTTATCCACTACCTTAAACCCTAACGTCACATCTTAGAAAATTCAGGTTTGGTCAAAGGGGAAATGGAATATGAAAATTTGAATCTTGGATTTTTCTTTCAAGAATAATTCCAACATGTATTTATGTGAATTTTTCTAATAATATGTTGATTTTTTATGAACTTCCAAAGCAAAGCCATTCAAAAAAATTGAGAAAAGACACATTAATCTTATTTAAAATCCAATGTGTGGGGCCCTTTCCTAGTTGGTCCAATAGGAGTCGACCACATGGTCAGGGCCTCTCGAAAAAGGAAAAGCACAATCAAAGAAATCTACAGATGCGTAAAAAATAAAAAAAGCTCTTGTAATATAGGTCAAAAAAGTACATTTCCAAGGACACAAGGGTAAAACTCATTCCTGGAACCTTCCTTCTACCATGGTGTCGAGATACCACCCCAAGAAGCAGGAATCTATGATCCTAAACTGACCAAACCAAAATGGAAACTAGAACCAAGGCACAAAGAATTTGCCATATTCTTCATCAAATAGAAATATCCCTATAAGAGGTTTCAAAGCAATCAGAAACACATAATCTCTCTTCCACCCTAACTGGTGAGGTGATTAGGTTGGAGATCTGTAAAGACCTGATCTTTACGATCAAATATTTACAAAATAATATCAGAAATATAAACAATCTTTACTATAATCATGCTCTTACACTAGAGTGCAGAAGCAAAAAAACATAAGTCCTATCTAATCTTCAATCCACATAGGACATCTCCTGCATGTCTCTTCTATGACTTTTCAAGCCACATGCTCATGAATTCCCAGAAAGGAATGAAACCACACATGGACCCCATTGAAGGGAAAATAAAGGTCAACAAAGCTGGTACTAAATCCAATCATTGAGCTATTAAAAACATAGGTACAAAACATGATTCATGTATAAGATGAATTCTAGGAGGGGACTATTTGGTGGAATTAGTTTAGACAAAAGAGAATAACATGTATCAATGGTTTCCATGTATAGAGTTCAAGATGGTATTGACAAGATTAACAATTCTACAAAAATTGTCCAAGTTCAAGAGATCAAAATATTCAACATGATATTGACAATGATAACAATTATACAAAATTTTCAAGTTCAAGATATCAAAATATTCAAAATTATTTGCAATAAAATTATCAGTTTAAATATTAGGATTAAGCATTGTCATATCATTTCTTATCAATGACTACAATGTCATGTGTTCAATCATCTATGAGGGAACGACACAGTAGCCTGCTATTTCAACCAGTATACTAGGGGACCACTAATCCATTACAAACTGTGTACAGGGCGGCAGGACGTACCAAACCTCTAGGAGCCAAAGCTCTAAAGGGCTAAAGGATGTACAATGTCATGTGTTCAATCCCATCTAGGTTTATTAGAATATCTAGGTTCTTCTGTTCTCTCTCTCTCTTAGGGTTTCTAGTTAAGTCTATGATGAATTTCACTAGTTCATTTATCTTATACTATAGATAAGCACTACGATATATATTCAAGATAACTTCTATATCAGGGTTGAGATGTTCCAAGATATCATATTATACTTATATCAAGCTATTTAGGTTATTAGGATAAAGTTTACCATTTTGTCCCTTATGGAGTTTTGTGCTGAGTAATTACTTTTGGTTGTTATAATATCTGATATTCTTATAGTAGTAATCTTTATGCAGTAGTATACAATATTCTAATCATTACTCACTCTCATGATTCATGTATTCATATGTTTTGTCTATTATGTAACACACTAGTATATGCCATATTATGTACATGTAACATAGTTGGATTCGATTCCCCCATGATTGTCATTAAGTTCAAATAGTGTCGATCTTATATATAAATGTTGTAAGATACATTATGTACCATGTAATTGGATATTACCCCCCCCCCCCCCAATAATGGATAAGTTGTAATCTTATTTATTACTAAGAGAGTACAAAGATACCCATGTGTTGATACCTAGCTAGGTTTCAAATATGCGTTTGAGCATAATCGGAATAAATCTAGGTTTAGAGTAATGTGTGTATACCATAATAGGTTACCTTACATATGAGGACACGGCCACTATAATTAGTATTTGGGTTCCAATAATATTAATAAACAAATCTTTGAATCCTCATAGGTTGCAAACTTATTACTTGCTTATATTGGCACGTGTACCAATATACTTCTATGACATATCTGTAATATATTACTACTAGTAGTCTGTCTAAAACTATTGGATCTGATTTTTTCTTAGTACTCGAGTATACATATATGCAACTATAATGAGATTGGGTTTCTAAATATACTAACCTAGACAATTACGTTGATTTTCTTCATTGATTCGTTATAAAATAGTTATAAACTTTCAGATTTCATTGCTGATAAATTATCTAAATCTGGACAGCAAGGAGGGAAAAACTAACCATACTATTTGATGGACTCAATCCTTCTTAAGGATTTGTAGAAGAATCTTGATTCGAATTCATCAGCAACTCATCCTGGACATGCTCTTGGTGACAAGGGTGTTTAGGGATCAATTGCTATCCTCGCATCTGGTTGCATCCGCCATCAACAGGGCATGGTAACGGTGCAGCGTAGGTCGCCATGGAGCCTGCTTAGCAACAAGGTCGAGGGTACAGGTGGCATGTGAAATGTAGACGGTGATATCATGGCTTAATGGTACTGCTTGTCCTGATCCAGTCCATGTGGTATCTGATCTCAACACGGTGGTTGTTGATTCGTAGCTAAGATCTGAACTTGGCGATGGTGGGTTCCTAGTCCAGGCCATCGAATTTCTTTGCTGGCGAGGAATTGAGTTGAGGGGTTCTTCCAGGTTTTGCACAATGCCTGTGTAGGCCAAAAGAGACCGGAAGATGTTGGCGCAGCGAGTTGCAGGTCGTAGGAGCCTGCTATGATGTTTGCAGGTTTGTGGATCTTTGGTGAAGGAGGGGGCGCTGGTGATGGCTGTCGTTTCTAGAAGAGGAGAGCAGAGCTGGGGCCTTGAAGGTCGCTAGGAGAGATCGGCGGCGATGGCTGGCGAGCGACGGTGGTTAGATCCCGGTGGGTGCTTATTGCAGGGGGTGCGCGGCTGTAGTGTTGCAGTCTATGGTGGCTTCCGCAGGAGGGTGATGTCCAAGATATTGAAGGTTTATCTCTCATCGACAGCCTATGTAGAGGGTTATATAGGTCTGTGGTTGGTAGGGATTACGTCTAGAGAGTGGAGGCGAGGCGCTATATGCTTGGAGGCGGCGTGAGGCCTTATAGACGGCTCGTCGGCCGTTTCTTCTGCAGGTCGTCGACTTTCAATGGAAGGGCCGTTTCTTTTACAGTTTGCCGACCTTCAATAGCCTTTGGCTTTCAGTTCTCCTCACAATTGATTGACGGGCCGACAGTTTCTGGAGGTGAACGCCGAACGTGGAGGATCCTAGAAGGTGGAAAGAGAGGTAGTGAGGGAGGGGGATTCCCTAGACGGAGTTGGCCAGTTGGGTCTGAGGAAACGGCCATCGCTGACGCCCGTGTGCGTGCGTGAAGAAGGTAGGTCAAAGTCGGGCTTTGACCAAGCACTTTAATAGGTTCTTAGTACATTTTAATGTCCAATATTCACAAATTTATAACTCTTAAGTTATAAATGGTTTTAACCTGAGATTTTAATTATGCTATGAGTCTGGTCTCCTCTAGATTATAAAAATATTATCTTTGACATGCATGATCTCGAGATGTCCAATAAATTTATTTTCTAAATTAATACAAATGTAATTACTTAATAACCAAAATTATGCTTTTATGTGATTCTAATACCCAAAATTCATACTAAGCCCAACACTTCAATTGTAGGTTCCAAAATCAAATGATCGGATCAAAATGAGGATAATTTGCACATTGGTGTTCAAGTTTCAAGATAATTGAATGAAGTGTAATATAAATGCAAAATTGGAAAGAGGGATATTTAGTTTTGAGAAGATTATGTATAATAACTCAAAGTTAAATTTAGTACTAAAATCCAGTATGTTACAAGATCAATGCATGACATAATCAGACAAAACCATCTTCTAGGAAAATAGGGCCGCAACTCAAACTATGGAGTAGAACCAAAGCTCCCGGCAAAGAAAATAGGGCCAAACGATTGCGACAAGGCTTGTATTGCTAAGCTATGGTCGGAACTGGGACCCTTGAACAAAAAAGGGGGGATGAGATACCTACAAAAACCAGAAGAGGTTTTTTCGGTCTTTGGAGATCACACGACGACTTCTATCAGATATGTGGAGGTCAGAGAGGCCTTTTTAGTGAACATGATCAAGCAACAATATGAGTTGTTTGTGGTTATGATGAATGGGAATCAGTCAGGGCAATATGGTGATAGTTTCAAGTTTTCGGATGTTGATTCATCATTTTAGGATGGTCCTTTTTATAAATAGGGGTTCATATTAGTTTGGATGTTTTCTGGAGACTAAAATAGGGAGTGTGGTTGATTCTAAGGTGGTTAGGCTCTTTAGTCCATGGAAACCCGTGTAATTTAGGGTCTTTGGGTTCAAAATTTTGTGAGGAAGATTACCTTGGGTTCAACTAAGATTGTGTTTGTATAGAGGGGTACAAGGAGAGATTAGTGATGCTCGAACATCTGTACAGTCTCGAAAGGATTGGAACGGGCGAGAAAGGTGGCTTTGAAAGCATCCACATGATCCATCTCCAGTATGATAAGAACCATGGTCATTTGATCAATATCGAGAAGAAAAAGAATAGAAACAATTGTGCATGACGGAGAGGGATCAGGGGACTATATGTAATATGGCAATATTGATAAGATACAATCAATTAATTCATGAACTCATATTTTCCCTTTCTTAATCAATTTGGGACACCTAGGAAGGTCCAAACCTAATAAAAGTTGTTGTTAAACTAATTAAACTATAAGGATTCTAAATAATCAGTTAGATTTTAGCTTTGAGAGTATCAACTGTCTGTTTTTTTTTAATGTAAGATAAACCTTAATATAATCATTTAGAATTATTTGAAAAGGATGTAAAGCTCATATTTGAAGGAGAGAAACTTACTATTATATTAATATCATATGAATTTATTTGGCCAAATAGTGCATAGTTATTAGGTTAATTTTATTGTCAACCCTCATTTGGGACTTATTCATCAATTAGGACCAAGTTAGATGTAGTGGAAGTACAAACAAATCAAAATAAGTTATAATCATTGGTTACTTTAGTGGAACATGCTTTAACTATTTTGTTAGGATCTCATCATCACATTAGGGTTTAGTTGAAGCATCCCATTATGAATTTGATAAAGTTAGATTTCTAATTAGGGTTTATTTGTATTGAAATCCAAGATTTGAATTTAATTAGTAGAATTTTTTTGTTAAGATCCTAAACTTCTTCTAGTAAAAAATTTGGGATGTCACACAATTTATCCTTGATGCTCGTTTGCAGAGATGATGATCTTAAAATGTGTCTACACAGGAGGTGGATCCCTAACTATGAATGCTCAATGCCCATGCTTCTATGCATTCACATATTTCAACGTGAAATCCATGTGAAAGGAGGTTGTTTTCTCTTACATGGTACTAGTTCAATGAATCCATCCCTATACGACTCTCTCATGAAATGTCTAGATATTATTAGACCTAAGTTGCACCACACTTAGAGGAAATCCATTCATATATACACAAATATATGTGTATATTAATGTATACAATAGAAGCACGGGTTAAAATGCTAACAAAACCTGGTTTAGTTTGCATGAACTAGTTCAAGTCTATATAAATTACTCAATCAACCATGTCTGATTGGTTCTCACTAGATTTACTTTAGTAAATTTAAATTCCTCCTATTCAAGTCAATCCTTATGTGCGACCCTATATTCACTTATTATATTGGTAATGAACGTCATATTCTCCATTATTCCATAAAAAATAATGAGCAATACCTAATAGTACATCATTGCTACCCAAGTAATATGAGCACTAAAAACTTGATATTAACCTTATCATAATCAATGTTATCATGATTTTTAAACTCTCTTTTATCTTTGATAACTAGATTGGATCTTATGCATGAACATGTCATCCACATCTAATTTAATCCTTTTCCTTAGTCTTAAAGTTGACTACTAAAGGGACACTCAAGCTTTATATTTTCATACGAATTCTCATGATCACAGTCATTCTCTTCAAGTATCACTTAAAAAATAGATAAGGGTATATATCAGATTATACAAGAAGAACAAATCCCATATACATCACTCCTAGTAATACACAAAATATACAATGCACTAGATTACTATCTTTACGACTTACCTTTAACAAAGTCACATTGGGTAGTGTCACAAACAAGGGATATCATGTGATTAGTGTAGTGACTTCAAATCAAAGGATTGCAAAAACCATTATCATATGATAGTGGATAATGACCATCATACAATTATCCATGTCTCATTCTCATTGTTGGTCTATCCAATAGAAGTTTCTCTCTAACAACTATATATGTGTTTGACTTTATGTCCAACAAAACTCTCATGAGATATGGTCATTAATCACAACACATACTAGTCTCTCATGTGTTATTTTTGTCCTAATTCCATAATGATAGTTGAATGGTGACATATTAGAATATTAGTTCTTAGCATTCATGATATCTTGTTTTCAAAGTCATGCAATTTAATAACTTAATATATCAAATTTTATATTGAGGGACATATGTCATGATCATAAACAAATCCTCAAAATAAAATAATAAAGTGGAGCCTTTAATTTATTCAATTCAATAATCCAATTTTAGTCCCCTAGGGAATATAAATTCAAACATTTTTCCTATCACTAGTAATGTAACATGTAATGTAAGAATCTAATAAATAATCACTTTTTAGGACATCATTTTTCATAGGTAAGACATTCTCAAAGAATGTTGCACCATGGAGTTCAAACTATTACGTTCATATACACTCTAGCAATAAAATATGCATGCATATCTTGCCTTTGTTATGACATAAAATTTTTAGGCCCCAACTTCTTTTTCCTATGTATGAGATAAGTACTTTTCCAAGGCACCCAAATATTTTTAAAATAAATGGGGATTGTATTTCTACCATGCCAAAGTTGATACGAACTACTCTCCCTATTCATAGTGGGAAGTATATCCAAAATATGTCAAGTTGTATTCAAAGCTTACCCTCATACAAGGTGGGTAACATGAAAGTTCTTAGTGAGAAATATATCCAAAATATGTCAAGTTGTATTCAAAGATTACCCTCATACAAGGTGGGTAACATGAAAGTTTTTAGTAGAGTGTATACCATATGTATTAGGGTCCTATTTTCTCTACTATTCTGTTTGATTGTTGTGAGCATGGAGCATTTACCTCATATACAATAACTACCTATTATTTTTGGAAAAGGTTTCTGGAAGATCACCTCTTCTATCTTATTTAAATCTTTTAAGTACCTTGCTAGTTTGGATTTCCTCTTCATTATTATAATTTGAAAATATTCTAACGCTTTATCCTTACTTTTACTTAGGTGAATATATGTTAATTGTCATCAAGTAAGGTCACCAAATATCTTTTATATCGTTGAACTAATATATGTCAGTGTACACAAAATATGGTATATGAGATTTTCTATTAATCGAATGGAAAGGTTTCCAAAGTTGTTTATGTTGTATGCAAACAACACATATACATTTTCTACCAATGACTAATTTGGAATAGGATTCAGATTTATCATTCTTTGCATAGATAATAACCAACATGTCCAACCTTTTATGTCAAACATTTAATGATTCAAGACACAATTACCATATCTACCATTTTCATTAAATGAAACTAGAAACATGTTCAAAATGAATCAAAATATATGTAGCATCACACAGAAAGCCTTTTCCATGAAACAAAATTATCACAAAAATTATCTTGTATAGTGTTGTTACATTGTAAGTATCATCTCAAACCATTCCTAATCAATATGGAACTAGTGAAGATGTCACACATGATTATGGGTACATGCCTCACTTTATAAATAATTAGAACTTTTTTCGAAGGAAATTTTAGATCCACATGATCTTTATATATAGTCACAACAAAAAGTTATCTCCCAAGGTCAATGACCTATATATCGATGACAACTTGGTAAGATACAAGCATGTACCTATCATTACAAATATGTACATATACCCCAATATCAATTATTGGATATGATATATTAAACATATTTATATGTTAAGGTTTAATAGATACATACTCATCTTTGTTGGAAGAACTATGGTCATTATGTTGTCCACAAGTGTACTAATAGCACCAAGTTTCCTAGACTTCTTTGAGGTAAACTCCTTAACCAATTGACCAACTTGATCATAAGTCTAACATGTTTTGTTTTGGTTTCCTTTTGATTTCTGATACCCTTTTATTTTACCTAATAATATGACTTTTGCTTCTTTCCCAATGTAAGACGGACCTTAGGATTACTTTCTACCAAATATTATCTTCTTATGCATCCTATGTTTCTCTTATATTTATATGTCTATCACTAATTATTTATAAAAATTATCACATGTTTTTGTGCTTGAAATCTAGATCAAAGACCTTCTAAGATTTATGGACTTTGCAACAATAGACACGCAATAAGCATGTCTACTAGGTGTCTATCATTTACCTGTAAATTACAAATAAGAACTAGAAAATTGATGCACTTACTTGGAAACACTTTTCACTCAACCCATCAAGAATTTTTATAAATTTGGAAACAAAGTATTTCATACGACCAAGGTCTTCGGTGTTATACTTTCAATCCAAACTTTCTCACAATTTATAGTCAGCTGAAGAGGGAGAGGAACGATATATATCATTTTTTTATAACTTCAATAATATACATGATTATTGTAGTTCATCCATTTCCTCCCACTCTTTTATCTTCTTTAAACTATAGGAATGATTTGACCATTTTGGGACTTCCACAATTTATAGCATGAATTAATCCTACCCATGTGTATCATGACCTAATCCTACGATTAAAGAACATGTCATGTTAACATATGCTACAAATAATATTTTCTTTAAGATCGTTGGATTTACAAAGCATATCACATATATATTTAGAGTTACTCCAAGAAGAATAAAATGAGATTTAAAATTTATCTAAACAACCAATCTAAAAGAGTTTGCCTTGGAAAAAGTATCACCCTTGTTAAGGGAGCTTGTCGTTTCTCTTTCAGTGGTTCATATGTTTGAGACACATACCTTTTCATGAATAAGTTTTGACCATGCCTTGGTTGCTTGGAATAGATTGATGAACTCAAATAGTAACTTCAAATGCAACAAGACGAGAAGAACATATAGGGATGTCAAAGTTTGCCCAAACTCGTGAACCCGGTCTCATCTGATCTAGGAAAAAATGGGTTTAATTTTGGATTTTATCAATCAGGTTGCTTTCAGGTTTGATATTGATGTCTGAATTGAAATCAGGTCAGTTTTGGGTGGTGATTCATCAATTTATATTAATTTTGGGTTGACAAATTTAAAAAAAATATAAAGTCTAATTATGTATAAGTTACTATATTTCATATATAATTTATAAAAATATATGATCTAGGTCAAGTTATGGGTTCCAAATTATGAAACTGGGTCCGTTCCAAACATATCACTTTGTAAAAATTTTGGTTCCAAATCGATTTCGGATTGAGCTAGTTTTTATCTGTTGGGTTTTGTGGAGAAAACATGTGCGGCGGAAGCAACAAAATTCCACTCAACCCGTAACAGGATCTCGTCGACAACAACGTATTTGGAAGGAGTGTTTGCGGGATATACCTTATCGCGGAGTAAGTCTGGTGATGTCCCGCTGCACGCCGGTGCAACGCTGCTGACCTATATGGACCGAACTTCTCTCCCGTTCATTGTCGCAGGAAGATCCAACAACGCTCCTATGCGATGATGTGCGCCGCTCGTAACGCGCACGGATGGTCGTCAATGTCCTCCTAACGCAGGTGTCTTAGCATCTACGTCTCTACTTCGTCCACACAGATGGACTGGAACTCCACGTCACACTTCCTAAGCCAGCAGGAAGGAGTCGTGTCTGTGCGGCGGCGTGCTAGTGGCGCGTTGCTCTCCTTTCTCTCCTAAGGACGATGAAGGCTAGGTTTACGTACGTGAGCGTAAACTAAAAGCGTCTCTCGATCTCTTATATAGATATCGGCCGTCAATCCTCCTTTAAATAGGATATGAAGGGAAGTAAGGTTTCCTAAACCGATCGGTAAATAGAAACGTTGCATTAATTAAACGCTCGTGGATTAATTAGAATATTCTGGAATTTATTAATTGACCAAATAATCGTATTAATTGATTAATTAATATCCGACTCCATGCAATCGCTTGGGATGGATCTATGGGCATATATACCAACATTATCAACCTAGTTATTGTTTGACCTGGAACTGACTCGAAATCAATTTTTGATACCCCTAAGAACTGCTCAGATTGCAGCTACCTTTATATGATGTGCATGGTTAATGAAAAAAATATACATATTAATTGATGTATAACCATATTGAAGTAATTCAAAGAAACTAACTTTTCACTCTCACACCTTCATACATTTCTATATTGCAAACTTTAATGTAACTTTTTCACACATCTACCTAGTTTGTAGACTAAATGAGACGCGTTCCACGTACAACTGTAAAGAGTGAGTCCCAATATGGGGTCGACTCTTCACTGAATTGACGAATAAGTCCATCCAATCCCAAACATACCAAAAAGGTAAGAAGGAAAGGAGGAATTTCATTCATTTCTCAAATGGTACATACTATAGAGCATGATAATGAATAAGCAAAGGAAATAAAACTATTACACAGTTATAAAATTTTCTTTGTACAACTATTTCTCACCATATAAGGTGGAATGAAAAAATAAAAATAAAAGGCATACACCTATGAACACATAAGGCCGGTTGCAGAGGGTAAACCAATTATCCCAAGCTATCCTCAATGTCCAACTCCATGTAATCAATCTTTTAGCATCTTTGTCTTCTAATGTACCTAAACATGGGTGGAAGGAACATCACCCAGAATATGGGAGACAACATAGAGGTCAACAAAGAGCTAAGTATGTACATATAATAAACACTTTGGGAATTATATAGGGTTATAAGTACAAAAAGCGATGTTCCCACAAGAAGGGGGCTATTTGCAATTAGGTAAGTTCAAGAGAAATGTAACAAAGAAATGAGGCATATTAAATTCAGATTACAAGCATGATAATAAAGAGTGTCTTGCCATAACAATCATCCACAGATTCATATTAAAACAATAAACATTTGCATGCATAACAATGTAGGCTAATTATACCTAAAATAGGGCCATAACACCATAGGATCATGGCCTAAAAATAAACAAGGGTGGAAATGCACACCCCGGGCGGAAACGCACACCCTATATAAGTATGGTTGTACATAAGTACCACTATTCCAGATATTCTAGTCAAACATGTAGCATGCATAAAATAGAGAGACAAGACTAGTATTTCAGTCAATTTTCATAAAAAGGTATTCATAACAAGTGGGGTACAAGTACCCTTATAAACAAGGTAGTCCAAAAACTAGAATGAATAATGAGTCAACATCAGGAAATGTAAATGTTTAAGAATTTAGATTTCATAAGGAATAACAGTTCAAAAGATGCCTCATTAAAAGAAAGTAGGTTTTAGTCAAATAATGCCCAAAATAAAATAGAGGATGTACATACCTGATCTTCACAACTAAAGCTTAACTCAGTCTATATTGTTGGTCCAAGTACTCGATTTATCATCCTAGGAACGTATTAGGTATGTTAGTCAAGCCAAAGTGAATATATATATATATATATATATATATATATATATATATATACACACACACACACATACATTTTTAGTATAGCTACACAAATTATTCTCCCGATTCTGGGCACCTAAGTGAACATTAGGGATCTTATTCTTATTAAGTGAGCACATGTTTCACAAGATACATAATTTACTTCTATGATCCATCTTAAGTGAAAAAGTCTACATTTTTATATATTATATATATATGTGTGTGTGTGTAAAAGAATGTATTCCTCCCATTAAATTTTAAATGGTATTTTCTCTCTCCAACTACAGAAATGGATATTATCCCTAACCTCAAATTTTTATGTGCATTACTGTGTACACCCGCTGTGTTATCTAATTATCATTAAATATTATGATATATGTATTTACATTACTCATATACCAACATATGTATCAATACAACCATTACCAAGAAGACTATTAAATGGTAAGGGTCAATTCTGTAACCAAATGTTAAACCTTAAAAGAAAACTCTGATTACTATGCTATTAAGAATGTAAGTCTATATAAATTACTATATTCTTGGTTGTAATACGATAGTATGTAGTAATTTGACTTACCCAATGTGTCAGCATATATGAATATCACATTACCCTCACAATATTATATCCATCCCATCGTTATCTTGTTAACTAACTTATTAAGAACTAATTTGCATGAATGAAGAGAATACTGACCTTCATTTCAACAAGAAGGGTGTTTAGAATTCTTCATCTATGACCCCAAGTTCATAACCAGTGAGATGATGATGATTGATATGGTTTGATTGCTCCTGGAAAACATTGATATTGATGAAGAGGCTTCAAAATTTGTTGAAAATGACCCTGGACTGTGATAGCCTGGCGGCAGACTTGAGGAGAAGAGTCGGAGCTTGTAGGTAGTCTCGTCAATGGATCCTACTACCCATGGTGGCACACGCAGTGTGTATAGTAGATACGAGGTTAGGCTAATAGATGGTAGAGCTGTAGGAGAAGGAAAGCAATGGTATGTGGCTTATCTATTCAAGAGGAGACCCTCTTTATGTAGGTGATGAGTGGTGGCAACCCAAGGAGGGAGGGAGATGGTATGTGGCTCATCTATGTTGATGGAAGTGCTGCCTTATAGGTACATGGGTGTCAATAGACCAGAACATTGCTTCTATTGATGGTGACCTGCAGTTCAAAGGTGAGGAAGGAGGAAGGCGATTAAGCATCCAGAGAAAAATCCAAATGATGACTAACTGCTTTGATAGTGGAATAGAGAGCCCATAGTTAATATCTTCACTTGCGCCTTTGATCGGGGTAGTTGCAGGTGTGAGAACCCGTTACACTAAATGATATTACTCAAAACATAAAACACAATCAATCACTAATTAATCACATACCCAAAATATGGGTAAATTAAAACCAATTTCAACATCAACACCCGCTCAAAAACATTTGCATAAGAGCCCAACATCTTTTTTTGTATCCATACTATGCCAAGAATTTGATACAAATTGATCTACCTCCTTAGCCACAACATATATACACAAGAGAACAATATTCATATATGTCACACAAATAAGCATTAACATGCTAATAAAAGTTCTATTTGTTTGAAACACCATATACAAACTTTTCCTTCCCGGACCTGAGAGTACAGGGACGACTCTAGGACAAACTAGACATCTAATCAACTTTATCAAAGATTCATTACTATATAGCTCCTCTTTGCTGCCACATGTTTGTTTTCATCACTTCTGATTACCTAAAAAAATGTGGCGAACCACAAGGGTGAGACTCATGTCCCAGCAAGAGATATAACCTCCAACAACGTTTATTGATTACAACATTTTAAAGTAATTAAACAGTTAAGTAGTTTAATCATATATAAAAAATAAGATCAACAGTACTGATGATTAATAAAATACATAAAGGAGCTGATAATAACTATCATCATTATCTATACTATTATCCTTTATCTTGTTGACAATATAAGCAATTCAATAGCATATGCAGTTCTAGCATCATGAGCAAGTCTAGTAACATAGCATAGCTAACAACATAAGCATGTCTAATTGGTTGAACATATCAACATCATAAGAAGAGCTAACAACATAAGCACAACTACCTGGATAAGCATGATTAGAAGTATATGCATCTCTAGTTACAAAGGCATGGATAGCATTCTAAACATAACTAACAACATGAGATAGCTAGCATCATGATTATAATCAGCACTAGAAGTATAGTTATCAACTTAAGCATGACTACTATATGTATGCATCTACAATCTTAAGCATATCCACAACATAAGTTTATCTACTATCTCTTAACTGCAATAAGCATCATCTTTATGTAAAGACAACAAACAAGGGTTATCATCCAATGTGAAACATTGTGTATAACCCTAAACAAATATGCTACACGATTGTATTACATCTTTTATTACGCCCTGGGGAATTTGAATTATACCATTCAAAGTCCAATCGACCCCTAAAAAGGGCTATTCGGTTATGTACAAGATCTAGGAATGTCGGTATCCTAAGATCTCTTCCCCTCAGTTAGTATGAGTAAAAAGGCAGTGACATATCAGTCAAAGCTACCACCACAGTGACATATAATCAAGCTGATAACCACTAGTCCGACCTTGGTACAGGTCACGATACTAGAAACTAGGGTATTCAAACCCAATCACTGAGGTACAACCGCATTTGTCCTATAATCACATCATGTTATAATCACCGAGACACGACCACAACCGTTCTCAATCACATCAGATGTATGAGGCATGACCATAGCCAGCCTCCACAATTTGCATTGTGGATGACAAGGATATATCCTCAACCTGCCACCCCCATATACTCAATAATATGCACTCTGAGTTTCCCTTAGGAATACTAATTTCACCATCCAACAAGTTCTGACAGTGAAGATGGCTCTACGGCACAGGGCACTACATGATTAGAGTTGCACTTGATTAGTTATGCCAATTGGGTGAATTAAGGCTGCATCAAACAAGTGGACATACAAACCCTAATTCACTTCTAGCAAACATATAAATATCAAAATTTTGAAAAGATATAAAATGTGTAAAACATAATTTCTCATCTCATCATCACATGGTACTATTCACTTACCATTCATGAGACCACACTAGTCATCATACTATCACAAGATATAAATCCTTTTCACAATATTACAAGGTATCAACCCTTATAAACATAAGAGGATTACACCTCATTCAGGGCTCAACAATGCCCAAAGGTCATTAAGACCATCATATTATTCCCTACAAGATCATCATTATCTTTGCATGCCTTATAACAAGGCTCAACAACATCAATTATATATAATACACCAGATCAGCACAATATTGCATTTATGAGCTAGGTGGTATTCATAAACAATCATAGTGGGGTTATATTAACATTAAGAACATTCCTTTATTACATCAACATGAAAGGAATCTAGATATGATTAACACTCATCATATTCATAATGCACATGTTTAGCATAAGAAAGTACCAACCATGTGGCTACGATAACCACCAATTAACACATTAAGGTTATGATCATGTTAAGGAGGTTATTCCACCATCATTCCATCATATAAGAATGTTAAAAATGAATACTCATCTTTATCTAATTGCATTAGAGTTAGGTTCAACATGATAAATTATATCAATGTTATTAATCAGCACTCATACCCAAACCCTAACTCACGACATCCCCATTGGATCATGGATGCATAAGGTGAAGCATCACCATCACATTCCATACTATTCTCAAGTATGAACACACACATAAATCAAGGTGTAACCATCAGGTTATATCATACTTGGGTTTCAACAATAATAGAGTACTCCATGATTATATTAGTCATTCAAGGACTATTCATACCCAATCACCATCATTTAGTTATATTATAGCTAGGTATAACAAGCTATACCTAATTAGGGTTACATATCAATGCAATATGGTTATCATATCTTCTATTCATATGAGTGATTAGGTAAGACTAACTTATTAAGGGTAACCCTCCATTTGTTCCATCATCATTCAACCCATATCGCCATACCACAATGTCACCCAGAACCATTGGATGTTTAAAAGGTAAGACTATTGGTTGTTTACATAAGTAAACACCTTGGATAAACCACCTACGAAGTCCTTTATTTATGATCTAGAAATAGTCACCATATAACCCTAGACATCCCTTATTAATCGATACAAAAAGTTCCATTGAGAGTAGGGTAAAGCCCACAATCGAATATTCAGTTAAAACAAGCCATCCATTGTCAACAATTAAGCTCCTTAAGTTGATCATATAAAGGAAACCATATAAATCACATTATTAGGACCAACATATTACATTAGCCATAATTCCACCTTAATGGAGGAATAAATAGTAGATCTCGACCATTAAGTCAAGTTCAGATTTTAAAACCATCAATTACAGTATAGGTCTGACCATTGCATCAAGTGACCCAAGAAACCATTGGCCTAAGGCTTAATTGATGATAAAATTACAATGCTTGACTCGCCATAGGTTGTAGAGACCTGATCCACCATCTTTAGTGAGCATTAAGTTACCATAGGTTGTTAGATCAACACTAATTTATTAATCAATATCAAATATTAAGCTAATGTCAACATTGATTGATACCATCAGTAGGGTACTTAATGGTTGATTATTAAACTTCTAATTGATCCAAAACCTGACCTAAGGGGGTGAACATAGGTTTTCACCATCATTTGACACCCTTGATCATGACCATCAGTTGTTATGAATACAACACCATAGGGTTGTTACAATGGTACCATCATTGGGTCATGGTTTATAGAAGAAATCAGCTTAAAACCCTAAAATTGACCATTGGTTGATAGGTACTTAGCACCATAGGTTGTCAAACCAACCTGATCCAAGTCATATTGTACCTTAGGAGTATCATACACATGATCAAAATTTCATATATAACTGAAATCAGAACATAAAACATTATAAAAATCGAAATCGAAGTCAAGCATAGCTTTATAGTGCATGGATCATCATTTTCAAGCAAGAACATGATCTAGAAAGCTTATGGTAAGAAATAAACGTGGAGCAAGTTATAAAACTTATCTCTAATGAGAAGATGAAACCCCACACAGAAGAAATCTCGAGCAGGTAGGGTAGAAAATCCAAGAATAAACTATGAATTCGTCCATCTAGCACCTTTCTTCATCAAATGAGCAAACCCTAAGCATAAGGAGCAAGAAAGGTAGGGTTTTAGAGCTTTAGAGCAATTTCTACCATAGAACAGTAAGGTTACGACCTGGAGAAAGATAAGAGGAAGGATAAAAAAGAAATAGATGGAGGAAAGAAGGTAAAACTTATAGTTTTAGGTCAAGATCACTAGGAAGAAGCTTTTTAGACCTAAAAAGGAAATCAATTGGAACCCTATAATTTTTTCCAAGAAGATCCCCACTTTCTTCTTCCTTGAGCACAAAAATTCACAGATGAACAGAGGGAGAACGAATCTGGAAGAAGGAGGGAAGTGGTGGAGAGGAAATGGCTCGTTTTGGTGCTTGTGGATAAGTATATGACACTTTAATATAACGAAAAAGAAAAAGTTGAAATTCTAGTATATATCCAAGTGTCCATGGCTTTAAATTATTAAGAATATATAAGCACACAAACAAGCAGCTCTCCCACCGTCTCTCTAGACCTTCTTATACTTCCTTTGTCGAAATTCCCAGCCAATCACATAATTCCTTAGTTGATAGCTACTAAAGGTAGCTCATCCGTGAAGGGGAAAACCCTAAAAATACCCTTGCAACAAACACCTTCAAACCAAGGTTTAAATAGGCACCCCATAGCTCAAAAATGTAAATAATGATTATATAATATACAAGGAACATAATATCAGTGATAAATTGCAAATAAAACCTCTCAATTGGGTAAATTGTAGAAAAGTCCAAAATGTGCATAAAATTGCATAACTTACTCAAACAGTGTCCAAATTGGACCAAATTTGAAACTTAACATTTTATAATCATTTCAAAACATATCACAAGGTTATATTAGGGTTATAAGCATTCAATTGTGATAATTAAGCTTGTTCAACTCATTAAGCAAGTTTAGGGGCCTTACAACTATAAACCCCTAACAGGGATTTCGCCCCCGAAATCCAAGGTAAACAAAGATGGGTACTTCCACTACACCTCATCCTATTACCTTCACATGGTTACTTTTATATCATGGTGATGTACATCATTCATACATATCTCATCTTGGGTCAGCAGAAAAACCCCCACATAAGAAGACATTTGCAAATATGGAACATAGAAACTTGTTGTGCCACCTGTACAAATCTAATAGTAATGTTCAACTTTAAATTCTAGTTGTCATCCTAAAATTATATCTATTGTATCAACACATTACTCAAAAGTCATACTTGCTAACTTTTTACCAATCATGACATGTGTCCCATACCATTCCTTGAAGCATAAAAAAGGCAATGTATCCATCCTTTTTTTTATACACTGACACTAGAACTCTTATCAGTTCTTTTTCAGCATCAAAAGAAATGTTGACACTGGCAGCTGTCCTTCCATACAATGAAACATCATTCCTAGTCAACCTTGTTAGGGGTGAAACAACAACACTATCCTCACCTTACTAGGATTTACACAACCTACTTAGAGGACATATCATGATCCCATAAAGAAATTTAATCAACCACATCTCACTCTTGTTCAACTTGTCTCATAGCTATTGCTGCTTCGACAACTCTAAGGTTTTTTTTGAAGAAATATTGATCATATTTTTGACCATATTTGAAATACTTTGAAATTTCATCATTCAAAGATTGCTACAACTTGTAAGACATTACTTGAACACTCTGTTCCTCCTATTCATAAATTCTATTGGTACATTGGTTAGTCTAAAGGACATAACTCTAAACTCATCATGGTCATGTGGATTATGTCATCCAATCTAAATCTTATGCATTGATATTTGATCATAGGTTTATCTTAATGGAACATGGTATCACATATCTATTGACTAATAAACCTTCTATCCTTGATAGCGGTCTTATCCAACTATCACTAAACCATACACAACATTATAGAATCACTTTTGTTTTTCCTTCCTAACAACATTTAAAGGGTCATCATCAACTCTCTCTCTCTCTCTCTCTAAGGGAGAGGAATACTTGTAATGTTCATTTAATAAACATCTCCAACCTTCACATACTTCCCATACTATTGACACATCTTGGATACTAGGATTCATTACCTTAGTATCCACCTCAGGTGCTATAAAGAACTCACATCCTTATCTCATCTACTCTTACCAGCATAAAAAATTTCAAAACATATAAGAAGAGTCTTCCTAATTATTGGAAGGCTCAAAAGCAAAATCATCACAAACTTTATGATCTTGGAACCATAGTCCAAACAACCTTATGCTATAATAAGCTATCCACCCTCATGTTTGCAGCAAATCCACACATACCAAGTGGCAATGATCCACTTGAAAGTTGTGCCCTAGAAAGGAAAGACACAAAATGAAACACACTTTCCATACCATAGTAGTATTTTTCAAGGGTCACTAGCAAAAAGGTAACCAATTCTATTTTCATTATGCATATTACAGCTTCTTATGTATCATTTTACCTTTTTCATTTTTGGTTCCTTGCCATTAGCATAGGAATCATCATGATTAACATATCTCATTACTCCTTCCTTGATGACTATTTATCCCACTAGTGTATGTTCTCGTATTTTATTACGTTTTTCAACCACTTATCGATAGGTAAATCGTCATATTCCACATTTTCTTCATTAAATCAGGATCATCTCCCTTAATTTCTTTCACATGCCATGCTGATTTTTCATTAACACTTTCTTACACACATAGGTTGGTCTAAGATTAACTCAGGTTTTACCTTATTTCTTTATCATTGTTCCCATTCATCTTCTCATTTTGTACTTGTTATAAGAGTTCTCTCTATCTTATGTGGATTTCATACCTTGATTCACTTTATAAGCATAGACTTATCTGTCTTTTACTTTATTATCTTCTTGAATCACATCTTCAAGAACTCTTTTCCTTATTTTATTCAAATTTAGATATCGTGGTGTTGTATCATTCTCTTATATTAACTAAACATTCAAGTTTTGATAGATAATGATGCAACTCCCATCTTCTTTAAGGTAGGATTGAGATATTCACACCATGCTTTCTTATTTGTTATGCTCTTTAGATTGTCTCAAAATGACTACTTGACCAGAGTAATCAGAAAGATAGCAATCTAAGAGTTCCATACTTACCTTTCTTCAATAATTGAATACCTGGCCAGGGCACCCAAATACTGAGATTAGGCAGTATGCACCATATTTTTATGTCATATTCCTAACTTAGACATCATCCTAGTCCTAAGTCCTAGTGTCCATGTAGACTCAGTGAACCTAAAGCTCTGATACCAACCTATGAGAACCCATTACACTAAATGAGATTACTCAAAATGTAAAACACAATCAATCACTAATTAATCACATACCCAAAATATGGGTAAATTAAAACCGATTTCAACATCAACACCCGCTCAAAAACATTTGCATAAGAGCCCAACAACTTTCTTGTATCCATACTATGCCAAGAATTTGATACAAATTGATCTATCTTCTTAGCCGCAACATATATACACAGGAGAACAATATTCATATATGCCACACAAACAAGCATTAACATGCTAACAAAAGTTCTATTTGTTTGAAACACCATATACAAACTTTTCCTTCCCAGACCTGAGAGTACATGGATGACTCTAGGACAAACTAGACATCTAATCAACTTTATCAAAGATTCATTACTATATAGCTCCTCTTTGCCGCCACATGTTTATTTTTGTCACTTCTGTTTACCTAAAAAAATGTGGCGAACCACAAGGGTGAGACCCATGTCCCAGCAAGAGATATAACCTCCAACAACATTTATTGATTACAACATTTTTAAGTAATTAAATAGTTAAGTAGTTTAATCATATATAACAAATAAGATCAAAAGTACTGATGATTAACAAAATATATAAAGGAGAAGATAATAACTATCATCATTAGCCAGACTATCATCCTTTATCTTATTGACAATATAAGCAATTCAATAGCATATGTAGTTCTAGCATCATGAGAAAGTCTAGTAACATAGCATAGCTAACAACATGAGCATGTCTAATTGGATGAACATATCAACATCATAAGAAGATCTAACAACATAAGCACAACTACCTGGATAAGCATGATTAGCAGTATATGCATCTCTAGTTACAAAGGAATGGCTAGCATGCTAAACATAACTAATAACATGAGATAGCTAGCATCATGATTATAATCAGCAACAGTAGTATAGTTATCAACTTAAGCATGACTACCGTATGTATGCATCTACAATCTTAAGCATATCCACAACATAAGTATATCTACTATCTCTTAACTACACTAAGCATCATCTTTATGTAAAGAGAACAAACAAGAGTTATCATCCAATGTGAAACATTGTGTATAACCCTAAATAAATATGCAACACGGTTGTATTACATCTTTTATTATGTCTTGGGGAATTTGAATTATACCATTCAAAGTCTAACCGACCCCTACGAAGGGCTATTCAGTTCCGTACAAAATCTAGGAGTGCTGGTATCCTAAGATCTCTCCCCCTTGGTCAGTACAAATAAAAAGGCAGTGACATATCAGTCAAAGTTGCCACCACAATGACATATAGTCAAGCTGATAACCACTAGTCCGACCTTGGTACGGGTCCCGACATTAGAAACTAGGGTATTCAAACCCAATCACTGAGGTACAACCACAGTTGTCCTCTAATCACATCATGTTATAATCACTGAGACACAACCACATTCGTTCTCAATCACATCAGATGTATAAGGCATGACCATAGCCAGCCTCCACAATATGCATTGTGGATGACAAGGATATATCCTCAACCTGCCACCCCCACATACTCAATAGTATGCGCTCCGAGTTTCGCTTAGGAATACTCGTTTCACCATCTAGCAAGTTCTGATACTAAAGATGGCTCTACGGTACAGGGAACTACATGATTAGAGTTGTACTTTATTAATTATGCCAATTGGGTGAATTAAGGCTGCATCAAACAAGTGGACATACAAACCCTAATTCACTTCTAGCAAGCATATACATATCAAAACTTTGAAAAGATATAAAATGTGTGAAACATAATTTCTCATCTCATCATCACATGGTACTATTCACTTGCCATTCATGAGACCACACTAATCATCATACTATCACAAGATATAAATCATTTTCATAATATCACAGGATATCAACCCTTATCAACATAAGAGGATTACACCTCATTCAGGGCTCAACAATGCCCAAAGGTCATTAAGACCATCATATTATTCCCTACAAGATCATCATTATCTTTGCATGCCTTATAACAAGGCTCAACAACATCAATTATATATAATACACCAGATCAACACAATATTGCATTTATGAGCTAGGTGGTATTCATAAATAATCATAGTAGGGTTATATTAACATTAAAAACATTCCTTTATTACATCAACATGCAAGGAATCTAGATATGATTAACACTCATCATATTCATAATGCACATGTTTAGCATAAGAAAGTATCAACCATGTGGCTATGATAGCCACCAATTAACACATTAAGGTTATGACCATGTTAAGGAGGTTATTCCACCATCATTCCATCATAAAGGAATGTTAAACATGAATAATCATCTTTATCTAATTGCATTAGAGTTAGGTTCAACATGATAAATTATATCAATGTTACTAATTAACACTCATGCCCAAACCCTAACTCACGACATCCCCATAGGATCATGGATGTATAAGGTGAAACATCACCATCACATTCCATACTATTCTCAAATATGAACCCACACATAAATCAAGGTGTAACCATTAGGTTATAGCATACTACGGTTTCAACAATAATAGAGTACTCCATGATTGTATTAGTCATTCAAGGACTATTCATACCCAATTACCATCATTTAGTTATATTAAAGCTAGGTATAAATTACTATACCTAATTAGGGTTGCATATCAACACAATATGGTTATCATCCCTTAGATTCATATGAGTGAATAGGTAAGACTAACTTATTAAGGATAGACCTCCATTTGTTCCATCATTATTCAACCCATATCTCCATACCGCAATGTCACTCAGAACCATTGGATGTTTAAAAGGTAAGACTATTGGTTGTTTACATAAGTAAACACCTTGGATAAACCACCTACGAATTCCTTGATTTGTGATCTAGAAAGAGTGATCATCTAACCCTAGACATCCCTTGATAATCGATACAAAAAGTTCCATTGAGAGTAGGGTAAAGCCCACAATTGACTATTCAGTTAAAATAAGCCATCCATTGTCAACAATTAAGATCCTTAAGTTGATCATATAATGGAAACCATCTAAATCACATTATTAGGACCAACATATTACATTATCCATAATTCCACCTTAATGGAGGAATAAATAGTATATCTCGACCATTGGGTAAAGTTCACATGTTAAAACCATCAATTACAATATAGGTCTGACCATTGCATCAAGTGACCCAAGAAACCATTGGCCTAAGGCTTAATTGATGCTAAAACTACAATGCTTGACTCACCATAGGTTATAGAGACCTGATCCACCATCATTAGTGACCATTAAGTCATCATAGATTGTTAGATCAACACTAATTCATTAATCAACATCAAATATTAAGCTAATGTCAACATTGATTGATAACATTAGTAGGGTACTTAATGGTTGATCATTAAACTTATAATTGATCCAAAACCTGAACTAAGGGGGTGAACATAGGTTGTCACCATCA
Organism: Alisma plantago-aquatica; assembly: GCA_963693085.1. Taxonomy (NCBI): domain Eukaryota; kingdom Viridiplantae; phylum Streptophyta; class Magnoliopsida; order Alismatales; family Alismataceae; genus Alisma; species Alisma plantago-aquatica. The sequence goes on along the minus strand of OY856410.1, from coordinate 1,416,426,267 downwards.
TTGACACCCTTGATCACGACCATCAGTTGTTATGAATACAACACCATAGGGTTGTTGCAATGGTACCATCATCGGGTCATGGTTTATAGAAGAAATCAGCTTAAAACCCTAAAATTGAGCATTGGTTTATAGGTGCTTAGCACCATAGGTTGTCAAACCAACCTGATCCAAGTCATATTGTGCCTTAGGAGTATCATACACATGATCACAGGTTCATATATAACTGAAATCAGAACAGAGAACATTATAAAAATCGAAATCCAAGTCAAGCATAGCTTTTTAGTGCATGGATCATCATTTTCAAGTAAGAACATGATCTAGAAAGCTTATGGTAAGCAATAAACGTGGAGCAAGTTATAAAACTTGCCTATAATGAGAAGATTAAACCCCACACAGAAGAAATCTCGAGCAGGTATGGTAGAAAATCCAAGAATAAACTATGAATTCGTCCATATAACACCTTTCTTCATCAAGTGAGCAAACCCTAAGCATAAGGAGCAAGAAAGGTAGGGTTTTAGAGCTTTAGAGTAATTTCTACCATGGAACAGTAAGGTTACGACCTGGAGAAATCTAGGAGGAAGGATAACAAAGAAATAGATGGAGGAAATAAGGTAAAACTTACACTTTTAGGTCAAGATCACTCGGAAGAAGCTTTTTAGACCCAAAAAGGAAATCAATTGCAACCCTATGATTTTTTCCAAGAAGATCCCCACTTTCTTCTTCCCCAAGAACCAAAATTTGTAGCTGAACAGAGGGAGAACGAAGCTGGGAGAAGGATGGAAGTGGTGGAGAGGAAATGGCTCATTTTGGTGCTTGTGGATAAGTATATGACACTTTAATATAAAGAAAAAGAAAAACTTGAAATTCTAGTATATATCCAAGTGTCCATGGCTTTAAATTATTAAGAATATATAAGCACACACACAAGAAGCTCTCCCACCATCCCTCTAGAACTTCTTAGATTTCCTTTGTCAAAATTCCCAACCAATCACATAATTCCTTAGTTGATAGCTACTAAAGGTAGCTCATCCGTGATGGGGAAAACCCTAAAATACCCTTGGAGCAAACACCTTCAAACCAAGGTTTAAATAGGCGCCCCATGGCTCAAAAATCTCAATAATGATGATAGAATATCTAAGGAACATAATTCAAGTGATAAATTGCAAAGACCTCTCAATTGGGTAAATTGTAGAAAAGTCCAAAATGTGCATAAAATTGCATAACTTGCTCAAACAATGTCCAAATTGGACCAAATTTGAAACTTAAGCTTGTCTAATGATTTCAAAGCATATAACAAGGTTATATTAGGGTTATAAGCATTCAATTATGAAAATTAAGCTTGTTCAACTCATTAAACAAGTTTAGGGGCCTTCCAACAGGAGGAGGCTGAGACTGTGACAGTCTCTGTTGGTAGTGATTTGCAGATCTATCACTGACGAGGAAAGGTCTATGGTGGATGAGGTGAGTCTGAAGGCATCTACTGATCTTACTTCTATCACCATGTCTAGTGAGCGACCCACAAATCTTGTGGTGACTTCTGGAGTTGGCGAGATGAAGGGTGTCTACTTTGGCAAGCATCACGAGTGTTGGTCGTTGCCTGAAGGTCAGGGTGGTCGATGATCTGTAGGTTTGTGGTAAGGAAAAGAGATGTGTTTTGGTAGGAAGAAGATCAATCTCAACTATGTGGTGGGAGGAATAGGAAGAGCAGATGTGAAGGAGGAAAGGAGAGGTGAGGAAGGAGACAACGACGCCCAGGGATTGGGGTTAGTGTTGGTGGCTTCTGTGCCTGGTGGTTCTGCTCCATTGGTGTAGGACGTAGTGTGGAGGAGGTAGATGAGGGTAGCTAGGGCTAGGATGGAGAGAAGAGATATGTGCGGAGGGGAAGAGAGAAGATATGAATAGGCGCAAGCGAGGAGGAGGCGGGGAAGCAGTCTCCAGTCCGGTCATTATGGGCACTAGGCCAGCGTGAGATCGCGACTAGGGAAGGGGAGTTCTCCATCACGTTAGTTTTCAGTTGCTTGAACATGCGGCAAGTAAACAAATGGGTGGTAGAGGAATGCAATTATAGTTTTGATCCAACAAACTTAGGTGATATTAAACCTTTGTATTTATGATTAAATTGGGGGTCAAACATGGCCCAATTAATTTGAGAATTTGTATGGAAGCTATTTAAGGAGCAAGGAACATGATTTTCAAATAAAATTTGCCTTTTGTGGTCATTGAGTGTTCAATATAATTAGTTGTATGTTGGTTTTTCATTAAGTGTATTCATTATTTTCCTTCACCCAATTAAATCATTGAGATCTATATTTCTCTAATTTACTCAATTAATCATAAGGAAGCTTATATAGGCTCAAATTAGGAATAATCTCAATAGTAGACATATTTGTGACTAATTCATCAATTTCCCTTAATTATATTATTAGAGTTAATACATCCTAAGATATCATGACTATGAGTTCTTAATGAGTCAATTAGGGTTATAAAGTCCCCAAAAATGTTTAATCTATCATCAATTAATGAATTACGCATACAAAAGGTATGTATTCAAAAGAATTTCAAATAAAGAGAAAGAAGGAGGTTGGATATCACACAGGCGAGTAGGGGCCTAGAAGAATGGAGGATTAGCCTATGTGTCTGGAATTGAGCATGTTACAACAGCTAAGTACGAGACACACCCGACTTCATATTCAACCATTTAATAGAAAGACTCGAGAAGTTGGATGCTCATGAAATCGATAAAAAATATATTCTATTAGATAAAATGTGTATTTGATTATATTTGTCGTAAAACTTTATAATGTAAAAAGAAACCATGGGCCACTCACGGAGTCCCAACACAAATTTGGTCGGGCATGTGTACAGGTGCATATGTTCCCCCATACCTTATTTTAGTCCGTGTGTACAAATTCTTACCAATTAATAAACTAAGAAAATATATATACTATACTACGATTTTAGATATTTAGAGTATTATACCATATAAAAATGTAAAATTCCTTTCAAACTTCCAACTTTTGTAAGGATAATTCTTGATATTGGGAATCATATCCATAAATTTCTAGCTATCGCATATGTAATGACTGATCATAACTTTGAGCTAGTCCAAAGGGGACTAAAGAGTCTCCATATTACACTACACACCACCTACATTACAACATGGCTGCTAGTTTTGTACTTGATGGTCTAGATTTAACACCTTCTTGCTGGTAGAACATGTGCCCTCAAGAGGGGTACCACTTCCTTATAATATCTGCTATACCACATCACTTCTCACTAACATGATCAATAAAGGCACCTCACATGGTCTCAATGAATCACCAAATGACATGTTTGAAAACATCATTCAATATGCGGATGAAATCATGATTCTAGTTAAATATGAAGACAATACAATCCTCAACACTATACAAATCTTTGGTATCTTCTATTACATCTTTGGTCTTAGGATAAACCTCAGTAAATCGTCCATCATTGGAGTAACACAACTTTAGACATTATCCACAAATATCAAACCCTCTTGAAGTGTAAGACTGAAAACTTTTTAGTCATGTACCTTGGCTTACCTATCTCCTCCCAACCCATACAACACCGTTCATGGATCCCAATCATAGATTAAATCCGACACAAACTCTTTTCCTGGACCAATAACTTCCTTAACTTGGCCGGTCGTCTCACTCATCTCAACATCACCATAACACTCATTACTACACACTATCTCAGTTGCATTCCTTTACCAGTCAAAACTAAATAGCAAATTGACTCTCTTAGGAAAAAATTCATGGAACCATTTCACAGACAAAACAAACAAATTCAGGCTACACTTGGTCAACTGAGACACCATATGTTCCCTATTAGAATTTGGGGTTGGGATATCATCAACATCAATACACACATAATCTTCCTTATCATAAAAATTATATGTGCTCTCATCACAAACACCCCAACATTCTAGAAACCTTTCATTCTTCATAGATACTATAAAACTTCAAATCCATGGAACAAAACAAAAAAACAATATCCTCGCCACTCTGGAAATACATCAACAAAAAATTGGAAATCATTTTCAATATGATCAACATCCCACCACATGCCTTCACTAACATGAATTTTTGGACCGACCCATGGTATCATAACAACTCTATCCAAAATTTCATTATTAACTTCAACATACGTCCACATCTGAAATATACTAGTACATCGAAATCTCTATAACTACTCACCAACAACATAATTTATACCTTCAAAATCCACATTACACAACTTTTCTGCCCAAACACAATACAAGATATCATATAAACTCTAGAATATACCTCTAGTAGTATATCTTAGAAATGGGGAAAGATTTTTACTCCAAATAAAGCCTACTAGTTCTTTTCATACAGATGGCACATCTCCATTTTTGCACCTTTTTGGAAAATAAAATGGCCATAAAAGTTCAAAATTTTCTTTTATCACAAATAATAAAATCCTTAATGACCATAATCTTACCAGGAGAGGATTCCTAAGTCCTACTAGGTGTTATATCTTTCTCAAAGATGAAAAAACTACTAAACATCTCTCTATATTTGTTCTATCACAGTTCAGTTTCTCCATCATTTTTTTCATCCTCGGTCTATCACACACTTCACAGGATTACCCTCATGGATCTTCAGGTTCAAACCATTTCACACTAATCATTCATCACCAAACCTAATCATTGTCATTTTATGGAATATTTGAATTGAGAGAAACAACAGAAAATACAACAACATCGCTCATACTTTTATTCAAATTCAGAACTAGATTGCACATTCCTTATCTATAATTTCAATATGCAGGACTGACATCAACATCGAAATAGGTGATGGGAGATGAGGATGATAAGATGACGCTCTTTGGTGATCACAACGTTGAAGGTCATTATGCCTTGGGAGGAAATCATGGTTGACGACACAGGCTCCTAACTTTCTTTAGAGCTGTTCTATCTTGTCTGTTTTTAGATCATGAGGCCCATTGTCTAAGGGGTGCCTCCCCCAGAACTTTCTTTTCATCAATGATGGGCTCTTTTATTTTAATAGATTTTTATGTTGTACCTTCTATGGAACTTTAGACATGACTCATCTGGTGTTGGATCTGATGTTGCCACATCTTGTACACTTTTGTTTATAGATGTTTTTGCTTGTAAACATTATCTATCTATTTGATCTTTATAAAAAAAATATCAGTAGTTCTCTAAACTTGTTATATAGGTTAGCTTGTAATATATCGAGTTTATGGTTTAAACTTGGATATCCATGTCTCATCCACTTGAGTTGAGAAGCTAGGTCACCTGGCATGGAGGGGAGAAAAGACCATGCCATGAACTTCATTCAACTCACGAACTAGTGGGGATATTTCTGATTCCTCTCCCAACAAAAGAAATATGCTAAACTTCAGATGTCTTTTTGCACAATATAAATGTATTGGGGTGGGGTTTTGGGGTGGATCATACATTACGCCCCAAACCTACCCTCATGGATGAACTTAATACATTTTGGTGATGTTGGGGATGTTTGGAAGCAAGTTTGATGTAGTCTAAAACCACATCTCCAGCCACATGTTGGCTCTGCCATACTATTTTTTTTCTCTCCCTCTCTCAGTCTCTCCCCTCTCTCTTCCCACTCAACTTACCCACTATCCTCTTTTTTGTCTCTTTTCCCACCCTCCTCTTAGGAAAGAGAAAACAATAAGAGAGAAAAAATTATTTTGTTGATAATTTTCAAACGTAATTGATTTTTTTAACAAAATAAACACTATTAAATTCTTTATAAAAATACATTTCAACAAGTCTAATATTGATATGATTTTTAGAAAAGGATATGTTCTAGAATGATGCACCTAATATGACTAGTGATGTGTCTAATATTAGAAGTGCACAATAATGGAGTAAATCTTCCAATATGACTAGTAATTAGGGGTGTAAACGGTGCGAGTACGGTGTGGGTCTGGCCATACCCATATAATTTCGCGGGTCTGATTCTAGTTCTAGACCCGCATAATATTAAACCTAGATGCACACCATACCCGTACCTGCAATAATAGCGGGTATGCAGTGCGGGTATGCGGGTAAGCGGTCCTATAAAACATCGCATTATTTATGTAAGAGAAATGACTATGTTCTATATATTTTAATTCAACAAGATATTGTTATTATATATTATATTAACATGTAATAGTTATATTAGATAATACTATATTTTATAAATTAACATTAATTGAATTAATTGTTTACATATTTGTACTCATCATCATAATGTTTAACTTATGTAGGATGTAATGTAAATTAGTAGACATTTTGATGTTAAGATTACATATGATGTTCATTATTGTAACTAGAATGGTTAATTCTTAATTATATGACTAATCTCAACCTTACTGTGGTTAGAGTAGGATATAATCTCAAGAATAATATTAGTTAGACTAGTAAAGTATGATATATATAACAAATTATTTAAGTAGTTACTTATGTATAGCGGGTACATGGGTCTAGCGGGTATGGGTCCAAGCATACCCATTATTGGACCCACTTATATACGGGTCGAAGGGTATACGGGTCCAAGGGTATGTGGGCATAAAAAGTTAGACCCGTGACAGGTTTTTTAAGGGTCCAGACTTACGGGTCCGTGGGTCTACCTGTACCCATTTAAAGCCCTACTAGTAATGCACCTAGTATTGGTGATAATGCAGCTACTTTTAGTGTAACACACATTCATTATATAGCTTATTTTTATAATGATTTGCCCAATAATAGGATAAATACACTCAATATGAGAGTAATGAGTCTACTCTTAGTGTAATGCGACACATTCATTGTACATCTTATTTTTTTTATAATAAAGCACTCAATAATGGGCAATGCGCGCAATGAGTAGTAATGCATCTAATATTAGTGGTAATGTGCCTGCTTTTAGTATAGCACACACATTCATTGTATAATCAATTTTTATAATGATGCGTCCAATAAGAGGGTTGCATCTAATAGTTGTGTAAGAACGCCTATTGTTTGATGCAGTGCACCTAGTTTTGTATTGAACGCACATGTAATGTCGTAGTTGAGTCTAATTTATTGTTATGCACCTACTTTATAGGTCAATGTGCCAAAAAATAGGGTTAAAACACATAAAGTGGTGTTAAAGCGCCCAATAGTATTGTGCTAAAATCCATAATTTTTAGACATGCATATATTGTTTTTTGTTAAAGCATCCATTGTATGTTCCTACTATAAAACAAGTGTTATGGAACCTAAATTTACTATAAATGTGCCTAAATTAATGTAAAGTGCATAATTTACAAATGCATTTAATGTTAAGCGATGAATTTATAAGCCAAAGTGCCCAAAAGTAGTGTTACATAGTTTATTGTTTGATGTAGTGTGCCTAATTTTTTTTTTATCAGAAGTGTGCTAAAGTGACGCAAAGTGTTGTGCTAAAGCATCCATAATTTTTGGACATGCACATATTTTTTGTGCTTAAGCTTTCAATGTGTGTGCCTACATTATTGGTGATAGCGCACAAAACATGTGATATGATACCTAACTTATTGTAAATGTGCCTAAATTAATGAAAAGTGTACAATATACACATGCATTTAATGTTACATGCCTAATTTATAGGAGAAAGTACCCGAAAATAATATTATAACACATCTTGTTTGATCTAGTGCACCTAATTTTGTATTAACAGACACACATATATTGTCGTAGCTGAGTCCAAATTATTGTTATGTACCTAATTTATAGGTCAATGTGCTCAAAAATAGGGTTAAAACGTCTAAAAATAGTGTAAAAGAACCTAAAAGTATTGTGCTAAAACATCCATAGTTTTTAGACATGCACTTATTCTTAATGCTAAAGCAACCATTGTACGTGCCTACTTTATTGGTTAAAGTGCCCAAAACAAGTGTTATGGCTCCTAATTTCCTGTAAATGTGCCTAAAAATGCCTGAGTTAATACGTCTAAGTTAATGTAAAGCACGTAATATATAAATGTATTTTATGTTACACGTCTAAAGCATATGATATTTTGCTTCCATGTAGTATTAATGTGCCTACTTTTTCTTACAATTCAACCAAATATTCATGTCATGCACCAAGTTTAATTTGTAGTGTGCTAACATATAATGTAGTGCACCTACTTAATATAAATCTTAACATCATGAGCCTAATCTTTTGTTCTCGAAAATATATCGACATTAACTTTGTTGGAATGTATTGTTTTTAAGGAGTCCAATAATTTCTATTTTGTCAAAAAAATTATTAGAAATTAAAAATTATAAAAAAACATATCTCTATCTCTTTTTTAATTAATAATGTAAATAATATATATTTAATATATCATATTTCAAAAGTTTATCACATTATTCTTGTTGAAATGTTTATTTTATTAAGGATATTCATAAAAAAAATCATTACATATTCTAACTAATTATAAGTAAAACATTTTTTTTCTCACTCTCAACACCTACCATCTATCTGCCACCTAATACATACGATGCCACCTCATCTCGAAGACCACCTTTGACTCCCATAAAATTTCTCAAAACTTCCGCAAAATCATCCTCCATGCGCGTTAAACTAGCGTCCTCTTCCCCAGCCGTGTAAGTTCGGATGTCTTTCTGCGCAATGTAAATGTTGGGGGTGCGGGGATGGACCAGACACACTGCCCTCCAAACCTACTCTCATGGTTTCAAACACATATCATCACGTGAGTAGTGGACATATGATGATCCTCCTAGTTCATGACGGTATATACGATAGATCAGCAACTAAACAAATGTTTTGTTCTGAGGATTTGTGATACCCATGTGCACCATCATTATAACATGAACCGCTGTCTTATTAGCACACGTCTGTATCACAGCTTATCACATGAGTGGTCATGATATTAACTACTTGTGCTGTCACAGGAGAGCATTGTTTGGTTGGAAAGCAAGGCATTTTAAAAACTAAGCATGAATTTTTAATACCATCCGTTTACTAATACGCATGCAAAACGACTTTTCTGCTCCGGAATGATCAATGATCCACCGGGCCACCAACCGCATGGCGCAAAGACCAGGTGGAGGCACATATTTACGAGACCGAATGGGGTTGTGCGGTCATATTTTTTTTAACGTTATCGCGAACAACCGTACCAATAAAGAAATAACTAATAAGTGAGGATACAACACAAACAAGGCCCAAGAACCATGATATATATGCATTTATGGCGACGAGACTTTTATGTACCGGGGCTTTGGATCGAGACGGTCATAATAATAACATCACTGCTGGCCTTGTGATAAGCATGACCGAAAAGATGTAACATGTCTCACCACCCTAAGCCATAGATGTAAAATGTGTCTTGATTTCTCTTAAGACAAGATAAACATAGAAAACACGAGTCAGGCATATGTGGTCTGTAAAAAATAACAATACAGCAACGGCCAAACAACTGTTAGGATTCTGACTACTAAATTGTTTTACATATTGATTTTTGTAGGATAAGTCTTACGCCAAACCGATAAAATGCAGGGCAAATCGTGTAATATCTCTACCTATTTATAGTCCTGTTAAGTTTGGACACTCCGATAGATATAATAATATAACAAAATTCCCAACCACGACTATAACACGGGCTACACAATTATTGTAGATCTAGATTTTTGAAGACACTTTGCTCCATAGTGCCGGCGTATACTTGCTTCATGAGTGGTTCTCAAAAATTGTAGACAACTCTCGTCTCAAAAGCCATAAAGAGTTTAAAATCCGAACACGACATTTTATTTTGCATACAATACGAAAGAAAATACACTAAATGATTTTGTATTAAATAAATTTAATAACCAAAGGGGTGTACCATTATGTTAAAAATCTAAAATTATCAAAATCCTATCTTGGAATTTTGCTGATTGATATTCTGTCCATTTCTGCTATCCAATAACGATCAAGAGATCAAGATTATATACCCAAACAATATTAGGAGGCAACAAAGAAGTCAAAACCAACAGGGAACCAAAACTGGTTGGTCGAAAGCTAGTTAAGAGTTGATACTTATGATCAATATGAACAACAAAACAGATGACGGAAACAACCATTGTCTGAGCAAAATTTGATATAATCATTATCAATATGAAATAATTTTTATCTAAGCATCCCATTGTAAACAGATTCCACTACTAAACATAGATTATGTCTATATCTATGATCAAATATAGTAGACCATACTTTCTACAAAACAAGTGATACACAAAAAATAGGAAATGAATTAACAGTAGTTGGTTCATGAGGATAAATACAATCTACCATTAGAATAAGTATATAGACTTAGACAACTATTTAAAGATCTTGAAATTTCTTATCCATGGCTTCAAAGTTAATATCTAGAATAAATTGATTCAAGAATATAGTAGGAGGCCTTGTAATTAAGGAGATGGGAAGCGTAGAAATATATTCATTGAAGAACTTGAAGGAGATCATCGCTAAGAATTACCAAATTGATTTGGCCAAGAGACATTAAATCAAGATACATTGTACTATATTATTGCCACCTAATCATATAAATAAGAGGTATGTGCGATGGAATCATCACTTAATAAGTCATTCTCTTATAAGGAACTTGTGATGGCCTACAAAGAAAGAGAAAATATTATTTCTAAGAGTTTCGTCAAGGATAAGATTGAGATAGACATGTCAAATTAAGTCATTGACCCGTGGGTACCCACAGTCTCACCCGTCAAATCCAGACTATATTGGGGGAGTTAGTCACATGATTAATTTGGGAGGAAGCCAACTCAACTTATATATTTGGTGGGTGTTAAGGGATGACCCATGACTACATGCATATGATCTAATTAGAAAAGAAATAAATATTTGTACTAGAATTCTAGAGTATGGTTATATGTTTGTAATCATTTATGTAATTCCCTTTGTATTTGTGGGAAAATCATAAGTTATATTGTTGAACTAACATAAAAGAACAAGCAAACCATAGACATATTTCTTTTGTCTATTATACTTTTTTTATAGTTTAATACACACTATATGGCTGTCGATGGATAGATCTATCATACTGAATTTTGAAACTAGACTTATTGTTGAGTTATAATTCATTACTCTCCTCATCTGAAAACAACAATTACATTCCCCTAATTAATTTGTATTTGAATTCCATTTTGAATACTTGATTGTTGTGCACAAAATTAATTTCTTCTTATTATGGTATGATTCAAAGAGAGTAGAACTCATATTTGTGTCTAAACTCAATTCGAAAGCATTGTCTTTTGAATCACATAAAAATTCCTAAATTTAGTTATTAATCATTAATGTAGATGGAATAGTTAATTACACACTATATAATTATATTTGAGATTTTTTATTAAAATATAGTAATTTATCTATGAAAAACACTAGAGGGGGGGTGAATAGAGTTTTTAAATAATTTTAACAATTTATTAAACTCAAACAACCACAATTGAAAATTGGAAGAAGGAGACATGTGTTTAGAGTGGTTCCAACTTTAGCAAATACTAAAGTTGTCAGTCCACTACCCGGTTGCTTACCCAACCGAGATTTTGAAAGTATTTATTTTATTACCTTCTCAAGGATTTATACAAAATACAATACTTTCCTTTACACCCTTTGAACAGCCTTCACTTGAAGTAGGTGCACCAACTTTGAGGTAGCCTTCTTGAAGTAACTCCAAGCTCCCCCTTGAAGTAGCCTTCCTCTCTAGAAGTAACCTCCCGTTGCACCAGCCTTCTGAAGTAGCTCAAAGTCACCTTCTTCTCCAAGAAGATCTCCACCCTCTCCAATCAGCAGCCTCCAACCTAGGAGTAGCAAGGAGAGTACAAACGGTAATAGAGAACAAGAAAGGAAAAAGGAAAATTACAACTTATCCTTTGTATCCTAAGGCTTGATTTGCCTAGATCAAGCGTATAGATCTCCTAACCAAGTGTATGAACTTGTGATTGCAGTGGGTAGGAGATACTAGCCTATAGGACACGAATTTTGAGCTAAGGAAGGAAATAGCCAATTGTCACAATGCTCAAATTACTCACAAACAGATTGCTCAAAGTATGCTCAAGGATTTCTCAAGTGTAACAAGTGTGTTTTAGTGTCCTATGGCTTGTCCTATTTATAGGAATGGCCTAAAAATGCTTAAGGACGTTCTAGACAACTTCTAGGGGTTTCTAAGTGCTTAACTAGCCGTTAGGTACAAGTTTGTTGATTTAACAACGGCTAATTAATTAATTCTGCAGTTGCTGTCAGAGACCATCTCGGTCGAGGAATGGTCGACCGAGACACCTACTCGGTCAAACTTTTGTCGACCGACTGGCTCTCTGGAACAAGTGATTTGCAACGTCTATCTCCAACTTCCAACTACCTTGTCAGTTGTGTCTAACGGCTACTTTGGATCTTTCTCAGTCGAGAAGATTGTCGACCGAGAGTGTCTCGGTCGAGGAGTTTGTCGACCGAGATTGATCCTGTATCAATGTTTCAGTTTAGGCACTAATTATATGTATGAGTGTGCATATGTGATCCTATTTGAAGGGAATGACTTATCTAAATGTGGTGTTTAGCTAGGGAGAATTTAACGCTTGATTTACATGCAATCTAAGTACTTGTACATTATATATTTGTACAAGTTTTTACAAAGAGATTACATTGCATGAAAACATAAACATGTAAGCATATGGATTTCCCTAGTTGCTTTGTCATCCACCTTAATCCTGCACACTCAAGTAGCTCGTTAGATCAATAAGAATGAAATGTTTGTCATAATCAAAACAAAGGGTTTTATAGATGTCCATTTAGCCAACAATCTCCCCCTTTTTGAAGATGACAAACATTTCCAAAAATATAAATAAAGGAAATATAAACTATATGAGTTTCGTACCTGAAGATTACCTTTTGTAGCCATTCTTGTTTTGTAAGTAAGTGCTTGGCCTTTTTCATTATGAAACTCAGTTATTATAGTTTTGATCTTTATTTTATTTTGATATTTTCTTCTCCCCCTTTGTCATTTCAAAAAGATATCCAGGAAAAACATTTTGTATGACTTTTATATATCCCCCTTAATTTTATGCTATGCTCCCCCTTAAAGAGATAGTCAATTTAAAAGTAAGGGATTAATGCAAAGCAATTATTGTTAATTTTAGCCACAATTTATTTCTCAATCATTTACAAAGGATGTTAAGCCTTGAAATGATATGAATTCCTTTTAATTTCATGGCATATGTGTATTGATTTCTCATCCATTTTACACAGGATGTTAAGACAAAAAAAAATGATATGAGAATCCTTTAAGCTTATAATAAAGTACATAAAAAAAGTATCTCTAACCAAATGCATGGGATGTTAACCCCTGATTTGTTTAGAGAATTCCATTAAGACCAAGATATATATCACATTCATGAAATTCGTAGATTCCTTTATTTTCATAACCGAGATTAAAAATACTAAGGTCATAACAAGTTTCAATTTATCTTTATGATGTTAACAAAGTTTTGTAAGCTCCTTCTTAATCAAAATAGTTTTTGTGAGTTCCCCCTAAATTTTATAATTAAGACAATTTAAGGATTCTAAGGTCACAAATGATTTTGAAGATGTGATTTTGACCTTTTAATAGTTTTCAATATGATGAACACATTTTGAATGCAGTAAAAAGATGTACAAATAAGCACTTTGTCAAGCTTATTTTAGGTCGACCTTGACTACGACCATGGCGCCCCTTGGTCAATTTTAATTTCAACCAAGAGGCAAATTCTGCAGATTTCCAATTTAAACATTCATATGTGAAGTATAATTTCTACAGATAGCTTTAAATAAATATCAATTTGAATCACATTAAGATATACCTATTATGAAGACTTAATATGGGCATCATAGTGAAGTCTTTGACCTTGATTTTTCTAGAATGCATGTTTTACATTCATTGTGAATGATGTTTCATAAGCTTTGCTATGGGTACATAAATATCAATTCCATTTCTTCTTATACCCTTATTTTCAGATTAATCATAAGATTCTTTAGAAACATATATTTTGAAAGCAAGATTAATATCTTAAAGTCAAGATTTTTGCTTTTGATTTCTTAGAACAAACAAATAGATAAAAACATTAATATTTTTGTTCTAAGAGGCACCGTTTGGCTTGTCATAGCAACATCATTATTTTATCACAAGCTATGTCCACAATCATTATCTATTATGTCAAGATGCTTTTATGCTAATGGCATTTTCAATTATCTAAATCACAATGATCAAGAATAATATCCATTCATGGTTTGTATATATGGATCAAAGATTATTTTAGACAAACCAATGAAACATAATGATCATGATGAAGCATATCCATGATGTAATGATAGAACAATTGAAGCATGAAATTTATCACATGGTTTTTATGTAACTAGATCAAGGAATACTTAGAATGGACCTATATGAATCAAGGAAGGCATGTTGCAAATTTTCAATGTGTGATATGACTTAAAGATTCATTCATAATTCCAATTAAGTTTATAGCAGACTGAGCTAGTTGGTTTCCAGAAACTTATTCGGTCGAACTCTTTCTCAACCGAAATATTTTCGGTCGAAGTATTTCTCGACCTGGAATGTTTCTGCAAATTTCATTCAGCAATTTGTATGTTTTATATATAAGTTTTGTACAGGTATCAAATCCCAGTTACTCTTGTTTTCATATAATATAATTTAGAAGCATTTTTCCTTGAATCCTTACTTTTTATTTCTTAGAACAAACAAATGGATAAAATATTAAAAAAATTTTGTTCTAAGAAACATAGTTACTGAAATATAATGATCATGATACTATAGAGAGGTAGAAGCATATCCATAGTACAATGATCATCATATAAATGCAATAATTATGATCATTTAAACTAAATTTCAACACACACATAGTTCATGTATAGATATTCCAAGGATTACTTAGGAAAACCATGTAGATTATGATAAAAACAGTAATTTCCTTGGTTAAACTAATCATGATTTTCAGTTTTAAGTCCAACCATTTAGAGAGTAAACCAAAATAATCTCATATAAGTTCTCAATTTTAAGACAAAATTTTATAACTGATCATGCCTAAGAAACTTTTCAAACAATGAATTAAGGTTTGTTCAAGATTAGTCTTCTTATAGCACTTTTGCAATATGTTTAATGACTTCATATTCATAATGTTATATAATGCAAAAGATCAATATGTCTTACTACAAAAATTGTCTTACAAGGTTTTATTCTTGATTTGCATGTTAATTCAATCATTAATAACAATTTGATAGCAAACTAGGTTAATTGAAAAACAATTTCAGCAGATTTATTTCAGACTTGACAACAGAAACCTGCTCGGTCGACCATTTCTCGACCGACAGTTCTTCTTGGTCGACAGTGTCTCGACCGAGAAAGGTTCTGTACTGTTTCAGAGCTGTTTTCAGTAATTTGTTTCAATTAAATCATGGGTCATTTTTAATTCAATTATGCTATTTGAAAGCTCAGTCTAGTTGAGATAGATTATATGAATATCAAAGAAACATTTAAATCAAATCTCAACTAATTATATCCAAATATTTATGTTTTGAGGATTAAAAACAAATTTGTAAAGGATGTATTTTTGCAGATTTAAAAAGTATGTAGTCTTAATTTTAGAGGTTTTAAATTACTTGAATTTGTTATCTTATTGTGTTAAGTTGAGATAGACATATAGATTTACAACTAAATTTGTTGGTCATATCTCAACTTAATCTTGTTCGTCTAGTTTGGGGGTTTTGGAACCCATACTAACTCGACATCCTTTTTCTTGTAAGGACATGAAAAGGAATAATGTCCAAGGCGTAAACAATAATGACAGCATATCGAGTCAACCTCATATCTTTTTCTATGGTTGTGTGTAGTGTTGTCATATTGTGATGATGTTCCTTTAGGTACATATATAGATTGATGTGTTTGTGACTTTCTCCAACTAGGTTGTTGATAGGATTTCCCTTTAGGCTTGTAACCTAGTCCTCTTCTCCCGATTTGATGATAGGGATTATCTAAGATTTTATCAAGAATGCCATTTTTATTCAAATTACTAACTTTTTGTTGTAACTTGGCAATCTCTTCCATTCTCTTCTTGATATCTAGTTTTGCTTGATCTAGATTAGAAGACAATGAATTTCTTTCTTTGACAATAGAATCATAATCTAGATGGTTGCATAAGATGGGTTGTTTTTGAAGATCATTCACTTGTCTTTGCAAATTATTTTTCTCTAAAGAAAGTAGATTACAATTTGCCTCTATAGATTTTATCTCAATATCATGATCTTCAATGATCTTTTTAAGATCTTCGTTTTTAGATGTAATAGCCAGAAGCTTAGCATGTAATTCATCATTTGCTTTATTAGATTTCTTTAATTTCTTCTTGCATTCAACATATTTAATATGTGTTTCTTCAAGGCTAGCAACTAGTTCTTCTTTAGATAAATCAAAAAGACTTACCTCTTCTTCTTCTTCCTCGCTAATTGTAGCAATGAGACAATCTTTGTTCTCATATTCCTTCTTTGATCTCCATGGACATCTAGTTGTTGTGTGGCTTGTTCCTAAGCACCAATTGCAACATGTTGTAGTTTTGTCCAAGCAGCACCTTTTGTTGTGATTGTAATCACCATTACCCTCCATTCTTCAAGACCTGGTTAGGGTTCCTTGAAGCCCGCTCTGATACCAATTGAAAAACACTAGAGGGGGGGTGAATAGAGTTTTTAAACAATTTTAACAATTTATTAAACTCAAACAACCACAATTGAAAATTGGAAGAAGGAGACATGTGTTTAGAGTGGTTCCAACTTTAGCAAATACTAAAGTTGTCAGTCCACTACCCGGTTGCTTACCCAACCGGGATTTTGAAAGTATTTATTTTATTACCTTCTCAAGGATTTATACAAAATACAATACTTTCCTTTACACCCTTTGAACAACCTTCACTTGAAGTAGGTGCACCAACTTTGAGGTAGCCTTCTTGAAGTAACTCCAAGCTCCCCCTTGAAGTAGCCTTCCTCTCTAGAAGTAACCTCCCGTTGCACCAGCCTTCTGAAGTAGCTCAAAGTCACATTCTTCTCCAAGAAGATCTCCACCCTCTCCAATCAACAGCCTCCAACCTAGGAGTAGCAAGGAGAGTACAAACGGTAATAGAGAACAAGAAAGGAAAAAGGAAAATTACAACTTATCCTTTGTAGCCCAAGGCTTGATTTGCCTAGATCAAGCGTATAGATCTCCTAACCAAGTGTATGAACTTGTGATTGCAGTGGGTAGGAGATACTAGCCTATAGGACACGAATTTTGAGCTAAGGAAGGAAATAGCCAATTGTCACAATGCTCAAATTACTCACAAACAGATTGCTCAAAGTATGCTCAAGGATTTCTCAAGTGTAACAAGTGTGTTTTAGTGTCCTATGGCTTGTCCTATTTATAGGAATGGCCTAAGGATGCTTAAGGACGTTCTAGACAACTTCTAGGGGTTTCTAAGTGCTTAACTAGCCGTTAGGTACAAGTTTGTTGATTTAAGAATGGCTAATTAATTAATTCTACAGTTGCTATCAGAGACCATCTCGGTCGAGGAATGGTCGACCAAGACACCTACTCGGTCGAACTTTTGTCGACCGACAGGCTCTCTGGAACAAGTGATTTGCAACATCTATCTCCAACTGCCAACTACCTTGTCAGTTGTGTCTAACGGCTACTTTAGATCTTTCTCGGTCGAGAAGATTGTCGACCGAGAGTGTCTCGGTCGAGGAGTTTGTCGACCGAGATTGATCCTGTTTCAATGTTTCAGTTTAGGCACTAATTATATGTATGAGTGTGCATATGTGATCCTATTTGAAGGGAATGACTTATCTAAATGTGGTGTTTAGCTAGGGAGAATCTAACGCTTGATTTACATGCAATCTAAGTACTTGTACATTATATATTTGTACAAGTTTTTACAAATCGATTACATTGCATGAAAACATAAACATGTAAGCATATGGATTTCCCTAGTTGCTTTGTCATCCACCTTAATCTTGCACACTCAAGTAGCTCGTTAGATCAATAAGAATGAAATGTTTGTCATAATCAAAACAAAGGGTTTTATAGATGTCCATTTAGCCAACAATCTAGAGGTATGCATGTGGCTGAATTTATAGAGAAATGAGATGTATAATTCGTTAGCTATAAAATTCTTAGATTTATTAGAATAAAAGAGAGAGTACACGTAAAAGGCTCTTAAGATAAAGACAAGGAAAAGATTATGTGGAGCGGATTTGGTGCAATTAAAGATAGTCTCAATAAACCACCACCATGTTTTATCTTGATTGAACAGTTCAAACCATTCATATATGTTGTATTATCATCTCAAGCACGGTTAGTTATTACACATGTTACAATTATGATCACATTTTTAGGGTTCCACACACTTATCTCACTCCATTTATATACATTTTATACCACTTTGCCTTCTCATCACAAGCCGTCCTAATGACTTGTATTTCTCAATCACGTACATCCCATCATTTGTCGTCCTCTCATCTTGGCAATAACTTTTACAATCCATACCGTGCTTAGATAGTAATCAAAGAGTTAATGATAACTCTAGTATTAAAGATGCTTGTTAATGTTTAATTATGTTGTGAATTAAATTATCTTTAATATTTTAAATCATATTGTGCTATAAAATAGTAAATAATTTAATGATGAATCAATAGAAATAATAATGGATCAAAATAGAGTTGATATGAGCAAGTGACACTCTTTCCAGTTCTCATACATAGTTTCCATCGGTTGACAACTCATGAGTGTAGGTCAAACGTTCGACCAGGTTGGGAAAATGATGGTTTAAGATCGAATGTTTACTTATCATTAGATCAAAGGTAGAACAATTGAAGCATGTGTATCCCAATGGTTCTAATGTTATTTACAACCAATTATTCTGCTTAAAAGATGCCTACTGATGGTTTTCTGGGGAGTGTTTTTGAAAGGTTTTCCTTAGCGCCACCAACTGAAGGTGGTCTAGTGAGTGCCTTCTAATGGGTTGACAAATGAAAGACAATTGAAGGAAGGAATCATAAGATGATGTCTACTAATGGTTCAAAAGACATACATCAATTGATGGTCGAGCTATTATCCACCGACCGAAGGGAGAGCGAACCAAAGGTTGGAAATTGATGGTTGTCCTAACAACCAACAATCATTGGCTTGTCAGTTGAGACTTGCCTACTGAAGGCTCAACCTTCCGACGACTGGTCTATGATGCCGCCCAGCTCATCAAATCACAAAGAACTCTGATTCATATAAATAGACGATGAGAACCGATGGGATGAGATATATAGGATGTGTTTCTATCTTCCATCCATCGGAAGATGTCAAATGGCAACTCAGGAGGAGACCGCGGAGGTGATCTGAAGGACGAAAAAGAAGAAGATGACTAGGTCGGAAGAAATCGAAGGTTCTGTAGGTAATTTTGATTTGAAAAGTAAGTTTTAACCATATATTTCTTCTTCTTTCATGTTTTCTAGCGTGGAACCTTAGTATAAACAACTAAGGATTTTTCTTGACTATAGTTCTTTGTTTTCTACCTCTAACTGATCACTCTAAGTCAGCTTCTCTTTCTAATGATCAGTTGTGTACGAGATCTCAAGGCCTACAACTCGAATCAAACCTGTGCGAGCTTGAACCTGAGCCTACTGAAATCAATCTGAATACTAGTGATCTTGGGCAAAAAATGTGAATGGAAAATCACCCTCTTATCTTGATTTCAACATACAAATTTGATATAATGGCTTTCATTATTGAATTCTACCTTGTGATAGTTGTGATAAATTTAATAAGACTATGCAGTGAATTTTAGATTAAAAAAAGTTTTAGTTAATTATAGTTGATGATGTGGTTACATATCAAAATCTTAGTATAAGAGTTTCTATGAATGGAAGATAATGAAATGGTAGATTTAGGGACACTAGAGAAGTTGGGTTTGCCCTATTCTACACTTAAGAGATCAAATTATGATTTTTAGAATTATTAAAGTTTCTATTTAGTCATGTGAATTCTGTGTTAATTTTCTAAATGCTTAAATGACTAAAGTAGGGTAATGATTAGTAACGAGGACAAAATTTATAAGAATAATTAGATATCATTAGATGATATATTCTTGGACACTATAAAATCCTCACAGAAGGCATGTGCTATGAGGAGGAAACATGCTTCCCGATTGGAGGAATTTTGTACAGATCGAGATAAGTCAGAACATACTGGTAGGATGTGGGGGTCTAGGTCAGTGAGGGCCAACTCCTTACAAGTTTGTGGTATCCAATACCAACCAAGGATGTCAATGATACTTGTGTTACTAGTTAATGGATATCTTTGGTAGGTCTACTGATGCAGAGTGTTGCTGATTAGTGGCCATCTTTAGTAGGACTACTGATACACAACAAGCCATAGTGTTTTGACTCTCTACTTGAGTACCCAACCTTAGGGAGGAGTCCATATATTTGGCCACTCCCATTAGTCGCTGAGAGCCAGATGTGGTGATGTCAACTGCAAACATGGTGTTGATATTAACTACTTAAGAACCCATGCATGCTTCTAAGTGTTGTATAGTGAGAACGTAACTTTCTGCATGCTTTCACATTTTTTTCCTGCATGCTTTTACATGTTGTGATATACCTCATGTGGGTCTAGTGACACATAATAAATGGACTAAAAATTATATGTATGGATTTAGTTTATCTTTTTACTACAATCAATATTAGGTCATCTGCCATGTTGATTGTTTTATAGTTCTTAAACTGCCATATCTACATACTTATGCATTTAAGTTCTATGAACTAAAACATAAAAAATATATTTATTACATGTTGATTTTCTACTCACTAAGCTAATAGCACATCAACCTAATAAAACATTTTTTAGGTAAAGGACCATCTCCATTAGAAGAGGTAGAAGTCAACCTTTATCTAGAGTAGAGTTTAGGTTCTATGAAGAGATAGTTAGCATAGTTCGATGGTCTATTATCCATCGTCTGGATCCTAGGAATGAGTGAGTGAGAAAAGAGAGAAGTTTGTAATTAGTTGGATGTATATCAAAGAACAAACTCTTACTTTTACGTAGAACTCAAACTCTGCGGTATTCTTTCATGTTATTTTTAAACAATTTTCTATCGGTTGTTTAACAATGTCTATATATATTTGAGAGAAAAGTAAAAATTATGATTGATTTTTAGTAAGTGATTAAAAGTGGATGGTTTATTTGATCCCTCCTTGACGAGCCCCAACCCTGGTTAGTAAGTTTGATTCACACCATTGTCCATTTATTCATTCCCTTCTACCAGACTAGTATATAGGTTTCCCTACCCGTCACATCCACTACAACCAAACCACCATCAACCTATAATTGAACTTGTATTTAGTTTCCCATATATGTTCCAGTGATATGAAACCCATCCACCTTACCTGTAATATACTCGAATCCATACATATATATTAAATCTCTCTTCTTCTAAGGTCATATTCCATTTTGTTAACATACCATATATTTCCCACAATACAAAGCACATTAAGAATAATTAGTGTCATGAATATATTAATACCCTTAGTAATTGTTATGCAAGGCAAAATAACCATAATACACCAAATAACAAGACTTAAGGAACAAATATACCAAACACCATGCTTGAATCTAATTTGACACCATACAATATTCTTAGGGGTATAAGAAAAAATGAATCAAATTAATGTGTAATAAGTGTTAATTGTGTACCTACATTAAATGTATGTATGATATACAAATAGTGAAATCAACTATTTAACATCTTTAAATGTGAAAATTGATGGAACCATTGGATTTCTCACATGTTAATTGATCTACTTATCAATTTTGGTATTAATCGGACTTCAATTGCCCAACCATCTAATAATTTGAATTCCTAACTTAGTATACACCCTTGTATTCTTATTAATTACATCAACATGCCATCGTTCTCCTTGTCCATGTAAACCGCTCCCCTCTTGATGCGGTCAATGCATCCCAGCCCTACGGATCATGATTTCTGTGGCCAGTAATCTGCTCTGCCTCCCCTTTTTCTTCTCCCCCGATTCCTATCCTCCTCTCTTCCCTTCTTCTCTTCCTCCCTGCCTTTTCTTCCTCGCATCCTCCCCATTTCTCCTCGTCACTGCTGGGCACTTCTAAACCTTAGCACCCTTCTGTCTTCCTTCCTCGCCTAGCCCCCACGACACCACCAACTGTAGATGCTTCCACAGGGAATCACTCTGTGCCCAGAACCAGCCGCCCGACTCATGTGGCCACCGTCAGACCACAAAACTTCTCCCTTCCTTATTCGTCCTCCCATCTTCCTATTTTTGTAACCCTATGTGTCGCTCGTCTCTTTCACCCACAATCCCACGTATATGAATATACTAGGGCGCCATGACCTGCTGGAGGCCATCGTCGAATCCATTGGCAACGATGCTTCCTCTACCAGCGATCTCTTCACCCCGCGCCCAGCGACCACGACAGCATATGACCCTACTGCCTTCTACAGTTAGCGAAGGACATGCAGGCTCTGATCGGCTACCTTCCCCTCCTCCTCATCATCTGAATATGGTGAGCATGTGCATAGCGTCATGGCCT
Organism: Alisma plantago-aquatica; assembly: GCA_963693085.1. NCBI lineage: Eukaryota > Viridiplantae > Streptophyta > Magnoliopsida > Alismatales > Alismataceae > Alisma > Alisma plantago-aquatica. Next base: position 1,416,403,618 of record OY856410.1, on the reverse strand, counting down.
GGACGGAGTCCGTGATTTATGGTGGGAGCTTCATCTTCAGGCTGCCGCCAGCCATGTCTGCCGCCTCCTCTTCTCCCTCCTTTCCTTCCACCAACCACGTGAGAACCAAACCTACACTTGCAGGCTACCACAAAGATCTTCAGATGCTCCGCTTCTTTCTCTGTCACCAAAATAAGCACTAGTAACATGATATTTTGAGGAAGCCACCAAGGACGTCAGCCTCCTCCCTGAACGTGAGAAGAAAGTATGGTCTACCACCCTCGGCGCAGCTGTAGTTGTGGTGTCTTCCAGTGCCCCTATCAGAAGTCGTCAACCATCCACAAGACAAGAAGCTCTCCATCTTCTCCTTCTGTGACCTACCTTTCTTGGTCCGCCGGCTTCACCAATGACCTATAGTAAGGTCCTCTGGCATGGGGCCTTTACTGGTGCTTGTTGGCCTACAACCAACCTCAGATCCCTCACACAGCTGCCCTTTCTATCAATTCACCTTGTTCGTCTTCAGTTCCCTTGGAAAACTATAACAACCTTGCTCTTCAAGCTCAACGTCGACATCTGTAGGTTACCACCTGCAGTTGAGGATGCAAGACACTTGACGCCTTGTGGAGATTAGCTGACATGGTTCCCACCTCCACAATATACAGACTCCCTTCAACCCTTATGCCATCCTGGATGTATAGAGAATCCTCTACAGTAGTTCTGCACTCACCACCCGCTCTATTTGCCTCGATTTTGTTCACCATGCTGCCTACTACCCATTGTCTCAAACTCAACAATTTGCAACATAATGACTTGCTTCCCTACACTCTACCTCTCTGACCACCCCACCTACATAGGAAACCACCACCGCTCAGATCTCTAGCCACTGAGATCATCTCAAGTTCACCATTTATCATCGATTGTTGTCAAGGCTTCAACAAATAGAAAGAGCAAGGATCCCTCCTACTCGCATTGCTAAGTGTGCCTGCAGTTGCAAACACAATATCGAGGTTTCAGCAAGTTGTGTGGCATACATGTGAATATATGTATGACCCTTGACACACATTGATGCGGGCTCATCTTGCCATGGTGATCTTCAATATACTGTATGAAGCCAAGCCGATGAGGACCTTGAGACTGATCGTGTACATAAGTGAATCTCGACATGAGTACTCAACCTCTTATCATTTCATTTTCAAATCACCTTCAGCTAGAGTATGTTTGATTAACTAATATTATTAGTTACAATATTTATATAACTAATGATATCGGTATCATAAGTACACAAGTAAGAACTCACGAACCTATTATAGACTATATGGATACTTAATAACCAAAAGTATGTAACTTCAGTCCATGTCTTCTTACAATCTCTAGTATTATGGAATCTTTTAGTAAATGTACGTGATATAGAGGCATTGGATAACGGAAAGGAAGGCCCCAATTATTTAATAAACTAAAGATTACTAATAAATGTTAACTATAGCATATGTATTAGCCACTTGAATCTTTAACATTAATCATCTAAATATACATGTTAGTACGTGCTTTTGGTACAGAGCAACCAGTGCAATTATGTAAGTTTAGTAGCTAAATGTTTCATTTAAGGTAGTATGTTTAAAAAGTGACATTCAGATACTAATACAAAGCATGGCTATAATGATACACTCTGAGTAGTCATGTTCATGGGTACAACTATTAGTATGAATCCATATTATTATTCACAACTTTATGTAACCTAAGCATATTCATACCAGAGATGGATTTTAAGACTAAGATAGACATCTAATGGGTCATATGTTCACTTAATAATCTTCAAACCCTTATACCAACATGTGATCAAAAATTAGGGTAAGATTTAAATATGTGACTATACTAGGAATGAATACACATGCTGACTTAGGTTGACTAACACACACATTTTATTCTTAGGATGAATACTCGACCTTGGGGGACCAAGTATATCTATAGAGTTAGCCATTAGTCTTGAAGATCAGGTATGTACATCCTCTATTTTATTTTGGGCATTATTTGACTGAACCTACATTTCTTTAATGAGACATCTCTTGAACTATCAATTTTATTTAAAATCCAATTGTTGGACATTCATACTTTCTGCTTTTGATTCATATAAATTCATGTGATTGCTGGAATATTCATTTATAATGGGTCTTTGGACCCCTCCTTCTATGATTGCCATTTTATGTGAAATTGACTAAAATGTTAGTCTTGCCGCTCTATTTATGCATGCTACGTGTTTGACTAGAATATCTAGAATAGTGATACTTATGTACAACCATACTTATAAATGGCGTGTGTATTCCTCCTGGGGTGTGCGCTTCCACCATTGTTTACTTTTAGGCCATGATCCTATGGTGTTATGGCCCTATTTTAGGTATATTTAGTCTACATTGTTATGCATGCAAATGTTTATTATTTTAATATGAATCTGTGGATGATTGTTATGACAAGGCACTTTGATTCTCATGTTTGTAATCTGAAATTTTATATGCCTCATTTCTATTGTTACATTTCTTTTGAACTTACCTATTTGCAAATAACCCCCTCCTTGTGGGAACATCTCTTTTTGCACTTTTACCCCAATATAATGCCCAAGGATTATTATGTGTACATACTCAGCCTTGGCTGACCTCTATGTTGTTTCCTATGTTCTGGGTGATGTTCCTTTCCACCTAGGTTTAGGTACATTAAAGATCAAGGTTGCTCGAAGATCATATAAAGAGAATTGTACCTAAGGATAGCTTAGAATGGCTAGGTTACTCTCTGCTACAGGGCTTCTTTGTAGTTAGTTCAAGTTTTTGTAATATCACCTTTTATGGTGATGAGCAATTGTATAATGATACCCTTTGTAACTTTGTAATAGTTTTGTTCCGCTGCTTATTCATTATCATACTCTGTAATTTGTACCATTTGAGAAATGAATGAAATTCCTCCTTTCCTTTTTACCTTTTGGTATGTTTGGAATTGGATGGGCTATTTCTTCAATTCAGTGAAGAATGGATCCCCTATTGGGTCTCACTCTTTACATTACCCTAGAATTGTTATGGAAGTCCAAAGTTGTCATGCCACCTACTACAACATCCAAACACTAACATGTGTTACAAAATTATAAAAATTGTAGGTCTGAAGGTTTCAATCCTTGCCCTCAAATGGACCTGACAGTGAACATACTTTCTATAATAGGGAACACCCTCCCAAGAACCATTTTATCTCGACCAAAATCCAAAAATAAATAGAGTAGCCCACCTCAAGCCTTCCATCTGCATCTACTTTATCACATCACTTATGAAAGATCTTGGAACTCCCCGACCACTTCATCTGCTTCAACCTACCGCTAGAGTTGACTTATAAACTAGTATGCATCTTTAATGCCAAATGACAAGCCGAATTGGAAGTAGTTATGGTTAGTCTGAGAGAGGAACCACAACCTTCTTGACCATCAATGTTAAAGATACCACCTCTGGCCAGGTCTGTCCAAACCCAGCAATGAGGCCATCAATCTTGTTCGCCAAGGCGGTCGACCTAGAACATGGGGAGTCGACCACCAATATGCAAACATGTCTTGCTTTCCTCCCACCTAACTACATCATGCCTTGAAATTGCCACATCTATATGAGACGAGACAAGCAAGGAACTCCTACTACCTTGATTATGCTCTTCAAAACTAGTGCATCGTCAACTGGTGTGGCAGGTTGTTTAATTAGTATGAAACCTTCAAGCCTCTGAACCGACTGGGTTTGTCTCTAGTTGTCCCAAGAAAGCAGTGAAGTGAGGAGCTTCCCAATCATATGTCTCAATCTATAGATAGGTCATTGAAAGATCAACAAGGTTCTACTTACCAGATGGTACTTCCATCCTAGTGACTTATGTTTTCAAAACACTAATTGGTGTATGAATGAAGAAACTAATTCACTATATATTTATCATACTAGGGATAATTATGTTGAGAAATCATAGCCATTTGACCAATTCGATACATAGAGTACATGCATGTATAGTAGCGCATGATTAGCATTACATCATAATTCAGTTAGTGTATGTAGGCCAGTTATCATAATTGTGTTGTTATGATGGTTAAGAACTAGGATGATTAGAAAATCGAAAACAAGAAGATCGTAGACTAATTATGTTAATCAAGAGAGAACACGTGAATGCACCATATACGTATGTATACACTAGAGTATAAATAAAAGTATATTCTACTGCATTAAGTAGTCATGTGGAAGCTAATAAATGTATATATATAAATATATATATATATATATATATATATATATAAATATATATATATATATATATATAAATATATATATATATATATATATATATATATATATATATATATATCAAAGATTTCACATCATAATGTTGTGTAATGCATTGAGTTCACGGTACATGCGTTCATTCATACCAATGAATCAGTATACATCATACATGTACTTAAGTTGGAAATATAAATTATAGTGGCGTACAATGATATATGAAACAATCAATTAGGTAATATCGTGGCATGCAGTACACTGAATGAACTCTATATACTATTCTAGATCAAGTAGTTGTTCTTAAATAATGACCCTCCCAATACATACATCATTACATATATATATATATATATATATATATATATATATATATATATATATATATATATATATATATATATATATATATATATATATATATATGCACGGGCGTTCGGCCTCCATCACGTGCATGGGAGAGGGGGAGGGGAATCTTTCTCTCTTAATCTCATACATACATACATACATACATAATATATATATATTATGTATGTATATATATATATATATATATATATATATATATATATATATATATATATATAGAGAGAGAGAGAGAGAGAGAGAGAGAGAGAGTCAGGCTAGTATACACTCGAGTGTACCAGAGGCACCATACACCTCAGTCATTTTCAAAGATGCGGTAAATTTTTTAAAAATCTAAACTGTTGATCTTTATAAATATCTTAAGAACATACTATATTATAAATTTCAGCTCATTTGGATATTTAAAGATCATGCATCTAAAGGAGGTAAAAATCATACATTTCAAATTAGTTTTGTTCGTCGATTTTTTTGTCCATGGATGAGTGACTTACACTCATCCAAATTTTGTATGTGGCCAATTATTATTGTAACCATGAAGATCAATGGATTAAATTTTGAAAAAACATGGTCTAAATAGGCAAACACCATTGGGGTGTACAGTGTGATCTATACACTCGAGTGTATTCTAGCCTGACTCTCTCTCTCTCTCTATATATAAATATAAATAAATAAATACATATATATATATATATATATATATATATATATATATATGGTAGCGATCTAGTGAGACCTACGGTGAGAGCATGAGAGGCATTTGAATAACTACAAATTCATAACTATTTTTTAAAATCCAACCATATAGATGGAAAAAGCATCATTTTATTTACCTTCTCGCAAAAAATCATTGCAATCAGACATTGTTTACATGTCCATATGTATAATATACACTTTTTATATCCAACGATCAACCTAAAATTCAATATAGAGCGTCGAAAAATATTTGGTTGTTGTGAATGATCTACAAATTAGATGGTGATAAATTTTTATAGCAAGGTAGATATTAAGATATACTTGTCATATGTACGGTTGGATTATGAAAAAAAATATAAATATATATATATATATATATATATATATATATATATATAGAGAGAGAGAGAGAGAGAGAGAGAGTCAGACTAGAATACACTCGAGTGTATAGATCACACGAATACGCTCAAGTGTGTTTGCATATCAAGACTATTTTTTGCAAAATGTAAACTATTGATCTTCACCGTCATACTATAACTAGGATACAGACAAATTTTGAGCCCATTTGGATGAGTGTAAGTCACTCATCCAAGGACAACAAAATCGAAGCACGAAACTAATTTCAAACACACGATTTTTGCGGTATTTATAACATGACCTATAAATATCCAAATGTGTTCAAATTTTGCATATGAGCTATTCACAAGATGTTTAAGAAGATCAACAAATTAGATTTTTGAAAAAATATTATATCATGAAAAACTACTTGAGTGTATTCTGCTCCGAATACACTCAAGTGTATTCTAGCCTGACTCTCTCTCTCTCTCTCTGTCTATATATATATATATATATATATATACACACACACACAAGGAGTGGCTCAAGTGGTCAAGTACAGTGTCCCCTAACAAAGGGACCCGGGTTCGAATTCCAGTTGCTGCCTTGATTTATCACCCTCTTGGGTGTACGTCCTCCGCCACGGGCATGAGAGAGAGGGGAGAAATATTTCTCTCTTAGAGAGAGAGAGAGAGAGAGAGGGAGGGAGTCAGGCTAGAATACACTTGAGTGTATTCGGAGTAGAATATAGTCAAGTAGTTTTTCATGAAGCAATATTTTTTTTTTCAAAAGTCTAATCCGTTGATCTTCTTAAACATCTTGTGAATAGCTCATACACAAAATTTGAACGCATTTGGACATTTATATGTCATGTTATAAAGACCGCAAAAATTATGCATTTCAAATTAGTTTCGCGCGTCGATTTTGTTGCCCTTGGATGAGTGACTTACATTCATCCAAACGGGTTCAAAATTTATATGTAGCCTAGTTATAGTATGACGGTGAAGATCAACAGTTTACCTTTTGTAAAAAATAGTCTTGATATGCAAACACACTTGAGTGTATTCGTGCGATCTGTACACTCGAGTGTATTCTAACCTGACTCTATATATATATATATCTATACTACTATAAAAAGAGTGAATCTTTTTAACAATTTACAAATGCGCCATTCTCTCTTCTTGAAAAAAACTCTCAACCAATCACATTGCGACATTTTTTAAAATGATGCAATCTGTTTGACTCTCTTTTCTTCTCATATTTGTTCACCTCTTTGTCCGAAGAAAACTATCTTTACGTTTTCCCACAACCACTCCGACCCACGTTCACACTCCATCTCTTGCCAAAAACAACCACCCCACCCCTATTAGTGATAGGATTTTCTATATCACTCCACTTCGTTTCTCTTCTACAATTTCTCGCTCATTTTGCACGTATAAGATCATCTCAACTAATTCGTCCACTTTTTCCTCCCGCCACCCTCTCTCCACGTTCTATGCATATCCTTAACCGTCCCAATAAAACCATCCACGTTTCCATACCCTCTCTCCACATCCTTGCGCATACCCATATGCCGCATACGTCCGACGACGTCTCCCCGGTCACTTTTATTTATATAACTTTTACTTCTCCTTCTTTGGACATTGTAGTAGAACTATTCGCTGCAAAAAAGGGTCGGCGGCAGCAAGGAGTGGGACGAGGCCAATTGCGATGGAGGTTTGTCTTTGACTTCATTTCAAGTTCCTATCTTCTTTCATTCTTGTTGCAAGTTCAGCGTCATCCTCATCTTTCAACGTGCCATATGGGACGGCATCACCCACATGTTTTCTTTTATTTTTTTGATTTTATATTTATCCCAAGTACTTATATCAATGAGCGGCCGTAGCATGGATTCCCACGCCAAATTATATCCAACATATATAATCTGGTGATGTGCAAGCGGTATTGAGGAGTAGGTATGTTTGGGTGTTTACTGTTGTCTTCAGTGTTGGTAAGTTTGTTTAGACAAGTTTGGTTAGACGTTTTCTTATGTCCTCTACTTACCTACAAATATAAAATTTTCACTTCCCTCATAAAGAAATCTGCAGCAAGAACAATGCACTCGCAACTCTTTATAGTGTTCCCCATTTTATAATGTATAATTTTTCTATGTTCATGATTGAGTTCAGATATGTTAATGTTTGTTAGACGTAATTTTCCATTGCTGGAGTGCGTGAGGTTTTACCTTATTTCACGGTGATGGAGCAACAAAGAAAAGAATAATTCTAGACGTAACGGTCACCCACCCCGGTACAAAGTCCAATAAAAAACAGTTTTATTTATTTTTAAATAGGAGGGAAGTAGAAAGAAAGGAAAAAGTTATATTGTTCGTAACTTTCAAACCATAATTTATTTTTCAATGAAATAAAAAGTACTAGATTCGTAATAAAAAATATTTTCTAACAAGACTAATATTGACATACTTTGAAAAAATAATAATAGGAGGAAATATAATAAATGTATTTTGGGTACATATTCTGGATACAACACCCGTAGTGTACAATTTTACTCGTACAACCAACACCAATAGAGGTAAAAAAAATTAAAGAGAGAAAATGATTGTGACTTTAGTAAATTTTTTTTTATTAAAGCAATAAAAGATGAAGAAAGTAGAAGAGAGAAAATATTTTTGTCCATAATTTTCAATCTGGAGCATATTTTTTGATGAAATAAATTGCATTAAAATCTTTATAAAATATTTTCCAACAAGATTAGTGTTGACATACTTTGAAATAATGATAATACGCGAGAAATATAGTATTCGTATTTTAGGATACCGTACATATGTTCTGGGTACAGACGTACAATACTCGTGAGTATAGTACATAGCAATGAGTTTAGTACTGTATTTTTGAATGAAGGGGATCAAGGATTAGTTGTTCTTCAACAATAGTTGAAAGTACTATATTTTAATAAAATGTGTATGTTTTTAGTGAAATGTGAATTAGTTTATATATGTATGGTATGTGGTGTATTGACAATCTTTTATACATGACATGTCTCGTACTGTACTAACAAGATCATCCAATCATATATTGTTATTTATGTCTCGTACGTTACGTCTAGTACTATACTTTGTATTACAAAATGTGGCTGTTAGTAATGTACTTCTTTTATAATGTGTATGTATCCTTGTATATAGTTTTTGTCAAACGCTACATTCTGATGTATGCAAAAATTAATATAAATGATAAAATGTACAATACTTACGGATTTGTGACAAAATATTGAGAATAAAAAATAAGGAGGCAATTAGTATTGTACGTCTGTACATATTACAAATGTGAATACTTTTAAAAAATAGAATGTGATTGTTAGTACTGTACTTCTAGTAGTGTATGTTGTATTATAAAATTTGATTGTTAATACTGTACTTCTTGTAGAATGTGAATGTATTCTTGTATATGATTTTTGTCAAAGCTACATTCTGAATGTATGCAAAAATTAATATAAATGACAAAATGTACAATACTTAATGATTTGTGACAAAATATTTAGTGTGAAAAATAATGAGGCAATTAATACTGCATGTCTGTACATATTACCAATGTGGATATTAAAAAAATAGAACATGGTTGTTAGTATTGTACTTCAAGTAGTGCATTTTGTATTACAAAATTTGATTGTAAGGATTGTACTTCTTATAGAATGTACGGGTATCCTTGTATATGATTTTTGTCAAACGCCACATTTTGAATGTATGCAAAAATTAATATAAATAAAAAATATACAATACTTGTGGATTTATGATATAATATGGAATATGAAAAATAAAGAGGCAATAAGTATTGTACCTGAATGGTCAATCTGAGTACAGAATCTGAAAACATATTGTACTTTTGTATACTTCTCTCCTCTCTTAATATACTTGTAATATTTTTTTTTTCAAAGTATGTCAACATTGGTCTTGATCGAAAGTATTTTTAATAAGGAATATGCTACTTTTTATTTTAAAAAAAATCATTCAGAATTGAAAGTTATGAGCAAAACTATTTTCTCTCTCTTCTTTTTATTCTCTTTTATATTTACAGCATGTTTTTTGTCACATAGCAGCGCCCTCCTTCCAACCACTAGATAGGCACCCGGATGAGAGAGCGGGAGTGTGTAGCGTTAGTGGTAAATGCCTTACTTCCTCCATCATTAACACCATGCCGTTTCAAAACTTCTAACAGCTGCCTATGTTACTCTGCTCCATCATTCCCACCTTCCCAACATTTGCGACTTTCTCTCCGCACCTAGACAACATTTGCCACAACTCTTGAGTCCACTCATCCATACCAATCGCGCCTCTATGTATTCGACCTCTCCATTACCCTCTGGTTCCATTCCTCAACCACAACTTCCCTACATGTATAATTATCATTAGCGTCTAGAAAAACCACTTTGTTGCCTTCCGGAAACATCTCCTCCAGGTTTTATCCTGAGTGGTTCATGATGACTTTTATCTGTGCATGTTGACAGCAAACCAGTTAGTTTCACTATGAATCTTTTTCCAGAGGTGAGTAAGTTAAATTGGTCTATTTCTATATTAATCGATCAGTACATACACATCTGCACGGCTACATGATAAGATGATAACATGAGAGAATTTGTTGTCCATACAGGAGACCTGCACCAGCGGTAGCTATTGTACGCTCGGAGAAGACAGTTAACAGATGTCTCCGATAATAACTTCTAGCGATTTTGCTTTGGAGACTTGACTTTGGGGAGGTCATACTCGTGTACAATATTTAGTTATTCTACATCAAGGTCGTCGCTGTCAAGGATTAAACCGTGCAGCGTTATACTCAAAGTTTTGTAGACAGTGATATTCAACATATTGTACATATGGCCACTCAAGTTGTCATATCCAGTCTGATATTAGAAAAGCCTAAAGTGCAAATTGCATTTCTCCCACATGAATGAACTGATCCCAACTCATTTATGTTATTTTATTAACATTGATTTGGCTGTTATGATTATACGTTTAAATAGAGTGACTAATATACACTGTGAAACAGAGTTAATTCTGCATAATATTTTGAATGTGGTAGTTATTTGCACGTGCTAATGCCAATAACCTTTACTAGATATTTTTCTTGGTTCATCTCATTGATTTCTTATACCTCAATCACCAGTGACCTATGTATTTGAGCATCCTTTCCTTATCTTTGAACATCCTTGCACGAACCTACAAAACAACAACAGGATACCAAAAAGAAAATGTAGATACAAATCAATGTAGTAACAATATTGTTGGTAAGTAAAATGGATTGATCCAAAATTTAATTTGTTGTCTATTTTCAATCGACCAAATATATAACTGTACGAAAATGTAGAAACAAAACAACGTAATAAAAAATTTGTTGGTAAGTAAAACCACTTGATAAATTTTTTTATTTGTTGTATGTTCTCAAACAATTAAAAAAAAAGTTGTAGTTTGACAGTTATTTCTTTATCTTTCAAATCCAATCACAACAATGGAGATTCCGAAGTAAATGACAACCTTCCTACACTCTTTGTCTTAATCATAAAAATATTTATTAACGTAACTAAGACGTGATTCAAAACTAACATCACAAACACAATGAACATATACCAAAAAGTTAATGATAGTTAGCAGTCGCATTCTTCTCTTCATTGTAATGAAAAGACATGTTACGATCTTTTTTATGTTTGATTTTTTATATATAGAAAACAATAATTTTTGTCAATGTTTCGGTCAAACTGCATAGTTCATAAGAATATCTCTTTTACTTTGAAATTCTTTAATTTTCCTCAGAGAACAAGTTGTAATCTAACATAAGTCAAAGACATACTATTTTGACGTGTAAATGGCACATATCTTCTACATATTTCTTTGGGAAAATAAACATCAACCTGTATGATTACACCAATTGACTACGAGGCATCTTGTTCCTCTTCAATTTCCCATTTTTCTTCCGAAAGAAAAATACATTTTTCTAACTTCTCATGAAAAATTGAAATAAGCATGCCAAATACTATATGATTTCGATAATATCGAATTACATATAATAATTCATGTCATAAAACTAACTTAAATTAAAATCTGTCATTAAAAATAGTGTAAATTTGCAAAAAAAAATCAATGACATGGATTAAAAGACTTTTCATCATACATAATGAAATTTAGTTAATTTTCCCAATTAAAATAGATGTGTCAATTTTCAACTATTATGTATTTTTTAAATTTTATTATAATAACTAAATGCTAAAATGACCACCAATGTCTTTCCTAAAACAAATTACATGGTGACATCATAAGTATCTCTTTCTTTGATAAATTTTGTGAGTAAATCACAAATAATAAAATTTAAATTGAATATATCCAGTTGTCAACCAATCACATAATTTGACTAATAATATATTATTGATTTTATATTATTAAGATATAAAGTAATACGTGCATGTGCACGTGTGTGTTGACACACACACACACACACACACACACACACACATATATATATATATATATATATATATATATATATAGAGAGAGAGAGAGAGAGAGAGAGAGGGAGGGAGAGAGAGAGAGAGTCTAGGATACACTTAAGTGTATTGGGGTCAGAATACAATTAGCTTTTATATCCATAGATCTTGGCCGATTTTGATCAACGACTGGGGAAGAACCCGCCCACTCAGGCAAGCACAAACACGGGTCTCACTCTCTCCCCCACACAGACACTGGTGCCTGATCTCTTCCCCACCCCCGATACTTCTCTCTCCCCCACCTATGATCCTTCTCTCTCTCCCATTGCTCCCTCTCTCTCTCTCTCTCCTGCACAAGGCCCACAAATGAGACTTCCACAACTCCTCTACCTCTACTCTCAATTGGGGAGCCCAGCCGGTGGTGGTTTCAGATCGCTGCTAATGATGGATCGTAGCGCTGATGATCGCTGCTAAAGATGGATGATCCTTTCCCATTCTTCTGACAACCCCCTTTCTCCTTCCTCCTCCTAGGAGCTTGCCGCCAACAACAACTATCGAGCAACAACTAGTGAGCAACAAAGAGCCTAGCAGCTCGCTTGCCATCAACCAACCGCCATCGACAAGGGGGTCATGTACTAGCCACCAACAACTCACCACCTAGCATCCTAAAAATAGGGCAACTGTGGCTAGGTCTGTGTCTCCCTTTTACATCATTGTAGGTATTCTTTCCTCTATCTCACCCTTTCTCAAGCCACATTGCTACTGTGGCTAGGTCTATTTCCCCCTTTGTCCTCCATTCTCCAACCACAATGATGAAATCAATTAGTCGGGGTGGAAACAACCCTACATCTACCTATTCGACGCCATTCAATGAGAATGGAGGTAGTAGCCAACTTTTCTACTGTAGCCAAATCTTTGAAACTAAGACAACATGAACTGAGAAAAATTATGGCAAAAATTCCTAGGTTGTTCTAACTTCAACAAACATGTTATTTTCATACATTTTATGGTATCTTGAATCAGGAATTTTTTGATTTAAAATGTATGTTTAGGTTTTGGTTTTTTGTACAGGGAAGTGAATATTGCAGGTTCTTCCAATGGATTGATGAACCTCTAAACATTCCTAAAGAATATATTGTCAAGATGAAGAGCCTTAAAGAAGGAATCAAGCTATCTCAGATGAGGGAAGAAAGAATTGTGACTAAATATAGATGTTGTGTGGCTTTATTAGTGGCATCTTGGGTCTTATTTTTTCTATATGTAGGATCAAGTTAGAAGGTGGTGCAATTTCAACAATATTGTTGGGAATACAATGTCCTAAAACTTTATACTAGTTTTTAAATGAATGAATGAATGAATATTACTATCCCTTATCCTTGATATGTTTTCATGGTTGTTGCACATTGAATGAGATGGATTGCATGTATGGGAATTGAGCAATGCTGGTATATAAATTAAGCTGAGTGCAATGCAGGTGTACAAATTCAGTTGAGCAACGGTGGTCATGTATGTTACCAATTGGTAAATTTCTTGGTTGATTTAGTTAAGCAATGATGGTCGTGTATGCATCCCATGTCTTGGTAAATGCCTTGATTGATCCAGTTGAATGTGTCAACTATGATTTGAAGTTGTGAGTCCCAAGATTAGATACTAAGTAACATATAAAACACCTCTTGATTATTAGAAACAATGATCTGAATCGATCATCATTGTATGATTGGAAATCAAGTAACCTACTATGCTTGGAAATCTGTATGGTTGGAAAGGCAAGATACACTAAAATTTGGGTTGGCTTGTACTTTAAATCTCTCAATTTATCATTTCAGACATGTGCGCTTATTAGTTTAGTGCTCTATGGATAGGAAATGTTTGTTAGAGAAAAATGTACATCTTAGACTTTAGAGATTTGGGGAACGATCCCTGTGGTTTCAACACTAGTAAGATCTAATAGAGTTTTATATGTTAGTGAATGCAGTTTCAAAATGGAATGATAACTTCATCTTCAAAGAAGGGAAACATACAATGTGCCACTTAATGTGTATAGTGAATGCAGTTTCAGAATCTTATATTGAATGCAATTTCAAAACCAATTAATGTATTTGGTATTTGGCTCTTATAGTATGGCTGATTAAGCATGCTATATTGAATGCAATTTCAGAACCAACATCCATTTTTATCCAAATTGTCTTGTGAGGATGGCTCTTGTTTGTGTTCTATCTATGTTTCTTATATAGGACCTTGCATTGACATACATTTGTTCACATTCAGATAGTACCATTTCCATTCATTCATCCATGAACCAGGGCATGATTGTTTAAGTGAGAAATACCAACATAGGCATGTCAAAACATAGATGGAATCCTTAGAACACAAAAAAATTTCAGTAAATTCCACTGCACTAAGCTATGATGAAGCTCAATTCAATTCAAACAAGGTTGATTCCTTCTAAACTTATAATATAATCCATGTATCTCACCACTTAACATTTCCACCAACATTCATGTTAGTTCTTGCTAAATTTCCTACTGTAATAATACCAAGGTCATTCATTCTCATGTTAGTATACAACTATACTTCTGATGTTAGTAAGACCAACATAGGCATGTCAAGACATAGACAAGACATCAACAATAAATTCAATTCAAACAAGATTTAAATCCTACATGCACCCACTTGTGGTTGAATATAAATTCAAATTACCAACGTGCTACTAAATTAGCAGTAAATATGTACATAAGGAGAATCTAACACCTTCATTTGCAACAACTTCATGAAAAGGGTATAAAGTATCTGGTCAATGTTATACATTTTTAGGGGCTCATCATCATCTAAATCACACAGCCATGTTGTGTTGTTCTATTAAGTTCACTGCGAGCAGCTTAGGTTGCAATACAAGCACATTTCCACAATAAAATACAATAGTTTGTCACCACACAAGCATCAACCACACATTCAGTTCAATCATGTTAGTAGGAAACCATGATCAGCAGAGCTCCTTGAATAAGCAAGTACTATAGAACTGAATTAAGTGCACTGAATTAGCACACTGAATAAGCACGAACTTCATTAACCATGGCATTCATATCCAAATCACATTTCCAATTGAGTCAAATTCGTCCAATAAACTTACATAGTACAAGTACACTAGATAAAAATTGAATTAAGCATACTAAAGCACTGAACGTGCATACCTTAATAATGCAAGCACTTCATGTTGGTATATATATATATGCCCATAGAGCCATCCCAAGCAATTGCATGTAGTCAGATATAATTAATCAATTAATGTGATTATTTGGTTAATTAATGAATTCTAGAATATTCTAATTAATCCACGAGCGTTTTAATTAACACAGTGTTTTTGTTTACCGATGGGTTTAGGAAACCCTACTTTCCTTCATCTCCTATTTAAAGGAGCTTGACGGCTGATATCTATATAAGATATTGAGAGACGATTTTCAGTTTACGCTCACATATGTAAACCCTAGCCATCACCGTCCTCAGGAGAGAAAGGAGAGCATCGTGACGCTAGCACGCCGCCGGACAGAGACGACTCCTTCTCGTCGGCTTAGGAAACACACCGTGGAGTTTCAGTCCATCTGCGTGGATGAAGTAGAGACGCAGATGATGAGACGCCTGCGTTTAGAAGACATCTACGACCATCCGTACGCGCTATGAGTGGCGTACATCACCGCATAAAGAAACGCCTCCGGATCTTCCTTTGACACACTTAACGAACGGGAGAGAAGTTCTGTCTGTGTAAGCCAGCAGCGTTGCACACCATCGTGTAGTGGGACATCGCTGGACTTGCTCCGTGATAAGGTATATCCCACAAATACTCCTTCCAAATAAGATATTATCGATGAGATCCTATGTCGGGTTGCGTGGGTTTTGTTTCTTCCGCCGCACATGTTTTCTCCACAAAATCCAACAGTGGTATCATAGCAACGTTGATCTACGACGTATTTGGATTTGTTTCGATATGATCAAATCACTGTATATTGTTTTCTATGTTGCATATGATGCGAATTAAAACGGCTAATGTGTAAATCTAAACCTAATTCTACATACATCGCAGACTTCTATTTTTGACGTTTTGGATGGGGTCGACTATGGAAAATACTGATTTTCCTAAGTGCACGGAAGTAAAATTCTATAGAGGGGCGCTGCTGCTGTGTACCCCACATAGTCTGCGTGGGAGTCAAAAAAATTATTTAATGGGAAATGTCCCACATTAAAAGTACTACAATTTTAATATGTATATACATATATAGATATACCTATGATAACATACACATCGCCATTAAATTTTTTTTATGTGGTGAATGCATGCACGGTTATGGCCTAGTATCCCCTTTTGTGAATGAATGTGGATGTCAATCTTGTGGATATGTTTGTTTGTGAATGCTATGGATGTATAATAGTCACATATGGATCCTTTGTATAAAGTATTCAGCTTGCATGCCGAGCCTCATCTCTTATTTCAAACTGTAATTAAATTTTCCTTTATATTTGTACTCATATGATGTAATAGAGATAGGATTAGTTTTAGTCTTTGTAAACTTGATATAAGGAGGCCACTTGAAGATCTAACTCCAAGGAGTGTCTATGGAGAAGCACCATGAAGATCTAATTCCAAGAAGCAACCTGAAGATCCAACTCCAAGGAGCGTCCGTGGAGAAGAAACAAGAAGATCCAATTCCAAGAAGCAACTTGAAGTTCCAACCTCACGAATAATCCATGAAGTTGTTCATTGTAATGTTGATCATTACATGCTTACAGGTTGATTCATAGGTGTTGCATGAGATGCATAAGACCATAGGTGGACCGTAATCCTTTGTTGCTCCAAAGGATTACAATAGTATGGCCATAATCGATGTATTTGTGTTTGTGATTGCATGTCTATCGTTTGCGGTTGTGAATATAGTAGTATATGATACGTACTATAAGTATGTGGTGTTTGGATATGTATATGTATTAATAAAACCCCTCAATTAATAATATTAAGTTTTAGTTTCCTTCCATAAAGCAACACACATGAAAAACTTGATCGACTATGTGTGGGCACGCCTCCACATGGTACACTGTCTATCTCGTGGAAGTGTGATGGTGAGTGTGTGAGTCTGCCTCCATAGGGTACACACTCATCGTGTTGGCTTATGGGTTGGAGTTAACTAGGGAACCTTGATAGGATCAAGTACCTAGAGGCACATAGATGCATCATGGTAAGGAGTTGTACATGATCATCTATCCAAGAGTTGCATATGATGCAATTGGAAAAAGTTGCCTACCTTAGTATTTGGTCTTTGACGCCGGCGTTGGCTGGGCATTGATCCAAATTTTTTGGATCTTGGCTCACTAGAAGGTTGTGCATTGCAATCTTCTGAGTTGATAGTGAGGGATCTCGATTTGAATAAAATAGTGGGAGCGTAATTAATTAAAGGCCTAATTAATCTCATTTATCAAATCTTTACAAGTCAAAATGTTTTGGACTAAATCTAATTTTTTCTTTTGTAGCAATCAAATGGAAAACAACACTCACACTTTCTTGTTGTGATCGGTCCTTGAGAAGGACAAACTTACCGGAACCAACTTTCAAAATTGGTTTAGGACGCTGAGAATTGTTCTCACACATGAGCGTAAGCTCTATGCCCTTGAAACACTAGAGCCAGCGGAACCCGCCGTAAATGTGCCCAAGGCTAAAAAGGATGCTTACAAGAAGCACCTTGATGATGTCGTGGATGTCAAGTGCCTGATGTTGTGCTCAATGAACTATGAGTTGCAAGAGCAGCATGAGAACATGAATGTCATGGAGATGGTAACACATCTCAAGAACATGTATCAACATCAAGCAAGACAGGAGAGATATGATGTCTCCAAGGCTTTATTTAGGAGCAAGATGAAAGAGGGAGACTCAGTTGGCACCCATATACTCACTTTGATTGGGTACATAGAAAGCCTATCCAAGCTAGGATTTCCCCTAGGTCAAGAGTTGGCCACTGATGTGATTTTACAATCATTGCCTGAATCATATAGTCATTTTGTCATGAACTACAACATGAACAATCTTGACAAGCCGTTGTCAGAATTGTTGGGCATGTTGATGACAGCTAAAGCACAGATGAAGAAAGACAAGCCCAAGTATGTGATGATGATCAGAAAGACAAAGGGAAAGTCAAAAGGAAAAGGCAAGGCTAAGAAAGGTTCTAAAACTGAGAAGAAGCCAAAGTCATCCGCGTTCAAAGCTAAAGGTGGGATCTCCAAAGAAGGTAGTTGTTACCATTGTCACCAGGCTGGACATTGGAAAAGAAACTATCTTCTCTACTTGGATGTACTGAGGAAGAAGAAGCAGGGGATAGAGATCTCCACTTCAGGTATATACATTATTGAGATAAACTTAAATACTTCTTTATCATGGGTATTGGATATCATATGTGGATCTCACATATGTTCTAATATGCAACATCTGATAAGAAGTAAGCCTTTACGAAAGGGTCAAGTTGAGTTGTGGGTTGCTAATGGATCAAGAGTTGCTACCACCGCAGTTGAAGTTATTAGTTTATCTTTGCCTACGGGCCTTGTAATAGAATTAGAGAATTGCTATTATGTACCTGCCATTAATAGAAATATTATTTCTATTTCTTATATGGACAAGAGTGGATTTGAATTTCACATTAAGAATGGAATTATTTCTATTTCTAAAGATGAGATCTTTTATGGAAATGCGCCTATGTCTTATGGTATCTACTTGTTAGAACTTGAGACTAGCATATACAACATAAATACTAAAAGGTTAAAACTTAACAAATCAAACAAAACATTCTTATGGCATTGTCGTCTTGGGCACATAAACGAGAAGTGCATATCTAGACTCCATAAGGATGGTTATTTAGACTCTTTTGATTTTGAATCATTGGAGACATGTGAGGCATGCTTATTAGGGAAGATGACCAAGACTCCTTTCACTGGGCACAATGAGAGAGCCAGTGATCTGCTAGGGCTCATACATACTGATGTATGTGGACCTTTTAGATCAAATGCTAGAGGAGGCTATCAATACTTCATTACCTTCACTAATGACCTTAGTAGGTATGGCTATGTATATCTTATGAAACACAAGTCAGAAACTCTTGAAATGTTCAAGACTTTCATGAATAAAGTAAAGAAGCAACTTGGTAAGAGTATTAAAGCACTCCGTTCAGATTGAGGTGGCGAATACTTCAGCCAAGAGTTTGAGGACCTTCTGAGAGACTGTGGTATTCTATCACAATGGACTCCACCTGGTACACCACAACATAATGGTGTGTCAGAAAGAAGGAATCGTACATTTTTAGACATGGTACGATCAATGATGAATTCAACCAAACTTCCAATATCATTTTGGGGATATGCTCTTGAAACTACAACCTTTACACTTAATCATGTACCTTCCAATTTGGTTCAAAAGACACAATATGAGATATGAAATGGGAATCACCCCAATTTGTCTATGTTAAAGATTTGGGGATGTGAAGCTTATGTTAGGAAACAATTTCTTGAAAATCTTGGACCCAAATTGGAAAAATGCTATTTTGTTGGATACCCCAAGGAAACTCGTGGATACTACTTCTACACACCAACTGACAACAAAGTGTTTGTTTCTAGGACTGTTGTATTTCTTGAAATGGAATTTATTTCCAAAGGAATTAGTGGGAGGAATGTAGAGCTTGAAGAAGTTTGAGACCAATAAGAAAGCAGAGAACCTGAGGAGGTACATAAGGAACATGAAGACTAACAAATTGTTGTGGAATTTCAAGTTCCAAATGTAACACAGGAACCTCATAGGTCTAGTAAGACATGACTTGAGCCTGAGAGATTTGGATTTCTCATGACTCAAGATAGTAATGAATTGGGCATAGAAGATGAGCCAACTTCCTATCTATAAGCTACTAAGGGACCATAATATGAGAAATGGCTCAAAGCCATGAGATTTGAGATGGAATCCATGTACACCAACAAGGTATGGACCTTGATGGATCCACCCGAAGGGGTAAAACCTATAGGGTACAAGTGGGTCTTCAAGAAGAAGATTGACATGGATGGAAATGTTCAAACCTATAAAGGTAGATTGGTTGTGAAAGGATTCCATCAAATTCAAGGTGTTGATTATGACGAGACCTTATCACCAGTTGCCATGGTTAAATCCATCAGGATCATGCTTGCCATTGTAGCTTATCATGACTATGAGATTTGGCAGACGGATGTTAAAACAACATTCCTTAATGAGAATTTACTCGAGGATGTGTACATGACACAACCTGAGGGTTTTATCGATCCAAAGGAAGCCAATAAAGTATGTAAGCTGCAAAGGTCAATCTATAGATTGAAGCAAGCATCTCAGAGCTAGAATCTACATTTTGACGAAGTAGTCAAAAAGTTTGGCTTTAGTCAAAATGAAGATGAACCTTGTGTTTACAAAAGGGTTAGTGGGAGCACAACATATTTCTCATATTGTATGTGGATGGCATACTATTTATGGGAAATGACATCCCTACTCTTTAGACAGTAAAAGGTTGGCTAGGGAAGACCTTCTCTATGAAGGATTTAGGTGAAGCATCCTATATAATAGGGATCAAGATCTATAGAGATAGATCTAGAAGGCTTCTAGGCCTAAGCCAGAGCACATACATTGACAAGGTGTTAAAGATGTTTAGTATGGAGGGTTCTAAGAGAGGTAACTTGCCCATGTCCCATGGGGTTACAATCTCTAAAGCCCAATGTCCTAGTTCATGTGATGAACGAGCACACATGAGTAAGATTCCATATGCATCAGCAATTGGATCTATCATGTACGCGATGTTATGTACTCGTCCTGATGTGTCGTATGCTTTGAGCATGATGAGCTGGTATCAGTCAGATCCAGTTGAATGTCACTGGACAGCCATAAAGAACATCCTAAAGTACTTGAGAAGGACTAAGGATAAATTCTTGGTATACAGTGGTGAGGAAGAGCTCGTGGTAAAGGGTTACACCGTTGCTAGCTTCCAAACTGACAAAGATGACTACAGATCGCAATCTGGATTTGTGTTTTGCCTGAACAATGGAGTTGTGAGCTGGAAGAGTTCCAAGTAAGAGATGGTTGCAGATTCTACAACAGAGGCTGAATATATTGCCACATCTAATGCTGTAAAGGAAGCTGTGTGGATCAAGAAATTCATATCTGAACTTGGAGTGGTTCCAAGCGTTGGTGATGCAATTGAGTTGTTTTGCGACAACAACAGAGCAATTTCACAGGCTAAAGAACCAAGATCACACCAACGTTCCAAACATATTCTACGGAGGTTCCATCTCATATGAGAGATCATACAACGAGGAGATGTGAAGATTTACAAAGTACCTACAGAAAGCAATGTGGCTGACACGCTCACAAAAGCACTTTCACAGCATTAACATGACGGACATGTTCGATCATTTGGATTTAGATTCATGAGTGATTCAATATAAGTGTAAGTGGGAATCTGTTGGTATGTATGCCCATAGAGACTATCATTTGATGATTGTAATGGGATACTATGTAAATGATTTGTAATACTACATTGATCATATCAATAAAGGCAAGTTTCTAATCTATATGTTTGTGTTTTATATTGTGAGATGACCATAAAACTTATAGATGTTTATAGAATAATATACTCAATGACATATGTCTTCAGGTTGATGACCTGAACAGTGAGAGCATATGTATGCTAAGAGTATGTATTCTTGTTTTGTCCCTAATCGGTTGTTATTGTGGAAATATCCATAGACATCAATAACACATAAGATTAGAATATATGTTGGTTGATGGAAGAATCTCATTATCCATGATATGGAGATATCAAACCAAATACATAGATACTTGTTAGAGAACAGTGTATCAGATAGACCCACCTTGAGAGTGACACATGGATACCATGATTGGTAGTTAGAGTCACATCTCATAATGATGGTGGTGATTGTGGTTCTTAGACCTGAAGTCACTACACTTATCACATGTCGTTCGGTGTACCTTGACATCATCCACCGTGGTCCTGAATAAGGATTGCCATAAAGATGGTGCTTGGGTGCACTGTGACACATGAAGATGACTGTGAGTGATGTCGATGGAATTTTTCCTTCCTACGGGAGTTTGATATTCCATCCACTTGATAAGTGAGATTGAGAAATGCATGGCCATGCTGATGTGAGTCAATATGTGATATTGAGCTTACATATATCTCAAGACAGTCTGCTCTAGTTCAAGGAACATGGATTGAATGTTGAAAAGGATAACAATTCCATGACTCGAGTTCAATCCAGATATCAGCGATAAAGGAACTATACAATCACTGTAACACCAGTCATAAATGATAGGTTAAGTTGTTCTCCAACTTCTCCAATTACTTGGGTGGCAATGAAGTCTTGCTAGATACCAATCATTGCATGTGAAATCATAATATGACTATGGATATCACCTCCAATGTAATTTGGAGCCTACCGGGTCACACACATAGGATGTGTTGGAATAGGAGTATAATTGTGGATTTGATTGGAGTTACTAAATGCTTATGTAATCAATTAGAATAATATTGGAGTGACTGGCTCTAAGTGCAAGTGGGAGTCTGTTGGTATATATATATGCCCATAGAGCCATCCCAAGCAATTGCATGGAGTCAAATATTAATTAATCAATTAATGTGATTATTTAGTTAATTAATGAATTCCAGAATATTCTAATTAATCCACGAGCATTTTAATTAAAACAGTGTTTCTGTTTACCGATGGGTTTAGGAAACCCTACTTTCCTACATCTCCTATTTAAAGGAGCTTGACGGCCGATATCTATATAAGATATTGAGAGAGGCTTTTCAGTTTACGCTCACGTATGTAAACCCTAGCCGTCACTGTCCTCAGGAGAGAAAGGAGAGCATCGCGATGCTAGCACGCCGCTGGACAGAGACGACTCCTTCCTGCTAGCTTAGGAAGCACAACGTGGAGATCCACGTAGATGAAGTAGAGACGCAGATGCTGAGACGCCTGTGTTCAGGGGACATATATGACCATCCGTACACGCTACGAGTGACGTACATCACCACACAAAGAAATGCCACCGGATCTTCCTGCGATGCACTTAATGAACGAGAGAGAAGTTTCATCCATGTAGGCCAGCAACGTTGCACACCATCATGCAGCGGGACATCGCTGGACTTGCTCCGTGATAAGGTATATCCCACAAACACTCCTTCCGAATACGCTGTTGTCGACGAGATCGTGTATCGGGTTGCGTGGATTTTTTTGCTTCTGCCGCACATGTTTTCTCCACAAAACCAACACTACAGACACATACAGACGTATATATACATTAAAGGTTCAGTAGAAATCATATGTGAATCCATAGTTTCAGCACATATAGGGAAATTGATCATGAGATGTAACCCTTCCTTAGAACACATTAATATCCTATTTGTATTTTGATCATGCATTTCCTAAATCAAATCACGAACCTCAGAAGACATGCAACGACCTCTTCTTAGATGGACTATTGGTGAGATCATGGTTGTGCTTTTTTTTCAAAGCTCATAACCACCCACTTTGTATCCTCTTCTATCTTGACTCACATTTGAGTCTTGCATCCTGTAGGATTAGAAATGATATCCTTTTTTGGGTGCCATTATGACCATTTTCTTCCTTCTTTTTTGGTTTATGTAATCCTTCCTTGGAACACATGAATACCCTATTATTGACTTTTTTGGTTTAGCTGAGACATAGTTATTCCCCTTCCTTATGCTAAATCTAATACGATATGCATATTGATTATAAAATGCCTCCGCCTTATCAAGACTATCAAATTGCAAACCTATCAAAAGCTTCTAGTTCATATTGTACTTCCACCCTTTCATCATCTATAGGGGTCTCATTTTCTTCTCCAAACTTTTCATTTGCATTCACTGCCTGGTCATCAACTAACCAATCTATTCCGGCCATGTTGTCAACATCATGAGAAAAATCCATATCTACACATAAAAGACATACTCATCCCCTTGTTTGCATCTAGAAAAATGAGACCACAATGATAAATTACAAGGAAATCTAACCATGTATGGATTGTTGTGTGGCGCTAGTGCCTTCCATATCTGACCAAACTGGAATGTAACAGTTCATATCTTAAAATAAAAATAAAAATGATTATTAGGATAAACTCAATATGATTTCTTGCTCAAGTAGTGTTACAACACCAATTCCTAAGGCTAAAAACACGAAGCGAAGGAGGAAATGCTATTTCAACATTAATTAAACAAATCATGACTCAGTTGCTCCAAGTTATTGGTAGAGGAGGAAAAAAATGAACTTGGAAAAAGCCACACAATTTGAGAATAACAGGTGAATCAAAGAAGTTGAAAAAGAGACTACCTTAGGGATGTTGCAGTCTCGAATCCTAGTCATCTGCCGCCGAAGAGAGACCTAAATGGAGGGGTTTGGATGGTCTTCTTTGCCAGCCACTGTAGTGGCAGGAAATCTCTTCTTCATCAACTCACCAATCTAGCTTGTTTGCAGCTTGGCTGTCGCTAAAGTGATGTGCAAGATCTTCTTTACAGCTCTCCAAGCAACCTCATCTACTGCTTGTCTGTCTTCAGAGTGGAGAGCAAGGTCTTCTTCACCAGCTTGCATGCAATCTGGTGGGTGTCTTTGCCTTCTCCAGTCACTACAGGGAAGGAGGGACAGAGAGAGAGTGCGGAGTCACCGACTTGCAAGCAACATTATCACTGACTTTGCCATCTTTGACAGTCGTAGGGACGGAGGGAGGGAGACAGAGTAGGGGAAAGAGAGTGCGGAGGGAGGTTAGTGGTAGGAGAGAGAGAGAGGGAGGAGGGAGAGGGGGATATACATCACTGGGTGGGGTCAGCATATGCAGGCAAAGAGTGAGTGGGCGGGTTCTTTCCCAACCGATGATCAAAATGGGCCAAGATCTAAGGGTAGAAAAGTTGATTCTATTCTGGCCCCAATACCCTTGAGTGTATCCTATCCTAACTCTCTCTCTCTCTCTCTATTTATATATATACTCACATATACATATACATATACATAGACATACATACATACATACATACAAATATACCATAGTTCCGGTACATACATACAAATATATACACCTATGTATGTTATAATGTATGCATAGAAGTATGCATCTTCTATATGCCCCACTAATGTATATCCCAATTAAGAAAATTCATTATTTTTATTAGTACACATGAGGTCAAACATTGATTAGAATTTTTATATCACAAAGATAGTTATAAAACAATACATACCGATTTCCTGATCAACACACATGTTCGTCTACAATCTAGCATTAGAAGGTAGTGCATTTGAAATGCCCGGACCCATTGTCCAAGGTTCTAGAAGATCTTCAAGTATGATGAATGGATGCACAGACCACACCTAGCCTTAACTGCATGTTGTTTCCTCACTCGTACACAATATATGATCAATTTTGTGACTGGTCACTATCACTCTGGGTTGAGTATGCTTAACCACATAATTCTTAGTGATGTGATCCCTGAAAAGGAGGTGTACCTTGGTGATACAAGTAGTACAATCATTCTTTTTATGATCATTTAATCTAAGATATCAAATCCTGGGATGTTGCAATATCCCCCACATATACTCTTGACTTCTTTGTCAAGGCTCGACTATGGACTCATAATATTTATCCATTTCACAGACCCAAAATGGCCCTTAGACACCCAAATCCTGATCATATCTACCAGGGTAAGGGTGGATACATCATTATGGATAGTCTTTTTAACATGCTTGTACCACACGACTCAAGAAATGTGTTTCATGTCCTTGTAATGAAATTTAATATTTTGATATGATCACATCTTTTTAAGCTTGTTGTGCAAAGTTAAAGGAAACACCAACTAGAGGAAGTCTTTGGGTTAGTCAACTAGAAGGCACTTAATATGCACGTAAATCTTAATTTATACAAGATTCGTGTATGACGATGGGGTTTGAGCCTAAATTGACCAAACAAATAACGAGAACTTTGATGGAATTTTTAGAAAGAAACCTTGAGGTTACCCGGTACACAAGCTGATAGGAGAGGGACATATCATAGTTAAGACATACAATGTCTCTTAATCATTTGATTCTACTGCCTTACATTATTTTTCATCCACCACCTTATGATGAGCAAGTAACCTAAATTTTTTTTCTATTGACTGCATTGCATAGCACAGCAAGTAGCATGATAGCCAATTTTTTATAGTGCATTAGTTAGAAAAAGAAAAGAAGAAAAATACATAGAAATTTGAATAAGAATTAGTTGTAGAATAAATTTCATGTAGATTGCATTCTCTTTTTGCATCATGCTTTTGCTTCATTCTTTGTATCATGTATCTATGTAGCTTTCCCCTCAAATTTAAAATGAAAGGATACACATCCACGTCCCTCCAAAAGAAAAGAAAGAAAAAAAGGGGAATGAAATATGTTGAAGAAAATTGTAAGCATAAATCAGAAACTATGCTAAAATAAGAGGGTAGGAAAAAAGAGAAATCCAATAAAGAGGGATCATATGATGCTTTGAACTCAATCTAAATGTCATTAATAAGAAGGTGAAATTAATTACTTGTATGCATTCTCTTACCTACACTCATCATTCATATGAGGCATTCAGTCAATGCATCATTCCACTATAACAGTAGGCATTAGGATTCATGCATTTTTCATTCCCTTTATTATGTAAGTTCATCATATTTTATTTTTTCATAAACAATTTGGATGTTTCTTTTGATTCTTGTTCATAACCGCCTACTTCATTTATAACTATTCCTCTTTATTGTAGCCCACATAAATGATTGACCCCCATTCATTTCTATACAGGAACTGCTTCCAATGTTGTTTAGTAGGTAGACAAGAGTAGTTTAGATAGGGAATCACATGGTGCATCAAGCATATTTTCTATTTACCTTGATTTTCACTGCTATATTAATAGTGTGTCATTGATCTAAGGGTGGACATCCTTAATGAACAATTTTTGGTCACTTCAGAGTAGTTATTTGTTCGATTGTTGGTAAGGGTCGGTTCAGGACCATCAAGTGGGGGTATCTGAGAAATGTAGCTCATATTTCTTATCCTATTACTGACTTATTTCACACAGATCCAAAAATAGTGTTGCTTGAGGGCAAGCAACATTCAAGCTTAGGAGATTTTGATACACTGACTTTTATTGCTTTTCATAGGCTATTTTTCTATGTATTTAGTGCATAATTGTTCATTACATTATTTATGACTTAGTTATCATTATTATCCTGTGAAACACTATAGCATCAATTAATAAGTATGTTATTCAATTATGTTAAATTATTAAATTTATTCAGAGTTGTGTTGGTTTTTCCTTGTTTTAGGCAATTCAAGCACTTTCAGGACAACTCAGTGCTACCAACACATAAATTAAGGGAAAAGACATTAGGTGAAATCCAACAGGGAATTCTAGAAATCTCAGTGCTACCTAGCTAGCACTCAATGCTATTGAGATGATGTTTGATGCTACCAAATATTAAAGTCGAAGCCGCCTACTTTCTTCCCAAAAAATTAGTAGTAGAATTTAATGCCTCGGTGCCACCGACAATCTAGTCAATGGTACCAAATTTTGCATCCAGAGCAAATTAGAATTCAAATTAATCAACTCAGTGCTAGCAACATACTTGTCGGTAGTACCAACACTTATCAAGGATTTTGCATTGGTCGACAACTCAGGGCCATCAACATCCAATCAATGGTACCAACTCTACACGACCAATGTAGATTAAAAATAATGATAGATCCAACGACTGGGACTTAATGACGACATGAGTCCTACTTATGACCTAAGGGGATTTCAACAAAATGTAAATATCACATTCAATCTCATTATAATAGAGTATGAAACCAATAGAGGAGGAGACGAAGCAGATAGCCACATACCAGATGTTTTGGGCACTTTCAAGAGGCAAATTTGCAACCAATATGTTGTGGATCAAGGTGTCTACTATAGGGGATCGTCATGATGCTAGTACAAGAGTTTTCATTGGCTTTTCTAATCTTTAGCTCATTTCTCTCTCTTCATCTCTGTATTCCATGGTAGAAATGATGTGGGGCTAATAACCTTGTTCCTTAGGACCTGAGAGTATCCCAATGTTACATTCTATTTGACTCTCATCAAATTATATATATATGTATATATATATTTCTTTTAATTTTGGACATAAATATATGATTTCTTGATTAATTGTTTGTTCTTGATCACCAAAATCAATGTATTAGACCACGAATTGATTTCGGAGAGGGATTAACGGTTGGACAAGTCATTTATTTGAACATCCAATATATTGCCTTGAGAGAGTGCTTACGTCTGTGAAGGGAATAACCTGGAGTTATCATTAATGCACCTAGTTAATTTCAAAACCACTACAAAAGTGGGGCTTATCTTAATGTCAATAGTATACTACGTTGCGGGAGTAGGCAATACTTGCTACAGGTTCTTAGCCCAAGGTTAAGGGTAAATGATTATTGATCAAATGAATTTAAATGCAATGTATGCCATGATGAAACTGTAAGCCTAATAAATCCATCAATTCCTAATTGTTGGATCCTAGATGGGTGATTAGATGCTCTAGAGGGGGGGTGAATAGAGCTGAAAGCACTTAAACAAAATTCATTAAACCTTAAAGATATATGACAAGATAAGGTTGCTAAATGGGTAATTTGAGTGCAACTAAAACATGCATAGCAAGGGAGAGAGAGATTGAACATGTACCAATTAGACAAGCTATTTAGAGTGGTTCCACACTTCAAACTAGAAGTGTGTCAATCCACTTTCCTAGAGAGGTCAACCTCTAGGACTTCCAAACTATTGCACTCTTATATTCATTTATAAGACATACAATGCATGACCAACCAAAGGACTTACCTATCCAATACAAAGAGTCTTCAACCTTACCAAGGACTTACCCACTTTGCAAGAGTCTTCGGCCTTCTCCAAGGACTTACCCACTCTTGCACAAGTCTTCACCCTTGCAGAGATTACCCACTCTTCTTGGATCTTCCGCCTTTGACTTCACCTTCACTCGGAGAAGCTTCCACCAAGGACTTACCCACTTGAACTTGAGTCTTCTGCCTTCTCCAAGGGCTTACCCACTCTTGCACCAAGTCTTCAGCCTTGATCTTCACCAAGGGACTCCTTCCCTTGTTCTTCTTCACCTCTCTTGGACAAGAGAGAGAACCTTCATCTTCATGATTGAAAAGAGAGATATGGAGGTGGTGGAAGTGAGAGCCTCACAAGATATACATATAGGACTAGCTCTCTTATAGATTTCCTACTCACTCTAATGGATGTAGCAAGTGATTAAGCTTAGAGAGAGAGGAGGCTGTAGGAAGCACTCAACTATAGAATAGGAGCCTCACATAGAGTTTGCAATGAATGCTCAACCTTGGAATAAAGCCCAAGGGGTCCTATTTATAGCTGGGGATGCCTCTTAGCCTTTGGGAACACTTGTGAACGAAAACTAGCCATTTTGTGGCTTGCAACGGATCTATTTTCACTTGTTGCAACTCTACAACGGCTAGAAACACTTTTCTGCACTTTTCCGTACAGTGCAATCGGTCGAGTTTCTATAAGGGTAACTCGACCGATAGAGTAAAAGACAAAGCCGATATTCAAACCATCGGTCGAGTTTGTCCTGAGGAAACTCGACCAGCCAATGAAAATTGATTTGGTCAGTTACTCCATCGGTCGAGTTCTGTGTAAACACAACTCGACCGATGCAATCATCAGAAAATTGATCAAGGATGATCGGTCGAGTTTTCAGGCTGGGAAACTCGACTGACAAAGTACCTGTAATCAATTTTCAAAGTTGCATCTAAAGTGCTCTAATATTCGATCTAAGTGCTCCTGATATTTTTCTAAGCTTAATTACAAGTCATACAATCATTACAAGTGATTTACAACATGATTCTAATGGATATACATCATATTACAAAAATGTGCACTTGTATGACTTTGACTTGTCTTTTCTCCAATTTGAGATGCGCAAGTTAGGGCAATTGGAGTGTGTCTATACCTAATCTGAAATCACTCAAGTAGAGACATTAGACACCAATATGTGGAATGGTTAGTCATCATCAAAACATGGGTTTAGTCAATTTAGACATGAGTCAACATTGACCTAATTGACCTTGAGTCAACAATCTCCCCCTTTTTGAAGATGACAAACCATTCCATAAATGTATTGAAAGCTTTTAAGTAAAGTCATACCTTTGGAGAAACCTAGGGGTTTCAATAGGATTGAGCTCATATGCTCCCCCTCAATTGATGCGTATGGAGTTTTCATACTCCCCCTCAATTGATGCTATTTCTCATGCATGGTTAGCTTTCATAACATTTATAGAATACTATGTCTTCTACTCATATATGTTCTACACATATATGTCTTCTCCCATTTACCTTCTCCCCTTTACATGAACATGCTTCTCCTCTTCATGTAAGACATGCCTTCTTCCTCTTTTAAAAGAAGACATACCTTTCTCCCCCTTTGTCTTTTCAAAAAGTGGGGTTATGAAGAAAGTAAGAAACATCACTTGTTAAAGAGAAAGGAGATAACACAAATATATATAAGGAGAGTAGAAGAGCACAGATAGGGTCTTGTCCAAGCATAGAAAGAAAAGCAAGTTAAAGCATATACTTGAACAACCCAAAATGCAAGAT
Organism: Alisma plantago-aquatica; assembly: GCA_963693085.1. Classification (NCBI taxonomy): domain Eukaryota; kingdom Viridiplantae; phylum Streptophyta; class Magnoliopsida; order Alismatales; family Alismataceae; genus Alisma; species Alisma plantago-aquatica. The sequence continues at coordinate 1,416,372,757 of OY856410.1, read as the reverse complement.
AAAGTGCTGTAGAAAAATAATAAATCGCAATTTTGACCCTCAAGATGACGGATTTTGACCAAAAACCATTAGAGCTCATGGAAAAGCAATGAGTCTTGCTTAGAAGGCCGTTTCTGCATGAAAAACACTAGTCTTGTAGCAAAAACTGAAACTGGAGAAAATCTACATGAAATCCAAAAAAAACTCCAATTTCTACATACAATGTAGATCTATGTACCCTGCATCACAATGTTATGCAAGCAACTCAAGATAGTAGATATGCAATTTACGGAATAGGCTTGAGCATGTATGAGACAAGATGCAAGCATAGCATATATATGAGCAAAGATGTCAATCATAAACAAGGTTAGACCTACATGTATGTGAACTACTAGTAGATGATATCACAAGTTAGGACTACTAGTAGGATCTAGATCATAGCAAGAGATACCAAAAGATACACAAGATAAAGCAAGCTATGAGTAGATGTAGAGATATATCCAAACAAAGAGATATGCAATTTTAGAAGCATGAAAGGATATAACTCACTAGATATGCATCCTTACCATAAGATGATTTCCCCTAAGAACCTCAAGGTTGTATCAAAACAAGATATACACCTAGATAGATGTAGCAAGTTAGAGCACAACAGAAGCAATTCTAGACACAACCAAGAGATCCAAGGTGATCATCATCAAAACCTGCAAGACAACTCAAAGCAAGTGATTGCAAGATATAGGTATACCAATTTAGAGCAATTAGAGAGATAGAGTTGTAAGCAAGATAGGAAATTTAGAACATGGCAATATGCATATATAAAAGTACCAAATGAGAGTGCCAAAGAATAAGACTATTGGTTGAGAAAATCTAGTTGAGAGGGAAATTCTCACTCAATAAGCCAAATGTATATTCTGTGCACAGTGTTATCGGCCGAGTTTTGTGCATTGACAACTCGACCGATGACAGTTGTTGGCAACACCCATTGGTGCCTATCGGTCGAGTGTCAAGCAGGGCAAACTCGACCGACATATCAGTTGTCAAAAAGCATATATATATCATAAAAACATATTTGAAGGCATGCTAAATATACAAACCATATCCAAACATGTCTAAGCAAGTTAGTAATGCACTATAGAAGCATTAGAAATAGATTTTGAGCAAGAGTGTGAAGAGAAACACAAAATACCACTTTTGACTCAAAAACCATATGCATAGTGCACACTAACTTGATAAAATAAGTTAGAAATGGTTAAAAGCAAGAGAAACATTACCTTTGTGCTTACCATTCCTTTTTCCATTTGTTGTCACCCTCTACACATCTCACCTTTCTTCTTTCATGTGGATTGACAAGTCAGTTTGCAATTCAATAGCTCAAATCAACCCATTTGCAAGTACATACAAGAAGAAAAATGAAATGGTCCCCATCCGGAGGGGTTAGTTTAGAAACCCAAGTCCAATTTCTCTTGGGTGCTTTCCTAAAAGGACAACAAGTAGAATAATGACCAAAATCATTGCAATGATTACAAGTGCCCGTAGCCTTGGAACTGGAGGATTCTTCATTGAAAATTGAAGGTCCTTTGTCTTTGTTGTTCCTTTGGCTACAGTCAAGTCCAATGCCATCTCTACCCATTTGTTTGGTAGTATGGTCTAAGATTTGATTAAGATTCTTTTTATCACCTAAGAATCTTTGCAAAGAAGATCTCAAACTATGATTGTCATGCATAAGAGAAGTAAAGGTAAAACACAATAGATTCATATCATCTCTAGCATGCACAAGATAGATTTCTAAGTAAACATCTTTGGTTATATAAGAATCTTTATCACAAGATAGAGCATCAAAAACTTTCTCTCTATAAGAAAATATAGTATGAGGGTCAAGAGCAATTACACTACTATGCAAGGAAGCAAGTTCATATACAAGACAAGTAATCTTTGAAGGATAAACTTTATCTACACATTTTATTCCTTGCAAAGTAAGCTCTTGACTCTCATAAGCACATTTAAGAGCATAAGAAACAATAGAGAGAGAAACAATAGTAGTAGCAAGCTCTATATATGAAATAGTCATAGAAGGTTGAGATTCTAAAAACTTAATCTTATCAAGCAAGCTAGAATTCACAAATTTAAGAGCATTTAGTTGACTAAGATAAGCATTTGTTTGAATCTCAACACTTGAATTTACCTCATTTAAATCTTCAATTGAGCTTGTCATGAGGGCGCAATGGCATCTTCCATCTTCACATTCACTAGATCTTCCACTAGTGCTTTCTTTTGTTGATGGAGCCTTTGTGATCCCTTTTTCTCTCTTGTTTCCTTCTATTGCTCTCTTTGAAGGTCGCCCATCTTCATAATCACCCATATTCTACTACTTGTGGAAGTATGCTTGGAGAAGACCCGCTCTAATATCAATTGTTGGATCCTAGATGGGTGATTAGATTCTCTAGAGGGGGGGTGAACAGAGCTCAAAGCACTTAAACAAAATTCATTAAATCTTCAAGATATATGACAAGATAAGGTTGCTAAATGGGTAATTTGAGTGCAACTAAAACATGCATAGCAAGGGAGAGAGAGATTGAACATGCACCAATTAGATAAGCTATTTAGAGTGGTTCCACACTTCAAACTGGAAGTGTGTCAGTCCACTTTCCTAGAGAGGTCAACCTCTAGGACTTCCAAACTATTGCACTCTTATATTCATTTATAAGACATACAATGCATTACCAACCAAAGGACTTACCTATCCAATACAAAGAGTCTTCAACCTTACCAAGGACTTACCCGCTTTGCAAGAGTCTTCGGCCTTCTCCAAGGACTTACCCACTCTTTCACAAGTCTTCAGCCTTGCAGGGATTACCCACTCTTCTTGGATCTTCCACCTTTAAATTCACCTTCACTCGGAGAAGCTTCCACCAAGGACTTACCCACTTGAGCTTGAGTCTTCTGCCTTCTCTAATGGCTTACCCACTCTTGCACCAAGTCTTCAGCCTTGATCTTCACCAAGGGACTCCTTCCCTTGTTCTTCTTCACCTCTCTTGGACAAGAGAGAGAACCTTCATCTTCATGATTGAAAAGAGAGATATGGAGGTGGTGGAAGTGAGAGCCTCACAAGATATACATATAGGACTAGATCTCTTACAGATTTCCTACTCACTCTAATGGATGTAGCAAGTGATTAAGCTTAGAGAGAGAGAGGAGGCTGTAGGAAGCACTCAACTATAGAATAGGAGCCTCACATAGAGTTTGCAATGAATGCTCAACCTTAGAATGAAGCCCAAGGGGTCCTATTTATAGATGGGGATGCCTCTTAGCCTTTGGGAACACTTGTGAATGAAAACTAGCCGTTTTGTGGCTTGCAACGGATCTATTTTCACTTGTTGCAACTCCACAACGGCTAGAAACACTTTTTTGCACTTTTCTGTACAGTGCAATCGGTCAAGTTTCTATAAGGGTAACTCGACCAATAGAGTAAAAGACAAAGCCGATATTCAGACCATCGGTCGAGTTTGTCCTGAGGAAACTCGACCGACCAATGAAAATCGATTAGGTCAGTTACTCCATCGGTCGAGTTCTGTGTAAACACAACTCGACCGATGCAACCATTATAAAATTGATCAAGGATGATCGGTCGAGTTTTCAGGCTGGAAAACTCGACCGACAAAGTGCCTATAATCAATTTTCAAAGTTGCATCTAAAATTGCTCTAATACATCATATTACAAAAATGTGCACTTGTATGCCTTTGACTTGTCTTTTCTCCAATTTGAGATGCGCAAGTTAGGGCAATTGGAGTGTGTCTATACCTAATCTGAAATCACTCAAGTAGAGACATTAGACACCAATATGTGGAATGGTTAGTCATCATCAAAACATGGGTTTAGTCAATTTAGACGTGAGTCAACATTGACCTAATTGACCTTGAGTCAACACTAATCACATTCCACTTAATTTAGATTTTATTCTTACATTTATTTATAAAACAACAAATTAATCACCTTTTCTAGGCCTAGATGATTATGCTATAATTAGTAGTAGTCTCTACAGTATGGTTCCCTAATCTCTACATTTAGACTTTTATTGTCCAATATTACTCGATGTGTACACATAGTTTTGGCATTTAAGTTATATGAGCCCCAACTGTATTTTGGACATTAGGTGTGTCTCGTGTCTGTATTATTTCCCCTTATCCTATTTATTACAGAGGGGGGTTTCCCTTCTATCAATAAGAAAAACACATGCAAGGGGACTTCCTCATTACATCATTTTTCCACAATATATATAGATTTTATCAAGAATATATATATATATATATATATATATATATATATACACATATATATATATATATATATTCATATTGAAGTTATATTTATTATATATATATATATATTTATTTATACATATATATTCATATTGAAGTTATCTTTATAGACAATTATGAATAAATGTATATCTAAAAATATGATATTTAAATCACATGATTCTATAGGCCATAAGTGCAATTTTTTCTTTCAACTATAGTGATAAATATATCTGATTGTTTGGATATATAAATAACTTTTAGTAACTTAAACTTGTGTAGTTAAATATAAATCCTAGGAAAATAATATGGAGCTATGAGTATGGTCATGAAGATTTAGTGTGGGTCAACATCTCAATCGTTATTTCTGACAAAGAAATAGATTGAAATAGCATTACCTAGATAGAAATAAGAAATTCTAGAGATGGAATATGATGGAATCTTAGCTCTATAATGGGGATATTATATATATATATATATATATATATATATATATATATATATATATATATATATATATATATATATATATATATATATATATATATATATATATATATATATGATAAGGTAATAATGTACTAGACCAAAAGGCATGGATTATATAGAAAAATATGCACAAATCAACCAAAATCTTTGAAAGAAAGAAACGAGAGATTCATGTGATAGCAATAACCCCATATGGGAAAGAAAACCTTAAATGGAAAAGATCCAAAAGTAATTTTTCCAAGAAAATGCTAACCATATTTCACTACATTATTGATTCCTATTGGAGGCTTATGTGGTGGAGAAGTCTATGGAGTCCTGGAAAAATGGAGGTGTTTTATTTTCTATTCCTCTTTTGAGTTAATCTTCTCTCTTAAAATTGCATTCTTGGAATCTTGTATTGTGGTGAATCCAAACCTTTCTTTCCTCCTTAATGTCACCGCCAATATTGTGCAAATCTTCCATATTGTTGAATGTTTTCAAATATTAAGATACGACTAGAATTGATATATTGGATTTTTGACTCCCTTTGGGCTTTGACCCCTTTAAAGCTTTTCCTTAGTTGAGATACAACATGTTCCTCCGCCTTTCATGTAGATTGTAATTGATTTGTTCTCCCTCAGTATACTGGTTGAAATAGCAATTAGGCTATTGTGTCATTATCTTATAGATGATTGAATACTAGTAACTTATCCATTGATAGCAATGATATGATAGTGCTCAATTTTAATAATTTGATGTTAATCTTATCATTGTAAGTAATTTAGGATATTTGAAATAACCTTGAATTCTTGATATTTGGTGGATAATGTTGATTAATGATACAACTTTGTCCTTTTGAATAATCTTGTGAAATCAAGAACTTGATGCTTAAATCTTGACAATGTTGATACTTGAAATTCCTATTCTGATAACCTATTCCACCAAATAGTCCTTGTCTAGGTTTGAAATTATATTTAATACTCTATTTGTAAATATTTAATAATATCTCAATAATAAGAATTTAGTACGAGCGATTTCTGGCCTTTTCCCTCTTTGGTCCATTTCATGATTGATTTATCCCTTTGGGATATATATGGACATGCGATCAATCAATGTCTTAGAAGAGACGTGTAGGAAACATCCTTTATTGGTTGAAAAGTATATAGGATTAATGCATATCTTAAATTGTACTGCTTATGTATAGGCTTCTGTGAACTTTGATGTAAATCTTGAATGTACTAAAATTTATTTATGTATATTGATTTGAGTAATGTTGAGGAAGAACTATTGGTCTAAGAGTCTGAATTTTCACAAGACCACATCCTTTCGGGCTAAATTTGGGTTTTAACTCCTACTGCAAAACCCGTACTTACAATTACCCTAATCACAACCAACTCAATCCACTGTTTTCGAAGCTTTCAATGGAGATACATATTTCGTAATATCCATAAGACCAAGTGGGGACGTGATACTTTTTTTTTTTCATGATAATGCATAAACACCCATTAACATAAAACAAAGAATAACTAAAAAGTGTCAAGAAAACACCAAGATTATGCCCACTCAGATATTAGTTGTGGTGCTTCATATAATATTGGACCATATGTTTGTTATTTTCAATACAAAATTTATACTGTGGGGCCTAAGACCCTTATGTTTTGAGTGTTCCTTGTGTAACATCCACAACTTTTGTACCGTAACATCTAAATGTTGGAATATAGATGACCATGATAACCACAAGAAAAAACTACTTAATACTCTGAAAGGATATTAGAATACTGACCATGCCTTCAAAGAAGAACACATTCATCAATATTCACAAAAATATTACTACCCTTCAACCATTAATATTGAAACAAATCAAGTTTATAAAAACCTATCCATCAACAATGGCAATTAATAAATACAACAATTTTTATTGGCCATAAAACACTTTGGAAGTAATTATCAAAACACAAATTGAATATAAAAGGGATCTTAATACACAATAATTCTACATACTCTGTAATGGCTATAAAAGGAGCATCTTTGTACATACTCTTATGGTTGGAAACAAAAACACTAGAAATAGTTATTAGTCTTGTGCTACAGAATTTCAAAACCATCTTTAGCACAAACATACTTTCTCATGTCTTTTCAAACCAAATGAAAACATGCCATGTGCTTAAAATATCACAAATCTACAATCACTTGCCATCAATTTTATTTTGGTGGAAATAAAAAAGGTGCTCTCCAGCTTGCGTCTGAACGGATCAACTAGCTCAGATGGTTTTGATCTATCTTTTTATCAAAAATACAATGACTTCAAAAAATAGCTACATGTCTATAACGCCTTGGCCCACTTCCCAAGGCTCTAGTAGAGTTTCAAGAATGACGACTGGCCCTTACAAACCACCACTGGCCTTAACTACGTACTTTGTCCTCACTCACATACAATCTGGGTCAACTTCATGACTGGTCACCCATCATAGTACTACTATGGGATGAGCACACTTAACCACATAGTTCTTTAGTGATGAGCTCCCTAAAATGAAGGTACACCTTGGTGATATGGGTATCCCAATCATTCATTTTAAGATCATTTAATCTGATGCCTTAAATCATAAGTTATTACAATTACCCTCCAGTTAGACTCTTGATGTTCTCGTAAAGGCTCAACTATATGTCCTCATAATATTTCCACATTTTAGTGTAGACCCAGAATGGTCCATAGTCACGCATCTCCCAACCATTTTTACCAGTAGAGAAGGGTGGCTTCATCACCATAGAAAACCATTTCCAACATACTTGCACCACTTGACTCAAGACTGGCATGCCACATGGCCATTTGGGCCCCACCTACTATAGGGGTGATGACTCGGATATCCTTTGTAACACTTGGGACCACTACCCAAGGCTCTAGTCGAGTTTCAAGAATGCAGACTGGCCCAACAGACCCCTAATGGCCTTAACCACATGCTATGTCCTCACTCACGCACAAGCCAAGATCAAATTCCCTACTGGTCACCCATAATAATAATACTCTAGACTGAGAACATTTAACCATATAGTTCTTAAGTGATGGGATCCTTGAAAATGAGGTGTACCTTGGTGATATAAGTAGTCCAATCCTTCCTTTTAACAACATTTAATTTGAGGCCTCAAATCCTAGGATGTGACATCTCAATATCTTCAGTCACATTGGAAAACAAAATAAAGACTTGGATGACAAATAATATTAACGAAACACATATTGCACCTATTAAGAAACTTAGAAACCATCCTCATTAATCTTTTAATCCCATCATCCTCATCCAAAATACATAACATATCATTGTTAAGACTTTTATCTTAAATGAAGCCTCCCATATATAAGATTATGGATGTTCATCAAACTACATTATTGGTGTACATGCACATACAATATGCATACATGATGGACAATAAAGTCATGAATAATTTCTATATAAATAATACAACCTCCTTACACTAAATTGGACTTCAAAAAGCTTGTAATAATATTAACTAGAAAATTTTCATACTTTTCATGGAGGGATACAAATTTTCTTGACAATTGGGTCACCTAGATCTACATCAACAAAATTATGTGCCATTTATCCAATCTCATTAATGGCTCTCATTTTGGTTCTTCAAAAGTTATAATGGATTGAGATAAGGCGAAGACCTTTCCCCCCTCTCTTCACCGTTGTTATAAAACCATTGCTCCCTATTCTGAATTTCTATTGACAAAAAAATCAGAGAGAAGTTTAAGATTTATATAACAAATGTTATAATATTATCCAATTTGAATATGACACAATCCTATTGTTAAAACTTCACTACCATAACATTATCAATGTCATGAACATTTTTGGCATCTTGCAACATCTTTTAGGTCTTATAGTAGACTTTCATAAGTCAACACTTACTGGAATTAACATTATTGATTCTAACATACATAATTCTATTATATGATAAAAAAATAATGAAAACTCCCCCCTATCATATCTTTATCTCCCACAATTACTTCAAAAATTTCCTACTCAAGATTAAAAATTCATTATGGAAATGCATCACAAACTAGCATCTTGAAAAATAAACAAACCCACCCTTCTAAGATATCTTACTCTAGTTGATGCATCCCTATATAGAATTAGACCATACTTCATCTATTGCACACCTTTACACATAAAGTTCAGTCCAATGATAGGCAAATCGAGACACAACTTCATATAGGGACACACCAATGATAAAAAGAAAACACACATGGTTCATTGAACAATCATTGTCTGGCGTCATGATTTTGGTGGTTAGCTGTCATTATTTTTATGATACACTTCTATTGCATAATTAACGAGATTTTAGTCACTCTAATTTATAAATAGTTAAGCACTTGGTTTAACTTTAGTCAGATTAAATATTACATATATATATACCACTTTGGACTTAGGTCATTATGAAAACATGTTCTCACATCTAACATCACCTTCTTAAAGGGCATCACATCACTGAATATTGATATATACCCCCACCAAACTCTTGGTGCTCAATAAAATTTGGTCAAAAACTTGATCGCCCTATGGATGACTTAACTACTACTATCATAACATCCAAATATCCAACAATATAAGATATATAAGTGTTGATCACACTTACACGATGCCTAGCACCTACAAGAATAACAAACTTTGAAGGCTTTACCGCTCAAATTGGTCTCCAAGATGTTATCCAATACCTTTCAAATATTTTGAATAGACAATACAACAATGACAAAATCTCTTGAATCTGGGATGACCATTGGAGTGTTTTGAAAGCATACCATATCTTCATACATTATAGACACACAACACACTCTGACCAAAAATTTGGCACATTGAATGAAAACTAAAATTACTATTAATTGTTGGTTAGTTGGACATGGGAACTCTTTATAGGAAACAATTGACACAAAAGGGGTGTATAGGTCCTTTCTTACACCTCATGTCTCAGTCTCACATTGACAATATTGATTATACCTTCTTTTGATGCACATGTTTTAGAAGATCCAACCTCATTTCTCTATAGTGTCAATTCTATGTTTTGTTATATATGTATGCTTACTATCTACACACTTTTAAATAAGGAGGCACCTATTTACCATCATATATGATCTCAACGGAGTGCTTTAGCTAATGGTATTATATGGAACATATGTCTGGAATGAACCATACCTTTTTAGTTTCTTATATAGCATTACACATTATTATTAATATATACACTATATGATGATCTAGATTTGTTGTTTTTGTAGGAGATTAACCTTTAGCTTTTAGTCTACAACCGTTTGAAAGGAATTTTCCATCTCCATAAATGATGATAACCTTGTCCCGACTGGGACAATCTTCAAGATGCTAACTGGTGATGATGTGATCATACAACACCTACTGGGTTACCACATGATTATAAAAAATCCTTTTTCATTATATAAACTATCCTTATGATGTTGGTTGTACTAACAAGGTAAACTCTTATTTTGTGAACCTAAAATTAGTTTACGTTTGTTGATATGTTCTTTATTGAGAGGATTCAACCATTGCTTTTGGAATGATTAAAACCTAATATTGCCTAAGTTAGTCTCAAGACACCCCTATCTGCTATCTTACTACCTGACTTAAACAAATGAGAAAAATGGTGCATACTTTGAGTCCTCTATAGCCTTGTTGAAGAATTATTTCCCAAAATAGCACACTTTTAGTTGTTAATGTGCATTTTAATATGCACATCTAGAAAACATCACTACATTTTATTTTTTATTAAAAAGTCAAATAAAGTGCCACACAAATTGACATTTTCATTATATTTTAGTTTAGCTTGATTTTTTACAATTTTTTATAAAACTATATAATAAAGTTTTGTATATGCTGTTGAATTTAATGGTTGATATACACAAGAAATTTGTTTAACAAAAAAAGAAAATATCAAGCATGGCTCACAATACATATCTTATTTAGCATTTGCTATGAGATCATAATGTACTAAGACTTTAAATTGGAACTGAAACTTAAAAAGACATGTATATTTCATTGTATATGTGGTACAAGGAGTATGACGCTTTATATAGGGGATGAGACCCTCTTTACAATGAGGTACGAGAGGGGACAAAATAGTCAAAGAGACATGAAATAAATAATTAATACAATGAATGTGTCATAGAAACTAATAGTCAATCAATATAAATATAGCCAATGTTAACATTAATCGACAACCAATTTAACAAATTAATAAGTAATTACTTAATATTGACTTTCTAGTAAAATGGAAACTAACACACCCCCCTGAAACTCAAGGATAGGTCAAACACCTTGATCTTGGAAATGAGAATGTTATTTTAGGCGAGAGAAGTGACTTTGTAAAGACATCAACAATTTAACATGTAGAAAGTATATGAGGTAAAGAAATGACGCATGCATGTAAATTTTCTCGTATGAAGTGACAATCCACTTCAATGTGCTTTGTGTTGGATAAAAGGGGTCTAGATGGGATTGTATAGAGCCAAAAACACTCAAACAAAACTCGGTAGACCTTCAAGTTACTTCAGTTGGAACTATTGCGAAAATGGAACTTGAGTGCAATCTAAACATACATAGAAAGGATGAGAGGGACTGTATGAAATCAAGAACAAGCTATGTAGTGTGGTTCTAATTTCCAAACTAGGAGAAACTCAGTCCAATACCTAGAGAGGTCAAGCTTTAGGATTTGGCAACCATTTCATACTTATATTCCATTAGAAGACATACAATAAGACCTTCCTTTTGTAGGGAAAGGATACCTAACCTTCCATTTTAAGGACTAAAAGGAGCCAATGAATGTTACAAGGACTTATCCCTTCGAGCTAGAGTCTTCAAACTCTACAAGGGCTTACCCACTCTTGCAAGTAGCTGGACACCTTCACCAAGGAGCGCCCCTTCTTGCATCAATTCTTCTGCCTTGAAGGAATTACCCACTCTACTCAAGGATCTTTAGCATTCACCTTCTCCTTCAACTTAGAGAAGCTTTGCACCTTCTCTTTCACTTTGAAGAAGATTTCACCAACTTTGAACTTGAAGAAAGGGGTTGGGAAAGAGAATCTTTGAGAGCTTTACAAGACTACAATGGAGTATATCTCTCACACGTAGCCTATATCACTCATATGGACGTTTTGAAGTGTAAGCAAGAGATATAAAGGGGCTCTAGTGGATTGAATGCACTAAACTATAGCTAGGAGCTTAAATATCATGAAGGAGAAACCTTAGAATGAACATGCCTAAAATAATCTCAAATAGACATATGAGATACGTATGAATGGAATGGTTAATTCATCATCAAAATATGGATAATGTATAACACTTAGGTCAGCACTTTGTTGTATCATGAAACACTAGATTTGTCGCAATGTGAATGGAACTTCTATTATCATAAAAGAGTGAAGTACTAGTATTCCTAACACCACTCATGTCAGAAAGAAGTCATCTGAAGTGGATGATCTTAGCTATTGATTTAGAGATAGATCTATATTCTACCTCATAGCTAGATCTTACATGGCACCTTGCTTCCTAATATGCCTAGAAATTAGTGATGGCCCCAAAATAAACAAAAAACATCCTAGAGTGTGTAGTGGTTGGGTATCCAACCCAATCTGGATCCAAATATGCTCTAAGGGTGAAATTTGAAGTTTTGCACATCACAAGTGATCTTTGTATCATGCCTTTGACATAGCTAAGAATTCACAAAATAGCATAATAATGAGATCAGAAAGGAGCACACATGACCTCTCTAACACTGCTCACTACACAAGAAATATCAGGTCTAGTGATTTTCAAGTAGTTCAGTTGACCCAACTAATTTCATGTATCGAGTACCATCAACTAGAGTTGTTCAATCATTAGGAGTGAGATTTCCATGCAACTCCAATGGTGTCTCAACTGCCCTATCATCTATAATGGTTGCCTGGAAATAATTTTAGATGCATACTTATATTGAGATATAGAAATACCATAATAATTTTCTTGAATCTCAAGACCCAAGAAAGAAAAAAGACCTCCTAGATCTATTATTTGAAAATGGCTTGCTAAGAACTTATGTAGCTTAGTGATATAAATAGTGTCATCTCTAGCAATGATCATGTCATCAACATAGATAAGAAGAATGACACACCCTCATATCGATGTCCAAACAAACATTGATTAGTTATGACTGATCCATATATAATTGCTTATTTTATAGCTTGATGAAAGCAATAAAACCATGTTGTCGGAGCTACTTAAGCACATAGATGGATCTTCAAAGACAAAAAGACATGTCCTTGAGGAATTGTTAAGCTTAGTTGAGGTTGCATGTATATTATCTCTATATGTTCACCATAAAGAAAATCATTGTTTACATAAATCTAAAAAAGACCACCACCTACGAGAAGTTGCTCCATCTAAAAGAGAACGAATCATAGTCATATTATAAATAGGGGTAAAAATTTATTCAAAATCTATGCCATCTCTTGTGAAAATCTCCGAGCAACAATACGAGCCTTGAATTTCTCAACTACTCCATCTGGACACCGTTTGATTTTATATATCCATCTACAACTAATTCATTGTATTGGGGAAGGCAAGCGAACAACCTCCCATGTACATGTCTGACCAAAAGCCCAAAACTCCTCAACCATAGAATGTTGTCATTTCATCTGTCTTGATGTTTGTTGACACATATATGGCTTGCTTTTTGCATATAAAGTAGTCATAAAAACTACATGCTCATCACTAATATGATCATAAGCCTCACTATCATCGTCAAATTCATACCTATCATCATATCCATACCTATGTATGGTTCATCTAATGCATGTAGAGTACCTAGGACCCAAAGTATCTATAAGAGTGGGAGTAGGATGAAGATCTATATGGCTAATATTAACAACATGATTATTAATATGAAAATGTGTCTCGAAAGAGAGTTTGTCAATTAGTGAGAATGCCTCATCATATTCTAATACATGATTCAGACTTGTAGTTGTGAGCCTTTCATGTGTGCCATGCATTGATACTCATTCGTGTACTAACTAATAAGGGAATGACATTCTAAGGTGTTTGAAGAAGACGTTAGAAATTGTAAATCATGAGACTCAGGAGAAAAATAAGGAGTGTCTTCAACAAAAGAGACATGTCTAGATACAAACATATGTCTAATAGGAGGATGATTAAAATGATTTCCCTTGTGCTCTAGAGTAATATCCAACAAAAACTGAATGAACTAACTAGGGTGATATTTTGTCTCTCTCATACCCAACAAGAAGGACAAAACTATAGACCCAAAAACTCTCAAATAGGAGTAATATAGAGTTAGAGAAAAAAAACTCTCAAAGGGATAAATGCCACTCAAAATAGGAGTAGGCATCCTATTGATGACATGAAGATCCGCAACAACTGCCTCCACCGGATATGATCGAGGATCAGAAGCATAAAAATAGGATCTAGTTGTTCTAATAACATGATGATGTTTCCTATCCTCCACACCATATTCTTATTGAGTATGTGGGCAAGATGTCTTCCACAAAGTGTTATGGTCCTATAACATAGAACCCATGACTAAAGAAGTATATTCACATGTATAATCATATCTAAAAATATTGATGCACCTCATGACTTTGGATATGAACCCAATTGGTACAAGTGAAGTATATTGAGGGAAAATTTGAGTGATTCTTCATTAAGTATATAAATGTATACCTTGAATAGTCATTAATGAAAATTACATAGCAGAAAAAACCACTAAGAGAATAAGTTTGTACTGGACTCCAAATATTAGAATGCACAATATTAGATCTAGAAGATAATTTAGTTAATGATATTGGAAAAGGTAGTTACAATTTTTCTGCTAGTTTGCAACTAATACAAGGATTTAACTCAAAATTTAAGAACTGGCTTAATACCCTAACTCAAGAAGAATTCTAATATATGATTGTGACATGTGGCGCAAATGTAGATGGCTAAGGAAAACTAGAGTGGAAGTAGTGGCAACAATAGTTGAACGAGATATTGGAATGGTTAGTTGATCAAGTTGATGTAAATCTCCCCATCTGATGTGCTCAACCAATGACCTCCTTAGTACCCAAATCCTATATAATACATAAAGAGGAATCAAACTCCTCTTTCTAACCCATTTCACATGTTGATGATATAAAAATAAATTATTCCTGCGATCTGGTATGTGTATAACAAAAGTTACAACAATTGTTTTGCTTTATTGTGAAGTGTACCAATCTACTTAATCAACAAAGATGTTCCATTAGAAGTGTGACAAGGGGCTATATTAGTAGCAAGAGATCATGATGTAAGGAATGTAGCATTATGAGCATATATCTAGATGCCCAAAGTCCATTTACCAAATATTAGAATCTTTACAATTTTCATTCAAAGAAGTGGATGATGCTACATCCGCTTGACCAAAAGACTGCATATGTTGGAGCATATACAATATTTTTTGAAAGCTCTGTGAAGATGAGGTTGATGTTGAGGTTGTAGCAACCTTTTGAGGAGCATGTTTCTTGAAATATTCTTTTGCCATGATATATTTTCTTACAATCACACAAGTCTTTAAATTAGTGGCTTTTGATAAAGATATTACAGAAGAAGTTGTCGAGATAGCCTCCTCAGTGGTAGGGACATGAGAACCATGGATTAAAGAGATTCCAGTTTTAGAAGAGGATAACGCCTTCATACATGTCTCAATGGCTATGATCTCCATTAATTCATCCACAAGACATGGAATTGGATCACGAAAAATATGTTGTTATGTTAATGTTTGGAACTCTGAACAAAGCCAAGTAAATTCATGTAAGCATATGGGAATGGAGCAGTCACATTATTTGACTACGCTGACGATACAACTTTTACATGTGGAGAAAAGGAAAGGATGTATGGACTCCATAGCCCTCCATAATTTCGTAATTGTTGAGTGAATTTGAAGTATTGTTCATTCTCTAGAGATGCTACCACAATATCACAGTGGATTTGAAATCATATGAATTTTTTTTCTAAAACAATACAAGAAATGCTGCTCCATTCACAAGAATGGAAACATCTCATTTCAGTAATTACGTTGGATGGTATTGTGAATTTGGTTCACAATATAGGATATGACATGTCAATCTCGAAGTTGTCATTTTATGCATACTGGATTGCTTTCTCCACTTGATGTGTTGGTGTCACTTTTGTCCTGCTATATCAAGAACAACAAGTACAATTTTCTCAATTGTGGCATTTGGGAGGTTTTGTTTACTCAAAAATATGATCCCTCAAGTTGAGGCCAAATGTAGTGGTCTCAATTGCCGAAGACCAAACAATCTATAGGGAAGAATCTTCTAATAATATGTCGCATGGAAGGATAATAGCATTCTCCCGTTCCATCTTAGCCGCCATAAGATGGAGTTTTGAAGAGGAGAAGAATAGATAAGCAAGGAAAAAAGATCGATGAATGGGTGTGTAAAATAATACTGACAACTAAAGAAACTAAGGCTCTAATACCATAAAACTTAAAAGACAAGTATATTACTATTGGATTCAAGGAATATGCTCCTTTATATAGGAGATGATATCCTCTATACAATATGGTATTAGATGGGAGGAACAAATCAAAGAAACATAAGAGAAATAATAAATACAATAAATGTGTGATAGACAGTGACAGCCTATCAATATAAATATAGCTACTGTTAACAATTTGTCAAAAAATTAATTAATATAAATTAATAGTTCCATTCTACAATAATGGAAACAAAGAGGACTGTTCGTATCAATTGTCATAAGAACATCAACTACAGGCCGTGCTATAAGAGTGACGTAATGGATGTATCATGTCTCGCCATTCTAAGCCGTAGATACAAAGTGCATCATAATCTCTAATAGATCAGAATTGGAACTGGGAAGGAAAAGAAGGGAAAGATAAGGAGATGAAGAGGAGGAAACGAGAAGGAAGGATATACAAATCAGATTTCGCTAGAGGACACCAGTACCACCATATAAAAGCAGTACAATCTTTCATCTTCCTTGACGTTAACATGCTTAAATGGACGATCATGTCCTTTGTAGCAGCTTGCCAGCTTCCCGACTCCCAAGTCCCGATCGCGCCAATAACAATATCCAAGCGAAAAGTATGGTCTTTGTTTATTATTCACATCTTGAAACAAGAAAAGAAAGAAAACAAAGAAGAGAAGGAAAAGACACGTGATGGTGGCACAAGATGCACGTTGTCTCCGGCCTTTGCAATTTAATATCGCGTCAGAAAGGTAGGAACTTGTGGGAACATGGAAGTTTGGTCGAAGTACTGTTAGGTTTAGGACATTATTCTTACTTAAGAAATGGCAAACCCTCGACAGGAGATAGGGAAATCCCTTGTCAACAAACCAACTTTATGCTTACCGAAGGATGACATATTCACAGCCTTGCTACCACGATGGACGATTCTGTCCTTTTTTCAGAAATTGGGAAGCATTGTATTCATCCTACCTTTCCTTTGTAAGCAAACTCAGCGAGAAGATATTGAACCATTACATCATCAGTCCCCATTAAGGATATGCTAACCCCTCCACCCACCAAACCCAGTGGTGCTAAAACAAATCAGACCTGTCCAAAAAAAGCACAAACCTGTCATTAAAAAAAAGCTAGGAAAACCACCTTATGATGTCTCCCAATCTACACGTTGACTCCCTAACTATCTATCCAAAATGTTGTATTATATGGTGTCTTTTTTCTCTCCAACCTCATCAAGTCCCTTGTCCCCATCAGAAGCATGAGAGGTTCTGAGATGGTCTCCAGAATGTGTCCTTCGTCTTGTCCAACTGATCTTGTCACTGCATTCACCACCTTATATAAGTAACTCCCGATTATGGAAAACTTTGTAAGTGCGTCCTTGATCTCCTTCACAAATGCATCGAGGTGCCATGGGCTTTGGCAATTGCCCCATGTCAGCTGGTACATGTAATCATCATTAATATCAATAGATGAGATAAGGAGGTTACACTCCTCAATCAATCTCAACACTATCATCATCGATGGAATCATAGATTCTAGATGTGAGGTCACCATGATCCAATATTTGCGTGCTAGAATCATATGATGATGTTTGTCTGTAACTATCCCAAATGTCCATCTTCTAAATGTACCACCCTCAAGGCATGAAAACCCCTCCACAACACTCATCTTGAGATTCCTTAAATCGAGAGGGACCCAAAAAATGAGTTGTAGATGACGCAAACTACTTCTTGGCTCTACAATATCAAACTGTCTCAACTTCTCATAAACAAATGGATCTCTATTTTTCAAAATGACCTATTTCCAATCTTTCTGTTGAAAATTCTCACGATCTCTGCCCATACCCTACTACGGGGAAACCCAAAGGGAAGGTGGAGGTGGGAAGATGCCTGACCGGCCTGGACACTCTCTTCGTCTAAGGTCTCCACTTGGTCACTCTAGGGAGCTTTCCTCCTGAGTAAAAGGGAGATAGCATGGGCCGCTGGAGATGTTTTTTATTTGCATTCACGCCTTTTAGAAAGAGAAATTATCTTCTCTCTGAAGGCTTGGGATCGAGGTCTCATTAACCAAAAAAGACCCCTATGCATCCCAAAAAAGGTATCACAAATGTGCATTTCCCTTATGCATCTGATAAATCAGACAAGGAACAATGGAACATTCATTATGCTAATGAACCTCCCCCAGGAGAATGATCAGAACGAGGGTTAAAGTTCATCTTTGATCCACCACCGAGTAAGCCCGCAAGCATCCCCCTCCCCCCTACCCCCTCCCTTTCGCCTGATAAGAAAAGCTTTTCACAAGAGCGTCACTCGTTCCCATCATATGTTGACCTTTATATCCTGAGGCGGAGGTGGGAAGACGCCTGACCGACAACACTTAACGCTACACTCACAAACCTCCTCGAGTTTTGCTCATTCAAGAATCGACCGACGGGAAATGAGATGCTGCCAAAAATCCCGGGAAAACTCTAGATTGAGCTGGAAGATGGGTTTTATATGCCAGTTCCTTCCCATCATCCGCACATGATGATCTACAAGAAAGGTGTTCGCTTCTGTCTTCACTAAAAATTGAAGAGGGTGTCTACAAAACAAGAAGGTTCACAGGTGTTTTCCAAGAAAGACAAGGCTGCTGGCTGCTGTTGCTGCTGGCTGAAGTGGATCACCGAGGCCTTCCAGACTTGTCAGATTCGGATCTTGGTGCTGGTCCAGATTCAGTTGCCTTTCCTCACATACACACATGAAGTGAAACCCTCATTAAACCCCCTTCTCCTTCCATCGAAGTATAAGCATAGGGTATCACAAGCCATGCTGGAAGTGGGATCATCCACTCCCCGAGTTTTGGTTTGTTTCGCTTCGCTCTTGCTCTTCCCTTTCCTGCCTTCTCCGGAATATAGGCTAGGGAGCGGAAGGGAAGTTGAACCCATTTTTTGTTAAACCGAAAATCGAGTTCAACACTTTCCGCGAATCCCCTTCTCCTTCTGTCGAAGTAAGCATTCCCCTTTCAAAGTAACCCAGTGGTGGATCAAAGCTGAACTTTAACCCTCGTTCTGATCATTCTCCAGGGGGAGGTTCGTTAGAGGGACGAATCGATCGATAAGGAGAGGGATAGTCCGGGATTGGACTTTTTCCTTGGAATTGAAAATAAGGTTCAACGCTTTCAACCAACCCCTTTATCCTTGAAGTGATAACCCTCGTTTTAACGAGGGTTTCACTTCGTGTGTGTATGTGTGCATTCATGTGTGTGAATGCCAATCATCGCTCCCCGTAATGCCTTCTATGTAATATGATCAATCAAGCCTATCGCTACAACTCTATACCTATCAGTCCAAGTGATGGTGATTTCTTATATTTAGTTCCATCCTGAGTTAGTGGGGGAAGTTCCTTTTCCACCCGTGGGACCAATGGACGACATCACATATTTCTTAGGATCATGGATTCCTGAGACTTCGACAAAGCACCGGGCATAGGACAGCCTCTCTAGACAAGAAGTTTCCCTATTGACCGGCCTAAATTGCGCATCCGAAAAGTGGAGCGGATTTGAAGTAGTCGGACTTTTAAATTTATAACCTGAAACCTTCTAGGCCCCCACAACTTTGTTTACGGGGTCAAAGTAGATATACGGGGTCGAACACAGGGACAAGGGTGGTAGTGTTGAGAACGCGGAATCGACACGTTACACTCCGGTAAGGGCAAGGAGATGATAAAAGTTCCCCAAGGGAACAACAGACTAAGATCGACGAAACGGAAGAAAGTTATCTCCAACTGGAGCTACAAGGAAAAATTAGGTTTTAAGCATTTGTCAGTTTTTAGGGTTTTCGTGCAACGGAAACAGAGAGATAATACTGTTGCATTAGTAGGGAACAAAAGAGAAAGCTTCGGTAAAACAAGTTGCAGCAGAAACATCCTGTACCCCTCCTCTCGAAGTGGGCACCTCTAACTAAACATCAGCACCCCTCTCAAGGTTGCTGGACTTAAGTTAGAGTGGAAAGGTTACTAAAGCAACTCCGATCCTGGGCACTCTCGTACTCCAGTATCAGACCAAACACTAGAGCCACAACACCCCTCTCGAGGCTGTTGCAACGGGAAAACATGATCCGGTAGCTAATCGAAACGCGATCCAAGCATACAAGCTAGAGTTCAGATGTTAAACATAGCAATCATCCAACAAAAGGGACCAAACATGAAGTAGCAGATAATTAAAACTCTTCTACTTCCATTAACATAAAGGGTCTGGTTACATTGCATAAGTGAAGAAAATAAATGACTGAAATAAGTAAAGATAAATGCCGCCTTCTTGATTTAGAAGGGCGACAGGCAACAACAGATCCTCCAGCCCGATACCGGGCAGGAACCTTGCCTGATATGCCAGTGTCGGGCGGCACACCCTCTTGGGCGACACGCTCATGACGGGTGGACGTATCGAGCGGGGCGCCCTTGCCCGATACGATCGTGTCGGGCGGCACCCTCTCGGGCGACACGTCGCGACTGGAGATGCGTATTGGGGTTCGGTATCGTGTCGGGTCAGAGTGTTGCTTCCAGTATCGGGTACTCTTGTTGGCCGATATCGGCCTGTAGCGGTGCCCGGGTCGACCCTAAGTGAACCATTCCCTCCCTCTCAGGATGGGGAAGTGCTCACCTAGAATCGCCCGGCACACCTCTTAGGCACGACACGCTAGCTCCAGATGCTTTCCTAAGTTGTCTTTCGAGGGATTCCGACCCATCCCATCAGAGTCCTGTAACTGCTATTTATAGGCAGCGGTTGTGGGAAGTTATGGTGCTCCGGACACCACGTGTTCTTCCTTCAGCTCCATTATTGCGGCTTCAGGGATGCCCGATATGTGTATCGCCCGGAACAAGGATGTCGGGCTGTCAGTCATCGTGACGAGTGGCGCCTGTCGGTGGGTGGCCTGTATCGCACGACACACTTTAGTTGTCGTGGCGAGCCTGGCTCCCTGTCGGGTAAATGGCGTGTCGCTCGTTTGTTCCTTCTTGTGCGGCATCCTTGTGTCGCGTGGTATGGTATCACGCACCCGTGCCGGGCAGCGAGCGTATCGGTCGGCCGGTTGGTAAGAAGGCCGATATAGGTGGAACACGTTCGTGGGCCGGGACGGGCCTTTTTGCTGTTAAATGAGTTCAAAAATGAGGAAAACTCTGCAAAAGATGATAAAATTGAGTTAAGAGCGTAGTGTGGCCTGTTTATTAAAAAACATGACAAAAAGGAGAGGAAATAAATTAAATAGGGCAGTTTTGATAATGAAATAAGGGCCAAAAACATCACAAAATTTGGTGTTATCAATTCCCCCAAACTTAGCATTTTGATTGTCCTCAATCCATCTTTAAACTTTGTTTTGTGATGCTTCTTCTTGACCGGTATGGTTTTTAGACCATGGGTTGAGCGAGCATTGAGATGTCTCATAGAGAATGCGGCCTGACCACGAACAACAGACTTTACTTCTCCTACCTTATTTAAGAAAAAAATTTCTCTACAGCTTCAGCGAGACTTGGGTGCATGATTCGAAGTTAGCTTTCACACCAAACAACTTTTGGGGGTAGAAAGTTGTGTGCTTGGGTAGGCTTAAGGCTTTTTTTTGGGTTTTTTCTTCTTGTTTTCCATCAGTCCATCCATGTACGGGTCCGTTAGTGGGCGAGTGGTCCCTGCAGTCCAAGCCAGTTGGCTTTAGAGTAGTGATTTCACATCCTACATTCCACTGCCCCGGATCTACCATGCCTAAAGATGGGTACTTTTGGAAAACAAGTGTGTATATATTTCTTTTTCTTTTTCTCTTTCTTTTTATTGGGCACAACTCTCATGCTTTTATTCACTCTCATAAGGCTATTCTCTCTTTTTGGGATTTTGTTGGGTAAGGGAAAACAAGAGGAATTTTTTTCACTGTTTGGGTAGCTTTTTCCTTCTTCATACACGTCTCTTAGCTGTTGCGAGATTATTTTTTGAAATTTTTTGGCGTGGAAAGTCGTAGTCTTTTGTCGTTTGAGGATGCATTATCAAAAAGACATAACAAAACCTGCATCCCTTTGGGCACATAGAAAACAAACTGGCAAGAAGTCGTATCGGGTTTTTACTATGCAAAGTCTTTGTACATAGGTTTTTTTATTTAATTAGCATGCATATGTATATGTACACATGATGATATAAGAGAAAAATGAAAGAACACAGAATAAAATTTTATACCTCCCTCACTGTTACATGGTACCCCCCCAAACTTACTCCACTCTCTGTCCCAGAGTTGTGAAGTAGATAAAGTAGGGTAATGTTAACCCAGTGAGGGTTAGATGGTGAGCGCGCCTGCACCAGATAGAGGTTCCCACACCTATTCTCCTTGTTTGCTAGGGTAGTCTATGTGGTGGAGTTGGTCAGGCGTCTCTTTATTTGATATCCATACTAGGATGAAGATGTTGCAGCCAGTTGTACCAAAAGCAGAAGTTGGTTCAGAAATGCAAGATTCAATGAGATCAGTCATGCGCTTTTGCTGACGAAGAAGTTCCAAAACTATTAGGCATTCCCTTAAACCAGGTAGACTTTTTAAGATACTTCCATTGTGAACATGAACAAAAGGACTGATCATCAACCTCAGTTTCTTTAAACTTTCATCATCTATTGAACTAGTCAGAGAAATCCACTTATCTCTTCCAATACTTTTTCTTGATTTGGTAGCCCCAAGAGAGGTCCATTTCCTTATCATAGTCTATCTTCTGCGGTAGTTTAGGACCATCTCCAAAAGAAAAAATCAGTGGAAGTCTTTCTCCAGTGGCTTCTGGATTGAATGTGGGTATTTTGGGTTCATCAGTTGATGCATGGGTTTTGAGTCACTTTTATAGGCTTATTTTATATCTATTTTATGCATGTATTTGTCATTTTCTTGATTATATTTGCATAATTCACTATAGTTGGCCCTTAAACTCTTTTTGCATCAAATTATACTTCTTTTATAATATTTATATGATTTTATATAATCCCCGGACTTATACACATGTTTCGACACTTTTTCAGGCACTTTTGCATTGTCCGGAGTCGATACTATCGACCCCCAGGTCGATAGTATCGACATTTCATCAAAAAGCAACCCTAAAACGCGATCTTGGAAGGAATAACCTGTGCCATGGTCGATACCATCGACCTTGGGGTCGATACTATCGACAGCGTCGGGATCTGGCGATTTTCAGCACTAAAACAGAGCGTTTTAATCCGACGGTTGAGCTTTTTCGGAGCCGTAAAGTGGTCTTATGACCTAAGAAGAGCACGGACGGCCCGAGGGGGAGAGGACATTGTGTTGCACAACATCCAAGAAAGAGAGAGAGAGATAGGAGACGAGAGATGAAGGTCGTCAACCAAGCGATCCGGGCACCTCCGACGAGCGATTTTGCTGCCGGAAGACTGCAAAACGCACGTTTCTCGAGGATGATCTCCAGGAACACCTTTATATCAGGGGTTACACGAGTTTTCTCCATGTTTTGCATGTTTTTCTTCTCTACTCCTCTGTCTTTCATTGAGATGACCATGCGGGGCTAATCCCCTTTGTCTTTAGGACCGGGAGTAGCCCGGGGATTCATTGTATGACAATTTTATAATAGTAATTCATATTTTATCTCTTAAATCTATGGTATAGTTTCGTTTTCTCCATATATTTTTATGCTTGATCACCATAATAATAGCCTAATGCCCTTAATCACTTTGAAAGAAGAATTAACGGCTGAAAAGAGACGAAATCTACATTAATCGATAAATCCCTTGACCAAGGTGGTGTAAAATTAATGGTGGATACTGAGAGATCGTTCATAATGCACTGAGTTTAGGGTATAGGTTACTACGACGGTGGAACTGACCTAGACCTAGGTAGTGAATTGCACCACGACAGTGGGCAATTCTGTTTTCAGGCCACTACCCGGATAGAGAGATAAAATTGAGGCATTATATAAAATTTAATACAATGAAAACCCGCGGTGAAACCGCAATCCTAAAGATACCTTTTGAATTGATTAAACCAACATTTAATCGATTGCTTCTTTTGTTTTGTTTTTATTTTTCTTTTAGTTTTAACAACAACTCTCAACTTGTTAATCGGCTTAGCTGATCGCGACTAGTTAGTAGGAGTCACCAACAATTCTGAGTATCCCTGTGTTCGACTCGGGCCTCACAAAGGCCTGTATTACTTCGACGCGTATACTTGTGTTTTTAGCACGTAGTAAAATACACGTCAAGTTTTTGGCGCCGTTGCCAGGGATACGGCGAATTGTTGGCACTTTGAGTGCTACGAGCGGCCACTCTAGGCCAAATTTTTTTTATTTAGATTGAAACAACTTCAAATATTTTTAAATTGTTCGATAATTTTTATACTCGTCATAGCACTGTATTGAACTCGAATTTTATCTTTTCAGGTACTGTGCATGGTGCAGACGTGTAGTACTGACTACGCGGGTCGCACACCAGAGGTTCCGCTGTCGGGACCAGAAGACGAGGGCGAATATAATCAAGATGAGCTGGAGGATATAAATTCTGAACACAAACACGAAGAGATGGACGAGCCACAGACAATATGGGAGAAGATCAAGGCTTCTTCCTCGTCCGCTTCCAAAGGGCCTATAAAGAAGCAAGCGCTGAATATTCCGAAATACAAGATTGATCCATCTTTGATCAACTTGGTGAAGTCTAATGCCTTCCACGGGCTCAAAAATGAAGACCCCGTCGCGCACATAAGTCAGTTTGTGGAGAATTGTGATATGGTAAAGATCGATAGATTTCCACAAGACGTGCTCTACTTGAAGCTCTTCCCGAGTTCACTAGCAGGAATTGCGCGCGAATGGCTGCATAACTTAGATGATGAATATGTGGAGTCTTGGAACCACATGGTTGAGGTCTTCTTCGAGAGGTTCTTTCCGCCCGAAAAGACCAATGACATTATAAGAAAGATCCACAACTTCACTCAACAAGCAGGCGAGACTTATTCTGAGATATGGGAGTGATTTCAGATCATGCTCAGGCGATGCCCGCATCATGGGCTGGATAAGGAGACCCAAGTGAAGATCTTCTATTTTGCTCTCTATGAGCATGATAGAAGCAACCTTGATTCAGCCGGTTCCGGATTCTTCTTGAATAACACAGACACTCGATGTTGGGAGATCTTGAGGAATATGGCAAAGAAGCAATCCTGGGGCGACAGAGACGCCGTAGAGCATGTTCAGGCTGTGGGGGAGTCAAAGGCCATCAAAGAGTTAAATGATAAATTAGACCTTCTTGCTAAGAAATTGCTTTCCAAATAAGATGCAGAAGCCGATGAAGAAGCTCAGGTCAAATTCATGCAACAACAGGGCTATAGAAATAATGATTATGCTTGGAGGAAGGATAGGAAGTTCTCATGGAAGGATCCTAACAATTTCCTACAAGATCCGGATGCAAAGCCAAAACCGAGAGCTGAAGATAAAAGCACCGAGTTGCTTAGTCAAATGGTGCAGCAGAATCAGGAGATGATGGCTATGTTTGGTAAACAATTGCAATCTCAAGGTGATATTCTAACCAAGTTTGGACAGACGCTGCAAAGCCATGGAGCACAAATGCGGGCATTAGAAACCACAGTGGCACAGATTTCTAGTGAAGTGGCGGCCATCAAGCACGCCAATCAACAAAAACCGGCAGAGAATGCAAACGTGGCCCAAGCACACCATCAGGTCAAGTATATGTCTGTGGTAAGCAATGAGGAGGAATCTCAGGTGCAAGAAGCTAAAGAAGAAAGAAAAATGACTTTTAATACGCATGCGTCACCGGCGATACCGTATCCACGCACTTACTATGGACTGCCGGGCGGAAACCCGTTCTTCAGAAAATCACAGCGAGTTATGAATATTGCATCTCCATCTAGGCAGGAAGAACAATTGAAGGCTGTTTGTGCACGTGTGGAAACATCTAATGCGAGAGAGGAACCACAACAAGCTATTGCTATTGATGATGTCTCGCCCAAGCCCACGTCAGAGGGAGTGGTTGAAGCAAGCTTAGGGGAGTTGGCCCCGAAAAGCTCATATGTGCCACCTCACAGGCGTGTGAGTGCAGCAGTTGTGTCAAGTCCAGGAAATCTAGGGCCAAAGAAAGAGCATCGTAATTTTAAGAAATTCTTGGAAATATTCCGAAAACTCCACATCAATATTCCATTAGTGGAGATGATCGAGAAGGTTCCCGCCTATGGGAGGTTCATCAAAGAAATCATCAATTAGAAGAGGCGGATAAAAGACGATGATATTTGTCGGATGAATGAGACGGTGAGTTCTATGATTCACGGGAGTTCGCCAAAGAAGAGAAAAGACCCAGGAGGTTTCTACGTTCCATGCTCGATAGGTGATCAACATTTTCCTAAAGCGCAATGTGATTCAGGCGCCAGCATAAATCTCATGCCTCTTGCGACATTTCAGAAACTTGGGTTAAAAGAAATCAAGAAGTCGGCCACGACAATTGAATTGGCGGATGGGTCCATTGTAAGGCCATATGGAGTGTGCGAGGATGTACTCGTCAAGGTTGACAGGTTCATCTTCCCGGTAGATTTTGTTGTCATGGACATGACACAGCTCCAAAGTTGCGAGATGCTATTGGGAAGGCCGTTCCAAGCTATGGCTGATGTCATCATTGCCATTGGGAGAGGTACATTGACCTTGGGGATTGGACATGATCGAGTTCAATTCAAATTGCCACATGACTCATTGGAGACATCTCTTGACAACCCAGGTCAAAGGTATCTTTATGTCAAGCCTAGGACATTAAACAAGGGCGCTTGTTGGGAGGCAACCCAACTTTAGGTTCAATTTTATGTTTGGTTATGTTCTTTTATGTTTATGTACTTCGTTTTTGCTTAGGTTTTGATAATTTTTGTAAAAATGGTACCCTAACTCGTGTTTTGAAGTGTGCAGAATGTTAAGGTCGATACTATCGACACCCATGTCGATAGTATCAAGTTTGGAGAAGTAAACGCTGAAGAAAAGTCGATACCATCGACCCTAGGGTCGATAGTATCGAGATTCCTGAAGATTTACAAAAAAATTGGTGCCAGTAAAGTCAATACCATCGACCCTAGGGTCGATGGTATCAACACTTTTGAGTTCCCAGGCTTTTAGATGTGTCGATTCAACAAAATCGCTGAGTCTGGGTCGATACCATCGACCTTGGTCGATGGTATCGACACCTGCAGGACAGCTACATAAAACAGGCCGTAAAAGGTATCGAAACGAGATTTTTTCGAACCATTTTTTGCAGAGGAAAGATGGATGAAGCAAGTCACGTCTTAGAACCACTAAGACACAAAAATGGGCCACAAAAAGGAGGGAGATAGCAAGCATCACTTGGTCTACTTGAGCATCTAACCATCCTTCTTCACCACACTTCAAAACGAACGGTACCGTTGTTCCACTTCTTAAGTGAGAATGTTGACTATGAGGCCATAGTCACATTCAAGCTTAGGGGGGGTGTTGGAACAACCCTCTATCTTAGTTTTTACTTACTTATTCATGTTGATTTTACTTTTGAGATATTAGTTGTTTTTATTTCTAGGTTTACCGCTTTTGTAGGATCCACATCTATCTAGTGTAATCTGTGGAGCAATAAATGCATGGTTTCAATTGGGAGTTTTACTCTTGGGTTGTGGGCACATGAAAATATGAGCATATTGAAAACTTTTTGAGCTTAGTCTTGTGAGTAATTGAGTGGCATAACTAAGGAAGTGCTTGGGTGAGTCAGCTTCAGGACACGGGGACATGAATGACCATCTTTATTGTCCAAGGAAAAGTGATTGACAAGGATGTTTGAGCCCAAACCGACCAAATGCTAACGTGACCTTAGACTAAAGTTTAAGAGAGAAATCCTTCAGTTACCCTGTACACAGGTCTTTAGAGAGGGACATATGATATTTTCGAAAGGTTCTGTCAATTAGTCTTGTGATCTGATCCACCGCAATTTCATTCACACTCCACCATAAGAAATGGGAGCACATTACTGTCTTTCACTCTTTGATTGCATACCATGTAGATAGGTCTTGCATTACAACCATTTTCACATTTTTTGCATGAGAATGAAAAAAAAAAGATAGAGTAGTTATACATGCACATTATCCTTAGGTGCATGTCATAGTAGTTGCATAACTGTCATTATGTAGTTGCATTTACATATTTTGAGCATATTGTACACCATGTATCTTATGTTACTCTGAAAACATTAAAGGTGATGAACTTGTTCCATACCCTCCAAATAGAATGCTTCAGATGCACAAGTATGTAACAAGAAGTGAGCCCGACATATAATTCATTGTCATCTGCGAAAATAAGGGCTTTAAAAAATGAAAAAAAAATTGAAAAAAAAGGAAGAAAAAAAAAGAATTGAGAAGTAAGTAGGAATGAGAGGGAGAAAGGAACATGTTCTCACTTACATACTAAGAAGAATAAGCACATGGTGTAGTTTTCTTAGATATTCCATCTCACCTTGAGACGGAATGATAGTGCATGCATCATTCCACCAAAAATGTAACATTAGGACATTTTCACTTGCATTTTGCATCATGATAGGTCATTAATTTTTGTATTGCATGATTGACTATTATGTGCTTTCATCTCTTCCACAACCACCTATCCCATCCACTCGTTGCTCTAATTGGTAGGCCACCCATGATATTCTCCTCATTCATTAATATCAGGAGATCTGCTTCCATTTAGATGGTAGTTAGGAAATGAGCAACGTAGATAGGAGATCACAAGATGCATCAAGTATGGACCGGATGAGTTTATCATATTAACTGCTTTAATTGATAGTGTTTCACTGATTGGGGGATAGACATCTTTTACATAGATCTTTGGTCGCCTAGATGGCAGTTAGTGTTCAGTGGTCAATGAGGGCCGGTTTGTGGAAAGAAAGTGGGGATGATGTAGATTCATTTCATGTATTTATGTCCTGTTGCTGACTTATCTCAACCAGATCCAAAGTTTTGTTGCTCGAGGATGAGCAAGGTTTAAGCTTAGGGGAGTTTGATGTATGGGTTTTGAGTCACTTTTATAGGCTTATTTTATATCTGTTTTATGCATGTATTTGTCATTTTCTTGATTATATTTGCATAATTCACTATAGTTGTCCCTTAAACTCTTTTTGCATCAAATTATACTTATTTTATAATATTTATATGATTTTATATAATCCCTGGACTTATACACATGTTTCGGCACTTTTGCATTGTCCGGAGTCGATACTATCGACCCCCAGGTCGATAGTATCGACATTTCATCAAAAAGCAACCCTAAAACGCGATCTTGGAAGGAATAACCTGTGCCATGGTCGATACCATCGACCTTGGGGTCGATACTATCGACAGCGTCGGGATCTGACGATTTTCAGCACTAAAACGGAGCGTTTTAATCCGACGGTTGAGCTTTTTCGGAGCCGTAAAGTGGACCTATGACCTAAGAAGAGAACGGACGGCCCGAGGGGGAGAGGACATTGTGTTGCACAACATCCAAGAAAGAGAGAGAGAGATAGGAGACGAGAGACGAAGGTCGTCAACCAAGCGATCCGGGCACCTCCGACGAGCGATTTTGCTGCCGGAAGACTGCAAAATGCACGTTTCTCGAGGAGGATCTCCAGGAACACCTTTGTATCAGGGGTTACATGAGTTTTATCCATGTTTTGCATGTTTTTCTTCTCTACTCCTCTGTCTTTCATTGAGATGATCATGCGGGGCTAATCCCCTTTGTCTTTAGGACCGGGAGTAGCCCGGGGATTCATTGTATGACAATTTTATAATAGTAATTCATATTTTATCTCTTAAATCCGTGGTATAGTTTCGTTTTCCCCATATATTGTTATGCTTGATCACCATAATAATAACCTAATGCCCTTAATCACTTTGAAAGAAGAATTAACGGCTGAAAAGAGACGAAATCTACATTAATCGATAAATCCCTTGACCAAGGTGGTGTAAAGTTAATGGTGGATACTGAGAGATCGTTCATAATGCACCGAGTTTAGGGTATAGGTTACTACGACGGTGGAACCGACCTAGACCTAGGTAGTGAATTGCACCACGACAGTGGGCAATTCTGTTTTCAGGCCACTACCCGGATAGATAGATAAAATTGAGGCATTATATAAAATTTAATACAATGAAAACCCGCGGTGAAACTGCAATCCTAAAGATACCTTTTGAATTGATTAAACCAACATTTAATCGATTGCTTCTTTTGTTTTGTTTTTATTTTTCTTTTAGTTTTAACAACAACTCTCAACTTGTTAATCGGATTAGATGATCGCGACTAGTTAGTAGGAGTCACCAACAATTCTGAGTATCCCTGTGTTCGACTCGGGCCTCACAAAGGCCTGTATTACTTCGACGCGTATACTTGCATTTTTAGCGCGTAGTAAAATACACGTCATTAGTCATGAAGCCACCTTCTTCATGGGGGGTATCTTCTTTGGATATAGTATCCACAAGTGTTTTCAAGAGCTCTCTATCTACCATAGGCCGGTTATCATCGTCATAATCTGCACGAGCCTTGCGTTTCCTTTTTGAGAGCTTTGTACCTGTTCTGGATGCATCCTCTGGGAAAGAAAATGGAGTCGTTACTTCTTCCGTCCTTGCTCTCTTCTCAGCGGTTGATGGTCCAGCTGCCTCTGGATTCTGGCATTTCTGCCCGACCGTTGTTGCTTCAGATGCGGCCTCAGTGTTGATTCTTCTGTCATGTTTGTCAACTCGAACGGCGGTTTGCTTTGTACGGGCCATATCTGTTATCATTAAACAAGTTCATTGATTATTTAAATGTTAGGTAGGCGAGAAAAACTGATTGCATGATAAAAATCGACCCGTTACAAAGTCCGGGTGTCGTCCATCAAAAGAACATCTTAGTGATACAAAACTGGATGATACGGAGAAAAACCACGCTCGATGTCTATCTCCTGACACAGGTGTGTCGGGCGATACGACCGCGTGAAACAAAATGCCCGATAGGGTCTTTTCGATAGGATGAAGTGTCGCCCGACAACAAGAATAAGCGAGGCGGCACAAGGATGAGCGACAAGGTTATCGCCCGATATGGCGTATCGGACAAACGCGAGCGAAAGATGCGTCGCGCTACATACGTGTTGGGAGATACAAGAGAAATTGACTAAATTCGTCAACCTGATACGCTGCTCGCAATCTGTAACTCGTGTCAGGCAAGTGGCTGTCGGGCTATACCTTTCGCTTTCTTAAGTTTTTTGCGCGATACGAGAGCAGAAGAAGGTTGCGTGACATGGGAGCAAATGAAGGAATTCACAGCACGATACGGGTAGGTGAAAAGTAAAAGCAGTAGCCCGACACAGTAAACCCTTCATACTATATATAGCAAACCAAGTCAGGGGTAAAACGGGTAATTTTGGGGCGTGTGTCGGCTGTTGAGGCAAATCCTTCCTAAGATGAGCACGTTTTACGCACCGGCTGAGTTGTCACTCGACACAGGTGCTCGCCCTTGGGCATATCAGCCGACACTGTGCATGGCTAGAATGTGATGCCCGATACGATCAAGGAAAAGGGAAAACTTGCCCGATACAGAGCTTTTAGAGCAAGATCTTGGTGAAAAACTCAAAAACAAAGTGAGGGAAAAACCGGTTGATGGGTAAAACATCATCGGCCTAAGGCTAAGTTCCCGGCCTCAGATAGTATTACCCCTCAATGCTTCATAAAATAGAGCGGTGGCCCATAAAATAGAAGAGTCAGCGTACGTGGCGCATGCACTGACTTGGGCCTTATTACAGTCCAAATGTTCATAATGTTTGTTTTGCAAGAAAGTAAATGAAATCCTATTCTAGGAAAAGTAAAAGCTTGAGTTGCCTCCCAAGGAGCGTTGTAGTTTGCGTTGCCAGCTCGACAACTCCAAGTTCTTCACTTTCCTTGCCTCTAGCAGCATCCATATTTTTCAAATTGATCGTTGTTCCTCCTGATTACAGCCCTGTCTTTTTGGCAGTTTCGATGTTAGAGGCTATTTTTCCCGAGGGATTCTTTATTAATTCGGCCATCTGAGCTAATTGCTGATCAATTTGGCATTGATGCGTCTGCATGTCTGCCATCTGGACCTGCATTGAATTCAAAACTCCCAAATTTGAAAGCGCACTCTGTGCCAACTGGTTATTGATGGTGTCTTGTCTCTTTACAAAATCGAATAACTGTCCAACCAAGTCTGGTTGGTTCGAAACCTTGTCTTGTCCCTGCTCTTTGGTCTGACCTTGTCCTTGACTGGTGTTCGTCGCTTGGCGACCTTGGTATTTACCTCATCCTTAGAAATTTCCCTTGTTTGACTGGAAGGAAGAGGTTCTGGTGAATTGACTTTGTCCTCCTCTTTTCTCAAAAACTTGACGCGGCTTGGTGGAGTTATGCAGTTGATGCGAGTTTTCTGCCGCATCTTTGTTGCCATAACTGAAACCAGGATGATCTGGCCTCTTGAAATTTACAAAGGAGACATTCTCAGTCTCCTCATCCTCAGAGTAAGTTTCGCTCGATTCGTCGGGTCGGGTGTAGATACAGTTAACTACCCCATGTCCACCCTCCCCACAGGTGACACACTTCATGACCTTTTCGACTTGCTTCTTTCTCTTCCTACCTGATTCTTTCAGCTGCTTTACATCAGTTGCTATCCTCTGGATCTGAGAGGTGATAGTCTCCAGTGCCTTGGATTCAAAAGAAGGTCCTTCACTAGCCTTCTTAGCTTGTCCCCTGTCGTATCTATCATAGTCAGTGTCGGCTTGCAGCTCAGCCATGTTCTTGATGATCTTCTCGGACATGCTCGGCTTCTTCCCCAGAAAGTCACTTCCTTCTGCTGCATTCAGTGAAACCCTTTCCTCAGGGGTTATACCGTTGTAGAAGGTAGTTATCAGGAAACCTTTCTTATAGTTGTGATGAGGGCAGTCCCTCTGATATTCTTGGTATCTTTCCCAGGCATCATGGATATTCTCGTTTGGCTTTTGCATGAAGGATGTAATCCATTGTCTGTTCTGGACGGTTTTCTCAGTAGGATAGAACTTGTTCACAAAGGCATCCGTCAGTGCACTCCATCCGTTCAGAGCTTGGTGGGGCAGCCCCAGGTACCATGATAAAGCCTTATCTTCCAAAGAAAAGATGAAACCCTTGCAATAGATTACCTCCTGAGGGACTCCCCTCATCTTGATGGTGTAACAGATGTTTTTGAAGGCATATAAATGGTGATAGGGATTATCATTCTTAGAGCTCCCTCTAAAGCTTTTGTTCTGAATCATGGAAATGATTGATGGCTTTAGCTCGAAATTGGTGGCGTTGAATTGCGGGATAACAATAGGACATCTGGAATTGTTAGCCTTGGTGGAGGTTAACTCCCTTAGGGTCTTTTCTCCTTCATCTGAATCGTCGTTGTTGCTGCCTCCTTGGTGCTATTCTTGATTATTCTGATTCCTCCTGTGCCTCCGGTGGTGACGACGTCTATCCCGGCGATGATCGTCCTCGAACTGCTCTGTATCAAGTTCTTCAGGCTGATCATTGCCATTATAGCGGTCGTTGTCTTCAGGCGGAGGCAAATGAGGTCTAGCTCTCCCTTGGCGTTCACCTTCTGAAAGTGGTTGTTCAATGCGAGGCAACATGTCAGATGATGTCGGTGTTCAGTTGAGCAGAGTGCCTCCCTTCTGAGTAGCTGAATAGCATGAAAAATCAAGTTAGAAAATATGTTATTAATAATAAGAATCACTCAAGAAAAGGGAAAAAGAGAGTGCTGTCAAGCTCATTTCTAAGCTTGAGGCACTGGAGCGTAGTTAGTGGATTCAGGTACGTCAACAGTACCGTTTTGCCTTGTCCCTGGCAACAGCGCCAAAAAGTTGACCGGCCTAAATTGCGCGTCCGAAAAGTGGAGCGGATTTGAAGTAGTCGGAATTTTAAATTTATAACCCGAAACCTTCTAGGCCCCCGCAACTTTGTTTATGGGGTCGAAGTAGATATACGGGGTCGAACACAGGGATAAGGGTGGTAGTGTTGAGAACGAAGAATCGACACGATACACTCCGGTAAAGGCATGGAGATGATAAAAGTTCCCCAAGGGAACAATAGGCTAAGATCGACGAAATGGAAGAAATCTATCTCCAACTGGAGATATGAGGAAAATTTAGGTTTTAAGCATTTGTCAGTTTTTAGGGTTTTCGTGCAACGGAAATAGAGAGATAATACTATTGCATTAGTAGGGAATGAAAGAGAAAGCTTTGGTAAAACATGCTGCAGTAGAAACATCCTGTACCCCTCCTCTCGAAGCGGGCACCTCCAACTAAGCATCAACACCCCTCTCAAGGTTGTTGGACTTAAGTTAGAGTGGAAAGGTTACTAAAGCAACTCCGATCCTGGGCACTCTCGTACTCTAGTATCGGACCAAACACTAGAGCCACAACACCCCTCTCGAGACTGTTGCAACGGGAAAACACGATCCGGTAGCTAATCGAAACACGATCCAAGCGTACAAGCTAGAGTTCAGATGTTAAACATAGCAATCATCCAACAAAAGGGACCAAACATAAAGCAACAGATAATTGAAACTCTTCTACTTCCATTAACATAAAGGGTCTGGTTACATTGCATAATTGAAGGAAATAAATGACTGAAATAAGTAAAGATAAATGCCGCCTTCTTGATTTAGAAGGGCGACAGGCAGCAGCAGATCCTCCAGCCTGATACCGGGTAGGAACCTTGCCCGATACGCCCGTGTCGGGCGGCACACCCTCTCGGGCGACACGCTCATGACGGGCAGCCGTATCGAGCGGGGCGCCCTTGCCCGATACGATCATTTCGGGTGGCACCCTCTCGGGCGACACACCATGACTGGCGATGCGTATTGGGGTTCGGTATCATGTCGGGTCAGAGTGTTTCTTCCAGTATCATGTACTCTTGTTGGCCGATATCGGCCTGCAGTGGTGCCCGGGCTGACCCTAAGTGAACCATTCCCTCCCTCTCAGGATGGGGAAGTGCTCACCTAGAATCGCCCGGCACACCTCTGAGGCACGACACGCTAGCTCTAGATGCTTTCTTAAGTTGGCGTTCGAGGGATTCCGACCCATCCCATCGGAGTCCTGTAGCTGCTATTTACAGGCAGTGGTTGGGGGAAGTTATGGTGCTCCGGACGCTACATGTTCTTCCTTCAGCTCCATTATTGCGGCTTTAGGGATGCCCGATATGTGTATCGCCCGGCACAAGGATGTCGGGCTATCAGTCATCGTGACGAGTGGCACCTGCCGGTGGGTGGCCTATATCGCACGACACGCTTTAGTTGTCAGGGCAAGCCCGGCTCCCTGTCAGGTAAATGGCGTGTCACTCGTTCGTTCCTTCTTGTGCGGCATCCTTGTGTCACGCGGTATGATATCGCACACCCGTGCCAGGCAGCGAGCGTATCGGCCGACCGATTGGTAAGAAGGCTGATGTAGCTGGAACACGTTCGTGGGCTGGGACGGGCCTTTTTACTGCTAAATGAGTTAAAAAATGAGGAAAACTCTGCAAAAGATGATAAAATTGAGTTAAGAGCGTAGCGTGGCCTGTTTATTCAAAAACATGACAAAAAGGAGAGGAAATCAGTTAAAAAGGAAAGTTTTGATAACGAAATAAGGGCCAAAAACATCACAAAATTTGGTGTTATCACCTATCCATGTCAAGAGGCCTCCCAACCAAACGTCGCCACCTCCCCAATGGCAGAAGTTAGAGAGGAATCGCACATGACAGGTTGACAACCTGATCTAAAGCAGAACTGAGGCCAGTCCTCTAGAACCCTACCCCCAAACTGAGAAGCTTGGTCTTCCGTCCATCTA
The DNA here is from genome assembly GCA_963693085.1 of Alisma plantago-aquatica. Taxonomy (NCBI): domain Eukaryota; kingdom Viridiplantae; phylum Streptophyta; class Magnoliopsida; order Alismatales; family Alismataceae; genus Alisma; species Alisma plantago-aquatica. The sequence continues at coordinate 1,416,336,686 of OY856410.1, read as the reverse complement.
TCCTTGCCATGATGGAATCTACTAATCTCGAGAAGTAACTGGCTTTGGACTTTCCAGCAAAGAGGGGAACTCCCAAATCACTGATCATCCAATTGCTTCTGTGAAACTGAGGTGCCTAGTAGGTGGGCTTCATTGCATAGCTGCTTATTTCTCTAGGGATCTTCTACCCAGATCTCACCTCTTTCTAAAAAGTTCATCAGAGCCTGCACATTCTGTTTTGCTGCATTCACAAATCAGATAGCATCATCAGCAAAAAGCAAATGAGAAATTGCTGGAGCCTTGCCTGAACAACCGAATGGAGTAACAACTCCACTTGGAATTCCCTAATTCAAACTTCTTTTATAAGAAGGAAGAAGCTGGGAGAGAGGGGGTCTCCTTAACGAACCCCTCACCCCCGGGCCATAGACTTCTCAATTTTCCTCCCCGATTCATCACCCATGGGAAAAGGGGCTGAAGAGCGAGCAGGCGGAAGGAAAGGGGTCTAGTTTCTTCCGAGTTGACTGCTCGACTAAAAAGGAGAGGAGGAGGCTGACTACTGGAAGCCCCCGGAGTGAAGAAGGAGTCACCGAACTACCGTTGCTATTTCTTGAAGAGACTGGGGGAGGCCTATCTCTCCAGGGAGGGGGTGGGAATATATTATAGGCTGGAACACCTTTAGAGTATATAACTAAAAGAATAGACTGGAAATGCGATATCTTGAGGAAGCGAGTCTGAGATGATGAGTTACGGTGACCAAGACCCGGTCTATAGAAATTGGATCCCAGACTGAGTTCGATACGAGATTGACGTGAGGAAAGGTTTTCCAGGTCTCGCATTGGCATAGGGTTCTCTCTTCTCTTCGAGGCAAGAAATGACTATGGTGTGAGTACATACCAAACTGCTCAAATCTCAACTAGAGATATGAGCAGGAACCCTCCACTATATGGTTGGCAAGCTATTCTTTCTTCTTGCAAGAAGAGAGAAAGAGTTGAAGAGTTCGATCTCTTTCCGTCACGGAGGAATCCGAGAGAGGCTGAAGAACTTCTTTCATTTTTCTTTCTCTTTCGATTTTCTTACTTTGCTTTCATCCTTCCCCAAGCCGTGAAAAGGACCTGCTTTATCAAAAAAAAGTGACAACCTAGGAACAAGACTTCTTCACTTAATACATAGACGCAAATAGAAAAAATGTTCATGTCAAGGGGAAATTCAAATAATATGTGACCTGTCTGATGTCATCAACCGAGGCCTACTTTTTGCCTTTCTTCGAAACCTCAGAATTTCCCGAGAAACCGCCATTCATACGGAATGATTTCATCATAAATGAGACACACATGCCAATCAAGTTCCTGCCATAACATCAAATCAAAGGAATTTGTTTCATCCTATCCATTTTGATTAGAACTTCTTCCTCTATACATTCTTTTCCCCCATTTCACGTTCTCTCTCAAAAGTAAGATTTGACTTTCAGAGTGGGGGGGGATTCCCTATTGGAAAGCCTCGTTCCAGATGCCCTCAGAGAATTTGGCATACATACGAGCCATACATTCGTAGTCATGGACAACTCTTTCTATCAGATTTCAAATTTATCCCACTGGAGGTCGTTGACCTATGGGTAAGGACATCTAGGACGCGATCCGTGCCAGCAGATCAATCATCCTCCTCAATGAAAATTGCATCAAGCTTCTTGCTCTGGTGCCCATAGACTCATACCTTCATCTTTCCGTGCGTCGAGTGACTATATTAAAGATAGTCACTGCATGTGGTTGGTTTCCTAGTTGGCCCATTCAATGAACAACAATGTTCAAGATTACTAGATGTGGGTAGTAAGGAAATTTTCAGAGGCCCACGCCGCAAGAAAATATGGATAGGGGTGCGCCACGTCATCCACAACCTCTTGAAATAGACCAAGCTTTCACGTCTAAAGTCCATCATCTGTAATGTAAGGAAAATGAGATTTCGAAAAGAACCTTTGTTCCTTCTCGCTCATCCTCCAGACCGCCTGATGGTTCGAGTGGTCCTAAACCCATGTGGGGATCTACTCGGGCTGTTGATTGGAGGGAGGTGTGCTTCGGAGGAGCTTCGGGCGATGTAACCGGGAATGCGGAATTTCTTAAGGTCGTTGATGGTGGTTACGGTAGACCTAGATGAGGTGGAAGACAATGAGCGAAAATGGCAAAACTCGGTAGTTTTCAGGAAGAGACCATTCTATTCTATAACCACACCACCTTCAGGCCTTCATCGAGCGCGCGTTCAAATTAGTTGTGGGGAAGGATTTTTCCTTGTTAACTTTGCAGGTTCAGAAGATTGTAGAAAGGTTTTGGAATGTGGGTCGTCGACTATTTGACAAAGAAGGTTTCAAGTTCAAAAGCATTTTGCCTTCAACTTCTGCTTAGTTTGACTTGGCCAGCTTACCATTTTCCTCCTTCCTTGACTACTGCTTTCTCTTACACAACTTAGAAAGTCCACAACCTTGTCTTTTTTTTCATCAAAGTGACAAATAGGACACACTGGTGCTCAAATGTCCCCCTGCCTTTCTTTCTCGATTCTTTTCAAGGAAAAAAAATAGCACTGGGGAGATCAGGGCTTTCTTTCCTACTCATCTTGGGCCGTAAGTTAGCCAGCCGCTTACATGATACTGTAATCAGACCCTACCCAGTCCAATTCGGTCTATGTTCAATTAGTGCTCACTCGACTCCTTCCATATATGCCACTCCTTTCGCAAACAATTCTTTTCTTGCTTCCTTCTTTTTTTTTATTCTTCCTCTCTGACTTCTTCCTTTCCTCCTTCTAGTGCCAAGCATGATAATCTACCCATTGCCTAGCCAGGTTCCGGTAGAAAAGGAGGTGTGGAGTCTTGTATTGCTTGACTTTCTTTAAAGATCGGGTCTTTGACGTCAGATGAAAGAGTTCGAGTTCCATCCATCTGATCCAGAAGTCTACTTCGTTCTACCTGTTCTGTTCCTTGAATTCCCTAGGAATGAGGGGAGGGGTAGGGTATGATGATCTCAGGTATCTTGACTTTGTCGAGATTTGGTTGGGGTGAAATATCTTATCTTGGTATAATTGATAATGGAAGTCTCGTTCCAGGCATTCCATCGTCCCACAAGTCTAATTACTGAACGATTGGCAGCGAGAAAGAAATCTAGGTGTCTCACCTTTGGGTCTGGCCGGTCCACATTTGGCTAAGCACCTTCTTTCATGTCAGAATTAGACTTCTTGATGGTTATTGAGTGCTTGTTCTTTTACTGGTACTGGCTATCGTTTATTGATGGAATGATGTAAATCCATCGCTATTATATCCGACCAAATTGGGAACGACTATCTCAGTATTTGTTCTCGAACCTGGGAGGGAGAGTAAGTGTGGCGTATGATTCACAAAATGACATTAACTAAAGTGGAAGCGAATCATTAGAAGCGGAATTATTGAAAATCACTAAAAATTAAAACTTTTTACAAAGAGATCCATAGACTGTAAAACTATTCCATAAAGAACCAAAGTAAGTTATTTACATTCCGATTCATCATTACATCTATGTATCACAACATCTCGAGAGTCACAAGCATTAACTGCCCTATTAAACTATACATAAGCAGTATACAAAATCTCAAGGCATCAAGCCAAAACTCTCAGATCGATATTAATCCATCTACTGACTCATAGGACCTGAGAGTATAGAGATGACACATAGGACTCTCTATTTACAGGACATGACAGATAGTGTCTCCACCTGAGGATCACTGCTGTCCATGTTGTTGTTGCTACTGCTGTTGTTCACCCACTGTAGGGTTTCTACCTTTTCCTCAGCGTCTACTTAAAAAGTTGAATTCCACGGGGGTGAGACAATTGAAAATTGTCCCAGTGAGAGATATAACTCTCCGCCAGAAACATTATTATTGTAGATATTAAAACAACACTGAGCAGAAGAATCATAAATATTCAACAACAGATAAATCATTGACTAAACCATGTAGAGCAATATTCTCTATACAGTTCATTTCAGTTGTAACTTGATAAAGCAGCATGTCATTTATTCAATAAGGAATATGAAGAACATGTAAAGCATTTTCCCAACTAGTATATAATAGGTAATGTATTATCAATCATTGATTCTCATAATTCAACCCTAAGGAATTATGGTACACGGCTGATTACATTTTTTCAAAACATACTTAAGCCCAGAGGAGATGAGGTATACCGCTCATACTCCAACCGACCATTGCGAAATCAAAATCGGTACCATACATAGGTCAATAGAAGAGCCTGATTTCCATGACCTCATCCTCCATAGTAACTGTGAGGACCAATTGTAGGACATCTCATGTCTCTACCAAATAGCTTTCCAGGGTATACTGGCAACTTCACTATTAGAGTTACAGTGGCATGATGTACTCTCTTCGCAATTGAGAGATTTCATGTTTATCTCACATCGATTCGGCATTAACATCATCATCAAGAGATTAGTGATACATCCATCCCAGCATAAATATATAATGAAGGATTGAGAGATTTAATGTTTATCTCACATCAATTCCTCCATTATGACGTAAGGATATTCATGCCCATAACCCCCACATACTTAAAAGTATGCCCTCCAGGAGTTCCCTTAGGAAAACCTGTTTCACCATCACTAAACTACTGACGATGATGGATCTATGGTCAGGGCTCTACATGATATCATTTCACTTGATTATTTAAGTACATTACATTATTATTTTAGTATCAGACATGTTTTCAAACATAAGCTATTATAACAATTTGCTATAAAGAATGTGTACTATTTCCATCAAGATTATTGGGATCTCAGTCCCTTATTATCTCATCATCATGATTCAAGAATATGGGTGTTCAAATCCTTAGATCATCAAAACACTTATTACCACTTTAACATGTAACTTAATGCCATCAGGTCATCTGACAATGTAAACATGATAATTTTAATGCAGGTATTTCACATGGTTCTTAAAGCCTAATAATCGCTTTTGTTACCTATCACTAGGAAACATAGCATATCATTGTTTACAAGGCTCATAAGGTACTTTCAATAAATAAAGCATCATAGCTCATACCTGGATATGTTCATTATCTCATAAAACCTACATGATCAGTACAGATGATATCAGTTACACCAATTCCATATCAGCACAATGCAAAACAATTATAATATCACTATTCAAGGGTTATAACACTATGCCCTTGCCAGAGTTAGGGTTTCCCTTTTCATTTCAATTAGGGTTCATCATCCCCTTAGCTCAATTAGAATTAATGACTCATCATTTCATTGTTCAACCTTAGAGTTTCATGCTAAAAAGTATACCCCAGTATTTGGGTTTCACATATAACTTTATCCTATTTAGAATTAGGGTTTACTATTCTCATCACATCACCCTAGATTAGGGTTTATATTCAATGATCCACAATTAGGGTTTAATATTCACCCCAACTAGGATTGATCATCAAAATAACCTGAATTAGGGTTTCTCATGTCATTACCCTGAATTAGGATCATACCATCATCATGGATTAGGGTTTCACCTATCATTTCCCTCAATTAGGGTTAGGATTCATTAACCTTCTTAATTAGGGTTTGTACTCATGATTAGGGTTTATAATCTCCCTATCAAGAATCATACCCTAATTAGACATTCATTCATATTGAAAGTGTTGAGACTTAACCACTACATGATTATCATTCATATAGGAAGTTCTCTCTCTCTCTCTCATCTTCCATAAGATGATGCTTACTTTAGTCTTGATTAGACTAATTCAACTCAACTTGAAAGAAGAATTGACATAATGAATTATGTCATTACCACCATAATCATTAAATATTAATTGTTCAAAGGTCACTAATCACCTTATCTCATTAAGGGTACCATTATTATAATCACCCTTGGTTTACATCACATAATTGTTCAATTAAACAATTGACCTTTAACCACTTTAAGTGTTCATACAATTTGATTAATTATCTTCCAAATGATCTTGGTCACTTAGACCCCAAACGGTCTTGACCAATCAGACCTCAAACGGTCTTGCTTGTAATACCTTCAAACTGTCTAAGACCATTTAGACCTTCAAATGGTCTTGAACAAACCATTGAAACTGTTTGGTAAAGTTAGCACTTGAAACCGTTTGACAAAGTGATACTTGAAACCGATTGCCAAAGTTGAAGTTTGAAACCGTTTAAGCCTCAACCGGTTTGGGATCGTTTGGTCCCAAATGGTCTTGAGACCGTTTGGACTCAAACGGTCTTGAGACCGTTTGGTCCAAACCTGCTCAAAACCGAATGGACCAAATATGGTCTCAACCACTCAAGCTGATTTAGGGTTTTCAAGATTGATTCCCTCATTGGTTGAATTCATAGAACCACTCATCAATTGAACCTAACACCACACTTTAATTAATCTTAATAAATCATCCTTCACTTGATTTGTCTTTCAATTGATCATCAGTTAGGTCTTGAATCCAATTGGATTAGGGTTTGAAATCAATGAACCTTCACTATTAGTCAATGTGAAACTAGTTGCTTTGGAATCATTGGACCACAATCCAAATTGGACATGAACTGACCTCAAACGGTCTTGAGGTCATTTGGATGACCTCCAAACGGTCTTGAGACCGTTTTCCCATCACATCATCAAAATCCATGACATCCAATTAGGGTTTGGATCAATGGATTGATTATGAAATCATCATTTGATTGCAATTAAGTTTGGTATCTTTGGATCTTCAAATACCCAACCATACTTAACCCTAGACCTCCAAACGGTCTTGGTTGACCTCCAAACGGTCTTGAGACTGTTTGGGTGATCCCCAAACGGTTTTGTAACCGTTTGGGTCAATAAACCCAAAGTTCTAACTCATTCACTTAAGAAATCAACACTTAACTCGATTAGGGTTTGGTGATTGATTGTCCTTCACTCATGAAACCCTTGGAACTAATCAATTATAATTAACGGGTCATTCATCATCATAATCATCACCAATTTTCCAAATGGTCAACTATGGTCAACACCCTCAAACAGTTTTGAAACCATTTGCTCTCAATCGGTTTGATGAAACCGTTTACCCCCAAACGGTTTGTGAAGTCGATAAAGCAACTATATTGAAACTGTTTGGCCTAGAATTTTCTTGGGAAGAGTGTCCAAGATGATGTCATCATCATAATCCTTCGTGCATCCAATAACTACTACCGTTTTCATAGAAATTGCAGCAATGAATCAAAAGAGTTCCATCAACAATTATTGAAGAATGGAATGCAATATCAATGTTTAAGGGTTTAAGTTATAAAACCTGCCTCAAAATCTGATTCCAAGCTCCAAGATCCACGGATCTAATGGTGGATTAAGCTCCAGCAACTACCCAAGGTCCGTTCTTGAGCTTTTGGATGAAAAAGTTGGCTAGGATTGGAAATCGAGTGAAGAAAACAAAGAATCAAGCATTGATTTTGGGTTTTCACCATGAATCCAAGGTGGAAGATGATCAAAAGCGTACCAACAGGTTAGAGTGGTCCTTCTCCTGCTCCTGAGCTCTCCCGTGGTTGGCCAAGATAAGATGAGAAAGAAATTCCAAGAAAAGATCCTTAAGTGGGTAGGAAAAGAGATATGTATAAGGAATTTCAAGGAAAGAGAAAATGGAATTAATTCCTTTTAATTCCAAAATTATTTCCACAACTTCCCCCTCAATCCCTTGGCCACGAAGACACCTTTATATTCTTGCAAAACCTCTTTATTATCCAAGAATTAAAAGAATAGAAATTAAGCATCTTAATGAATTTTATACTAATATCCAACTTTTAGTGGATAATACTTTTTATTATGTTAATGTGAGTGGGCTTCCACTCAACCAAGATCTTTTTGTGTCATAGCAAGGCACAAGCTCGTCCAACACTATGAAAATTCATCCCTCAGCTTTTGGTTGAAGGGCTCCTCAATTAATTTATTTCTTTTTGCATTAAATTAAATTATAGTTCCATTTGTGCTTAAATCTTGATTATTTTAATATCAAGATTCTCTCTCCTACAAGATAATTCAAATGAGGCGCCCCTCTCATTTTCTTGCTCTAATTGATGCCAAGAAATATGAGGGACCCTCTAGAGGTGGTATTTTGCATATTGAACCCTAGGTTTTGGGTAAATTGCACATTACACCAAAACTAGGTTTTAATGCACAAAGATTGCTCAACAAGCTCCATCTTGGTGCCCAAGCTTGTGGAAACCATATAACTACATCTTATTCATTCTTATGATGTCTCAACATCAAAGGAACATTTTATCATGTACAATTTACAAATAAACCCCTCAACTTGGGTAATTTGCACTTTAGTCCAAACTTAACAAAACAATGTTTCAACATTATTCAAAAAGGACTAAAATTGAAATATAAGTTCCTCTTGAGCCTTAATTACTTTTCAAAAGATAAGTGCAATCATCTAATCAACTTTATTAAGCAAAACACCTAGGGTTATAACATAACTCAGGTCAGGGATGTTACAAATTATCCACCCCTTACAAGGATTTCATCCCCGAAATCGACAAAAACATTAAGAGAAAAGAGTAGGGTATTTCCACCTCATTTATTCCTCTAGTTCCCATGTAGATTCTTCAATGCCACGATGATTCCAGAGGATTTTTACAAGACTAATGTCTTTCTTTTTCAGATTTTTGATCCTTCTATCAAGAATCATTACTGGTCCTTCAACATAGGATATATCATCGTTTAATTCTACTTCCATAGGTTACAGAACTGATTCAGTGTCAGGATGACATTTCCTTAGCATGGAAATGTGGAATACTGGGTGCAACTTGTGCAACTCAGGTGGTAACTCCAGCTTATAAGCTACTTTTCCAATCCGTTCAATGATTGGATAAGGCCCCATAAATCTAGGAGCTAACTTTCCTTTTCTTCCAAACCAAGAACTCCTTTCCAAGGTTAGACCTTGAGGTACACTCTGTCTCTAACTTGGAATTCTAAAGGTCTGTGACATTTATCAGCGTAGGATTTATGTCTATCCGGTGTAGTCTTTAACTGTTGTTGTATTATTTTAATCTTCTCGGTTGTTTGCTGCACAAGTTTAGGACCCAAAAGTTGATATTCACCAGTTTCATACCAACATAGGGGAGATCTACACCGTCTACCATACAAAGCTTCATCTGGCACCATGTCAATACTGTGTTGATAGCTATTATTGTAGGCAAATTCTATCAAGCTTAGATGTAGATCCCAACTTCCTGTAAACTGAAGGACACATGCCCTAAGCAAGTCCTCTAAGGTTTGTATAGTCCTTTCAGATTGTCCATCTGTCTGAGGATGAAAAGTTGTACTAAACCTTAACTGTGTGCCTAAAGCTTTATGAAGTCGTTCCCAAAAACGAATCGTAAACTGGGGATCTCTGTCAGAAACAATGGTAACTGGGACCCCATGCAGCCGCACTATCTCATCTACATATAACTGTGCCAGCTTCTCCACAGTATAGGTTGTTTTGATAGGTAAGAAATGTGCTGTCTTTGTCAACCTATCAACTATCACCCAAATGGAATCATGACCTTTGGTTGTTCTAGGCAAACCAACCACAAAGTCCATAGTTACATGATCCCACTTCCACTGTGGTATAGGCAAAGGTTGCATTGTTCCTGCGGGCTTCTGGTGTTCAACTTTAACTTGCTGACACACTGGACACCGCATAACAAACTCAACAACATCCTTTTTCAAACCAGGCCACCAATACATATCTTTTAAGTTATGATACATCTTGGTGCTTCCTAGATGCATAGCATACATAGATGAATGTGCTTCTTCCAGGATTAACTTCCTTAAGTTATCAACATCAGGTACTATCATCCTACCACGATAATAGGCTACCTGATCATCTGAATCATGGAAACCATCTCATTTCTCACTACCATACTCTGATCTAATTTGCTGAACTATAACATCAGTTTGTTGTGCTTCTTTAATCTGCTGTCTCAGAGTAGGTTTTATATGCATCTTAGCTAACAACCTAGATAACAATGATACTTTTAGATGTACATTGTTTTTCCTTAAAGATATAAACATATCCCTCCTAGAGCACAGCAAATAATTCAACTGTGCTCTATCTAGGGCTGGTGTTGCTGATTTCCTACTTAATGCATCAGCCACCACATTGGCCTTTCCTGGATGATAATCAATTGTACAATCGTAGCCCTTAATTAACTCCATCCAGCGACGTTGCCTCATGTTTAGCTCATGCTGAGAAAAGATGTACTTGAGGTTCTTATGGTCTGTGAAAATCTGGAATGTCTCTCCATAGAGATAATGTCTCCAAATCTTCAAAGCATGGACTACAACAGCTAGCTCCAGATCGTGTGTCGGATAATTCTCCTCGTATTTCTTAATCTTTCAAGAAGAAGAAAAAAATGACTTGTTTATCATGCATCAACACACATCCTAGTCCGTTCTTAGATGCATCACAGAAAACTATATACCCTTTCCCTTGCTCAGGTAATACCAGCACAGGTGCACTAGTTAACCTTTCCTTCAGCAACTAGAATGATTGTTGACACTTGTCATTCCAGACAAAAGGAACATCCTTTATGGTTAACTTGGTCAAGGGTAAAGCTATAGAACTTAAGTTCTTAATGAACCTCCTATAATAGCCTACCAATCCTAGGAAACTGCGGATCTCCATTGGTGTCTTTGGCTGTTCCCATTACAGGACAAATTCTACCTTCTTAGGATCAACACGAATACCTGAAGCAGATATTACGTGTCCAAGAAAGGAAACTTCTGGTAACCAGAACTCACACTTGCTAAACTTAGCATACAACTTATGCTCTCTTAGCAAAGTTAGAGCCCGACGGAGGTGTTGCTCGTGCTGTTGGGCATCTCTACTGTAGATCAAGATGTCATCTATGAAGATGACAACACACTGATCAAGAAAAGGTCGAAAGATTCTATTCATGAGTTCCATGAATGCAGCTGGTGCATTAGTTAGTCCAAACGACATAATTGTGAACTCATAGTGACCATACCTTATCCTAAAGGCAGACTTAGGTATGTCACACTCCTTAATACGTAGTTGATGGTATCCCGACCTCAGATCTATCTTAGAAAAGACAGTTGCACCACGCAACTGGTCAAACAGGTCATCAATCCTTGGCAAAGGATACTTATTCTTTATAGTTACTTTATTTAATTGTCTGTAATCAATGCATAACCGCATCGATCCATCTTTCTTTTTAACAAAGAGGACCAGAGCACCCCAGGGTGAAGTGCTTGGTCCACTAGTACATAAACGACCTTTAGTGTCAGTTATTTAAGGCCTTTAGTGTCGGTTTCTAAGCGACACCTATGTGGGCGACGCTAAAAGCCCAGCTGTTACACGTCGGTTCAAAAACCGACGCCACAACCCTTCGCACGCCACCGAAAACGCACCAGTAGGGCACTATAGGCGTCGGTTATTAGATAAGAAACCAACGCCATATGCCTTCACGCCATAGAAGGGCGCCATCTTGGGAACTATCAGCATCGGTTATTAGATAAGAAACCGACGCCATATACCTTCGCGCCATAGAAGGGCGCCATCTTGGGGATGATCAGTGTCGGTTATTAGATAAGAAACCGACGTGATATGCCTTCGCACCACGGGAAATAGGCGTCGGTTATTTATATAAAATTGACACTGTAACGATGTGGCGTCGATTTTATACAAATAACCGACGCCTATTTTTTGTTTTTTTTGCTATCAGTCTGCAGAACTGCTGTATGGCTGGTCACAGGATGAGAAACATGTAGTTCAATTATGAACTGCAGGTTTTACGAAATCCATTGATATCAGCCAACAATAGGCAACAAACCTGCAAAATTAACAACAAATATATTCACACATTTAGCAATGAAACCTGTAATTCCATTTGATTTTCACACATTTAGAAGCATTCATGTAGCTAGCAATCTGTAGTTCCGTTCATTTTCACATTCACATATAGAAACATTCATATAGCAACCAACAGTTTCATTCATTTTCACTCAGAAACATGTAGAAACATCCAGACATGTACACACATTCACACATATATTATAATTCAGAAATTCATTTACAAAATATCATTCTTTAGTCATTATTCGCTATCAACATCCCAATTATATCTTAAGTCCCCCACTACTTATATGGCTGTTGCCCATTCTTCTCTTACTTTATTTAATTCTCCCGTCGTATAGGGAGCATGTACATCTGGTAAGGCATTTCCTGTAGTGTGGTTAGTTGTAAACACCTGTAAAGAGAATGATGTATATATATAATTAATGAGCTATAAATAAGATTGATATATTTCATATTATCTAATGAGACTATATAATACCTCAGCAATACAATCGATGTCCATTGCGGCATATTTGATAATCATGTGCATAAATCGCATCACGTAGTATCCACATGCCCATCCGTTGTCTTGTGTGGCACACTATAAATTCAAACATACAAAATATTAAAAAATACAACTAATTAAGCACTGTTCACATAAATAATATATACATATATTGCAGTCGAGAACTTACTTTCACGTTCTTCCAAATTATTGGCTGGTTCTTTTTCGTGGGGACCTTTCCTCCAACCTTTTTGAACTCATCAAAACCCCTACATGTTAATGTAACACAGTACATTGCATAATTAAATAGTAATGTAATAACATATGTTAACGGATATGAAAATGAAATATTTCTCACCAGAATAATGCCATTTTCATTATGTGTCCATATTTTGTATTCAATTTACTCCCCTTAGGATCTAGATAATAGACAGTGAACGTCTCGGGGACAATAACCAGTAACTCCCAATGCATACCACTAGAGTTAAAAAAGGTAAAAATTAATAACTCAAAATCCACAATAAAAATGTAATTTTCTTAAGTCCAAATTATAATAAGCAAAGTAAACTTACTCTACATTGAATGGATCCATTATTATCGTCTTCTTATTTTGAGCAAAAATTGAAAAAGCCTCATAGCAGTATTGTTGAACTGACGGAGGGTCTTTAGCTACTAGACTAATCAAACATGGAATAAAAAATCCTACATGTTCGAATGCAAAATCTGCACATATCTTGTCTAAGTAGCTGCAAAATATGTATTAATTACACATGCATTAATAAATAAGAAACCAGATCACCAGATCCTACACAAGGTATATGGATGTATAAAGAAGATCTCACCTTATCCATAGCTCTATCACAGATGTATTTAGCCAATCATATCGAAACAACTCCAAAATATCTTGTATAAATAGTTTGCTTTCGTATGATTGACCTGCAACATCTGAATCTATAGAAACAGTTATAGGGCAGTTTATATCATGTTCACCTAACCATATTGCCATACCCCTACAGTTAGGACCTAACGGGACAGTTAGGTCATGTGGAACCCAACTGGGTAATGTAGGAGGTGGAAGTGGAGGCCTAGATGTTGTGGGTGTCTTCTTTTTAACCTATATATATATAATAATTTCAGATCAACTGACATCATATACACACACTAACAATTTAACGTAATGTAAATTTACCATACAATTTTAGTAAAGATGACATCCACTTTTATCCACAATATCACTCCGCCTAGTGCCTCACCAAGTGTTTCACAATCTGGGTGGGCATATGGCAATGGAAGGTCCATCCACTTGGGGAATATATGTACCGGGCTCACACGAGTCCAACCAGTTGGTAATGGAGACCCATGAAACATTTCCCCTGGTAGGGATGGGTAAGCCGATGCCTCTACAACGACATATTCATTAACTTTTAGACGGCATGGCTTCAACCCCTACAAATTTTTGTGTAAAGAATGTTATATACATATATACATATCATCTTGAAAACATATCATCTTGAATTAAAAAACTAGTTACTATGTCATAAAAATACTTATAGTGGATGTGCTAGGTGGTGGGTCTATAGGGTTACTCCCAACCTCTGCAGTAGGAGTAGAGCGGGATGCTATGATAGGTACTGTCTGCTGAGTGGCAGTCTGAGATGCCTGCCACTTTTTCAGTGCTTCTTCCAGTTTCCTATCAACTAGCTTATCTACCTATACATGGATAAAAGAAACGTTAGCTTCTAATTATTGAATTCTCTTTTTACAGTAACATTATAAAGAAAGAATATGTTACCTCTTCTTGTGAAAGTCCCACTTTTGGGACATGTTTGCGCTGGGATGGCCCAAAAAAAGATTTGATGCCCACACCAGCGCCTGCAGCCCTAACACGTCCAGGATGCTCTGGGTTACCCAGAGCAACTGTCAATTCATCCCTTGTGCCCTCAAGGATGAACTTGCCTTGTTTCCTCAGCTCGTGTAGCTCCCGCTAATCGCCAAAACAAAAATTTGTAATTAAGTAAACACCACAAATAATCAATATTTGAACGATTGCTGTAAGAGTTGTATTTTACCATTTTTGCAGCCGCCTCAGCAGTTGCGGGCTTCCTTATTTCTCCCTTCTTATTTTGCCTCCCAGCTATCCATATATCATGGCGAGGCAGAGGTGTGCTACCTACAGTGGAGGACTCCTGAGTAGCAGCAGACTGAGTAGTAGCCTCAGACTGTAGTCTTTGGCGAATACCTGCATACCCCTTTGGACCCATTGTGTGGTCATGCACATTCAGTGCACACCTTGATCTTTGTGCCTCACTGAGGGCCTAGTTAGTATGCACATTAATGATTTGGTCAGTAACAGTAAATTTTAATCTTGAATAGGTGAATACAACATATATTAATGAGATTGGGACTGACGCCTAATACCTTGAATTCATCCGTTTGTCTTGAAGCAACAAACGCGTCCCATTCTTCTTTGTCCAGGAAGTTCCATTGTTCAGTGGCTGTCTTCTTCCTCTTGTCAGCTTCTTTTATGTATTCTCGGGTAAGATTTGTCCTATAGTTCCTTAGGACTCTCCCACAGCATTGCATCACGCATTTACGATGCAACTTTTCATCCAATTCAAATATACTCTGCAAATTAGAATTGCTATTAACTAGTATCCACAAAATTAGTAATCTACAAAATAGAATTGCAAATTAGTAATCTACAAAATTAATAATAACTCACGCATAAATCCTTCCATATTACGTCTTTCTTCTCCTTAGAAACTTTATGCCAAGAATCTATCTTACAACTGCAATGGCTACGAGTAACATACCCAAGATATGAAACAAATGAATTGCGATTAACACCAGATGCATTTCCTGCATCATCAAAATCCACAACAAGTTTGGGTCCATTGCCCTTTTGCGCTATTAACTTCTTCATCATAGTGATGCCCCTTCTCCTGTCAACTTTTTGGTGTTGCTGATCAAGTTCCTCAAGTGCTTCAGATGGTACATGTGCATCATCAACCTAAAATTTGACAAAATAAACACATTTACAAGATATAACTATAAATGGACATATAGATATAAATATATGATATATTTTTAAAACTTACATTGTGAGGCGGTGCATTGATGTCCTCACCCTCATGGTAATCATCAGCACGGTCATCAGGAGAATGCTCAGCCATCTGAAAATTCACATTCACATTGTAAAGTTCACATTGTAAAGTAATTCAAATTGTAAAGCTCACATTGTAAAGTTCACATTCACATTGTAAAGTAATTCACATTGTAAAGTTCACATCATAAAGTAATTCACATTGTAAAATTCACATTGTAAAGTTCACATTCACATTGTAAAGTTCACATTGTAAAGCTCACATTGTAAAGTTCACATTCACATTGTAAAGTAATTCACATTGTAAAGTTCACATTATAAAGTAATTCACATTGTAAAGTTCACATTCACATTGTAAAGTTCACATTCAGAAAAATAAAACATATAAAAAAACATTGTATAAACATGCCTCTAATATTGCGATTTTTTATCAATTAACAATCCTTCATTGTGATCTCCGCGCACATACAAGTCATCATTAGCTTCAATATTTGCTGGTGTTGGCAACCCAACTGAGAATGGACTGGAGTCATCATACTTATCATAGTACTATTCTTCATCTATAGGATCTTCAATGAACTGCCTTTTACCATGAAGAACAACCGACCATTTATCATTTACAAGATCATCGATATAAAATACTTGTTTCGCATGTGATGCCAATATGAATGGTTCATCCTTCTCGCCAATCTTTTCAAAGTTCACTAAAGTGAAACCCAATTCATCCACTATAACTCCTTTGGTGTTATCAACCCAATTACATTTGAAGAGCGGAATTCTGAAATCTATGCAGTCAAACTCCCATATGTCTTCAATGACACCGTAATATGACATTTTAGCTTCACGTGGACTCTTATCCTTTGCACTTGCAAAAAACATAGTCGATGCTTGAAGGGTGACCCCACTGTTTTGGACGACACTCTTATCATCTTAGCGCTTTGTGTAATATGTGAAAACTGGTATCGTTCAAAGGGATACATCCAATGCAAGAAAACTGGTCCCAACATTTTCACTTGCCTAGTCAAGTGGACAACAAGATGTACCATGATATCAAAGAACGACGGAGGAAAATACATCTCAAGCTGGCATAGGGTAACAACCACTTCTCTTTGCAATTTATCGAGAGTATCAGGGTCAATAACTTTGCTGCACAAACTGTTGAAAAAGAAACAAAGTCTGGTGATTGCAAACCTTACATGCTTCGGCAATATAGATCTAATTTCCATAGGCAATATTTGTTGCATTAGAGTGTGACAATCATGAGATTTAAGACCTATCAACTTTAGATCTTTCATTGATACCAATCTACGGATGTTGGATGAGTAACCCTGTGGCACCTTAACATTTACCAAACATTCACAAAAAGCTTTCTTCTCCTTTCTAGACAATGTGTAACAAGCGGGAGGTAAGTATGTTCTTCGATTTCCCATTTCATGAATTTTTTTTAATTCTGACCTTATTCCCGTTTCACGTAGGTCCAGTCTGGATTTTATCCCATCTTTAGTCTTACCTGGTATATTCAACAAAGTACCAATGACACTATCACAGACATTTTTCTCAACGTGCATGACATCGATACAATGCCTGACTGTCAAAGAACTCCAATAAGGAAGATCCCAAAATATTGACTTCTTCTTGAATAAAGATTTGTCACTCTGTGTGGCCATAGTACATTGTGATTTCTTACCAAATTCATTGACAAAGTCTTTTACTCTTTCATAAACAACCTCCCCTGGTATAGGTTTAGGTGCACTCCGTTCCTCATTCAATCCATTGAATGCTTTGCGCTTCCTACGATATAGATGGAATTTTGGAAGAAACCTTCGATGACCGAGATATACAGTCTTACCGCCATGTTTTAGTCTTATTGAATCAGTGTTCTCTTCACATGTAGGACACGCTTTAGCTCCTTTGACACTATATCCAAACAAATTCCCATATGTTGGAAAGTCATTAATAGTGCAAAACAACATAGCATGCAAATGAAATGTCTCTCTTCGTGAAGCATCATAGGTCATCACACCTTCACCCCAGAGTTTCTTTAAGTCATCAATAAGAGGTTCAAGATAAACATCGATGTCATTTCCAGGTTGTTTAGGGCCCGATATCAACAACGACAACATTACGTACTTATTTTTCATACACAGCCAGGGAGGAAGATTGTATATAACAAGCATGACTGGCCAAGTGCTATGTTGGCTGCTCAATGTCCCGTACGGATTCATCCTGTCTGTACAAAGCCCAAGTCATAGATTCCTGACTTCTTCACCAAATTCAGGGTACAATAGATCAATCTTCTTCCACTGTGGGGAATCAGACGCATGTCGTAGGATCCCATCATTATTTTTCTTAACATCTGCATGCCACCTCAAATTATTCACATCGATCAAATTGGAAAACAAGCGTTGAAATCGTGATATTATAGGTAGATACCACATCACCTTGGCAGGAGAACCAGTTTTGGACTCCCCCGAAGTCGTCAATTTATACCGTGACGCACCACATTTTGGACAATCTTTCAAATCCACATAGTCCTTTTGAAATAATACACAATCATTCGGGCATGCGTGTATCTTTTTGGCATCCATTCCCATTGGGCACAACAATTTATTTACCTGGTATGTTGAGATTGGCAGCTCGTTTCCTTCAGGAAGCATTTCTTTAAACAAAGACAACAATGACGTGAATCTTTTGTCGCTCCATCTATTGTTAGCTTTCAGCTTATACAATCTCAACACAGCGCTAAGCTTCGTAAACTTAGTACAACCTGTGTATAACGGTATCTCAGCATCATGCACAATGTTTCTAAAAATGGGAGGTGGATCGGTGTGCTCTACCCCACAACTATCCAGCATCGCATCAACGATGTCTACTGGAACTGGTTCATTCACATCTACGTCATCGAAGGCAATTTCTTCTTCCACACAAGCACTGCTATCGACATCCACTGGTTTCGGGTTTGAAATCTCTCCATGCCAGTGCCATTTTGTATAGCCTTGTATAATCCCATTGCACATGACATGACTTTTGATTTCGTCACCAGTGTTGACTTTCAAGTTGTTACCTCAATGCCTACATGCACAGTAGAACCTATCTCCAGGTTGTTTCCTATGTTCCTCGACAAATCTAATAAATTGGTCAAGACCAGAAATAAACTCTGGGGTGCAGCGATTGCGAATGGACATCCATGATCTATCCATTCTATGATCAAAGAGAAAACAAGTATATATTACAACAAGATTAGGGTCTAGGGTTAACAAATACATGTGATGTCATTATTATATATAATAAATGTGTACCGCCTATCCCATTCTTGAACACCTAATCTCACTAGTAAGTGTATAATGTGTATTGGGTTTTCAAGAAAATTTCGGCAGCATTTCCCCGCTGTTCTCCAAGTACATATGTACTTAGAGAACAAACGGGGAAATGCTGCCAAAATTTTCTTGAAAACCCAATACACATTATACACTTACATCCTAAGCGAGATTAGGTGTTCAAGAACAGTCCCAAACTGGGGACTATCCAAGATTTACTCCTAATGAGTAAATCTTGGACGGGTTTCTAGGCCAACAAATAATGTGTTGTCATTCTTATACCTAAAATCCTAGTTCTTCAAGTTAGGGTGATTATTGATGTCTTTAAAATCATGATTGGCAATTTAGGGAAAAGTTCATCATTTACATTCCAAGAATGTCACATGTGTGCATTACAGTTCATCATTAAGCAAGAAGGGTGATTAGGATTCTCACCAAGAACGGGTTTTGATTTTCTATACAATTTTATAAAAAAATGCACATGTATGCATATATATACTATACTTTTTGGAACCTTTATACATATCTGAACACCCTAAATAACCATACTAAACACCCAAATACTTTATAACACAACTATAAAACAATGATTATAGCTAAACTATTAAACAATAGACTTGTCACACATAAAACACCCTATACAACTATAAAACAAAAAAGTATTAAGATATGCATGATACAATAACTATTTTGCATCACATTACAGCAGACTTATCATTGATACCTTACTAACTTATTGCTACATTTACATATCATCACTTGATCAAAAATTACAACAGTACATTTAACCAAAGTATGCATTCTAAAATCTATGTCATGATTAGTTACATGTAATTTACTTGGATATACAGAAGTACCCGATTACTATGTCTTACATACAAAGTATGCATATTAGATTAACTAAGGCTTATCATAGAACATGTATTGTATATAAGTTCAATATATTACAGTCAATAATTATTTTACTTTCAAAAATTACTTAATGTTACAGGTTTGCAGCTCTAATATAAAGAGTGATCAACTAAGGCATTGCCATAGATCAGTGTATATGAGTTATTTATCAAGTTACCAATAAGTAAATAACTTAAAAAAAAATAAAAAAATGCCCAGCAGCAGCCTGGGCGTGCATTGGCACCGCCCAAGCAGCCGCCTAGGCAGAGGAAGGAAGGAGGAAGAAGGTGGTACCTGGCCTGGAGCATGGAGGGTCGACGAGCACGGAGCGCCGGCGACCAGAGACTAGAGAGGGAGAGGGAGAGGGCCTTCCGACGAGCACGGCCGCCGGTGAGCACAGAGGGCCGACGAGAAGAGAGGGAAAGCGCCGGTGAGCACATAGGGCGGCCGGTGAGCACAGAGGGAAGGGAGTGGCGTGCCGGCGGAGCACGGAGCAGCGGCAACGGAGCTTGGAGCAGCGACGGGCGGCAGAGCACGGAGCAGCGGCGCCGGGCGGCAAATCGCCAGACCTATTTTTTTGGGGGGGGGCGATGAAACAGAGAAAGGGGAACAGTCGGCTTCGTGCGGGGCTATTAGTTGTACCATAGGCATCGGTTTTTCAATACAAACCGACACATAAAAATAAGGTGTCGGTTCCCAGGAAAACCGACACCTATTCTAACCATAGTCGTCGGTGTCTTCCTTAAACCGACGATTAAAGGGTGTGAAAAATTCCCCACGGGCAGCGCGGGAAAACTCATAAGTGTCGGTCAATGTAAAAAAACCGACGACCAAAAGGTAATTTTTCGCTGGAAAGTTTGGATTTGGCGGTTAATTTTAGGTGTCGGTTTTTTAATAAGTAACCGACACTTAATAAAAGTGGTACCCGTGTCTGGTCGCCCTTTATAGATTGGATGTCGGTTTATGTTATCAACTGACACTGTAGAGTTTAGGTGTCGGTTTATTTATACAACTGACACCTTGAAAAGTGACTTTATAAGCCATTTCTGTAGTAGTGGTCGGATAAAACCCTTCTCAAGCAACTCTTGAAGTTGTTTCTTGAGCTCTGCCATATCAGCAGGCTCCATCCTATATGGTGTTAATGCTATTGGCTGTGTGCTCAGGGTTAGATTAATTTCAAAATCAATCTCTCGGGGTAGAGGAACACCTGGAAGTTCTTCAGGAAATACATCTTCAAATTCCTTGACTATAGGAACTTCAGAAGGATTAGAACTCTCCATGGTGGTATCTACCACATGTGCCAAGAATGCAAAACATCCTTTCCTCATCAACTTCTCAGCTACCAGAGCTGACACAAGACATGTTGGAAAGATCTTTATATCTCCTTGAAAGACCCATGAATCACTATTATCTGTGAACACAGCTTGCTTGGACTCACAATCCAAGACAACCTTATACCTTTCTAGGGTGTCCATCCCAAGAATTATATCGATCCCATGCATCTCAAGTGGTATAAGATCCACTTGAATGCGATGTTTAGAAAAGAAAAGAATACAGGGAGAACACACCTCCCACAACACAGCAGATCCCATCAAAGGAGTTTCTAACTTCAAACTCTTTGCCATATGACCAACTGTCATATTGCAGTAAAGAATCACTCTTCGAGTGATAAAGGAATGTGTAGCACCCAGATTAATTAAAATAGATACGACGCATGACATAGACATATCAGAATAAAATAATTACATATGACCTGTCACAACCCGAGGGTTGATTACTGCATCAGGTGGATTCATCGCATAGATTCTCGCCGTCGCCTGTGGTTGATTTGGTGCTCGATTATTGGGTGCCGACGATCCAGCTTGGGACGCTTGTCCACGTCCTCTAGTGCCACTTGGAAACTGTCGCCTCTGAGAACCTTGCTGACTCTATCTCTGAGGTTGAGTCACACTTGCCTCTCTGGCTCTACAATCCTTCCTCAAATGCCCCATCTTTCCACATATGAAACAACTTCTGATCCCTAGTTGTGGTCTGGATGGTCCTATAACCGACACGGATGCTGATCTGTGGGCTCCTTCTGGTGGTAAATTTCATCCTCTACCCCTATTTGACGTCCACTGTGTCTGGGTATTGAATCTAGGTGGTACCATTGGTGCAGAAAACCTCAGTTTCTTGAAACTTTTGGACGTAAATCCTTGAAACTGGGGGTACACCTTCTTGTTCTTAGTTTGCTGTTTCTCAATCACAGACCTCTCTATTTGTCTAATAGACTCCACAAAAGTAGCAAATATCTCCTTGTTCTCTAGAGCAGACATAGGGGTGGTCAAATCAGCGTTTAACCCTTTCTCAAAATGTTGAATCCTTTCTTCATCAGTAGTTGCCATATGCAGACAGAACCGCAAAAGCTCCATGAACTTAGCCTCATACTATCTAATGTTCATTGTTCCTTGTCTTAACCTCTCAAACTGAGAGATCTTCTCATCTAGGAACGTCTTAGGAAAGTATCTATTGACGAATTCTCATCGGAATACTTCCTATCCAATCTCCACACCTGGCCTTTTCCCCTCCTATATGGTCCACCAGTGACCAGCACTCCCCTTAAGAAGGTACACTGCATGTCTAACCTTCTCAACTTCTGGGATGTTAAGGATTCTAAAGGCCTTCTCTAGTTCAGTTAGCTACATGTCAGCATCTGCTGGGTCAACTGCCCCAACATATTCTGTGGCTCCAACCCAGCAAAGTCATTCAAATGTTTTGCCGACTCCCTATCTTTCATCATGGGTAGGTGCCCTATGTGATGACACGTCTCAGAGAAAACATTATTAACTATGAAGAAGCGATTAATTAGCAGCGGAATTATTGAAAATCACAAAATTTTAAAACTTTTTACACAAAGGTCCACCAACTGTAGAAATCTTTCATAAAAGAACAAGATAAGTTATTTACAAGCTGATACATTAACACATCTCTGTATCACCACATCTTGAGAGTCATAATACTGACTGCCCTGTTAAGCTGTACATGAGCAGTATACAAAAATTTCGAGGCTTTATGCCAAAAATCTCAGGTCTATATGAAACTATCTACTGACTTCTAGGACTTGAGAGTACAGAGACGACACATAGGACATTCTATCTACAAGACTTGACAGATAGTGTTTCCACCTGAGGATCCCTATTGTCCCTGATGTTGTTGCTGCTACTGTTGTTGCTCACCCACTGAAGGGTTCCTTCGTCCTCGGCGTCTACCTAAAAAGGCGAATCCCACGGGGCTGAGACAATTGAATAATTGTCCCAGCGAGAGTTATAACTCTCTGCCAGAAGCATTGTTATTGCAATAATGGAATAATATTGAGAATTAGAACTATAAACATTCAACAGTAGGTAAACATTGTGTAAGCTAAGTAGAACCGTATTTTATAAGAAATCATTTCAATTATAACTTGATTGAATGACAAGACATATATCAATAAGGAATATGAAGAACATGTATACTAGTTATTCAACTAGAGCACTATAAACAATGTATCATCAATCATTGTTTCTCATAGTTCAACCTAAGAAATTATGCTATACAGCTGATTACATTTTTCAAAAATATTTATGCCCTGAGGAGATGAGGTATACCACTCATACTCCAACCGACCATTACTAAATCGCAATTGGTACCATACATAGGTCATCAGAAGAGCCAGATTCCTATGACCTCATCTTCCTCAGTCAGTGTGAGGATCATCATGCAGGACCTCTTGTGTCTCTGCCATAATAGCTATCCAGGGTATTCTGACACTTTGCTATTAGAGTTATAGTGGCATGCTGTACTCTCTTCGTAATCGAGGGATTTCTTATTTATTCCACATCGATTCAGCATTAACAACATCATCGGGAGATTAATGCTACATCATCCCGACATAAACATATAATGAAGGATTGAGAGATTAAATGTACATCTCACATCAATTCCCTCATTAGGACGTAAGGATATTCACATCCATAACCCCCACATACTCAAAAGTATGCTCTCCAGGAGTTCCCTTAGGAAAACCTATTTCACCATCATTTAACTTCTGACAATGATGGATCTATGGTCAGGGCCCTACATGATATCATTATAGTTGATTATTTAAGTACATTATAGCATTCTTTTAACATCATACATGTTTTCAAACATAAACCAATAAGACAATTGCTATAAAGAAAGACTACTAATTATATCAAGTTCATATTACATATTGTTAACATTGGGATATCAATCCCTAACCATCTCATCATTATGATTTAGGAATATAGGTATTCAAACCCTTACATCATCAAAACACTTGTTACCAAGTAACATATTGCCATCAAGTCATTTAACAGCATGAACATGATTGTAGCAATGTAGATATTTCTCATGGCTCATACAACCTATCAATCTCATATGTTACCTCTTACTAGGAAACATAGCATATCATTACTTTCAAAGCTTATAAAGTGCTTTCAATGAATATGGCATCATAACCCTTACCTGGCTATGCTCACCTCTTTATAAAGACCTGCATGACTAACACAATTGTTAACATGCACATTACATCTATATCAGCACAATACAAATTATTTACAAAATAAGTATAGAACACCACGACCGTGCTATCTTGCACGGTCGTGCAAGGGGAAGCCACCACGGCCGTGATACCTTGCACGGTCGTGCTATAGAATATTACCACAACCGTGTTACATCACCATGGTTGGTTTCTAGGGTTAGCATTTTCTATTCAATTCAATTAGGATTATCTAACCCCTTTAGCTTACAAAGGCATAGTGATTCCTCACTTCATAATTCAATCATAGAGTTTCATGGTTAAAAGCATAACCCAGAATTAGGGTTTACTGTTCACATTAAATCATACTTGATTAAGGTTATCATTAATATCTCACCTTTAGGGTTTACTATTCACCCTAAGTAGGAATGATCAACAAAGTACCTTTAATTAAGGTTTACCATGTCATCATTATAAATTAGGATTTCATCATCATCATGCATTAGGAATACTTCCATTATTACCCTCAATATAGGGTAATGATTCATTAACTGTCATAACTAGGGTTTCATGTTCTCATTATCATGAATCATACCTTAATTAGGTATTCATTCATGTTGGATGTCTATTGCTTGATTAATCATTCATATAAGAAGTCTTCTCTCTCATCTTTCTATAAGTTGATGTTTACATCACCCTTGATTAAGCTAAGTCAATTCAACATTGACATCATGGTTTATATTATTACTATTGTGATCATTAAGGCTCACTCATTCAAAGAGTACTAATCACCCTATCCCATCAAGGATACTTTTATAATGATCACCATTGATTATAACATACATTAATCAACTAATTACTTGGTCCCTTAATCACTTTAGGTATCTATGAGGTTTAGGTTAATCAACCACTAAACCATCTTGACCACTAAGACATCAAACGATCTTGACCTTTGTAGACCTCAAACGGTCTTGCATACTAAACCTCCAAACGGTCTTGGATAGACCTTGAAACCGTTTGGTGTAGAAGACCGTTTGGTCTTGTTGACTTTTGAAACCGTTTGGTAAAGTGCACACTCAAGACCGTTTGCTAAAGTAGAGGTGAAGATCGTTTGGTCATCTTGACTTTGAAACCACATGGACATAACCAACCTTGAAACCACATGAGACTAAACGGTTTGGAATCGTTTGGTCCCAAACGGTCTTGAGACTGTTTGGTCCAAACCACCTCAAAACCACAAGGACCAAAAAGTGTCTTAACCACTTCAATTGAGTTAGGATTTCCAATGTTGAACCCTCAATCAATCATATACTTGTGAGTCACTCATCAATTGAGTTTATTAGGTCAACCCTCAACTAATTTGACACTCAAATGACCTTCAATTGATCATCAATTAGGGATTGGATCAATTGGATTAGGGATTGGAATCGATTACCCTTCAACATGTTTCAACATGAATCTAATTGAGTTGAAAGCATTGAACCATCATTCAATTTGATCATGACCTGACCCCAAACGGTCTTGGGATCATTTGGAGGACCTCCAAATACTCTTGAGACCGTTTGCTCAAGTCCACATCAAAAACCAACTCAACCAATTAAGGTTTGACTCATTGGATTGATCACTAGGTCAACAATCAATTGCACTTCAACTTGTTACCTTAAGATCTTCAACCACTTAACCAAAGTCAACCCTAGACCTCCAAACGGTCTTGGGTGACCCCCAAATGGTCTTGGAATCATTTGGATATCCTCAAAACGGTCTTGAGACCATTTTCCTATTATTGGATCAAAAACCAAGTCATTCAATTAAGGTTTGGACCCTAGGTTTGGTCACCAAATCAGCAATCGATTATTCATCAACTTGATATCATTGGATCCTCAATTGGTCAACCCTACTTGACCCTAGACCTCCAAATGATCTTGGGTGATCACCAAACGGTCTTGAGACCATTTGGGTGATCCCCAAATGGTTTTGAAACCGTTTGGGCCACTCAACCCAAGCTTCAACTTAATTCAATTATTGAAATCAGCAAATGACCCGATTAGGGTTTTTGATGATTGTTGGACCTTCAATTGGTGAACCAATTGGAATTAATTGATGATTTTTGGTAGATAATTAATCTACATTATTCTCAACAGATCTCCAAACGGTCAATGCCTGGTCAACACATCTAAACGGTCTTGGACCATTTGCTTCCATGCGTTCTTGTGAAACCGTTTGCATTCAAACGGTTTGAAACCGTTTGCTCCAAACAATTTGGCAAACCGTTTGCAAAAGTTGGGAAACCGTTTGCTAAAGTAGATTTTTAGATAAACATATATATTAATGTCATCATCTTATACCTCAAGAATAGGGGTTGTTCTTCACGGAAATAATAGCAAGAATACACAAAGGTGTCTAAAGAAGAAGTATAGGCAACGATTCTAGGAAAGAAGGATTCAAAAGCAAAGCTTAAGGGTTTAGAGTTATAAAACCCGCCTCTAGGACTGATACAAAGCTCCAAGATTGGTAGATTTAATGGTGGCTTGAGCTTCAGTAGATGTCCAAGGTCCGTTCGTCAAGTTTTGTATGAAGAAGATGGCTAGAAAGAAGAATTGTGTGAAGAAAACCAATAAACCAACCTTGTTTTATGGTTTCCACCATGAATTCGAGGTAGATGATGATCAAAGCTTACCAAACTAGCTTGGTCGTCCTTCCTCTGGTCCAGAGCTCTTCCTTGGTCGGCCAAAGCAAGAAGATAAGAAAAAGAGCTAAGGGAAATGATCCCTTGCTTTGTAGATAAGGATTCCTTTATATATTTATGGGTTTTCAAGGCAAAGAAAAAGATTGTTATCTCTTTTATTTCCTAAACATATCCACCAAGGCTTGCTCCATCCTTGGCCATGTTTTCCACCTACTAGAGTCATGCAAACTCCTCCATTATCCAAGGTTTAAAGGAAAAGAACTAACACCTTAAAGAGAGGTATAATAATATCCACCCTTATTGGATATTGCTTAATATATTATTAGTGTGAGTAATTTCCACTTCTACCATGATCATTCAAATGAGGCGCCCCTCTCACTTTCTTTGCTCTTCTTGATGCCAAGAAACATGAGAGATCCTCAAGAGGATATATATTACATGTTGGACCCTAGGTTTTGGGTAAATTGCATTTTACACCAAAACTAGGTTTTAAAGTACAAGGATTGCTCTACAAGCTATTTCTTGGTGCTCAAGCTTGTGGATTCCATATCACCACATTATATTCATTATTAGGATATATCAACATCAGAGGAACATCTCAACATGTTCAAATTGCAAGTTAACCCCTCTACTTGGGTAATTTGCACTTCAGTCCAAAATTAACATAACAATGTTGCAACATTATTCAAAAAGGACTGAAAAAGAAATATAGGTTCCTCAAAAGCCTTAATTACATTTCAAAGGATAAACACAAGCATCTAATCAATTAATTAAGCAAAACACCTAGGGTTAGTACATAACCCAGGTCAGGGATGTTACAAATTATCCACCCCTTACAAGGATTTCATCCCCGAAATCAACAAAGACTTATTAAGAGAAAAGAGCAGGGTATTTCCTTCTCATCTCTTCCTCTAGTTCCCACGTGGCTTCTTCAACACCATGGTGATTCCAGAGGACTTTTAAAAGACTTATGTCTTTCTTTTTCAACTTTATAATTCTTCTGTCAAGAATCGATACAAGTCCTTCTTCATAAGATACATCATCATTCAATTCTACTTCCATAGGTTGCATAACTGATTCTGTATCAGGATGACATTTCCTTAACATGGAAATGTGGAACACAGGGTGTAACTTTTGTAGCTCTGGTGGTAAATATAGCTTATAAGCTACTTTTCCAATCCGTTCAATGGTTGGATAAGGCCCCATAAACCTAGGAGCTAACTTTCCTTTCCTTACAAATCTGAGAACTCCTTTCAAAGGTGAGACCTTGAGGTACACTCTGTCTCCAACCAGGAATTCTAAAGGTCTACGATGCTTATCAGCGTAAGATTTCTGCCTGTCCTGTGCAGTCTTTATCTGTTGTTGTATTACTTTAATCTTCTCGGTGGTCTGCTGCACAAGATCAGGACCTAAAAGTTGATATTCACCAGTTTCATACCAACATAGGGGTGATCTACAACATCTACCATACAAAGCTTCATAAGGTGCCATGTCAATGCTATGTTGATAACTATTATTGTAGGAAAACTCTATCAAGCTTAGGTGCAGATCCCAAGTTCCTGTAAACTGAAGAGCACATGCTCTAAGTAAGTCCTCCAAAGTCTATATAGTCCTTTCTGACTGTCCATCAGTCTGAGGATGAAAGGTTGTACTAAACCTTAACTTTGTGCCTAAAGCTTTATGAAGTCGCTCCCAAAAACGACTCGTAAACTGGGGACCTCTGTCAAAAACAATGGTAACTGGGACCCCATGTAGTCGCACTATCTCATCTACATATAACTGTGCTAACTTTTCAGCAGAATAGGTTGTTTTGACAGGTAAGAAATGTACTATCTTTGTCAACCTATCCACTAGTACCCAAATGGAATCATATCCTTTGGTTGTTCTAGGTAAACCAACCACAAAGTCCATTGTTACATGATCCCACTTCCACTGTGGTATGGGTAAAGGTTGCATTGTTCCTGCAGGCTTCTGGTGTTCAGCTTTAACTTGCTGACACACAGGACACCGCATAACAAACTCAGCAATGTCTTTCTTCAAACCTGGCCACCAATACATATCTTTCAAGTTTCGATACATCACAGTGCTTCCTGGATGCATTGCATACATTGAAGAATGAGCTTCTTCTAGGACTAACTTCCTTAAGTTATCCACATTCGGTACTATCATTCTACCATGATAACAAGCCACTTGATCAGCTGAGTCATGGAAACCATCTCATTTCTCACTACCATACTCCGATCTAATCAGTTGAACTGCAGCATCAACTTGTTATGCCTCCTTAATCTGTTGCCTCAGAGTAGGTTTTATATGCATCTCAGCTAACAGTCATGTTAACAATGATACTCTTAACTGTACATTGTCTTGCCTTAAGGAGATAAGCATATCCCTCTTAGAGCATACTAGAGAATTCAGCTGTGCTTTATCTAGGGCTGGTGTTGCTGATTTCCTACTCAAAGCATCAACAACAACATTGGCCTTCCCTGGATGGTAATCAATTGTACAATCATAGTCCTTGATTAACTCCATCCAGCGACGTTGCCTCATGTTAAGATCATGCTGAGAAAAGATATACTTAAGGTTCTTATGGTCTGTGAAAATCTGGAATGTTTCTCCATAAAGATAATGTCTCCAGATTTTCAAGGCATGAACTACAGCAGCTAGTTCTAGATTGTGTGTCGGATAATTCTCCTCGTGTTTCTTAAGCTGTCGAGAAGCAAAAGAAATCACTTGTTTATCTTGCATCAACACACATCCTAGTCCATTTTTAGAGGCATCACAGAAAACTATATATCCTTTCCCTTGCTCAGGTAACACAAGTATTGGTGCACTTGTCAACCTTTCCTTCAACAGCTGAAATGATTGTTGACATTTGTTACTCCAGGTAAAAAGAACATCCTTCCTGGTCAATTTAGTCAAGGGTAAAACTATAGAACTAAAGTTCTTAATGAACCTCCTGTAATAGCCTGCCAACCCTAAGAAGCTTCGAATCTCCGTTGGCGTCTTCGGCTGTTCCCATTGTAGGATGGATTCTACCTTTTTAGGGTCAACACGAATACCTGTAGCAGATATTACGTGTCCAAGAAAAGAAACTTCTGGTAACCAGAACTCACACTTGCTAAACTTAGCATATAACTTATGCTCTCTTAGCAAAGTTAGAGTTTGACGAAGATGATGTTCATGCTGGTGGGCATCTCTACTGTAGATCAGAATGTCATCTATGAAGACAACAACATACTGATCGATAAAATGTCGGAAGATTTTATTCATGAGTTCCATAAATGCAGCAGGTGCATTAGTTAGTCCAAACGACATAACTGTGAACTCATAATGACCATACCTTATCCTGAAGGTAGACTTAGGTATGTCACCCTCCTTAATACGCAGTTGGTGATATCCTGATCTCAAATCTATCTTTGAGAAGACGGTTGCACCACGCAACTGGTCAAAGAGATCATCAATCCTCGGCAAAGGATACTATTCTTTACTGTTACTTTATTTAATTGTCTGTAATCAATGGACAACCGCATTGACCCATCTTTCTTTTTAACAAAGAGGACCGGAGCACCGCAAGGCGAAGTACTTGGTCGGATGAAACCCTTCTCAAGTAACTCTTGCAGTTGTTTCTTGAGTTCTACCATCTCAGCAGGTGCCATCCTAAGATGAAGATGCATGTGGCTTGTGGCCAAGCATGATAAAGGTAACGGACGAATACTAGTAACCCTAGGGCTCGAATAGTTATATTAGACTTGGATACCATGATCCATGATAGAATATATTGGATGTTTGTTTCAGGATCTTATTGAATGCTTGCTTGCCTTGTTGATTGGACTATTCTGTTTCAAGTCTGCTTAACAGGTATGTGGTTATGCTTATGACTACCCGAATTAGTTTTCCGGGTTTTATCGATGTTTCCATCGTGGCTTGAATTAAACTGTTGAATGTATTTAATTCCTGCAAAGTATAATGTGGATATGACTATAACATAAGCGATATGCCTACTAACTCAGATCCTAGTCCCCTCTGTAGCTTAATGAGTTGACCTAGTAAAAGGCTACCAATGGGGTAGGCCCATCAGGTCATTAGATGACTTAGTAAATGGCTACCAATGGGGTAGGTCCATCAAGTCACACTGAGTTAGAGATTGGACTACCCCCGGGTAGTGCCATGCAACTCAACCCTAAATATTGGTCTACCTGTTAGGTAGGATCATGCGGGGTTTAATACAGATCTACCTAGAGAGAGGTGGGATCTTAGTCCACTGCAAGGATAGCACAGAGATAGGGGATAGGAAAGGATTGAGTAGTATGGTTTAAAATGTAATCTTGGTTGTTAAATGATAATTGGCTGATTACTTTGTTATTGTAGTTGCATGATTATTGTTTCCCTCACATACCAGCTTCTCGCTGACCGACGTTTTGTTTGTCGGCGTTTTAGGTACAAATGAAAATAACAAACAGTAAAGTGGCATATGTGGAACTAAATGAGAAGTAACGTACACAGGAGGATTAGTGGATTAGTATCTTCAGGGATAGAAGATTAGAAATCCCAGATTTCAAAAGGTAAACAAAGTTTTATTTTATACCAGTTTTCAGTTTAGTTGGTAAAGTTTATTCATTATTACAGATTATTTGTCGAACCTTTGATCCTATTAATTGGATAACGGCACTGACCTTTCGATCTCCCTTAATTGGGGGTTATCGGGGGGCGGGGTCGTTACACTTCTCAAGTAACTCTTGCAGTTGTTTCTTGAGTTCTACCATCTCAGCAGGTGCCATCCTATATGGTGTTTGTGCTATAGGCTGCGTATTCAGAATTAGATTAATCTCAAAATCTATTTCTCGGGGCGGAGGTATGCCTGGAAGTTCTTCTGGAAATACATCTTCAAATTCCCTGACTATAGGAACTTCAGCAGGATTAGGACTCTCCATGGTGGTATCTACCACATGGGACAAGAATGCATAACATCCTTGCCTCATTAGCTTCTCAGCAACCATAGATGACATAAGATAAGTTGGTAGAATCTTTCTATCTCCTTGAAAGATCCATGTGTCACTATCATCAGCAAACACAACTTGCTTGGACTCACAATCCAAAACAACCTTATGCCTTTCTAAGGTATCCATCCCAAGGATTACATCGAATCTCTGCATCTCAAGTGGTATAAGATCCACTTGAATGTGATGATCAGAATAGAAGAGAATGCAGGAAGAACATACCTCCTGCAACACAACAGATCCCATCAACGAAGTTTCTAACAACAAACTATCTGCTCTATGACTTATAGTTATGTTGCAGTTAAGAATCACTCTTCGAGTGATAAAATAATGTGTAGCACCCGGATCAATTAAAACTGATACGACGTAAGATGTAGACATATTAGAATATAACACTTCCATCTGACCTGCCACAACCTGAGGGTTGATCACTACATCAGGTGGATTCATCACGTAAAATATTTCCGTTGCCTATGGTTGATTCGGTGCTCGATGACTAGGTGACGATGATCTAGCTTGGGACGCTTGTCCACATCCTATAGCGTTACCTAGAAACTGTCACCTTTGAGATCCTTGCTGACTTTTCCTTTGAGGTTGAGTTACACTCACCTCTCTGGCTCTGCAATCTTTCATCAGTTGTCCCATCTTTCCACATATATAACAGCTTCTGTTCAGTTGTTGTGGTCTGGGTGGTCCTGTAACCGACATAGATGCCGAGCTATGAGCTCCTTCTAAAGGTAAGATTCATCCTCTACCCCTATTTGACGTCCACTGCGTCTGGGTACTGAATCAAGGTGGTGGTGTAGGCACAGAAAACCTTGGTTTCTTAAAACCTTTTGATGAGGATCCTTGGAACTGGGGATACATATTCTTGTTCTTGGTCTATCTCTTCTCCGATACAGACCTCTCTACCCTTCTGATAGACTCAAAAAAGGTAGCAAACCTTTCCCTATTCTCCAGAGCAGACACATGGGTGGTCAACTCAGCATTTAATCCTTTCTCAAAACGCCTAATCCTTTCTTCATATGTGGTTGCCATGTGCGGACAGAACCGCAAAAGCTCCATGAACTTAGCCTCGTACTTGGTAATGTTCATTAGACCTTGTCTTAACTTCTCAAACTGAGAGATTTTCTCATCCAAAAACGTCTTAGGGAAGTATCTGTTGATAAATTCTCGTCGGAAAACTTCCCATGCAATCTCCACACCTGACCTTTTTCCTTCCTCCATGGTCCACCAGTGACCATCACTCCCCTTGAGAAGGTATACAACATGTCTAACCTTCTCAGCTTCTGGGATGTTCAGGATTCTAAAGGCCTTTTCTAGTTCAGTTAACCACAAGTCAGCATCTGTTGGGTCAGCTGTTCCAGCATACTCCATGGCTCCAACTCGGCGTAGTCGTTCAAACATCTTGTCGGATCCTTGTCCTTCTGGATGGGTAGGTGCCCTGGGTATAGGTATAGGCATCCTATCAGTCATATGTGTCATGGTAGTCATAAACTTCCCAAACATGGCTTGTACGGCTGGGTTCCCCATGTCAGTTGGATTGAACTGGGGTGGTTCATGTTGGCGTATATGCACATAAAGCCATCCCAAGCGATTGCATGGAGTCGAATATTAATTAATCAATTA
This sequence comes from Alisma plantago-aquatica, assembly GCA_963693085.1. Taxonomy (NCBI): domain Eukaryota; kingdom Viridiplantae; phylum Streptophyta; class Magnoliopsida; order Alismatales; family Alismataceae; genus Alisma; species Alisma plantago-aquatica. Next base: position 1,416,303,218 of record OY856410.1, on the reverse strand, counting down.
ATGTGATTATTTGGTTAATTAATGAATTCTGGAATATTCTAATTAATCCATGAGAGTTTTAATTAACGCAATGTTTATGTTTACCGATGGGTTTAGGAAACCCTATTTCCCTTTGTATCCTATTTAAAGGAGGATTGACGACTGATATCTATATAAGATAGATAAAGGCTTTTCAGTTTACGCTCACGCACGTAAACCCTATCCGTCATCGTCCTTAGGAGAGAAAGGAAAGAAACATGCCGCTAGCACGCCGCCGCAGAGACACGACTCCTTCACGCCGGCTTGGGAAGCACGACGTGGAGTTCCGTCCATCCGCGTGGACGAAGTAGAGACACAGACGCATTGACGCCTGCGTTCGGAGGACGTAGACGACCACCTGTATGCGCTACGAGCGGCGTACATCACTTCCGCAAAGGAGCGCCACCGTATCAACCTGCGACAGCGAACGGGAGAGAAGTTTCGTCTGTGTAGGTTAGTAGTATTGCATCGTCGTGCAACGGGACATCGCCGGACTTGCTCCGCGATAAGGTATATCCCGCAAACACTCCTTCTAAATACGTTGTTGTCGACGAGATCCTGTTTCGGGTTGTGTGGATTTTATTGCTTCTGCCGCACATATTTTCTCCAAAAAAACCAACAGTTCAGACATAGGTTCTTCTCTTTCTTGGTTCCTTGCACCTTCTCTTGGTGCAGCGACACTACTCTCTGCAACATGTTCCTCGTGTGACCCAGACATCTTTAGTTTTATCTTCTCCTCCTATACGAGCAGAAGACACTATCAGATATACTGGAAGACACTAGAACAGACTCAACAACCTAAGTACTATGTCTCTGTAGACTCAGCGAACCTAGAGCTCTGATACCACTAAATTGTGATGACACGTCTCGGAGAAAACATTATTAACTATGCGGAAGCGATTAATTAGCAGTGGAATTATTGAAAATCACAAAATTTTAAAACTTTTTACACAAAGGTCCACCAACTGTAGAACTCTTTCATAAAAGAACAAGATAAGTTATTTACAAGCTGATACATTAACACATCTCTGTATCACCACATCTCGAGAGTCATAATACTGACTTCCCTGTTAAGCTATACATGAGCAGTATACAAAAATCTCAGGACTTTACGCCAAAAATCTCAGATCTATATGAAACTATCTACTGACTTCTAGGACCTGAGAGTATAGAGACGACACATAGGACATTATATCTACAAGACTTGACAGACAGTGTTTCCACCTGAGGATCACTACTATCCGTGATGTTGTTGATGCTGCTGTTGTTGCTCACCCACTGAAGGGTTCCTTCGTCCTCGGCGTCTACCTAAAAAGTCGAATCCCACGGGGGTGAGACAATTGAATAATTGTCCCAACAAGAGTTATAACTCTCCGCCAGAAGCATTATTATTTCAATAATGGAATAATATTGAGCAGTAGAACTATAAACATTCAACAGTAGGTAAACATTGTGTAAGCTAAGTAGAACAATATTTTATAAGAAATCATTTCAATTATAACTTGATTGAATGACAAGACATATATCAATAAGGAATATGAAGAACATGTATACTAGTTATTCAACTAGAGCACTATAAACAATGTATCATCAATCATTGTTTCTCGTAGTTCAACCTAAGCAATTATGCTATACAGCTGATTACATTTTTCAAACATATTTATGCCCTGAGGAGATGAGGTATACTGCTCATACTCCAAACGACCATTACTAAATCGCAATCGGTACCATACATAGGTCATCAGAATTGTCAAATTCCTATGACCTCATCTTCCTCAGTCAGTGTGAGGATCATCATGCATGACCTCTTGTGTCTCTGCCATAATATCTATCCAGGGTATTCTAGCACTTCGCTATTAGAGTTACAGTGGCATGCTATACTCTTTTCACAATCGAGGGATTTCTTATTTATTCCACATCGATTCGACATTAACAACATCATCGGGAGATTAATGATACATCATCCCGGCATAAACATATAATGAAGGATTGAGAGATTAAATGTACATCTCACATCAATTCCCTCATTAGGACGTAAGGATATTCTCATCCATAACCCCCACATACTCAAAAGTATGCTCTCCAGGAGTTCCCTTAGGAAAACTTGTTTCACCATCATTTAACTTCTGACAATGATGGATCTATGGTCAGGGCTCTACATGATATCATTATACTTGATTATTTAAGTACATTATAGCATTCTTTTAACATCATACATGTTTTCAAAGATAAACCAATAAGAAAATTGCTATAAAGAAAGAGTACTAATTATATCAAGTTCATATTACATATTATTAACATTGGGATATCAATCCCTAACCATCTCATCATTATGATTCATGAATATGGGTGTTCAAACCCTTACATCATCAAAACACTTATTACCAAGTAACATATTGCCATCAAGTCATTTAACAGCATGAACATGATTGTAGCAATGTAGATATTTCTCATGGCTCATACAGCCTATCAATCTCATATGTTACCACTTACTAGGAAACATAGCATGTCATTACTTTCAAAGCTTATAAAGTGCTTTTAATGAATATGGAATCATAACCCTTACCTGGATATGCTCACCTCTTTATAAATACCTGCATGAGTAATACAATTGTTAACATGCACATTACATCTATATCAGCACAATACAAATTATTTACAAAACAAGTATAGAACACCACGGCCGTGCTATCTTGCACGGTCGTGCAAGGGGAAGCCACCACATCCGTGCTATAGAAGATTACCACGACCGTGTTACATCACCACGGTTGGTTTCTAGGGTTAGCGTTTCCTATTCAATTCAATTAGGATTATCCAACCCCTTTATCTTACAAAGGCATAGTGATTCCTCACTTCATAATTCAATCATAGAGTTTCATGCTTAAAAGCATAACCTAGAATTAGGGTTTACTGTTCACATTAAATCATCCTTGATTAAGGTTATCATTAATATCTCACCTTTAGGGTTTACTATTCACCCTAAGTAGGAATGATCAACAAAGTACCTTTAATTAAGGTTTACCATGTCATCATTATAAATTAGGATTTCATCATCATCATGCATTAGGAATACTTCCATTATTACCCTCAATATAGGGTTATGATTCATTAACTATCATAACTAGGGTTTCATGTTCTCATTATCATGAATCATACCTTAATTAGGTATTCATTCACGTTGGATGTCTATTGCTTGATTAATCATTCATATAAGAAGTCTTCTCTCTCATCTTTCTATAAGTTGATGTTTACATCACCCTTGATTAAGCTAAGTCAATTCAACATTGACATCATGGTTTATATTATTACTATTGTGATCATTAAGGCTCACTCATTCAAAGAGTACTAATCACCCTATCCCATCAAGGATACTTTTAAAATGATCACCATTGATTATAACATACATTAATCAACTAATTACTTGGTCCCTTAATCACTTTAGGTATCTATGAGGTTTAGGTTAATCAACCACTAAACCATCTTGACCACTAAGACATCAAACGATATTGACCTTTTTAGACCTCAAACGGTCTTGCATACTAAACCTCCGAACGGTCTTGGACAGACCTTGAAACCGTTTGGTGTTGAAGACCGTTTGGTCTTGTTGACTTTTGAAACCGTTTGGTAAAGTGCACACTCAAGACCGTTTGCTAAAGTAGAGGTGAAGACCGTTTGGTCATCTTGACTTTGAAACTGCATGGACATAACCAACCTTGAAACCGCATGAGACTAAACAGGTTTGGGATCGTTTGGTCCCAAACGGTCTTGAGACCATTTGGACCCAAATGGTCTTGAGACCGTTTGGTCCAAACCACCTCAAAACCGCAAGGACCAAAAAGTGAGTTAGGATTTCCAATGTTGAACCCCTCAATCGATCATATACTTGTTAGTCACTCATCAATTGAGTTTATTAGGTCAACCCTCAATTGATGTGACACTCAAATGACCCTCAATTGATCATTAATTAGGGCTTGGATCAATTGGATTAGGGATTGGAATTGATTACCCCTCAACATGTTTCAACATGAATCTAATTGAGTTGAAAGCATTGAACCATCATTCAATTTGATCATGACCTGACCACAAACGGTCTTGGGATCATTTGGAGGACCTCCAAATGGTATTGATACCGTTTGCTCAAGTCCACATAAAAAACCAACTCAACCAATTAAGATTTGACTCATTGGATTGATCACTAGGTCAACAATCAATTGCACTTCAACTTGTTACCTTAAGATCTTCAACCACTTAACCAAAGTCAACCCTAGACCTCCAAACGGTCTTGGATGACCCCCAAACGGTCTTGGGATCATTTTGATATCCTCCAAATGGTCTTGAGACCGTTTGCCTATTATTTGATAAAAAACCAAGTCATTCAATTATGGTTTGGACCCTAGGTTTGGTCACCAAATCAGCAATCGATTATTCATCAACTTGATATCATTGGATCCTCAATTGGTCAACCCTACTTGACCCTATACCTCCAAACGGTCTTGGGTGATCACCAAACGGTCTTGAGACCATTTCGGTGATCCCCAAATGGCTTTGAAACCGTTTGGGCCACTCAACCCAAACTTCAACTTAATTCAATTATTGAAATCAGCAAATGACCTGATTTGGGTTTTTGATGATTGTTGGACCTCCAATTGGTGAACCAATTGGAATTAATTGATGATTTTTGGTAGATAATTAGTCTACATTATTCTCAACAGATCTCCAAATGGTCAATGCCTGGTCAACGCATCCAAATGATCTTGGACTGTTTGCTTCCATGCGTTCTTGTGAAACCGTTTGCATTCAAACGGTTTGAAACCGTTTGCTCCAAATGGTTTGGCAAACCGTTTGCAAAAGTTGGGAAACCATTTGCTGAAGTAGATTTTTAGATAAACATAGATATCAACGTCATCATCTTCTACCTCAAGAACAGGGTTTGTTCTTCACGGAAATAATAGCAAGAACACACAAAGGTGTCTAAAGAAGAAATATAGGCAACGATTCTAGGAAAGAAGGATGCAAAAGCAAAGCTTAAGGGTTTAGAGTTATAAAACCCACCTCTAGGACTGATCCAAAGCTAACATATTCATAGATTTAATGGTGGATTGAGATTCAGTGATGTCCAAGGTCCGATCTTCAAGTTTTGGATGGAGAAGATGGCTAGAAAGAAGAATCGTGTGAAGAAACCCAATAAACCAACCTTGTTTTATGGTTTCCACCATGAATTCGAGGCAGATGATGATCAAAGCTTACCAAACTAGCTTGGTCGTCCTTACTCTGGTCGAGAGCTCTTCCTTGGTTGGCCAAAGCAAGAAGATAAGAAAAAGAACTAAGGGAAACGATCCCTTGCTTTGTTGATAAGGATTCCTTTATATATTTATGGGTTTTCAAGGCAAAGAAAAAGATTGTTATCTCTTTTATTTCCTAAACATATCCACCAAGGCTTGCTCCATCCTTGGACACATTTTCCACCTACTAGACTCATGCAAACTCCTCCATTATCCAAGGTTTAAAGGAAAAGAACTAACACCTTAAAGAGAGGTATAATAATATCCACCCTTATTGGATATTGCTTAATATATTATTAGTGTGAGTAATTTCCACTTCTACCATGATCATTCAAATGAGGCACCCCTCTCACTTTCTTTGCTCTTCTTGATGCCAAGAAACATGAGAGATCCTCAAGAGGATATATATTACATGTTGGACCCTAGGTTTTGGGTAAATTGCATTTTACACCAAAACTAGGTTTTAAAGTACAAGGATTGCTCTACAAGCTATATCTTGGTGCTCAAGCCTGTGGATTCCATATCACCACATCATATTCATTATTAGGATATCTCAACATTAGAGGAACATCTTAACATGTGCAAATTGCAAGTTAACCCCTCTACTTGGATAATTTGCACTTTAGTCCAAAATTAACATAACAATGTTGCAACATTATTCAAAAAGGAATGAAAAAGAAATATAGGTTCCTCAAAAGCCTTAATTACATTTCAAAGGATAAACACAAGCATCTAATCACTTAATTAAGCAAAACACCTAGGGTTAGTACATAACCCAGGTTAGGGATGTTACACCCTAGGTGCAGGTATTGGCATCCTATCAGTCATGTGAGTCATGGCAGCCATAAACTACCCAAACATGGCTTGGAAGGCTGGGTTCCCCATGTCAGCTTGATTGAACTGGGGTGGTTCAGGTACAGGCTCCTCCCTTCCTTGGTCTTTTGCACCTCCTCCTGGTGCAGCTACGCTACTTTCAGCAACATGTTCATCATGTGATCCAGACATCTTTAGTTCTCCTTCTCCTCCTATATGAGCAGAATACACTATCAGATAGATTGGAAGACACTAGAATAGACTCAACAAACTTAGTCCTATGTCTCAGTAGACTCAGCGAACCTAGAGCTCTGATACCACTAAAAATGTGGCGTACGATTCACAAAATGAGATTAACTAAAGAGGAAGCGAATCATTAGCAGCGAAATTATTGAAAATCACTAAAAATTAAAACTTTTTATAAAGAGATCCATAGACTGTAAAACTATTCCATAAAGAACCCAAGTAAGTTATTTACATTCTGATTCATCATTACATCTCTGTGTCACAACATCTCGAGAGTCACAAACATTAACTGCCTTGTTAAACTGTACATAAGCAGTATACAAAATCTCAAGGCATCAAGCCAAAAATCTCAGATCGATATTAAACCATCTACTGACTCCTAGGACCTGAGAGTACAGAGACGACACATAGGAATCTCTATTTACAGGACATGACAAACATTGTCTCCACATGAGGATCACTATTTTCCCTATTGTTTCTATTGCTGCTGCAGTTCACCCACTGTAGGGTTTCAACCTTTTCCTCAGCGTCTACCTAAAAAGTTGAATTCCACGGGGGTGAGACAATTGAAAATTATCCCAGCGAGAGATATAACTCTTCTCCAGAAACATTGTTATGGCAGATATTAAAACAACACTGAGCAGAAGAATCATAAATATTCAACATCAGATAAATCATTGACTAAACTATGTAGAGCAGTATTCTCTATACAGTTCATTTCAGTTGTAACTTGATAAAGCAGCATGTCATTTATTCAATAAGGAATATGAAGAACATGTAAAACATTTATTCAACTAGGATATAATAGGTAATGTATTATCAATCATTAATTCTCATAATTCAACCCTAAGCAATTATGCTATACGACTGATTACATTTTTTCAAAACATACTTAAGCCCTGAGGAGATGAGGTATACCGCTCATACTCCAACCAACCATTGCGAAATCAAAATCGGTACCATACATAGGTCAATAGAAGAGCCGGATTTCCATGACCTCATCCTCCTCAGTCAGTGTGAGGACCAACTGCAGGACATCTCGTGTCTCTGCCAAATAGCTTTCCAGGGTATACTGGCAACTTCTCTATTAGAGTTACAGTGGCATGCTGTACTCTCTTCACAATCAAGAGATTTCATGTTTATCTCACATCGATTCAGTATTAACATCATCATCGGGAGATTAGTGATACATCCATCCCATCATATATATATAATGAAGGATTGAGAGATTTAATGTTTATCTCAAATCAATTCCTCCATTAGGGCGTAAGGATATTCATGCCCATAACCCCCACATACTCAAAAGTATGCCCTCCAGGAGTTCCCTTAGGAAAACCTATTTCACCATCACTAAACTGCTAACGATGATTGATCTATAGTCAGGGCTCTACATGATATCATTTCACTTGATTATTTAAGTACATTACAATATTCTTTTAGCATCAGACATGTTTTCAAACATAAGCTATTATAACAATTTGCTATAAAGAATGTGTACTATTTCCATCAAGATTATTGGGATCTCAGTCCCTTATTATCTCATCATCATGATTCAAGAATATGGGTGTTCAAATCCTTAGATCATCAAAACACTTGTTACCACTTTAATAGGTAACTTAATGGCATCAGGTCATCTAACAATGTAAACATGATAATTACAATGCAAGTATTTCACATGGTTCTTAAAGCCTAATAATCTCTTTTGTTACCTCTCACTAGGCAACATAGCATATCATTGTTTACAAGGCTCATAAGGTACTTTCAATAAATAAAGCATCATAGCTCATACCTAGATATGTTCATTATCTCATAAAACCTACATGATCAGTACAGATGATAACAGTTACATCAATTCCATATCAGTACATTGCAAAACAATTATAATATCACTATTCAAGGGTTATACCACTATGCCCTTACCAGGGTTAGGGTTTCCCTTTTCATTTCAATTAGGTTTAATCATCCCCTTAGCTCAATTAGAATTAATGACTCATCATTTCATTGTTCAACCTTAGAGTTTCATGCTAAAAAGTATACCCCAGTATTAGGGTTTCACATATAACTTCATCCTATTTAGAATTAGGGTTTACTATTCACATCACATCACCCTAGATTAGGGTTTATATTCAATGATCCACAATTAGGGTTTACTATTCACCCCAACTAGGATTGATCATCAAAATAACCTGAATTAGGGTTTCTCATGTCATTACCCTAAATTAGGATCATACCATCATCATGGATTAGGGTTTCACCTATCATTGCCCTCAATTAGGGTTAGGATTCATTAACCTTCTTAATTAGGGTTTGTACTCATGATTAGGGTTTATAATCTCCCTATCAAGAATCATACCCTAATTAGACATTCATTCATATTGAAAGTGTTGAGACTTAACCACTACATGATTATCATTCATATAGGAAGTTCTCTCTCTCTCATCTTCCATAAGATGATGCTTACTTCAGTCTTGATTAACTAATTCAACTCAACTTGAAAGAAGAATTGACGCAATGAATTATGTCATTGCCACCATAATCATTGAACATTAATTGTTCAAAGGTTACTAATCACCTTATCTCATTAAGGGTATCATTATTATAATCACCCTTGGTTTACATCACATAATTGTTCAATTAAACAATTGACCTTTAACCACTTTAAGTGTTCATACGATTTGATTAATTATCTTCCAAATGATCTTGGTCACTTAGACCCCAAATGGTCTTGACCAATCAGACCTCAAACGGTCTTGCTTGTAATACCTTCAAACGGTCTTGAACAAACCATTGAAACCGTTTGGTAAAGTTAGCACTTGAAACCATTTGACAAAGTGATACTTGAAACTGATTGCCAAAGTTGAAGTTTGAAACCGTTTAAGCCTCAACCGGTTTGGGATCATTTGGTCCCAAACGGTCTTGAGACCGTTTGGTATCAAATGGTCTTGAGACCATTTGGACTCAAACGGTCTTGAGACGATTTGGACTCAAACGGTCTTGAGACCGTTTGGTCCAAACCTCCTCAAAACCGAATGGACCAAATATGGTCTCAACCACTCAAGCTGATTTAGGGTTTTCAAGGTTGATTCCCTCATTGGTTGAATTCATAGAACCACTCATCAATTGAACCTAACACCACAATTTCATTAATCTTAATAAATCATCCTTCACTTGATTTGTCTTTCAATTGATCATCAATTAGGTCTTGAATCCAATTGGATTAGGGATTGAAATCAATGAACCTTCACTATTAGTCAACGTGAAACTAGTTGCTTTGGAATCATTGGACCACCATACAAATTGGACATGACCTGACCTAAAACGGTCTTGAGGTCGTTTGGATGACCTCCAAATGGTCTTGACATGGTTTTCCCATCACATCATCAAAATCCATGACATCCAATTAGGGTTTCGATCATTGGATTGATTATCAAATCAGCATTTGATTGCAATTCAGTTTGGTATCTTTGGATCTTCAAATACCCAACCATACTTAACCCTAGACCTCCAAACGGTATTGGTTGACCTCCAAACGGTCTTGAGACCATTTGGGTGATCCCCAAACGGTTTTGAAACCATTTGGGTCAATCAACCCAAAGTTCTAACTCATTCACTTAAGAAATCAACACTTAACTCGATTAGGGTTTGGTGATTGATTGTCCTTCACTCATGAACCCCTTGGAACTAATCAACTATAATTAATGGGTCATTGATCATCATCATCATCACCAATTTTCCAAATGGTCAACTATGGCCAACACCCTCAAATGGTTTTGAAACCGTTTGCTCTCAATCGGTTTGATGAAATTGTTTACCCCCAAACGGTTTGAAACCGTTTGCTCCCAAACGGTTTGTGAAACCGATTGAGCAACTATATTGAAACCGTTTGGCCTAGAATTTTCTTGGGAAGAGTGTCCAAGATGATTTCATCATCATCATCCTTCGTGAATCCAAGAACTACTACCGTTTTCATAGAAATTGCAGCAATGAATCAAAAGAGTTCCGAATAGAAGAAAATAATCAACTATTATTGAAGAACGGAATGCAATATCAATGTTTAAGGGTTTAAGTTATAAAACCTACCTAAAAATATGATTCCAAGCTCCAAGATCCATGGATCTTATGGTGGATGAAGCTCCAGCAACTGCCCAAGGTCCGTTCTTGAGCTTTTGGATGAAACAATTGGCTAGGATTGGAAATCGAGTGAAGAAAACAAAGAATCAAGTATTGATTTTGGGTTTTAGATGATAAAAAGCTTACCAACAGGTTAGAGTCGTCCTTCTCCTGCTCCTGAGCTCTCCCGTGGTTGGCTAAGGCAAGATGAGATAGAAATTCCAAGAAAAGATCCTTAAGTGGGTTGGAAAAGAGATATGTATAAGGAATTTCAAGGAAAGAGAAAATGGAATTAATTCCTTTTAATTCCAAAATTATTTCCACCACTTCCCCCTCAATCCCTTGGCCACGAAGCCAACTTTATCTTCTTGCAAAACCTCTTCATTATACAAGAATTAAAAGAATAGAAATTAAGCATCTTAATGAATTTTATACTAATATCCAACTTTTAGTGGATAATACTTTTTATTATGTTAATGTGAGTGGGCTTCCACTCAACCAAGATCTTTTTGTGTCATAGCAAGGCACAAGCTCGTACAACACTCTCCAAATTCATACGTCAACTTTTGGTTGAAGGGCTCCTCAATTAACTTATTTCTTTTTGCATTAAATTAAATTAAAGTTCCATTTATGCTTAAATCTTGATTATTTTAATATCAAGATTCTCTCTCCTCCAAGATAATTCAAATGAGGCACCCCTCTCATTTTATTGCTCTACTTGATGCCAAGAAATATGAGGGACCCTATAGAGGTGGTATTTTCATATTGAACCCTAGGTTTTGGGTAAATTGCACATTACACCAAAATTATGTTTTAATGCACAAAGATTGCTCAACAAGCTCCATCTTGGTGCCCAAGCTTATGGAAATCATACCACTACATATTATTCATTATTATGATGTATCAACATCAGAGGAACATTTTATCATGTACAATTTACAAATAAACCCCTCAACTTGGGTAATTTGCACTTTAGTCCAAAATTAACAAAACAGTGTTTCAACATTATTCAAAAAGGACTGAAATTGAAATATAAGTTCCTCTTGAGCCTTAATTACTTTTCAAAAGATAAGTGCAAGCATCTAATCAACTTTATTAAGCAAAACACCCAGGGTTATAACATAACCCAGGTCAGGGATGTTACAGTAAGGGCTAGTGAGAAAGACGAGTGGGTGAAATCATTAACGGAAGGGAAGATCGTCGACCGTCGACCGTCGACCTAATAGAAATTGCCCAACCAAATTGTCGATACATTCCTAAATCTTCCAATAAGTCACCTCCGTTGGATGTAAAGATGAATCAATAGGCGAGTTGTAGTAGCGAGACACATCCATTTTCCCTGTGTCTTTAAGAAGGTCAAGTGCATATTTCTCTCAGATATAATAGGAAGTATGCACTTGCTTGATTTCGCCACTTTGATCCCAACTCCAAATGTCCCTAGATCTGGGATGTCAAAGAATAGTATTTAACATCCAGAAAACTGCCAAATGAAATGCATCCCAAGCCTAAATATCACAAGTACCACCCCGCCCTGGACCGTCGCAAGGAAAACTATAACCAAAATCCTTTTTATCTAGCATTAGATTAGAACCACGTGCATCTAAAGCGCCTTTTACTAAAATTAATGTAGTTGTATGCAACCCTAGGGCAATAGCATGATGAACCAAGAAATCCCCATGACCTATTGTTAAGAAGAGTGAATTACTATTCTCATTAACAACACTCAACCACCCAGGTAACCAGATGTTTCGACCTGCATTGAATGCTGGTCCACTCGTTGAAGATAAGAGTACATCAAATCCATATGAAGTCTTACCATGTGCGGATTGTATCCATTGTGCAAAGATTGGTTCAATCGAGATTTGTTTTTTAGGAGTACCAAATGTGAGCATAACATCATTATGAACATAAAGTCCTAAGGTATGGAACCCCAAAAAAAGGCTGGCCCAACTTAAATGAGATATGATAGCTTCTTTATGTTCTAACATTCTTGCCAATATATTATCTTCATTCTGTTCTGGATTGTAATCTCTAATGAAAAATATCGTGAGCAACCTGTCATGATGAACCCTGCGATGTATTGGTGATGAGTATATAATGTTGGGTAGTCAAATCTTGTGCTATGAATGCATAAGCAGGTAAAGAATACATATGTTGAGCCACTAAAGAAGTAATAACTCCTAATGAAGCTAAAGCAAGACCTAATTGAAAATGAATGGAATTATTGATTGTGTCATGAAGACCCTTATGCCCACATCCTAATCGACCCCCTGGAGGAGTATGCACTTCTAAAAGATCCTTTATACTATGCCCAATCCCGAAGTTAGTTCTATACACATGACCGGCTATCAGGAAAATAAATGCAATAGCTAAATGATGATGAGCCATATCAGTTAACTATAAACTTTGCGTTTGTGGATGGTACCCCCCAGAAGGGTGAAAATAGTAGTTCCCACCCCTGGAGAGGTGCCAAATAAATGACTACTAGAATCCGAGTTTTGCACATAAAGATTCCACTGACCTGTAAAAAGTGGACCCAACCCTTGAGGATACGTTAATACATCTAAGAAATTATTCCATTTAACGTACTCACCCCTAGATGCGGGAATAGCGACATGAACCAAATGTCATGTCCAAGCTAAAGAAATGACTCTGAAAAGTCCTGACAAATGGTGATTCAGATGAGATTCTGCATTTTTGAACCACAAAACGCTTAGTTTCCATTTTGGTTGTAAGTGTAACCAACCTGGTACCAAAGATATAGCAGAAAGAAATAATAGAAAAACCAATATAAAGATCTTCATTTGTGCATAATCCAATTGTATACCACCATTGATAAACACTGGAATAAGCGATATTCACAGGTCCGAGAGCACCCCCTCGAGTAATTCTACAATGGGTTGACCAAAAAAATTGCATGAGAAATAGGTCTTACATGTAAGGGGTCCTGTACCCATGACTCAAAATTTCCTTGCCAAGCTACATGGAAGAGGTTTCCGGACGTCCACAGAAAAATGATTGCTAACTGCCCAAAATGAGAAGCAAAAATGTTCTGATAAAGACGTTCCTCAGTAATATCATCATGACTTTCGAAGCGCGGTAGCAATACCAAACCAAATATGATGAGTAGTGGGGTCCTGAGCTAAGCCTTGGCTAAACCCTGGAAATCTTAATGCCATAATGCTTTGCAAATCCTCCTAGCCATTATCCTACTGCAATAATTCTTGCTAAGAAGAATGCCCATGTTGTGGGTATTCCACCCAGAAGGTAATGGGTTACTCCTACAACTCGTCCTTGTATAATGCTCAAGGCCCTAGGATGAGTAGAAGGAGCAACTTTTCATTTGTTATGAGCCCAAACAATGGATTCAATAAGTTCTTGAAAATAACCACGTCCGCTGAATAGAAACATGAAATTGAAAAACAAAATGCTAAGAAAAAAAGACCATACACTGATAATGAAGAACCATAAGACTGAATTACCTGAGAGGCATGTGCCCATAAGAAATCCCAAAGCCACCCATTAATAGTAATGGAACTTTGTGCAAAGTTTCCTCCTGTGATATGAGTTACTACCCCTTGATCACTTACAGTGCCCTAAACATCTGATTGCATTTTCCAACTAAAATGGAATATTACTACCAACATTGCATTGTACATCCAGAATAGACCTAAGAAGACATGATCCCAGGAGGATACTTGACATGTTCCTCCTCTCCTAGGTCTGAAAACGAAGACCAAGATTTGCTTTATCAGGTATCAAATGCATGAGCGTATAGGACACCTTTCAGTAGTATCAACATAGTCACATGGATCATAAATGCATGAATGTGATGTACCAAAAAGTCTGTAGTTCCTAATGGAATAGGTAACACAACAACTTTGCCACCTACTGCTACTAATTCACCGCCTGCCCAAGTTAAGCTAGTGCTTGCTGTTGCACCAGGAGCTGTTGTACCGGGTGCTAAAGCATGAGTGTTTTGTACCCATTGAGCAAGGGTTGTAATTGTATAGTGGTATCTGAAAACATATCTTGAGGGCATACTAATCATGGTATCATTATGAATATACAAGCCAAAACTATGAAAACCTAGAAAAATACATGCCCAGTTGAGATGTGATATGATTACATCGCAGTGTCTAAGAAAGCGGTCCAAAAGATAATTGTATCGAGAAGTTGGATTGACTTTTTTTAGATACCTCTTCGATTCTGGATCATCCCCAGTGAGAACAATGTCATCAACGTACACCAAGGAGCATTGTAGTTCCTTGAGCTCTCTTCTTGACGAACATTGAGTAGTCATCCTTGCTTCTCAAGGACTATAACAGCTGTGCTAAACTTGTCAAACCACACTCTGGATATTGGGGTCCATAGATTGCTTTCTTCAATTTGCATATGGGGGAGAAGGTTTCAATAGACCGGGAGGTGGTACTACGCTATGGGTAGACTGACTCTTCGACGATCTATCTCTATACAAGAAGGCGTTCTTGACATCAACGTTGAAACAACGGCCAATCCTTGTCTGTGGCAATAGAGAGTACAACTCTGACTCATCTTGGCCACTGTTGGAGTGAGACCTGGTTACGATGCCGCCCTTCTGTGTAAAGTCAAAAAGGGTAAACTCTATAGCAATCAGACGTGCCTTGTATCTCTATATGCTTCCATTGGAAGTGGGCTTGAATTCAAACTTTGACACCCAACTAGATCCCACGGCATTCTTTCCTTCGGGTAGCGTAACAAACAAGTCAAATTTCATTCAAGTGCTTGCTTATATTTAATAAATGGCTTTCTTCCACTCAGGATGAATGAGGGAATCTGCAAAATGAAGAGGCTCGGGAGTAGATGTTATAGCAGTAAGAAAGGCATGAATTGAGTCAGAAAGAGCATGATATGAAACGAATCGTATGATCTACAAATCTCAAATATGTGGAATTAATCATACACACGTGAAACATCATATGAAGTCTCGAATTAGGAACGTGAATCCCAGCCCTTAGTCAAGCTCCATCGATCTGAGACGTGCATCGTCCCCCTTGCCGTTCAAGCCAGGAATAGAGGTGGAAAGTTTATCTATTCAAAATTGGGTGGGTGTTCAGTGTACCTCTCTGCTCCCTCGAAAATCATGTGCATTGCATACCATTCTCCCTCCCATCAGACGTCTTGTGGTAAAAACCCACGCACTCTTTCTACAAGTCTCCATATGATTTTCATGACTTTTCTGTCGAGGGGCAGGGCGTCGGAGGTAGAAGAAGATGAACCCAATGATTTTTCTAGTTCTAGAATGGCTATTCCTCACAATCGCTCCTTATGATGCTGCGGAACCATGGCAATTAGGATCTCAAGACGCAACAACACCTCTCCTGCAAGGAATAAATGACTTACATCACAATATCTTTTTCTTCCTCATTCTAATTTTGGTTTTCGTATCACAGATGTTTCTTCGCACTTTATGGCATTTGCACGCGCAAAAAAACCCAATCCCACAACAGATTGTTCATGGAACTACTATAGAGATTATTCGGACCATATTTCCAAGTATCATCCTAATGTTCATTGCCCTCCCATCATTTACTCTCTTATACTCAATGGATGAGGTAGTAGTAGATCTAGCCATTACTATAAAAGCGGAGGGGCATCAATGGTATTGGACTTATGAATATTCAGACTATAACAGTTCCGATGAAAACTCCCTCACTTTTGACAGTTATACGATTCCAGAATATGATCCAGAATTGGGTCAATCACATTTATTAGAAGTGGACAATAGAGTGGTTGTACCGGCCAAAAGTCATATACGTATGATTGTAACATCTGTCGATGTAACTCATAGTTGGGTTATACCTTCCTTAGGTTTCAAATGTGATGATGTACCTGGTCGTTTAAATCAGACCTCCATTTTGGTACAACGAGAAGGAGTTTACTATGGTCAGTGTAGTGAGATTTGTGGAACTAATCATGCCTTTATGCCTATCGTCGTAAAAGTCGTGTCTTTGAAAGATTATTGTTCTTGGGTATCCAATCAATTAATCCTCCAAACTCCCCAACCGTAGGGGGTTATAATGGAAGGGGGAAGCCCCAGGAGGAAGGCTTCACTCACTCAATTTGCTTGGATGCTAGTTTAGTAGATAGCGAGTTGAATGCAGGAGAATTCCTTTTAGTAGGGCGAGGCCTTCCCCCATGAGCTCATTAGTCAAGCATGGAACGAGCCTTGTCTACGTCTATGAGCCTCGTCTTGCTTCTAGCGAAGGGGGACGTATGTAGGCATCCTGGTATGGTAGGAAGACTCTGTCGGGAGGCCGACCAATACATGGGAGTGAGGGAGAAGCCAAGCCGTCAAAAAGGTGAGCATCCCTCCTCACAATAGCAAATGGCCCACCTATAGCCCTTTTTTCTTCTTCCGTGGGGGCCCCCCAAAACAAGACCGGTCCGCAAAGAAATGCCCCCCACCGTAAGGGACCAGAAAGAAATGGGGGTTGTTGTTGGGAGGTCCAATGCAGAGTTTACCTTAGGTAAGCATAAGCAGATCTAGGAATAACATTTCTCAAATATTCACATAGAGGAAGTTTCAAAATGAGAACAAACGACTCAAATTTTTGGTTTTTGTCCTTTATAATACAGGCCTAGAGGTAGAGGTCAAGGAGTGAAGTCACTCGACCGATAGGGAGAGGAACGAAGTAGCTCGAGCGAAGCGAGAGGGCTCGTTGGAGTACTGTAATAAATCGTATGACTTTCATTCTTTTTTTCAATTTTCTGACCTCTCTCGATCGAGAATTGAGCGAAGCCGGCCCCCAGGGGGATGCCCGGGGGAACTTGTCCCTCGATCTCTTGCTGAAAATGAGACACCCCCATGCAATGGTTGCCCCTGGCTAGGCGGCTCTAGCCGGGGCTCACCCGCTTCCCGCCGGGGGAAATCCTGAGCATTGGCGTGAGGGCCTAAGAGGCCGCAACCAGAGGAGGGGGTGGGGCATACTCTGGATATCCTGAAGAAATTTTGAGGAAGGGGGGATTTTTTTCAGTCAGACGAAATGGTTGAGGGGCTAGCCATCGACATCCCCCCTATCGAGTGGAGTGGGATGACTAAATGGATCATTGATGATCAAGACGACGAGCGCCCACCAACTCTCCGACCTCTCCCCGACGCCGTAGTAAGGGACAGGGGCCCATACACAACCTAAATTCTCAGTCTTGAGAGAGATTTGAAAGGGAGTCAGTGAGTGCTTTCTTTTTGGAGAAGGGAACTTGGAAGAAGAAAATGAAATCAGAACAACCGTACTGGTCATAATAGATCAACTTGAATGCTGGAGCAAGAAGATGCATTCGAGTTCCATTTCAGTGAAGGATGACGTACCATGATACTTTCTATTTTTTTGAGTCCTACTTTGGTCTCTGGTTTGATGGTTGTACGTGCTAAAAATCCGGTACATTCTGTTTCGTTTCCCATCCCCGTCTTTCACAACACTTCTGGGTTACTAATTTTGTTAGGTCTTGACTTCTCCGCTATGATCTCCCCAATAGTTCATATAGGAGTTACTGTCATTTCATTCCTATTCGTGGTTATGATGTTCAATATTCAAAGGGAGGATATTCACGAAGAAGTCTTGCGCTATTTACCAGTGAGTGGTATTATTGGATTGATCCTTTGGTGGGAAATGTTCTTCATTTTAGATAATGAAACCGTTCCATTACTACCAACCCACAGAAATATGACCTCTCTGAGATATACGGTTTATGCCAGAAAGGTACGAAGTTGGACGGAGTTGGAAACATTGGGAAATTTACTTTATACCTACTATTTTGTCTGGTTTTTGCTCCTAGTCTGATTTTATTAGTAGCCATGATTGGGGCTATAGTACTGACTATGCATAAGACTACAAAGGTGAAAAGGCAGGATGTATTCTGATGAAATGCATTGGATTCTAGGAGGAATATAATGGGGAGGATGACAGAACAAATCCGGTCTGTGTGACTTGGACTCCGGGTGACGAAAGTGGCTTTTTACTACAGGAAAATGGGCCCTAAAAACAAAGAGAAATCATGTTCAATGTCTAAATCTTATTAATCATTGCTTTGGTTGGAAGGAAGAAAAGAAACCCAGTGGATCAAAATAGAATTTGATATTTGATATAGACAAAATCATAGCCCTTTCTCTAACCGGAAAATCCAAAAATCTTGGTTTTTCGCCCTTACGCGTGCCTAACCTGATGCTTCCTTAAAAGAAAGCGCTTTGCCTCCCACCTGCTAATTCGAACGTGTTTCTTTTTTTATTGATGATGGAACCATTCGCCCACCTTGTGCTCCAACAAGAACAAAGTAGCTCAACCGTAAGGGAGAGGAATTGAGATCGATCTGAAAATATGCTTTTGGGGGGACAAAAAAAGCAAGATCTCCAGTCTGATAACTTTAATAGGTTCGGAGGTAGCCCTTCTATAGTATAGCTATAGCGCACGTTCCATGTATTACACTTCTTCATTCCTGTGTATTCCACTCCCGTGTTCGTTCCCCGACTCATAATATGGAGATCCACAATCTGAAAGGAAATCAAGAGTAGGAGAGGCTAGACTTGTAGACCCTCTCTCTCCTAAAGGTACGAATCAGCCCAACCGTTCCTGAACCTATATATCACTATGAGTAAGAGATCAGAAAGAAAGCCTAGCTTCGTTCCAGGTAGTGCTTAGTTAGGACGCATGTCTCTTTTGGTCTTCACTTGTTTCGTCCCAATCCTTTCCAACTCATTTCTCTGGTTCAACAATTTCAACACCACACCCCTTCTCCAGGGCGGCAGATGGGTCTAGAGAACCGAACAGTCTCACGATTTCAATCCGATTAGAAAAACTTCTCTTGAGAAATTCACATATCACTTGAGTAGTAGTAAAAAACCTCCATGCGATCTACTAGTTGAAAAAAGGAGGATCCGTTGAAGAGTTTATGTTGTCTCGGTAGGGAATAGTCAAATATTTTTCAATGAAATATGAAAGTTTATAATTAGTCCAAGTACGGATGAGATCAGCTCTGCCGAGGCTCGAGTAGAAGAAGAGGTACTTGAATAGAGGGCCAAGGAATCGACGACACTATGAAATGTTGTGGGCTCGGGGAGACGCAAGCCAAGACTAGACCCAAAGACACTCGTGCAAAGGCGCATGATAGCAACAGGTGGTCTACCCTTTCTGGAGCATCATCACACATCGGACAACAATCATTCACTCCTCTCCACACCCTTGCTCTTCTTGCAAGGGTTGGGAGTGCATCAGATAGGCATCCCCATATGAAATGACTAACCCTCGGCCATAAGGACTTGATGTTCCAAACGTCGCCACATCACTCTGTTGCGTTCCACTGAAGGGGACGATGAGGCGAGCAAAGTGAGTGGGCAATGTGATGATATGCTGATTTGCTTGAGAAGCACCCCTTCCTCACGACATTCCAAATAAGATGATCACATTGATAGCTAATGGGAGGGAGTTCGCAAGATGCTTGCTGCTGGGACCGGGTAGAAGTGGATCACCGAGGCCTTCCAATCTCCGGACTCGCTATTAATCCCCTGTTGCATAGCATCACAAACCAACTTCTCCATCTCAGACTTCTGGAAGTGTGGATACCGATCAATTCGGGCCCGCCCCTCATCTACAGAGACATAGGGAATCTTGTTATCATGAGCTCTGGGAGAAGAACCTCATGGAGGTATCAGAATGCTCACGAAGGAGACCCCCCTGTGACGCTCACTGGAAAAAAGCCATCTCTCAACCCCCATTTTGATGACCTTCTCGAGTTGCGGACGGAGCTTGGGAGGGCAAACGAGGCTCATCAAAGTCTAAAGGATAGATTCAGATTTGAAAAAATGAAAGTCGTTGCCAGAGGTCTTAGTAGCTAAGGTGAGATTTCATGTACGACTTTTGAAAAGCGCTTTCTTTCTTCATCTTCCCCATCATCCATTTACTTAGCTGACAATCATATAGAGCATGATACCAGCCCTCTCAAATGGGATTTAGGAAGCCTCGACCTATAATATCAAATATAAGAAACTCTATGTAGCTCTTTAGATTTTGCGCTTTACAAAGAAGGAGCGAAGCTAGGACGGTTATGCTTCCAATATGGTAAGAGCATGTCCTCTTCTGAAAAGGTGATGGTTGTGATTGGCTTTGCTCCTTGCCTACAAGGCGGAGCGAGTTCAGTCGTCTTCCACTAAAACTTAGGCGCTAAGAAAGAAGAAGTTCAATCTATGTTAGGAACGAGTTCCGGGCAAAGGACTCATTCCGGGCATGACTCGAAAGATGAAGAGGGGACAAGCACTTTACGCCAATCCTATGGGTTCCTCATTTCCCTATGGTCGAGCAGTTTGGTTGGCCTGTGATGAAGAAGAACGACGATGATGACAATTCCGCTAGTCATGGGGCTTAGTCATAGGTGACACTCTGATCCCGATGCCTGAAGGTGAGATAAGAAATCATCCTTCAACCTTGGCATGGATGTCTTTGAATTTCAAGAAGTCCTCCCTTGTGGCTCGGCCACTCGATTTTCTTAATGGGTCTTTCCCCTCTCTATAACTAGAAAGTGCTTTAGCTTTGCTTCGGGCCTCTGTTCTTGTTCTGCCATTTGTGACCCGACCCATAGCCAATTCAAACATAGAGAAGAAGGATGGGCTACTGCCTTGGCTAAAAGTAGCCATTTAGATTAACTACTTCCCCACCTACCAAAACTCCACTGATTAAACTCAATCAAGAACTATCCCTTGGCTCCACTCCCTTAATGGAATTCAAGGAGGAGAATAGAAATCCATCGAAAACCTATCTTTATATTTTGACTGACCTTCAGACTCTCCCTCTACTCTCACTTTCCATTTCATTCGCTAAGTCATTCCCTCATCTCTTTCACTCTTGATTTCTGAAAGCAGACTTGTGAACAGCCGAAGAAGACTCAAAACTCTCAGTCTCATGTTCTCAAAAATCAAACCGGGACCTAGTAGTGCACTCATTAACTTCTAGCCAAACCAAATAAATTTCTTGATTTATTTAATTGGAATAGAATCCCATTGCCCCTTGCTACCATGAACATGAAAGAAGAGTTCACAGCTACCCCCTCTAACTCATCCTAAAAGCAATACCAGAACCTCAGTCTATTTCTCCTTTTCGAGTTGGGGGAGATAAATGAGAGTCGAAAGAGAAAAGAGTAGTTATGAATCTAAGAGCATGTCGATAGTGTCATTCTTGTTCTTCACTCATACTTCTTTTTGTTCGTTGTTCGAGAATGCCCTTACACCACCAAGACCGGATAATAGAACAGTTGCGGAGGCCGGGGATTCACTAGAAAAGGTAGCAGGAGTCGATAGATTATGCCCTTTGCCCTGAGTCTTCTTTCCTTTCTGACCTTCTTCTCATTTGCCTTATTCACAGTCTTCTTTGTTGATTTATTCTTCTCTGCCTTCTCTTTCTTTGTTACCCCCGGATTGTTCTTGTAGTGCGTAGGTTGTTTGACCTCTTTGGGTGAATCAATAATCCCCGTAGTGGAATCACTCACAGGTGACTAGGCATGTTTCTCATGGAATTTGATATTGGAATACGAGAATCTCTTCATCTTTCTTAGCCATCTCTCATAGTAGATATTTCATATTTGACAATAATCTCATCATACCCAACAAAGTGACAATATTGAGCTCCTTATACAGGAGCGTCTCTGGCTGTATATTTGATGTACCGTGCACAACATATTGAAAGAATTTATGATGATCCATCCAAGCAGGCACAAGCTTATCGTCAAATGTATGTTCTATTAATATTAAGAAGACCCCCTGGTCATGTATCCAGGAGATGTTTTTAATTTGCATTCACGCCTTTTAGAAAGAGAAATTATCTTCTCGTTTAGGGGAAGGAAGTATGACCGCTTTACCAATAGTTGCAATCTGGGGATGTTTCAGCTTATATTCCTACCCCTGTGATTTCCATTACAGATGGACAAAGATTTTGATCCGCCAATTTATTCAATGCTAGGATACGACCTTCTATCCAAGTGGGTCTTTCTGTTTCTAGAGTAGGATTTGCAAATTAATTCCATGAAACAGGTAGCTGGAAAATTCCAATTGGAACGGGATCAATTTGCAGAGTCCGAAGCTTTTGCACAATTTGCTTCTGATATTGATAAAGCTACTCAAAATCAACTGGCAAGAGGTCAACAATTACGTGAGTTGCTCAAACAATCCCAATCCCTCTGTAGGTCGATGAACAAAGACTGACTATTTATATCGGAACGAATGGATATCTTGATTCGTTAGAAATTGGATAGGTAAGGAAATTTCTTGTGCAATTACGTACTTACTCCAACTCTAAAAAGAATACGCCTCGGTTCTAAGAAATTAGATCTTATACAAAAACACCAAGAGGCAGATTTGGAAGGAAGCTATTCAAGAACAGATGGAATTATTCCTACTTCAGGAACAAACATCAATTTCTCATTATTATCCTATCACTCATGTTTTGATTTTTGGATTTCTTCTTAGTCAAATAAAAGAATGATCCTTCTGTCTCTGAGACAAAAAGAGATGGAAATCAATAATGCTTTGACTAGTGGGATCACTTTCATAGTAGGGGCCATGCACAATCAACACAAAAAATTGGATTCTCGAACATCGTGTGTGAGTGACCCCCATTAATAAATAAGGGATTCATTCTCTCCCTTAGAAACGGGGAGCATGAGGTGCGGTAGTGTTTCGAATACAATTGGTAATTATAGAATAACCTTTATGAAGAATTGTCAAAAGAAGAAGGCATTTCCCTGTCTTTGAACTACTTTCAAATCCCATTCATTAACTGGCCCAGATGGATGGAGGACTAGAGAAGTCGGATGCCCAGTCTTTCACAAGCTTGAGGCTTGTTCGGAAAGTCCTATCTTTCCACTCCTATAGCCCTCTCTTTCGCCAGTTCAAGTAATGGGAGGCCTTTGCTGCTATTTTGAGGCCTTACCTCAATGGAAGGGAGATCTTGCTCGTCTGTTGCCGATCCATTCATCTATCTCGGAGTCATCAACATCTTTCTTCAGGACAAGAATGGTTATATCCTGGCAGTGAGCTTATCGTACCTATCGTCCAATCCCTCCGCGTTGCCACCAGCCATTAGGATGAGAGCCTTGGGGAATCTGCTTAAACCCTAGGCTTGGAGCCTTACAACTTTATCAGCTCAAGCAATTTTGGCCGTCTGACTGAATTCACTCATAGGACGACCATACTTGTACTCAAGTGACGATGAACACTGAACCTAACAGTCGAGGAGACGATCTCCCGTACCCATGAAGAGTAGATTAGCGAACCTGTCACCACTCCGTTTTATGATTACACTACTCACGAATCTATCTATCCAATTTCTTACTAAACTTGACTTGTCTCTGATTGCCTTTCGCTCCTTATCCCGTATTATATAAAAAACAAAGTTCGTCTGATTTAAAAATTGCTATGGGCCCTCTTATTGCACTGAATGATGGATCACATGGGGTGGATGGAGGCAATGTTTTCTCTGAGTAGGAAGGCATTTTTCACATCTAGCTAGAATAGGGACCACTTCTTTGATGCAAAAATAGCCAGTAAAGCCCTAATCTTCACAACTGGACTAAAGGTTAGTTTCATAGTGCCTGGTAGTCCCATGCCTTTTCCATACTTATATTTTAGGGAGCTTGACAGAAAGAGAGGGTGATCCATGATCAGAGAGAGGTACGAAGTGACTCGAGCGTACGGGAGAGGAATAGGCGCATTATGATTATTAGTTTGAAGTGCCGTTCTAGTAGTGTTGTGTGGTCGGTCACTCTTTCTCCGTTGGGAGTGCTAAACTTCAGTGATCTCTGTCCTTCTTGCAAATCAAAGTCTCAATCTACTTGGCTCGAAATGCCATCCTTTTTTTGATCTTTGAATTTCTCTTGTTGAGTTGGTATGCCGGGTTTGGGAGGTAGTTTGTGAGAATCTCATCACTGGAAAAAAGTTTGCAAAGAAGAACTACCAAAAAATGAGTGACTAGTCTCTGTCGAGTCTGGAAGCCCGAGCGGAGTAGTAGATCAAGCAGCGTCGGAGTAGACGCACCAGTTAATGAAGTCAAAAATCCTGTTGAGTTTAGTGAGTCGAACGATTCGTCGCAAAGTACGTGGATGAAAGAATTCATTTTTGGAGTCCCATAGTGGAACCTTTCTTTCCCAGAGCCCGGGTTTCCCTTCCTTTTGTCATGAACCCGCTTTGTCTACCTATCCATCTGAAAATTCTAACGCCTCTTTGATTTTTCAAAAAGACAGAAGTAGTAGTCTTCCCGGTCTCACTGTTCCGAGAACTTTCCTTTGAATCCTACTGCATAGGCATCATCCTTCGGTGAATCTTGGGGATCAGAAGACCCTACGACGGGGTCCAAAGGCCTTCTCTTTGACGACGTGGACACAACCCATCCTGGGCGATCCAAAAAGAGAAATGTAGAAGAAGATGCTTGACGCCTCAAGTCTTATGTAGTGGCAAGTTCACTACAGGGTGCAAAACCTATAGGTACTACATATTCTCACCTTCCTTCTGGTCCTCAATGGGCTGAGGCAATGGTTTTGGAATTGGAGCAGATCTATACAACTCCCAACATCTGTACGCTAATCCATAAATGAACCATGACATTAGGTCTTATAGAGCCTTCCATGTTGGAATTGATCCGCTGGAAAGTGTAATAGACCGGTGGATTACAATCTCCCAAAGCTGAATAATCGGTCAACACACTACAGTACCAAGAGAGATACCTAAGATGATCCTTCACCCATTCTTGGGGAAGGGTCTCAAATAACTCCTCAGAATCAGGGTAAGCGAGTCTTGGAGATGATCATATGAATGTCAATTTGAGAATAGTCATTTCCAGTGAAGTCTATGAAATTTTGGCGGTTGTGTGTCTACCCAAAGATTGTTTCTATCATAGACGGGTTCCCTTTTGCTACCTATTTGTATTCCAAGGCTGACTTGGAAATCCTTTTTGGCAATGTTTAGGCCAATCAATTCAAAAGTTCGATTCCATGTTGATCTACTGAATTCTAGACATATCCGCATATTGTGACTCAAACCGTTGGCCTGACACTGGGCCCTTGTGCTTAATTATTTCACCATCATCTTCAGTGACCAACATATAGCTTTTTGGTGCACCAAACCAATCAAATCAGACCTTTCTTGACTTTGTACTCTAACTCTAGTTTTCACTTACCTAATTCAATGGAAGAAATCAAATCGTTAGGCTCTGATAAGACCTAGAACTATTGAGTCAGTATCAGTATAGTAATAGTCAGGTCTGGAAATGTTGGAGAAGGAAGCAGCAGAGGCTAATCCGTTCATCTGGGCTAAATCTAGTTCCACTGGGTCAAGGAGAAGTTGGAAGAAAGGATATTGAGATAGATGAAGCTTCACCCAGCTATTTCTAATACTTCCCCTCCTTGTTAGTTGGATGAAGATTATCAGTTGGAACGTACAAGGTATCTGTGGCGCAGATACCCAACGAGCGATGAAAGAGATGAAAAATCATCATCGTCCTAACATTTTTGCTATAATGGAACCTCATGTGGGAGGTGACCATGCCCTGAAGATCATTAAGAAGCTAGGTTTTTCCCAGAAGTGGAAGGGTATTCTAGTGGAATTTGGTTGGAATCCTAATCAATACCAAGTCACTATTCCCAAAAATTAGTTCATTGCTTAATTCATGCTTCCTAGCATCTAACCTTTTTCTACTGCAGCCCGCATCCGATGATGAGTTCTGTGAATTGATTGAGCTGGCGAGTAGTGTCAATGGGCCTTGGGTCGTGATGGGTCAATGCCCTACTTTCTCCTGATGAGAAGAGTGGGGCGTTTTAACTGTGGGTAATGAATTCAGAACAACTATGGAGGAGGTCTCATGGATGTAGGTTTCTGTGGCAGGCGTTCACGTTCAAGCGAGGTAATCTGCAATAATGTTTGAGTCGTAGCCAATCAAGATTGGTGTGATGTCCCTCATCATCTGATTATGGAACATCTAGTGAGGGTGGGCTCAGACCATGCACCTGTGATGATCAAGTCTATTGATACTGGAGGGAATGGCGATCAAACCTTCCGCACCAAGGTTGCATTATGAACGACAAATTTCATCACTTCTTGAATAATAATTGAGGGGGTTGACTTCATTACAGCTGCTGGTTGTTTTATGAATCAAGCCAGAGACTAGGATGATTCTATTATCGAAGCTAGAAGGAAATGTCAAAGATCTATCTCATATCAAACTAGAAAGCCTTAACATAAAATGACTCTGGTAGACTTGACAATGTGATGATGGACCTGCAGATGGAGTAAAATGAATTTCCAAAAAGAGATGGATTGAAAAATCGCACTGTGATTGGTTAAAATGGGGTGATGGAAATACCAAGTACTCCCGTTAAGATGAGATGCATATGAAACACTATCACAAAATGGAAAGATGAAACTAACAATTGGGTGGATGACAAAGATGATTTGAAAAAACTTGTGCGGGTTCTCTTCTATCTTCACTAAAAATCGAAGAGGGCGTCTAGAAGATAAGAAGGTTCACAGGTGTTTTACAACAACCAACCGTTACGGATATGCAGAGGAATGCTAGTCTTCCTGATGAATCAGAAAAGTTCTGTTCAAGACCGATGAAGGTAGCAGTGCCTGATGGCATTGATGATGATTTCCTTCAATAAAATTGGGATGTGATTAGAAGATCAATTTGCATTACTGTGCAAAACACTTGAAATGGTAGCCCCCTGACGTCTTGTAGATTCACTCCCGGTTCTTATACCGTCACCCGATTGTTGCAGCCAATCTCCCTCAATAATGTCTGCCTGAAACTGATCCCGAATTTTGGAAAGACTCAATTATGAGTGGATTGCTCCCACACAGAGTTGTTCCTGGCCGCCGCATCACTGATAACATCCTTTCCTTCTGGTTCAAGAAGTTATACACACCATGAATACCCACTCTGTGGGGAGGTGATGAAAGTCGATCTAGCCAAGGCGTATGATCATATGGGTTGGTCTTTCATAGAGCCTTATGAGGGATGGAATCCCTACCAATATCCCCAACATAGTTATGCAAGTGATAACCAAGGGCAACACGAACTATGGAACGAAGAGAGGAAGCATTTAAGGCCTCCAGAGGAGTTCGGTAAGGCAACCCTCTCTCACCCTACATTTTCTTATATGGTTGAGCCAATTCATAGAGCTGAAGGTGCATGAAGGAATCTGGAAACCATCTAGACAAGATTGGGACCTCATCTTATGCATGTCTGCTTTGAAGACAATCTTGTGATGTTCGGAGAAGCATCCATTCATCAAATTCAAGTCATGATTCAGTACTTAAAAGAATTTGGCATCTGGCACTCTCTAAAGAAAAGTCATGGCCTGGTTGGTCAGACATAAGTCATCGGTTCGATGAGTTTTTCTTGGTGAATTTAGTTAAAGAAAGAAAATGCAACAAAGGGGTCCTGGTTCTATTTTTTTGACATCAAGATCCATTCATCATATGACGGACGAGGGGAAGAGTTTCTAACCTCCAGCTCCGGAGAGAATTTGGAAATCTTCTACCAGAAGCACGAGATGATTCCGGGGGAAACGGATTTTCCTCCGGAAGACCCGACTGTGGTCAGTCAAGAAGACGGGTGGGATGTGGAGCCGAATCAGAATGAGATAGGGCCCCAGGGGCTCCGTTTCTCAAGAACCCGAGAGGGGGTGACTATTCGGTCCAGAGTCTGAAGGACATACTCACCGATCTTGACAACTTGGGCACCGAACCACTTTTGTAGCTTTTTGGATAATAGGAGGCATGGGTGGGGGTCCATAGGGGGTTCGGGGGGGCTGGGCGAGGGGTGCACTGGAACCACCTACCCACTCATCAAGAATGGTGTTCAGCTGACATGCACTGATAAACCCCTATTGGAGGGGAATTTGGCGCCCCATCTTTTGACTGTTGTCAACGGTTCAATGTTCGATTCTACTCTATGTCCAAACATTTCTATGAATGCTATTTCGATCTAAGTGGTCTTATTCTATGCCCCATGTTAGGAAGCATTATTCTTCTTTTGATTCCAAATTAAAGAATACGACTGATACGATTGATTGGTCTATGCGCCTCTCTTATTACTTTTTTGTATTCTCTTATTCTTTGGATACAATTTGATCCTTCTACGGCCAAATTTCAATTTGTGGAAAGCCTTCGATGGCTTCCTTATGAAAACATTCATTTTTATATGGGTATAGACGGTATTTCATTATTCTTCATGATATTGACCACATTTCTGATCCCTATTTGCATTTTAGTGGGTTGGTATGGTATGAGAAGTTATGGGAAAGAGAATATTATAGCATTTCTCATTTGTGAATTTCTAATGATCTTCGTGTTCAGCATGCTGGATCTTCTACTATTCTATGTTTTTTTTGAAAGCGTGCTAATCCCTATGTTGTGCGGAGCTGAGCATCTTCTATTCATTGGTACCAAGCTTTTCCTCTGCAGGGGCCTTGTGTAGTAAACCCCCTACGGGCGGTCCTCCGTCGTCATCAAGGGGACCCGCGAAGCTTTCGGGAAGAGGGGTAGTCTTGTGTATCAGCATAGCATTTCTAGTCGAACCACCAAACCACACATCATTTTTTTGGTGGGAGGGTACTCCGAGTAGTGGGTACCTCATAGGACCTCGACCCGCCTACTCGGGTGTTGTATGGATATGCAGGAAGGGGTGCTCCTAGGTGTGTGTAGGGGGTGTGTTTGTTTGTGAGAATGGATTCCTCGTCAAGTCAGGGGGTGTGGACACACTTGCACGAATTCAGGGGAAGGATACAAGGGAGAGATAGAAAGGAAACTATATCCGACCAAGGATGGACATAAACTCGAGAGAGCCCTCGGGTAGGGATAACCGTCCAGGTCTTATTGTGAAACAAAAAAGCTGCCCCGCCTACCGACCTGAGGGTTCCTCTGTCTAAGATGGGGAGCTCGTCAGTGAGGAGACCATCAGAAAAGTTGCCCCAAAAAATGGAGGATTGACCCGTATCTGATCAGTAGGAGACCGAAGAAAGACTGTTGGCATCAATCCCCCCGCTTCGCCCCCCGACCCCATCAAACTCCCATCTCGATAGAGGGTTCGAGAGTAGGGTGGGGTCCTGTCCCCCTGAGGGATCAGAGAAAAAGGGGCGGTACGTCAACCTGTCGACGTTCTCCCCCTTTAGTACGATGTGGAGGCTGGAAAGATCAAACCAATTTGAACCGCCTACATCACAGTAGTAGGAGAGTCAAGGTCGTGATGTCGGGGCGGGGGGAAGGCAATGACTTTCACAAATCTCTCTCTATCTACCTGCTGGGAGGTCCACGTGAGCAACCCGAATGTGCTTCCCACCCCCTACCCCCACGGGAGGGGGAGTGACTCTTTTGGGTAGGAAGCAGGCGGCACAGGCGGGCATCTCCCGCAACGCAAGAAGCATTGTTCACCCCGAGAAGGAAAAAATTCGAGAGTCAAGGAAGAAAATACATGCATATGCCGTGGTCTAATGACAAGGGGTGATGACGGAAGCGTCGGGATGGAGCCGTATGATGTGGAAGTTTCATGTACGGTTCCCTGAGAAGGGAGTGGCTACCTACTAGAGCGCCTACCTCACAACTCAACCACCATCGGTCATCAGGTCAATTCTACTTTGGGGCCACCCCTGACTCTACCATTATTATAGGGGTATGGGGTTCGAGACAAAGAAAGATCAAGACAACATATCAGTTTTTCCTATATACTTTACTTGGATCCGTTTTTATACTATTAGCTATTCTGTTGATTCTTCTCCAAACAGGAACCACCGATTTACAAATCTTATTAACCACAGAATTTAGTGAGCGGCGCCAAATCTTTCTATGGATTGCTTTTATCGCCTCTTTCTCCGTCAAAGTGCCTATGGTACCAGTTCATATTTGGTTACCCGAAGCCCATGTGGAGGCACCTACGACTGGATCCGTCATCTTGGCAGGAATTCTTTTAAAATTGGGAACCTATAGGTTTTTAAGATTTTCAATACCCATGTTTCCCGAAGCGACACTTTGTTTCACTCCTTTCATTTATACTCTAAGCGCAATTGCTATAATATATACTTCCTTGACCACTTTAAGACAGATCGATCTTAAGAAGATCATTGCCTACTCCTCAGTAGCGCATATGAATCTGGTGACTATTGGTATGTTTAGTCGGGTGGTGGCCGTTAGGTCACCTATTTGGAATGTTAGACACACAAGCAAGGCCAAAATGTGTGTTCCTGGCATGCGACCCATCAACCTACTAGCAATGGGGGAGAAAACACAGCATGTCGCAATAAACGATTTGAGGCATCTCAAAAACAAGAGCTCGTCCCCCCGTGGTACAGGAGTGGGGGATGACCCTACGTACAGGCAACAGGAGCACCGGCTCTATGAAGTCCAAATTGAATCTTTCTGTCCACCATGCAAGGAGAATTGTGGGGCGTGAAGCGCGCCGACCTGCTTCTTTATATTTTGTTCCTCTCCCTGAAGGTCGATTTGTACCTCTCGCTAACGCTTGAGCCATTTCCATCCCTCTCTTATACGGTCGCTTCATTCCTCTTTCTAGAATAGAGCTCGATTTTGCGTTAGAAATGAATGAAAAGATAGATTCATGTGTGTGCTATTTTCAAATCGATTGATAGATGGCCTGATCTGGTGAGAAAGAGGGGGCATTTTTCAATTTAGAAGGCTCTGACAAGACCTATTTCGATATATTGATGAGACCCTACCCATCAGGATCCATCTGAAAGAAAGATATATGTATCTATCTACATCGTACGTAGAGTGCCTAAGCACTTTTTGGGCTAGCTCAGTTCTCTTATCCATCGGTCCAATGCACACGGCTCATCGTCGGGGAGGGAAAAGAACAAAATGGAGTTGTGTTGTTCACTGCCTTGACATCGACATCGTTCCACACGGAAAGAGAAAGAGCACTCCGCCCTGGCCTGACCAGTGGGTATGATAACGTCAAGAGAGGAGTTGAGCCTGAACTGGCGAACCAAAGTCACTTTCGGGAACATACTTCCTACATCCTACATGTGTCCAGTCCAGCGGCACAGCGTAAACGACCGAATCTCCCACTGGCCATCGGGGACCGAGTGGTAAGGCCATGATATGCAGGGGAACAGATCACTCATTCTTCTATTGGGGACATGTGCACGAACGACAACTCCAAACGTCACACATCCACCGCCTACAGTTTAGGTGGCACCAGCGAGATCCAACTTCTGGTAAGGAACTTCGTGTCACGACTGCTCCACTCCACAGTGGTCTCTTGAACTGAACTTCATTGCCTTCCCGCGCTGGGGGATCCTTGTCCCTAGTTGTTCACTACAATCTTGAAGCCTTGTCTCCAATTGAACGACAAGGAGAGCATTCGACATCTTGGAGCTTGGAGGCGACACTGAGGTGTCCAAAGCAAAGAATAGTGTTCGTGTCCAAAGGTCAGTCAAAAAAACAGGATTCGCCAGTTTGCTACTTTTCCTATCCCAGTCTGCCCAGATCGCTGCCATTTTTTGATATGTGTTCAATTCAATACAAACTACAACTACACCAAAGCAAAAGGCTCATTCCGGACCTAACCTAATAGAATCCCAAAGGAGAAGGCCCCTTGGGTGAGTAGAGAAGGGGAAACTCGTCTATGATCTCTTCCGCCAAAAGGATCGACTTGGCATAGAAGGCCCAACATTTTGGGCTGGAAGGAGGCAAACAAATGAAGGGAGGCATGGAGGGTCGACTACAATCCCCCGACTATGATGAAGCTTTGCTTCGTAAACTCGACGGGGTAGGGGGGCACCGATCGGGGGGGAAGCGAAGCTTAGCGAGTGCTGGGGTGGCCGACCACTACATAAACCGCTGGCAGAGAAAGCTTGAAGAGCTTCCCTTCATTCGTTTCACGGGAGCCACACATCACATAGCTAGAAGTCAGACGGCCCGTACTACCTGCCGTACCCTTCGCTCCGGGGGACCGTAGAATGGAAAGAGCCTTCTAAACAAATTGACAGAAGGGAAGGGGCCTATGTATTTGTACGACCCCTATAGATTTGACTCGACCTACACCCAGAGCCAATCCCCTAGTGGTCCTGCCACCACATCGCAGAACGGGAGCTTGTGTCATCAGAATTTCTGGTGGGAAAGCGACGGGAAAAAAGATGACAGCCGCGTAAAGGGGTCGGCCGCCTCTTCCCCGCCCACCCTCAGCTCATGGTGGGGAATTCGGCCAAAATATGGACACCTGATGGGCCCGACACGCACAATCTGGCCCATCATTGCACTTCAGACAGCTACCCGTTGCATCAGGACGACCCCTTTCGAGCAAATGGCACAGTCTTTTTTTTGGTGTATTGCACCAAATTCGATACACCTTTCACATTTAGGAATAAGAAGAGAATCAATCCTTTCTTGTTTTCTTTCTCTTTCTCGAGGGGATGAGGGGTTGGAACTAGCAAGGGGATTCAGGCGCATTTCTCAAACCACTGCATCCAGGATCACAAGTGGAACGCCCTACAAGGGTGGGGAGGCTATGAGCGGATCCAAAAGGGGAGAGTCAATGTGTTGTCGTAGAACGCATACTCTTCTGTGGAGTCGCACGGAATGTGTCTTCTTCCCTCTAACGACGCCCTTTCTTGTTCCGGTCTGACAACGACCCTTCTCTTGTCGTGGAAGGACTTCCACCTGTGGTCCAACCCATGCATCACCCTCATCCCCCGTCTGACTGACCCCATCCCCGCTACTTAGATGGGCCCGTCCCCATCGCTAATGAGATCCTTACAATAAAAAACACATTTGCTTCCGAAATAGCTGCTGGGGAAACACAACCCGCCCCCCTCTCGGGAAATAGGGGTGGGGGTCCAACAGGCACTTGCTGCAGAGGGGGGCCACAAGCACCTGACCCGCCTCTTCTTCTTCAGTAAAGCTGACCTCCTTTTCACCAGTGCTGACGTAGTGTGCGCGTAGATAAGGACCAATCCAAGTGGGGGAGTGAAGAGGGGGGGGGGGTAGGCGGCCGTCACACTCCCCTTTCTCTGCCGTGGGGAACTACTACCCTGATGTTTAAGGCGGGGGGTTGAGGGGGGAAGGGGGAATAGAACATCGACCATTTCTAATATGGAATTCAGATTCATCCTTGTCTAAATAAGATATATAAATGATGTTTCTATTTATAGAAGATACATAATAGCAATTCTTTAACTCCATTACAAGCCCCATGGGCAGAGATATACTATAGGTTCCAACTATGTTGGTCGTAACTCTTATGCCATTAGCAACTCACAGTTCCACCTCATCTTTCCCCAAAGGCCTACTTCCTTTTAGATCCTACATATGATAACATATGTGAGATCCACATCCAATACCTAATACCCAAGATAATTAAGTAGATAGGTTTATATCAATAACGTATATACCTAAAGTGAAGATCACCATCCCCATCTTCTGCTTCTTGAAAGCCTTCAAGTACAAAGGATGAGTTTCTCTTGCACTTTTCTTTCTCCTTATCTTGAGTGTTGAAGACTTAGACATAGGCTTGACCACATGAATCTTGTCAGTCTTTCTTTGATCCTTGTAATCAGCCTCGTAGATCACCACCACTGGCTTGTCCTTCTTCACTTTTTCTTCAGCATGAATCAACATGGTAGGCAATTATGACATATGTCCTACCGAATTACTCACATGATAACATGCAATAAAATGACTATATTATTCTAGCATAGTCTTTAGAATCATATCAGTAGACAAGTCTTGGCTCAAGGTGAATCCCAACTCTTCAAGATGATACACATGTTCAATCATATTGAGCACATGTTCTTCTACTAAGGTTCCCTCTGTCAGCTTTGACTCAAGCAACACCTTTAAGATATTGCCCCTTTCTTGCATGTCAAGACCATGTGTTAACTTCTTAAGATGTGTCACCATCTCAAGAACACTCATGTACTCACATTACTCATGCAACTCATAGTTCATGCATCTTAGCATAACATACTTTATCTCTAAGGCATAATTGGCATGCATCCAGTAAGCATCCACTTGTTCCCTAGGTGCATCAGGAGGAGGTATTTTAGGCACTGGTTTGGCAAGGACGTAGAGCATGCACTCTTCATTGAGAACCCTTCTCAAAGTCTAAAACCAATCATGGAAATTTCTCTGGTCAAGTTTGTGCTTCTTCAGGACCAATCACAAATCTGATTTGTTCATCATTGATTCTGCAAGAGAAAATTTGTATTTATCAAAACCATTTTTTATTTGAAAATTTTTGACGATATTAATTAGGTCTTTAATTATTTTTGCTCTCACTATTTATTCAAATTGATAGCCCTCAATATAAATTTGAAATATTGTAGTGTACAATATTCTAGTGGGCCAAGATCCATATTTCATTGAGACATGAGTCGTATTTTGTCGATTGCCCACAACCTAACTATTTAGGTAGGCCATCATGCTAATTGCATCATATGCAACTCTTAAATAGATGATATGCGCAACACCTTTCCATGATCATTTGCATGCCTCTGGGCTTGGACTCTCCAAGTCACCAATTAAGCTTGACCCAATAGCCAGTACGATAGATACGCACCATGCTTTTTGCAAATCTACATATCTACCATCACCCTTCCACGAGATAGATGACACACCATGCTTTGTGCAAACTTACACTTAGTTGATCAATCTTTTCATGTGTATTGCTAATGGAAGGAATCTAAGACTTAATATTTTAGTTGAGGGAGTTTGTATAAATACATATACTTTATCTTATCACTAGATAAAAAGTACATATCATATACATGCTATATCCTACAATGAAAACATGTAATAGATGAAAGTGATGCTTATGGCCAACCTAATGTAATCCCTTGGATCCATAAGGAATTAAGGTCATCAAGGTCCAGATCACATGCAGAAACCTGTTGTTGATGATGTTCCATGCTTGCCCATATGGGTTGATCGATTCAACCCTTGAACTGATCGTCTTGCCTGTTGGATGGTTGTTAGGTCGTCTCATTGATCGCCTGGTCCTTCTGTCCACCATCAGCTAGCACCTCTAGTAGATCGGTCAGGTTCATTAGGAGTTCGGTCTACTTGTCCATCATGTCCTTCATGGTCCTTCAGTTGGTCGACTTGTCTTCGGTAGGCCTTCATCTTTGTCATAACAAAAAAGTAAATATCCTACTTTTACATGATTATTGGAAAACCTCGAGTTACATTAGAAGGGAGCAAAGGTAGGAAAGAATTAACTTTACACTGGGAAGATAAGATAGAGGCTTGATACATAGACCGAGATAAAAATATAAACCAACCACATACAACCATGCACAGATAGGGGTTATAGGCCATAACCATGCTATACATCCACCATCAAAACTGCTTTTAGGGAGACACATGTAAATTATATATATATATATATATATATAAAAGTTTTTGATAATCATAATTTTGGATTTGACAAGATATTATTCACATTGTATGATATAATAGAATGAAAAAAACAAAATCCGATCATATCTATTATCCTGTAATATAGTAAATTGGCATTGGCTCTGATACCATTGTTGGGAAATATGGCTATAGAGAAGGCAACAAAATTTAAAATTTTATCTACCATATTCCCCATAATTAGTAGATTGCATCAATAAGTATAATGCATGAAGGATAGTTTTGAGGATATACCTGGTCCTGGAGAAAGTCTAACGATAATCCTTATCCTCGTAGATGTGCAACATCTAAATATTGGTAGCACTGGGACTCGTCTGACTGCTGTACCTCCTGGTCTGCACCACAGATTACAGCCATGAACATCGTCTTCTTCAACAACTCCTCTTGTCATGGGTTGTTGGTTGGTATTGTCCTCCAAGTGGTAGACAATGGCCTCCCACCTCTATGGTAGTCTACACAGACCACCTAGAACTCTTGTCATCCTTCTAGAATGATTAGGAAGGAGTCATCCCTCCATTGGTATACTAGTCACCAACTTGCTCTCCCACAATGACAATGATCCCAATTGCTCTTTCCCTTATTGTTCCTTCCTAGTCAGGTAGAACCTACTCGAGCTCTCATGGTTACCACAACCGAAGAGGACACTGTTTGTAGGAGTAATTGTTTCTCAATTGTAAGTGTTTTGATCTAGGAAGCCCCATGTATCCCTCTATTTATAGGACAAATTTGGGTCCAGGTTCCCAGTCTATTCGGGAGTGGAAAAGTTCGGAAGAAATTGAATTTTAACAACAATTCTGGAAACTTTGCAACCCGCAGAAGTCAAAATGGTCATCTCACAAGTGAGACAGACAGTTTCCCAATTGTACATGAATTTGGCAAATCAATTCCCATCAATGTTAGACATTGATTCCATTGTACAACTAGTATTTCTCAAGTGAAACAAATAAGGAAACATCTAAAACCTTCCCAGACCGAACTGGACCATCTCACCCATGTGAGACGGTAGACAGTTGTCTGGTGACCCGAGTGGAGCCAGTTTGGTTGGGTCAGTTTGTTCCTTATCCAAATTCAACTCATAATAGGCCTGGCACCCAGACGCCTATCTCAATACTTGAGATGACCATTTGGCACTCTAGATAGCCATCTCAACACTTGAGATGGGTGTTTGACAAATTGTCATCCTATTTGTTGTGTGATTCAAATGCCTAAACACTTTAGCATTTAATTTGAATGTCGTTCAAAATATAAACTCCTCTTCTAGGTTGATACCCATGTGTGTGACCCTATAGGTCCCATATCACATTGGTAGTGAATGTCCATAACAACTTATGACATCACAAGTGAGGAGTGGTGCCTAATCACACATAAATTCTACCCAAGTGAATGGAAAGTTGGGGGACAAATTCAACCTACAATCTGTGTACAGTGTTGTAGTGTTTGTATAGTTCCTTTATCGATGATGTCCAAATTGAACTAGAGCCATGGATAAGTCACTGTCATTATTATTCAATCTATTTCTTGAACCAAGAGTAGACTGTTTGAGATATATCTAAGCTCAATATCACATATTGACTCACATGCACATGGCCATGCTTTTCTTAGTCTCTCTTATCAAGAGGCCTAGGAAATCATACTCTAGTAGGAGGGAAAAATCCCATATCTATCACTCATAGTCAATCCCCATGTGTCAAAGCCACCCAATCATCACCATTATAACAAACCATATTTCAAGACTGTTTTTGATGATGTCAAAGTGTACCCAACGATATGTGTTGAGTGCAGAGATTTCAGGTCTAAGAACCACAACCACCACCACCACCATCATTGTGAAACCTGACTATGACTTCCATGAACATGGCTTCCATGTGTCAGTCTCATGGTGGGTCTGTCTGATACGTTATTCTCTAACAAGTATCTGTGTGCTTGGTTTGATATTATTATATCATGACTAATGAGATTTAGTCATCAACCAACTCACACTCTGATCTTATGTGTTATTATTGTCTATCAACCCTCCACAATAACAACTGACCAGGGACATAATGAGAACATCTATACATAATCTTAACATAGATATGATCTCATCCAAAAGGTTAGTAACTTGAATACATACGTCATTGAGTGATATAATTCTCTAGACATTTATAATGTTACATTATTATCTCATAACAGAATTAAACAATATAAATTGGAAGCTTGCCTTCTTTTAATAATCAAATCATTTTTACATGATATGCCATTACAATCATCACATGATTGGCTCTTTGGGCATACATAACCATCACCTTCTCCCATTTTGGTTTTAATCTCAACATGATGAGTGAGTAGTCCCTCTTGTTGGGATGTGGGGACTAGCCCAACTAATCATTCTTACATGTCAATATTTGACATTCCATGTCTTGTATATAACTCTTTGAATTCAATGTTAATCATTTAATGCATGTTTTGTGGATTGATTAGATACTCTACATGATATATTATATTCCTATATTGGAAGAACTCCAATGATTAGGTTTTGAAAATCGATTGACTTGGTTGATACTCATATGAGAACTTAATTCATAAACAATGTCTTTGAAGCATTATACACATGAATGGTGAGTAACGATAAATCAAGCTTACGTAGATTTCCACCCAATTCCCCACACCTAAGGAGTGGAATCTTTCTTTGCTTCATTTGGATGGTTTTATCAAGACTGAATATGTTATGGATATGTTTGTGTGTGTAGACGTGGTGTAACCTGATTCCACCCTAGTGACTTCCATTATTAATCTAGACCAATTTTAACCCTTCACTTTTACTTTCCTTATGCAACTAGTTTAACTCAAACCAATCAATTATTAGTTATACATATTAGTCTTATTTCAACTAGTTACAACTAGTACGGTTCTTAAAAACATTGTCCCTTGGGATTTAGTGCAGTAAGACACGTTCGCTTGCAGGTGGTATTATTACGCTTTGTTTTGGTTAATACTTAGG
Source organism: Alisma plantago-aquatica (assembly GCA_963693085.1). Classification (NCBI taxonomy): domain Eukaryota; kingdom Viridiplantae; phylum Streptophyta; class Magnoliopsida; order Alismatales; family Alismataceae; genus Alisma; species Alisma plantago-aquatica. The sequence continues at coordinate 1,416,264,328 of OY856410.1, read as the reverse complement.
GACCTCAACCCTAGGTGAATATGTTAGTGTGATAAAAACCATGTCAATAAGCAGCTAAAAAGGTTTAGCATGTATGATCCTAAGAGAGGAAAGTTACCCATGTGTCGTGGAATAAGTCTCTCTTAATCGCAATGTCCCATCTCTTTCAAAGAGTGGACAAGCATGAGTAAGATCAAATATGCATATATAGTTGGATCTATCATATATGTAATGTTACGTACATGCCTAGATAACATGTATGCTTTGAGCATAATGAGAAGGTACTAGTCTAATTTAGGTATGATTGCTAGGTCGCCGTAAGAATATTTTGAAGTACATGAGAAAAACCATTGATCAATTCTAAATATACAAAGATGATGAAGAGTTATTTGTAAGGGTTACACTGATGTAAGATTTAAACTAACATGGCAGATTATCATTCACAATCAAGTTTAGTATTTTTCTTAAATGATAGAGCTTTAACCTAGAAGAGTTCCAAGTAAGAGACATTGACCAATTTACAATTGAAACTGAGTATAATGTGGCATCCAACATAGAAAAGAAGTAATATGGATTAAGAAGTTTATTAGTAAACTTGGGGTGTTACCAACCATTAACCATGCAATATATCTTTAGAGTGACATAAATGGAGTTTCATTAGCTAAGGAACCCAAATAAAATCATCATCCAAACATATACTAAAATAATGTAATTTTATATGATAGATTGTACAAAGAGGAGATGTAAATATTTGTAGATTACCAATTGAAATCAATATTGTTTATCCCTTGAGGAAAGCACTTCCACAGTAGAAGCATGATGGTCAAGATAGATAACTTAGAATTTGATTCATTCTTGACTATCTATGGTGCAATCAGAACACTATTGGTTTTACGCATCAATATCCATCATGTCTTGATTGTAATAGGGATGCATTGTATGATTTGATTATTAATTAAGGCCACTTATTATGTTTCTTTAAATATTGATATAGTGAATGAATGTAATAATGTCCTAAGAACATTTTGACTAGATGACACATGGTTTAGATTCAGGACCTGAACATGAGATTGTGTGTATACTTAAGAGTATTAATTCTTGTTATGTCCATAGTTAGTTATTGTTGTGGTTTTTACTGGACAACAATAATATATAAGACTATTGTGTATGTTCAGTGATGATTATGTCTCTTTAGTTATGTTATTAGATATCAATTGACATACATGGGTACTTGTTAGAACAAGTTGCACTGGATACACCCACTTTGAGAATTAACCATGGATGCCATGTCATGGCAAGTTAGTTCATATCTCAATGTGGTAGTGGTGACTATGATCCTTGTACCTAAAGTCATTATAGTAATCACATGTAGTTCTATGTAATTTTACACTATCACAACATGGCTCTAAATAAGGTTGCCATACATGTGGTGACTGGGTGCACTGTGACACTTGTGGATTACTATGAGAGATATAGATGGAATTTTTCCTCCATTTGTGTGTTATTTTAACCACTAAATAAGTGAGACTAAAATACATGGCCATGCTCATGTGCGTCGGCATATTATATTGAGCTCACTTATGTCAATAGTTTGGTCTAGATCCTAGAATATAAACTAAATGTAAGAGGATGACAACTCCAAACCTCTATTTTAATCTGGATATATGATAGAAAGGAACTATATAGTCATGGTAACATTGATCACTTTACAGGTTCAAGTTGTTCTCAACTTATTCCAGATACCTGGGTAGCAATGATGTGTCACTCAACACCAATCTTTTCTTGATATATTGTACACATCACTATCAATGTATTGTGGAATCTATTGGGTCATACATGCATGAAATTCATAAGGGAATTGGAGTTTACAATAAAACATATGACTTTTATGGTTATGAATCATGTACATGTTGATTGCCAACCCAGTCTGTCAACTAGATGGTTTGGTTCAATGAAATAATTAATTGTCAATTAGTCAAAAGATTATCATTTTGGGAAGTGACTATTTGGGCTACCAAAAATCATAGTCAGGTGACTAAACCAAGTTAGAGAAATAAAGGAAAATTTCCTTGTTGGATTTGTAATCAAATCAGCCAACTGAATCCGACCACGACAGATGTGTTAGGTGAGTTGGTAAGCCAGTCAGGTGTCTAGGTGGCTAAACTCATGCCATTTGAGAGACTAGATAGCCTAGTTAGATGAATGGGATTATCGTCTGTGTTTTCCTTATTTGAGTCTATTTTTGAGTTGAGATTAGGAACGAGATTGGATTTTGAAATTTCCAATCCCAATTCTAATCCATATCTAGGGATTGGAAATCCATGGGGTGAGATACACTTCACAAAATATTGTGAGACAATTTCTCTAAGAATTCTTCCTCTTGAAGAGCAAAAAACTAACCCCAAGGACAACATCCTACAATAGAAGGAGGAGAGTAAGTGACACTAGCACATCAACAACTCCGAGTTCTACTTCCTCTTGGTAACTAAAGTGGTGCACAAAGAGTTCATGCATTGGCATGGTCTATGTAGAGTCCTAGGCCCTTCAATAGAGGTTTGAGAAGAAGAAAATTCTTGAAGAATAAAAACAAGATGTTGTTGCAACAACAAGGAAGAAACAATAAAAACCACCACATATTCAAATCTAAAAGTGAAACAACTACACCAATATACGATGTGTCTGTTTTTTGCACAACTAATATGTACCAAGTTATATTTTTTATTCTATTGGTTTGGGTTTATTGGGAGATTTTTTTTGTATTTACATTGTGCCTCCTCCCACAAAATCCCTACAAGATGTTGTTGTTGTTTGTTGGTAAACTGATGTCATCCCTAAATATATCTCAGGTCTTCTTTTAGTGCAAGAAGTTGAGTTTAATATCTAGTTGATGCCATGTAGTCACTTGATACCAACTCAACATCTATGATGACCGACATAAGATTAGGAGTTGAGGACTTCTTTTCTTATCAGTTGAGTTTAAGATCTAGTTGATGTCATGTGGTCACTTGATATCCTGTAAGGCTCCGATTGGTTTGTTGTAACTGGTTCAGAAAACTTATGAACTGGAGTTCCTAAAGCATTTTTGTATGATTGGTTTAAAGTAGTGTGAATTTGAGTTCCATGACTTCCGGTGAGTTATGAAATTATATACAAAACACAGTTCTTGAGTTCCCTTTTAAAAAGAGCAGAAAACATGTTCTAGGACAACTAACAACAATTCTTATACAATTACGTTCTTCATTTGTCATAAATGACACATGTAAAATATTTATGACTACATATATTAACGATGTGATTATAGTTTATTGCTAAAACCATATAATAATAAGAAAAACTAGCATACACTATAATCACACTATGTAAAATACAGTGTGATTTACAAGATAAAAAATGCAAACATCATGAAAAAACACACCACACTATGTAAAAATAATGTGATTTATCTATCATATTTTTATTATTAATATTTAAATAATATGATGTGAAAATGATAATTAAATATGACCATTAATGAATAATATAATAAAAATTTCCCACAAAAAATATCAAAATTAATATTCTACAATGTGTTAACCAATGATGAACCAAAACTTATATTTACAAACACATGAAATGCTAATATTATTGCAATACTATGCACACACAAAATGAAATAAAAATATTGTGATGTGATATAAATCATAATATTTTCATTAAGATTATAGTTGTACTATAATAAAATATTTTTTAAAGAATCAACATCTGCACCATAACCACTGTTGAGGTTATTATGATTTAAAAATATTATGATTTTTTACGGATATAATTTTTCTAAGACTTTGTCATCCTTTCTTATTTATATTATATAGTAAAAATTAACAATATTTTGAATGATTTCAATATTTACACTTACAACAAAACAATCACATGGAAGTGAATGGAACCTAAGTTCTGAAAACTGAACTAGAGTTCCCAGAAAATGAGTTCCATGAAACTTATGAGTTACAACAAACCAATAACAGCATAAGTGCATCTGAATGCCCCTATAAGGATAAGAACTTAAAGACCCATTTTCAAGAGTTTTAAAAAAATGGATTTATACAACCTTACATTTATTTGTGATGAACACCTATATTGTTGGAATTAAAAAAAAATGTAATATTACATCTCTTTGTGATGAGAACCTATATTTCTTATCATTTAAAATTAAGGTATGACACATATATATACATATATACTATTAGATAATGAACAAGATGAAAATCAAGAACATATATCCTTGCATATAAATAATGATATCTTTAATCATCTTTGAGGATCTATGAAGTTCTTAAATATCCATATGATATTAAGATGCCATGAGAAATATATTAAGGATAGTATGTGTCAGAGACATATTTCAAATTGAGGGATGGGAAAAACAAGTTCTAGGTCATGTCTTTCTATTGACCATTGCCTTGGTATAATTCATGAACTTGTTCTTTATCTATTATGAGATCATATATTGTCTTTATTGATGAAATTTTGATCTATTATCATGTTGTGGTACATCATGATTTATGCTAAAGAAAAAATTTCTAGTTGCTTCAACTACATTTCCTTTATGCAAAGTTAAAAAAGGAGTGAGTTGTGGTTGACTCAAGTTTATGTCTTGGTATATCGGGTGCCAGGTGCCAATATTAGTATAGATCCACAAAAGGTGAATATGTACTTCAATAGGATTAGATGAGAATTCCTATTGAGGTGAAAATCTTCCTTTGTTTTTATGGATACTATGATCCATCCACACAATATGCATGTTCTTCTTCAGGAGATCAATAAAAAGGGATGCATTAAATAATTGTGAATAGTAGAGTTTCCAAAGGCGGGAAGAGTGTTTGATATCAACCCTAATCCTAGTTTTCCCTAAGTATGATCATAAGTATGTGGTATTATGTGATGATTCTAGAAGAGGTTTAGGGTTCATGATTATACATTATGTAACAGTGGTAGCCAGTGATTCATAACAACTCAAGAAAATGAACACAACAATTCAACACATGATATTGATTTGGTTGTCATAGTATATGGTTAAAGACATGTCATCACTATATGTTTGGTGTTTCATTCGAGATATTTACTGGACATAACAACCTTAATTATTTCATTGCTCAGAAGGAGTTGAATATAAAACAAAGTTAATGGTTGGAATTGATCAAGGATTATGTTTTTATCAAATATTATCATTGAGGAAAGGCCATGTGGTGTTTGATTCTCTAGTTAGGAAGTATTCATATCATGAGTCATTGTCTTTATTTGTGATGAATGTGATCTATCTTAATGGTAAGTAAGCATTCTCGTTCAATATCTAAAAAGAGGTGATATATATGAGAGTAGTAAGCATATACCTATCCAATGTAACCATATACGCGTCTATTCATTACAGTAAGAGAATCAAAATAAAAATAAACAGTTTCCCAAAGGGAGTCTCCATTAAAGGTTCACTTTTAAAACCCAATTGCATTTCTCATTGACAAAATATGGTAAATGATAACAAGACTGAGCTAATGGTTCTTTCATGTGATATTCTTGATGAGTTCATTGTAGGCCTGTGTAGAGTGGTTAAGAAAGCTATTTGAACAAGCATTAGGCTATAACCCATGTGCCTTGATGCAGACAAATAGGAAATGAAGGTTAGATTCAACAATTATGTTGTATAGATGGCATCTATATGCAATGGTGAAGCCACAATTTTGGATTCTATCATATGTAATAAGCATATGACATGAGGCGTTTCATGATTAAAGATGTATTTTCCAGGTGTAGGGAAGGGTCAAAGCCAATAGGCCCAATCTAAGTCTGGCTTCTTGGACCTTTGGGAATCCAAAGTTCCACTCAAGCTATATATCATTTTTATGTAGGATAAATTCATCATGATTATTTCTAGGTAGGGGTAGAAGACTAATAAATCTCTCTACATCATCCATGCACCTATAGAATCCAAGTATGTTGGCGCTTAAGGGTGTAAACTATGGTACCAAGATTCAGGTCAAAATGTGGCATGACATAGGTTCCAACTATATCAAGGAGAGAAAGGCACTCTTAGGGCCAAGGGTCAAGCCACAAGGATAAGGTGGAACCATTAGCCACACAACATGAGATTCGTGTCCTAATACAAAGATAAAAATTTAGGATGTGTCTCCACATACATGATTGCTTTGGGTTGAGGACACAAACCCACATAAGACCATAGTCAAGGTATCTTCCATAGACCCATTGTATCTACAAGGATGCCTCCCTATGATCCATGTCTATATTAAATGTAGGAGGCCAACATTCGACCAATCACTAATGTGTTGCATACTGGGACCACCTTCTTTCTTAGGTAAACAATTGTGTTCCCTAGAAATGGTGTGAACAAGCTTGTGATCCTACACATCTCCCCATAGAAAGTTATGAAACAACCTTACAATTTCCTCTATAACACCAATAGGTAGAGGATATGTGGAAAATTAGAATAAATGATATGTTGAAGGGGTAGATATAATAAGTTCAATTCTTCCCACCATGGACAAAAATACCATCCTCTAGGATTCAAACTTGGACTTGACATTGCAAACTAAGGGAACATAGAAGCTATGTGTGAGCTCACCAGTAAAGATGGAAAGTCCAAGGTCTCTAATTAAGAGATCAAGAACATTTATCTTCATAGTATTAGCAAGGCTAGGATCTACTTTTCTTCTAGGAAATAGTTGTCTCTTGGAAGGGTTTTGGTGTAGACAAGAATCATTCTAAAATATGTTGAGTAAAGTCTTTATAGTTCTCTCATACTGATTGTTAGCCTTGGATAAAATAAGAATCTCATTAACTAAGATCATGTAGGATATAGAGAAATATCCAATCTTGAGGGGTGAGATAGTACCTTCATCCTCTTCACCATGGAACATCAATGAAATGCATTGCATAAACATCACATACAAATAAGGAGCTATGGGGTCCCTTTGTCTAATGCCATTTTAGGGATGAAAGAGAGAGATCGCTTCCCCATTTATCAAAATTTGGAAATATTAGGTAAAAAGACATTCATCAATTAAATTTAGCTACTCACTAGGTAAGCTGATGCACTCCATGATGTAGAACATGTAGTCCATGTTGATCATGTCATATTCTTTAAAAAGGTCATCTAGGTACAACAAGGGAAAAAAATTCTAGTAGAAGTCATTAATGATGTTATTTGAAAGTAAAATTGCATCTACAATATTGGGACCCATAATTGTGGTGAATTGGTTCGTAGATGTAACATCATGTAGCATACCAAGATTTATAATATTTAACTAAACCTTTTACCTAGCCAACTGAGGATCATTTATCTGCCCCAATATCAAGCAGTTTCTACATCACCTGCTAGAATGTCCACAACTTAAATGATATTGATAAGCATGATGATGTCCATAGGAAATTGCAACAAGTGAAAGTTAATATAGTTGAATGAAAACTCAGAGTACACAATATTCAAAAGGCTTTGCATAGAGTTGTCATAGTTCTGCCTAGATTGCAAATGAAGATGTCAACCCCCACTTGACAAGAGTCGTCATTATATGGGACACTACTGGAATTTTTACCACCAAGTTTTACACTGGTAGCCAAATTCTCCACATTAAAGTAAACCATAGAAGGTTTCATTTTGAGCTATTTGTAGTTTATCGAGACCATGATGAAAAAATCCAATGTCTACTTTGGAAGGATTTAATGTAGGATAGCAATTTGGTTATTATGCCTTGGATAGTTTCAAGTGATTTCAACATTGTCTAAGTTGGAGGTGAGAGATTAGGAAAATCTCTCCCACCCTTTAAAGCAATATTTTGAGGACTTTATTGATTCTATGTGTATCTACGATCTCATTGAACCCCACACCAAGGGACCCATCTTCAAATAGGATAACCTCCAAGTTAGGAAACATCATGCCTAAATGAAAATATATGTTGGATTGTGGAGGGATGTTAGATTCTAGGTGTTTGGTTGTTTCTTCTTCTAGCTGCATTGTTTCTTGGTGTTTCTTGGCCACCCTGGCATCTGAATTGTTGTGATTGTGATAGGGGTCTTACATGGAGTGGACATTATCCTGTTCATTAGGTGAGGATTGGTCTGTGGAGTCTGGACATGTGGTGGATTCCTAGTGGAAGCACAAATCTGGGGGATGGAAGTTGATGCATCATGTTTCTATAGGAAATATATGGTCTGGGGTTAGCATTTCCAAAAACATGTGGTGAATAGAAAAATCATCACACAAATCTTCTTCATTCCAAGAAGTATTACAATAAGAGCACTTGTATGGGATCCATTCACACTCAACCTTGTTGGTTTTATCACAATTTCTTCCATTTTAGTTAACAAGTGTCAAGATAAGTTTTAGCCACTTTCAAATGAAGTGTGATTGAAAGTGTCAGAAGTAAATGACTATTTATATATGAAGAGTGATGCCAGACACTTCTACATGAAGTTTGTTACTAGATACTTCTACAAGAAGTATAATACTAGATGCTTCTCAATGAGGTGTGATATTCAAGAAAAATAGAAGATCCTTTCATTTCTTTAGTTTCAAGTTCCATAGACATATATATAGATGATATAGAAGATTACTCAATAGAGAATAGAATAACTCAAACATATATAATAGCCAAAGTGTACATGAAGGAAACGTATCAAACAATATAGACAATACCATATTCTAGTCAAATAAGAGTAAAGTGTACCTTTTATTCAATATTAGATATATTAAAATGATTTTAGAGTCACAAAATTGGTTATACCCCGATTCAACAAGATGAGGGGCATACAAGGGATTTCAACAATATGGGTCACAAGGACCAATCAATAAGGGTTTTTAGATCCTAAAATTGATTATAGGTGGTTTGATCATCCTTGATGCAAAGTAACACGTTTTTTAGGTATCACTATTCATTTCCACATATTATTCATCATTATTTTACATGATAGTTTCCAACTTAAGTCACGTAGGATGAAAATCTAAAACATTATCAACAGGGTCAACTATTTTTAATAGAAGTCCAAGAGTAATGTTTTAGAATAGATTCACAAGATGGTCTAAGGTTACGATAATAGTTTCCATAATTTTTTCAACATACTTCCCAAGTTTTGAAAGGGAAAATCATAATATTTGATACTCCTTAGCATCAATCAAAACTAGGGTTGGACATGAAACCAAACTTAACAATTAGATCGAACCAAACTTCACCAAGACATTTGGTTAAGTCCGGTCTATATGGGTATTGCGACAAGTTTGGTTTGAAAATATTTCAGACCATCCTTAATTGGCTTAGTTATAGTTTGGACTATTGGTTAACTGATCAAACCAAACTTGACCATATCTATATTTCTATATGTTATATATATATATATATATATATATATATATATATACTCAAGTAAATTATTCTAGACATGATTTAGTTGATGTATAGAAAATATTTCAAACTATTTAAACATTAAATGTACTATTCTACTATGAATGGCTTATATGTATGTATATATATGTATGAATATGTATATATATACTCTTTATATTTTAATATACTTTAATATTTATTTGTTATCTATCATATACAAAATATTCCACCTAATTTTTAGACAATAAGATTGATTTCATGTTGTTATAGTATGATTTTCTAAGAGAGTTGATATCCTAACATCAAAATTCAATAATGTTAGTATTGAACTATTTTTTATTGATCTTCATTTAAGTATGCAACTTGTAAATACTATTTAGTAGTATCTTTAGAGCATACTTCACTAAACTAGACCATATTTTAGTAGTCAAGTTGAGTTTGGTCTAAATCCTTATAGCAGTCAAGTTTTAATTTGGAAATTTTTTGAACCACTAAATGTGGTCTGGTCAATAGTTTTAGATTCAGAACAAACTTGACCAAACCATGTCCACCCCTAATCAAAATAGTATTAGGGATAGAGGCCAAAATTAAGATCCATGAAATTTTCTTAATATAATCATCAACTTAAGGTTAAAATTTTATTTTGGATCTTCATTTGACATCAAAATCAAATGCTTACTCCCAAAATTTATCAAGGTTATTTCATCATGATTCGGAGTCCCAAAAGAAATCAGAGTCAATATTAGGGTTCTAGAGTCCTAAACATGATTTTTGATCGATTAAACAATTTCAATGAAGGACACTAGGTAAAATTTGATATAATCAGGGAATTATGATTAGAATTATGTCTTGCAAGTAGTTCAATTGTATTCCTTTTGATTTCTTTGATGAAAATTTACTATTTTGTTGTATTAATTTGATCATTCTAGAATCACCTATTATGAATGTTTCATAGAATAATTTGTTTGATTTATATTGAAATTACTTTGCAAAATTATCCATGAAACTGGGCGATTTGACTTGGCATGGACTCAAACCATTCATAGCATGGTTTGGTGAGGGCCACACCTGTAACACCTAGGCCCACTGCCCATGGCTCTAGTAGAGTTTCAGGCATGACGACTAGCCCCACAAACCACCACTAGCCTTAACTGTGCACTTTGTCCACACTGACGCGCAAGCCAGGATCAATTTCCCGACTGGTCACCCATCCTAGTACTACTCCAAGCTGAGCACGCTTAACTATGGAGTTCTTTAGAGATGGGCTCCCTGAAAAGGAGGTGCACCTTGGTGATATGGGTAGTCCAATCAATCCTTTTAAGATCATGTTATCCGAGGCCTCAAATCTTGGGATGTTACAATCTCCCCCACTTAGACTCTTGACGTCCTCGTCAAGGCTCAATTATATGGCCTCGTAATCTTTCCCCATTTCAGTGTAGACCCAAATGTCCCATGTACACCCAGCTCCCGACCACGGCTACCAACGCATGGGCGGCTCCATCAACTCAGATAGCCCTTTCCAACATGCCTGGACACTACCAGCGCATGGGCGGCTCCATCAATTCAGATAGCCCTTTCCAACATGCGTGGACCGCACGGCTCAAAGACTGGCATGCCACAGGCCCATGTGGGCCCCACCTACTGGAGGGGAATTGGCTCTGATACCATTTGTAACGTCCAGGCCCACTTCCCTAGGCTCTAGTAGAGTTTCAGGAATGACGACTGGCCCCACAGACCACCACTAGCCTTAACTGCGCACTTTGTCCACACTGACGCGCAAGCCAGGATCAACTTCCCGACTGGTCACCCATCCTAGTACTACTCCAAGCTGAGCACGCTTAACTATGGAGTTCTTTAGAGATGGTCTCCCTAAAAAGGAGGTGCACCTTGGTGATATGGGTAGTCCAATCAATCCTTTTAAGATCATGTTATCTGAGGCCTCAAATCCTGGGATGTTACAACACCTGTGCTTAGCCAAAACCTATCTAGTAGTTAGGTGCAGCCCATGACCAGCCTCATAGGTGTTTCTCTGACCCGCATGCCTTCTTCCCCAACGCATTGTCTTTGCACTCAAAACCTTATCGAGAGCTCTTTCAGTAGTGTCGTGGTGAGTATGTAGGGTAGGAAGAAAGGGAGGAGAAAGGAGTGATATCAACACTCTATTGGCAGTGATTAATGGATGTTTAGTTCAAGGGAGTCAATAGGAAGATAGCATAGGGGTTTAAATAGGGTATTGGTGTCTAGAATTAGGGTTTTGATTTAGGTTTTTCTTGGAGAAGAAGACATACTGAGACCACTTTCCAAATTGTGATTTTACCACAAAAAGGACCCATCCTAGGTATCAATAGACTCATATTGGTGATGGAATTATAATGGGGGAATAATAAAAGACCAAGGAAGAGAGATGCGATGAGGAGAGAGTGAAGGAAGTTGGGCTACAATGCCCAGTTTATAGTTTGGTGCAAGGTTGTAGATGACCACACACCATTGGATCCTCATGAGGTGACTCATGTACAACCTAAACTAAAGGGTCCGCACCCAAGATGGAAACAAGGGGATGGTTGCCAAACTTCATGAATTAATAATCATCAAACACTTAATCCACTTTAGTCCAATATCTTTTGATATTCAAAAATCCATATCTTCTATACTACGTCTCTAATTACAATAAAATCTAAACATAGCTTTAGACACAAGAAATATCCATATTGACCAAAAAGAATCCAAAATAAATTCTTTTTAACACTCAAATAAATTCTTTAACAAATATTTCTTGAAAACACATATTCTTAAAAATTGATTACCACATTTCATACAGAGAAATATACTCAAGCCCATAGAGAATACTATGTGTTTCCATCTTCTCAAAAATACTTTATTACTCATAGGATCTTTGAATTGGTCAACAAGACGTTAAAAGCAATATAACTTGAATTTTTCTTAAATTTGTTCCTACAATTCATTATGTCATGCTACCATTCACTATTTTTCCAAAAAGAGAGATACAAGAGACAATATTTTTTTATGATGAAGTGGGTTTAGAATAGTGAATGTTGAATATGACGAAGGGCACAAAATAAATTAGGGACATAACATGTGAAAGTTCACTTCATCACATAAATCCTCTATACAACAATTTATACCTATTTATCTAGCCGACCATGTTGTTGCCCAATGGATCATCTAGGATTCATCTTGGCTAAAATCATCATTTAAGACATCTTTAGGCATCCAAAACGAACACATGAACTTGGTGAATCATGAAGGTTTTTGGGAAATTTTTGTCTCTTTTGGGTCATTTTACTTAGCTTGATGTAATTTGGATTCATGTTTTAATTCTCCTCTAATATATGTAAATCAAAGCATGGAAATAAGTCAAAAAACATAAAATACTTGATAAATCTACAAATAAAGAAAAAAATCAAATGTAGTACATAAAATCTTGCAATAGTATGTGAAATGCAACCATACATGTGATGAATAGACATTCATTTAAGTGTTAGTTTCATATTTAATTGTCCTTACATATGGACTCAGGAAAGAAAATATTTGTTTGAGACACAATCCCATAATAATTTTGATATTAAATAAATTATATGCCATGGTTACTTTTTAATAAGCTTCTAAATTGATTATTATGTTTCTTTTAGGATTACTTACAAAACAATAAATACATATTGTGTCATAATAGATCTCATTTGATTGTAGTTTCAGTCTATATCAACCCCATGTACCAGACATATGGACATAAAATAGATAATGTATAATGCTTTGACCTTTTCTTGTTGGGTAACCCTAATAAGGACCAATAGATGTCTACTATGTTAGTATTTCATTCTAAAACCTAACATATTGAGTGTGAGTCATTGGTACATGTTTTAGTATGAGGTGTTCGATTGGATCGGTTGTAAATCAAGAAGTTGTAGCTAAAACATCATAGAAAATGTTAAGGCGATGATGTGGTCAATATTTATACAATTTATATATCATGCAAGTGTTGTATTTTTGGGTTTAGGCTTATAATAAATAACTATATTCTCTCTATATTCACTTAATAAAATGAATTTTATCTCTAAACTATATTCTATTTTGATTCAATAAGTTAACTAGTGTATTAATATTACACCACGTCAAGTGCAAGATTTCTACCCAGTTATACAATATCAATGCCTAATGATTTTTTAGGTTATAAATCTATTGATGCAACATCTCATTTTTGTATAGTAGATTAGAGATTCATCTTTATCTCTCAAGTGAAATCTGAGTTACATGTAGTAGTTGTCCTTGTTCTCGATAATTATGAAGGAGGATTTGCTACTATCTATATATGGTTTTGGACTTGATGTATACATAAACATTTGATATTCTTCCTTAGGTTTTTTAATTGCACTTTTTGGTTAGACGTATGCACATGGATTAATTTCTTTGAGTTTTTTTATGGTGATTAATTGGTCAAGTCTTAAATTACTACATTATTTGTGACTTCATTTTCATATTTTTAACAAGAATATTGTGTATAGAAAGGATTATTGAATTTATATACATTATTTTCTAGAACTAGCCATAGTTAGATGATAATTTAAAGGAAAAGGATACACATTGATTATGATCTTGGAAAGGAAAATATTCAAGGGTTTTGGGAAGAGTAGATTACAATCCTAGTTCACAAGATTTGAAATACATAATTTTTAATTTTTATGTAGTCGTTTCATCAAGAAAGAAATCAAGGCCAAACAAAACATGCATAAGAGAGAAAATAAATGATACCAACTCATAATAAAAAGTAATATCACTGGTCAAATCCAGTCATCTTGTTTAATGAAATTTGATTATTCAATGGACTTATAACCAAATAGATATTTCTTGAAAATGGGATCGATTCTTGATGTTTATGTAAGTTGGTCAATATTCTAGTTTCAAGTACAAAATCATTCCCATATAAGAAAGGAAATACATATAGAATTATATAGTTACAATATAAAGAATGCTATATTGAAGAATAAACCAACAACAATTTAGTAACTACACTAAATTTCATGCATATGAAATAATAACACACCTAAATTCAAATTGTTCATAACTCTTTAGTATCACTTGCTGCAATAACTATGACTTCACTAGGCATGAAATATAGCTCTCTTGAGGAGTGAAAAAGTTTCATAGCCATGTTCCTCAATAAAATATAAGGTTATAACCCATTTTTTAAAATTACCTATGTTTCCAAATGACATGTAGAGATCCTACTGGACTCACCACAAATGGAATATGACTCTTGAATCCTAATATTCTCTTCCTTGGTGACATATACATTAACACAATGCTTATCCCTCCCCCCTTCCAAGCAACATAGATAGGCTTCAGAGGACCTTATACTCTCAATCTTGTAAATCCATTTGGTAAGTAGAGGCACATGATGGCTCACTTTTCTCATGCAACAATGGCTGGTAAAGCTAGAGGTGAATTTTCTAAAGGATAGAGATCTACCCATGAGAAGTAGGACCTTGTACGTTCTCTTAATGATGATGTTATGATGGCATTGATGACACCTTGCTCAAAATCCTTAAACCTTGTATCCTTGATGCCTAATAAGGTAGGGACATCGAATAATGATGATGATCCAGAATAAGCAATTTTGTCTCATTACTTACCGAATACATTCCCACAGCTTGTGCATCGGCGCTGGAGTTTTTGTCGAGCATAGAAAACCCAACCCAATTAATGTTGTTCCCTTGTCAAGGTTGGTGGAGATGACGATAAAAGAAAGATGGAAACAATGAGGCCTTTTGGGGGAGGAAAGAAGTCATATATTTGAAATTATCTCCTTCATTGAAAATGCAACCTATGGAAATGGATTCTAGAGAAAAGCAAAGCAAAAATAGATTGGGGAATTAATGTAGGAACAAAATATAACATCTGTATTTGGATGGGGATTTGAGAAATTTGAGTTAGAAAAGAATGACTAGATGTCAATGTTCCTATGCCTAGAGATTTCCTTATCATGTTTGATCAAGGGATGTGTGCCTAGAGATTGTACCGATTGAGGGGTGCACCTTTATTAAGAACATAAATTTTCTTGGATTTGAAATCCATTGGTCTTATTTGAAATGGTTGTAAAGTTATAAACCAAAGATTACTATACCAAACATTTATATCCCCTACAAATTCGTACACCACTTACAAATTCTCTATTAACTGCATAGTTAAAAAGAATGACTTAGTTAGTTCAACCTTTTCATAGTCCAAAACTCATATAGGTTCTAAGAGTAATTTTGGTTCCTTTGTTTGTTCATTATTTTCTTTCTTGTTTCACCGTGTTAATAGTTATACAAAATGACCTCACTATTCCCTCAGTTCATGTGATTGATGACTTGGAGACGTGAACATGGTAAGTCATCACAAAGGACATGATCATCAATAGTATGCAATAGAGGGAGTAACACCATGGATAGAGACGATAGAGGGATAAACCTACCTGAGTAAGCTCTTTTAGGGATGACATTAGCAATGGATTCATGGGTTAGGGGGTGTATGATGAAGTTTTCCCGATGGATAATCCTTTGACCAGGACATATAAAAAGGGGCCACAAGATCATAACATGGCCGAAAACCAAGAGGAGAGTAGGTTGTGCAGAAGGACTGTCATTGATGATGAGGGAAGGAGAAGGCCCTTGTGCCACAGGCAACTAGAAGACTTATGTGACTTGCAAACTTCATTGTGGGATTTGATTATGGGACAGAGATTTGGGATGACATATTCACAGAGGAACCAAGGCAGAGGCAACACTCAGAAGAACAGAGGACAATATATCCAAAACTCAACATATGAGAGGAATCATACAAGAGACAATCGAGGAGGAGGAGGCCAAGAGAAAGACTCCACAGATTTAGTGAATGGGAAGAGGAGGCATATACATACTTCTCAGAGGATGGATATCTAGACAATTGAAGAAATAGATCAAAGGAGCACCATAGCAGGCATCAGAGTTGCTAGACTTGGGTTGGATGAGTCTCGTTTATGTCATTTTTTGATATGTTAAAACATCTTATTTGGAATATCAGGAGGGTGGGGAATACTTCATCAAGAAAGGCGTTGGGAAGACTTTACAGGCTACATAGACCAGTGGCCATGGGTCTATTGGAACCATGATCCATGTGGTGAGATTGGAGGATCTCTATGACATCATGGGTTTAGATTGCTCCAATGACAGTGAAGATTTGAGTGGTAAAGTGTGGATCTCTGTTGATATGTCACTGCATCCTCCATGTATAGTGGTGAATGTTCCTTTGCTATAGTGGTGTATGTCAAATACCTAACTTATAAGAAGAGGGCCCTATGGTGTTCACTATTAAGCTTGCCCAAATCATCAGGGACAAAGCTTGGGAGATTTTAGGAGACTTCAACATTGTCAGAAATGAAGTAGAGAAGAGAGGTGTGAATGAACCAAATAGACTGGGTATGCTAAACTTCAACCTATGGATCACGAACAAGGACTTTAATGAGATTCCCTGTGAGGATAGCATGTTCACTTGGGTGGACAAGAAAAAGGAATCCCCTACATCCTGGGAGGGGTTGGACAAGGGATTCGTTAATGGTACTTGGTTGGCACAAATTCCTTATGCCAAGATGGAACATCTTACGCATTATTAAGTGTGATACCATTGTCACCTCTTGATCATTTTAGGGCCCACTCACAACACCAAGCCACTAGGATTTTTTTCCTTCAAGGAGATCTGGTTTTCCCATGAATCATGTATGTTCATGATAGAACATGGGTGGAGATGGAGGGTTGGTGTTATCTGGCTTTTTGCTTTGCTAATATGTAAAACTTGAGATGACAACTTAACAATGAGAACAACCACATTTGGCAATACCCATCAGAAGAAGAGAGACATGGAAGATGTTATACACATGTTGTAGATGGATTTTGACAACATTCCTTTAGTACATTTAGAAGGTTTGATTATGGAGGCTAAAAAGGAGTTGGATGACATGCATCCTAGACATGGAAGTGATGCTACATAAGGATAAGGCGAGGATCTCATGGCTAGAAGATGGGGAGGGAAACACTTAGTTTTACCACATAGTTCCATAGCAAAGAGAAAGAGTATGATTATTTCTACAATCATACTTGATGATGGGTCTATCTTGTCGAACCCACAAATGATTGCAGATCAAGTTGTGCTTATTTACTATTCAATACTTGAGGATGTTGGTTCATTAAATGAGGGGTTGATCCCCGCGTTACTAGAGGGGTTGGACATGGTGTGGAGAGGAGAACACAACATGAGCTTGATGGTGGCCTCTCTTTAGGAACGATAGACATGATGGATGCAACGACTATGCCAGACCCAATTGGTTTTGGGATGGTGTTCTATACAGAATCCTAGAAGGTTATCATGGGAGACTACATGGCGCTTGTGAACCATATTTTCAAGGGAGGCGTGGCTCATAGGAGTATGATGACGTGCGTACTTGTTTTGATATCAAAAGTAGACTCTCCTTCTATCTTGTAGTGGGACTTCAGAATCATTTCAATCGGGAATATATAAGTAAGGATTATAGCTAGAATTCTCAGTAACAGGATTACCCCGCTTCTTATAGTGGCCATTCTGGCAGAGCAGGGAGCCTTTGTTAAGGGTAGGGGAATTATGTGGAACATTCAGATGGTGAAGGAGCTGATATAAGATGTCAAACAAGGGGGGAGATGGAGATCATGGTGATAAATTAATATGAAGAAGGTGTACAATTTGGCCAATTGAAGCTTCTTGAAACTTGTTTTTGAGAAGTTTGGCATGTTGCAAGAGGTGATCGATTTATGTCTAAGTTTGTTCAGTGACTCCAATACTTGGTATCCATAAATAGTGTGAGGAGTGGGTTCTTCAAAGCAAGGAGGGGTATCAATTAGGGAAACCCCCTCTCGCCATCTTTGTTTATCTTATTTGTGAACCTGTGATTACTAGGGACTCCATGGGCTTGATGGAGAGATTCAAGACTAGGGGGAAGGGGAAAGAACCATCGATGTTGATGTATGATGATAATTTGGTGTTGTTAACCCCAACATGTTCATCCTCTCTTTATCACTTCACCCACATGTTTAACCTATACCATAATGTTTCGGGTCAGGTGATTTATAGGGATTAATCCAGCTATCTGGTGGAATCTAACGACTCAGGGGAGCTCCAAATGTATCAACATCAATGTTCAGTTGTCTCTTAGCTGGGATCACTTCAAATACCTAGGGATCCTACTTGTGAAAGGGATGTAGAAGGCAAGGCACTTTGAACATACATTTGATTAGGCCAAGTAGAAGATTGTCTCATGGAAGGTGAATTGCCACTCTTTTTCAGGAAAAACAATGTTGATAAAGCATACATTGTCATCAATGTTGGTAGCAATGGATGTCCCACAAGGGATCCTAAGGAAGATTAGCACGATCTCCTTCATATGGAAGGCCCAAGATGCCAAGACACAAAAAGCCTAGGTGGTGTGGGATGAGGTGGCATTGCCTTACCACAAAGGGGGCCTCAACCTAACATCCTTGTAGGTCACTTCCAAGGCATACAGATGTAAGATGTCCTAGGAGGTCCATGAGTTTTAGACAGGATCAGAAGTATTATCAAAGTTTCATAAAGACAGTCTTCTATTACGGTGCTATGACCTCATATGTCATAAAGTCTCTCTGAAATGAATCGAAGAGAAAGCGGTCATGTTGACTTTCTTTCTCATGCAAACATGGGTTGAGGATGACCTACGTACAACGGATTGATCCTTGTAGGGTAAGTTTAATCCCTGAAGGGAGTTTCTCTATGGGTGAGGTTTTTCAAAGACAAGTATGCCATCCTGTATAGACATCAAGATGGATATCACCCACTTTTATTGAAGAAAAGTTCCTTAGCTTCCCCCTTTTGTAAAAGTCTTTGTCAAGAAATCCCAATGGTCCTACCTTGTAGTAGATGGCTGGTGGGTAACGATGATATTTCCTTTTAGTGTGATCAATGGTGTACAACGCTTCTCAAAGACTATGCTAGAGCCTTCACAGACACAACCATGGACGCTCAGGTTAAGGATGTTTCAAGAAACAGAGAGGGATAGGACTAGGAGGTTCTACACCACCTTTTGGATTATTGGGGGCTGGATTTTAGATGCAAAATCACACCAGTTATCACAAATGCCAGTGACTAACTGATTTGGATGCCTGAGGTCAAAGGGGACTTCTTCTTGAAGATAACAAATATGATGTTCACATATTCAAGGGTTACAGACTAGTGGAAATCATGGATATATGATAATGATTCCCTACCTAGGGCGAATGCGATGATGTGGAAGATTCTTCAAGGCACCCTGCCGACTGATGACAACATTCAACATTCAAATTTGGAAGGGAGACATGGAAGGAGACAACTCAAACAAAACATACCTTTGGCATTCTCGTATAGGGCACATAAATGAGAATCGCATATCTAGACTCCTTAAATATGGTTATATGGACTCTTTTGATTTCAAATCAATAGAGACATGCAAATTTTGTTTGTTGGGCAACATGGCTAAAACCCCTTTCACTGGTAACAATGAGAGGGCCAGTGATCTATTAGGACTCATACATACTGATGTGTGTGGACCTTTTAGAACAACTGCTAGAGGTGGGAATCAATACTCTATAACCTTTATTGATGACTTCAGACAGTATGGCTATGTTTATTTAATGAAACATAAGTCATAAGATCTTGAAAAGTTCAATGAGTTTATGAATGAAGTAAAGAACCAACTTGGTAAAAGTATTAAGGAATTTTGTTCTGATCGAGGTGGAGAATACTTAAACTAAGAGTTTGAGGACCTTATTAGATCCCATGGGATTGTATCCTAGTGAACTCCACTTGGAACACCTCATCCTAAGGGTGTATCAGAAAGAAGGAATCACATATTACTAGATATGGTGTGATCGATGATGAGTTTAGCCAAGATTCCAACAACATTTTTGGGGTATGCTCTAAAAACTACAACGTTTACATGAAACTGAGTACCATCTAAGTTGGTTCTAAAGACACCATATGAGATATGGATTGGGAAGCGTCCCAAAATGTCATTTATGAGGATTTGGGGTTGCAGAGCTTATGTTAAGAAAATGTTTCCTGAAAAGCTTGGTCCAAGATCTAATAAATGTTATATTGTTGGATATCTCAAGGAAACTGTGGATTACTACTTGTATAATCCATCTGAAAACAAAGTGTTTTTTGCCAAAGATATTGTATTCCTAGAAACGGAATTTATTTCTAAAGGAATCAGTGGGAGACAAGTGGAACTCAAAGAGGTTTGAGACCAACAAGAAAACATTGAACCATTAGAGTGCATGAAGAACCAAAAGATTCATAAGGTGTTGTGGAATATTAATTTCTCAAGTAACACAGAAACCTCATATATCTAATAGGACACACCTAGAACCTAAAAGATTTGGATATCTTGTAAGTAAAGAAGGTAGTGAATTGGTCATAGATGATGAGCCAATTACCTACAAAGATGCTATTGAGGAACTAGAGTCTGAGAAATGTCTTGAAGCCATGATATCTAAGATGGAATCCATGTATACCAACAAAGTATGGACTTTGGTGGATCCACCTAAAGGGGTAAAACCCATAGGGTGCAAGTGGGTCTTCAAGAAGAAGACAGACATGAATGGAAAAGTTCAAACCTATAAGGGAAAATTGGTTGCAAAGGATTTAGACAAGTTTAATGTGTTGACTATGATGAAACCTTTTCTCCAGTGGCAATGGTTAAGTCCATCAGGATCATGCTTGCTATTTCAGCTTATCATGACTATGAGATTTGGCAAATGGATGTTAAAACCACATTCCTTAATGGGAATCTTGTTGAAGATGTGTATATGACATAGCCTGAAGGATTTATAGACCCAAAGTTTGCAAATAAAGTCTGCAAGCTACAAAGGTCAATCTATGGATTGAAGCAAGCATCTCAGAGTTGGAATCTTCATTTTGATGAGATAGTCAAAGGGTTTGGATTTATTCAAAATGAGGATGAACCTTGTGTGTACAATAAGGTCAGTGGGAGCATAGTGACATTCCTCACATTGTATGTAGATGATATACTATTGATGGGGAATAACATCCCTACTTTACAAAAGGTAAAGACATGGCTTGGAAATACATTCTCTATGAAAGACTTGGAAGAAGAATCCTACATCTTGGTGTTAAAGATCTATAGAGATAGATCCAGAAGGCTTCTTGGACTAAGTTAGAACACATAGATTGACAAAGTGTTGAAGCAGTTCAGCATGGAGAACTCAAAGAGAGGAAACCTACCTGTGTGTCGTGGTGTACCTATCTCTAGAGCTCAATGTCCCAATTCTTATGAAGAAAGGGAACGAATGAGTGTGATTCCATATGCCTCAGTAATTGGATTAATCATGTATGCAATGTTGTGTACTCATCTAGATGTCTCGTATGCCTTGAGCATGATGAGAAGATATCAGTCATATCCAGGTGATGGTCACCGGATAGCCATTAAGAACATCCTCAATTACTTGAGAAGGACTAAGGATCAGTTCTTGTCTATGACAGAGAGGAAAAATTGGTGGTAAAAGGTTACACTGATGGAAGCTTCCAGACTGATCAAGATGATTACAAATCTCAATCAGGATTTGTGTTTTGCCTCAACAATGGAGTTTTGAGATGGAAGAGTTGAAAGAAAGAAATAGTTGCCTATTCTACAACAGAGGCTAAGTATATTGCTGCATTAAGTGCAACAAAGGAGGCTGTATGGATCAAGAAGGTCATCATAAAACTTGGGGTCATTACAAGCATCAATGACGCAGTCAAGCTATATTGTGACAACCATGGAGCTATTACACAAGCTAAGGAACCCAGATCGCATCATCGCTCAAAGCATATACAAAGGTGGTTCCATCTCATATGAGAAATTGTACAACAAGGAGATGTAAAGATTTGCAAAGTACCAACTGAAAACAACGTTGCAAATCTCTTGACTAAGGCACTTTCATAGTAGAAGCATGATGTACATGTAAGATCACTTGGAATACAATTCATGGGTGATAGACTCTAAGTGCAAATGGGAGTTTGTTGGTTATGTGTTCCTAGAGAGCCAATCATGTGATGATTGTAATGGCATATCATGTAAATATGAATTGAATATTAGTAAAAGCAAGCTTCCAATTTATTGTATTTTATTCAATTATGAGATAGTGATGTAACATTATAAATGTCTTGAGAATTATATTACTTAATGATGTTTGTATTCAAGTTACTAGCCTTGTGGATGAGATCATGCAAATGTTAAGAGTACATATACATAATCTCATTATGTCCCTGATCGGTTGTTATTATGGAAGGTTGATAGACAACAATAACACATAAGATCAGAGTGTGAGTTGGTTGATGACTAAATCTCATTAGTTATGATATGGAAATATCAAACCAAGCACATAGATACATGTTAGAGAATAGTGTATCATACAGACCCATCGTGATATTGACACATGGAAGTCATCTTCATGGAAGTCATTGTGACGTCCTCATATTTTCTAGAACTTAATCTAATGTGTGACGTCCATATTGAATCCCTCACCTTGGCAAGAATCTCAATTCAAACTCACACACTAGGCTAAGAAGAAGAAAATCAAAGGATGTCAAAAGGAAACAACAGTAGCACATGCACATGAACAATAATAAAACCATACGACACACGTTCACCATTCAACATATAATTACAACATGAAGTGTTACAACATTTGATATTACAAATTGAACAGTAAACTTTTACATATAAATTTACTACTAATAAACAACAAGATCTTAAGACAATAGGTCCACCTATACATTAGCTCCCCACACAACTCTCAACTATCCAGATCTTCAAGATCATGCGTCCACAACCTAAACAGAAGATTACATGTAGTACACGTCAGCACAATATTCAAGAATATTGTATTGAGTATGCCTACGTGTCTTTTCTATACCTCTCATTACTAAGACTTGTAAATAAGATAAAACTAGAAGTTGGAAGTAAGAAACAAATATAACAAAATCATACTTGAACAAAGAATTGTTTGTTAACAAAAGAGAACACATGTTTTACGCTCATTTTCCATTATATGTAAAGTTGATCAACCACATGCACTATTCTACCAAAGAGATTTAGTTCTCACATGTACTATTCTACTAAAGAAATTTAGTACTTTCATCAATGCACCATTTTACCAAAGAGATTTAGTTCTCACATGTACTATTCTGCCAAAGAGATTAAGTACTTTCATCAATGCACTATTCTACAAAAGAGATTTAGTGCAATCATATAATGGATTAGTTATCTTATGTTTCTTGTGTTCATAGCCATATAAGTATGGAAAATCAATCAAGATATCATACAATAACAATCATTTCATCCAATCCATATGCCAAGTATTTGTACACACATAATACAACCATACTGCATAGTAGGCTAAGTAAGAGATAAGGGTGTACCTTGAACCAAGATAATAAATCCACACATATCCATGAGGTCATATTTACCCTTGGTCGATCCTAATTAAGACAAGATCATGTACTATCATCATATTCTCATCATATTAACCCTAGTTATGTTCGTAGGGTTTTACTTTGCTCATTAAGTTTGACTCACTATTATTCAGCTTTCAATTTGGTATTATGATATTGGTCTTAGATTCCAGGTTAAGATACATAATCTGATTATTTGATTACATTCAATTTTGTACACATATTAACCCTAAGTTACATGTATTAATCATGTCAGGATCACAACCCATGTATTAAGAGTCATCTTCATATAACATGAATTCTACAGATCTAACTGATATCAAAGTTTTATATTAACCTCCAGTTACAAATATGAGGGTGTTCCATAAATTCCATAATTTATTGAGCATGTATGTATTTTTTGCATTTTCTTTAAGGTTATTAGCCTAATTAACCATATGAATCATATTACATGATTTCGTACATCAACATTATAATTGTTGATATCAGATGAATTATAAACATGATTATAGATTTAGTAACATATTCTCATACTTAATATCAGTGTTACTTAAAAATAAAAAAACTAATATGATGCTTCCATGTTATTCTACTCATTTTTTTGAACATTTTGGTACTTTCTTTGTATTTTTCTGATCATCGAGCTAATTAATATGAATTATTGAAGTTTTGCATATTTTAGAAGATAATTACCTTCTATGGCCACTCACTGGCCACCATGTGGTGACTCAGGGGTGCGGCTCTAAGATTGGGCCTCCTAGTTTATGACCTAGACCCAGACCAGCTTGAACCAGTCTAGTTTGACCGATAGCTTGTGGATGGTCGCTCACCTCGACCTCTCTCTCAAGTTGAGTCTGCAACGTGACTCTATGCTTCCACGACACAGCCGTTGCCTGGGACTCTGCTCTGGGGTGTGATTGGTTGCCATGTTCCTCCTCCTCAACATCTACTTCTAGATTCTAGCAATGAGTATATCTCCATGGTGGCTCCTCCACACAATTTGCATCTCATGTCCATGATGCATTGTGCATCTTCCTTGCACATGCCGCCACCGTAGGGTGTCTTCTTCGAGAGTACTAGGCATCGTTCTCCTCTGCCTCATGGATGGATCACAACTCAGAAGGGTTCATAGGTGGTCCCTCCATCATCCTTCCTCATTATCACAATCCACCCAATTGTATTGTGATCTCAGCACCTCACATTGCGGCTGGTTTGCAGTTTGTTATTCTCCCACACATAGTTTCCATCGCAAGGGAGAATACTCTGATGAAAGATCACTACAGATACTCACCTCCTCGACAGAGTTTGCGAATTCCTTTGGATTTGGACTTGCTCCAACCATGTTGTCAGTTTCTCATAGATCCACTCGAAGTGCCTCCTCGTGAGCATGTGAAAAATGGTGGAGAAAGCAAATGGGTTGTCTACTCACTCCTTGTCATTTACTGGCTTCATATCTTGAACGAGTGGTCGTTGTGGATAACTCATGGTTAAAAGCTAACTACCCACACAAATGTTGGCATCAACCTATGACTTCTGATTAACAGATCATGTAAGTGAGGGTTGTCATCCACAATTATGCAACTACAAGGAAGGCGAAGTCATCCACTACTGTCAGATGGCATCCAAGGGTCTGAATCAATCCTCCCAAAGCCTGATCTGTGGATTCTTTCAGCACTGGGGATGCAACCACTGGATCCATGAACTGGCCATGCAGACCCGACCAAACCAAGGGCTACGTGACACATCCAACAAGTCAGGACTTAGGCCATTTAATCTGAACTTTGTTAATCGAACACATTGATGTACACATTATTTCATCATTTTTAAATCTAAATAAATTCATCTAGAATCCTCCATTAGCCACTAGATTTTAACCTTATCTTTACCACAATTGAAGCTACATTCTTCTAAAATTTGGTGCCAAAACTCAACTATTTGTCTTGTCAACTAAATATCTTTGAAGGGCATAAACTTAGGGGTTTCAATCATGAGATCCACACCAATCATCAAACAGACTTTACCAAAACACTTGGAACTTCAAATATCGTAAACACATGAATTCACTTATGTCATTAAGCATTTATGGATTCTAAAAGTTCACTTGATCACATCCTAAACACCTTAAAAGAAATTTCATCCTCAAAATTAAGTTAAAACTCAGTCCATCACATCACATACATCTTAAAAGAAAAAATTTTCCTGAAAATTAAATCATTTCTTTACTTAAAGATAACCCAAAATATTATCATCCATAGCTAGGGCACCACTCTATGTACACGAGGTCTGCTACTTGCTTAACCACTCCTTTGTGGTTTCAAGCATCTTGATTCACAATCGCTCCACATAGATTGGAACATACTTTAGAATCTTAGCCTAAGTCATGACATCTTCCATATATAGGGTACCGCCTTTTGTGCAACATATCCACAAACAAAATCTCTAGAACATTTATGTACCACTCCTAGGAGGATTATTAGAGCAACAAGGGTGAAACAATCACCATGTAATCATGTATTAGATGCTTAGGTTATTTCATGGAATCTTTCGTATTAGGATTTATGTCCTTATTTTATCCAACAATTAAGGGTTCCATCGATACATTTATCATGCTCATTAGGAGTTAACTAAAATGAACCCACTTTATCCATCTATATCAAATCAAAATTCCATAATTATTATGTTGTGCCAAATTTTCAAACTATATTCAACATCTCTATTAACCATGAACATTAACATCACATTTATTGTTCATCATTAATATTATCTCATTTCACTTTCTCATATTAGGTTGTAAACTTTATTAGTGACTTTATCACTAGATTAACCAACCTTATTATGTTAATGTTATTGGTGTATATGGTTAACCATATAAAGAACTATTAAACCATCACTAGATTTTACATCATGTCATATCCATATATCACATCTCAAGATAAGATTGCATTCTTACTTATATTATACCATAGTTGTTCTAAACAAACTTATACAAGTGGCTTGTTAAACATATATCAAAACTTCATCTAGTCCAACTGGGGTTCTCCTAGCCCATATCATGAGGGTAGTGTCATGCTCTATCCCTCGAAGCTCACTCAACTCAATGAGTATCTCATATTCATATACTTTATCTTTCCTCTCTTAGTCTAGGGTTCTCAGATTACCTCATTGGCACTAGTGATAGCCTTACAAGCTCTAGCCACATAAGCACAAATAAAAACATGCTATGACGTACTCTTCATAGATATCTAACCATAAAATACTAGTTCCCAACTCTCTATCTTATATACACCACTAGAGTCCTAGAAGGAACCACCAACCTGATCATGAGGCTTCACATCATACTTAACATCTCAAACCTCCTCCAAAATTTTGGGACACTCCCTCCCTCACCCATATGATAGGTACTCATAATCATGTTCAAATCTACACATATAGACAACCTCTCTCTAACTCTAGGGTTTAGTCCTCCAAAGAAAATCTAGGGTTTAAAAATACTATAGGAATCAGACATTAAGTAATTCAACTCATTCACTCAGGAGTAGTCTCATTTAGGACATATCATATCACCTATTTCTCATAATTCTTATATATTGGAGTTTAGGCTCTCTGACCTTCTCCCTTTGGGTCTCACTCTCTCTGGAGTTAACCCTATAACTGGTCCCAACACTAGAGGTCCTCCTTTGTAAAAGAGATTGATGCTCATTCTAACTTACAACCTTGTCTTAACTTGACATATCTTATCTCGTAAAATCCTACATACTTACATCATCAAGCTTATTTCAAAACCTCAAATCTAAACTCATGTCTTCAAAAACAAACATGTATCATCATAAACCGACATATATCAACTATATAATACTTACATAATCATAAAATCTCATTTTATCTATCATAAGTCCCAACAAGGCTCTAGGCATCTAATCTAGAACTACTCTCTCTTCTAGACTGACGTCATTCAATTTCACTTAGGTTGCATGACCACCTCCTACTGGTACATGTGTGGGGACACATTTTTGTAATGCTTACATATATAATAAATTATGATATAGTTTTTCTCTGATAAAACATGTGTCAAAGAAAACTATCGAGGTTTCATCTGATTGGAATCAAAAACCAAATCCACAAAATGAGTGTCCCACACATAGTAGAGAGTCTAGTGCCATGTCACCTAGTAAATCGGGTGAGAACAAAGTGTAGACTAGTGTAGCTACTCTAGACAATGAGCACCATATGTCTAGGGTTTCTCTTCCCTTGATGCACATCATGTCCAAATAATGCAACGTCCCATACTGCAACATTACTAGGAAATAACGACATCTTACGACTGACTATACAACAAGCACTAGTCTAAACCTAGCTCTCAGACATCTATGTGCTAACCTAGAGGCCAGGTCAGATCTAGTCTCTAAAGGATGACTAATCTAACCTTAAAGATATTCAAGTTCAAGGTTTTCTTTCGTTTGAGTTGCATAATGAGAAAATGTCAGGCTTTGCTATTTTTTCATTCTCTGATACTGCCTATGACATCCCTGGATTTTCTTGAACTTAATCTAATGTGTGACATCCAAATTTAAAACCCTTACCCTAGTGAGAATCCCAATTCAAAATCACATACTAGGCTAAGAAGAAGAAAATCAGAGGATGTCAAAAGGAAACAATAGTAGCACATGCACATGAACAATAATCAAACCATACAACACATGTTCACCATTCAAGATATAATTACAACATGAATTGTTACAACATTTGATATTACATATTGAATATTAAGCTTTTACATACACATGTACTACCACTAAAAAACAAGATCTTAAGATAATAGGTCCACGTGTACATTATCTCACCACATAACTCTCAATCATCCAACTCTTCAAGATCATGTGTCCACAACCTAAACAAAAGATTACATGTGGTACATGTCAACACAATTATCAAGAATATTTCACTGAGTATGCTTGTGTGTCTTTTATATACCTCTCATCACTAAGACTTGTCAATAAGATAAAACTAAAACATGGCAGTAATAAATGAATATAAGAAAATTATACTTGAACAAAGAATTGTTTGTTAACAAAAGAGAACACATGTTTTAAGCTCATTTTCCATTATATATGAAGTTGATCAACCACATGCACTATTCTACCAAAGATATTTAGTTCTCACATGTACTATTCTGTGAAAGAGATGTAGTACTTTCATCAATGCACTATTCTACCAAAGAGATTTAGTGCTCACATATACTATTATGCCAAAGAGATTTAGAACTTTCATCAATGCACTATTCTACAAAAGAGATTTAGTGCTATCATATAATGGATCAGATATCTTATGTTTCATATGTTCATAGCCAATTAAGTATGGACAATCAAGTAAGATATCATATATGAACAATCATTTCATCCAATCCATATGCTAAGTCTTTATACACACGTAATACAACCATACTGCCTAGTAGGCCAAGTAAGAGGTAATGAAATGCCTTAAACCAAGATAATCTAATCCACACATATCCATGAGGTCATATTTACCCTTGGTCAATCATGATTAAGACAAGATCATGTACAAAAATCAGATTCTCATCATCTTAACCCTAGTTATGTCCATTAGGGTTTTACTTTACTCATTAAGTTAGACTCACAATTATTCATCTTTTGACTTGGTATTATATTAATGGTCTTGGATTCCAGGTTAAGATACATAATCTGATTATTTGATTACATTCACTTTTATGCACATATTAACCCTAACTTACGTGTATTAATCACGTCAGGGTTACAACACATGTATAAAGGGTTATCTTCATATAACATGAATTATATGGATGTAATTGATATCAAAGTTTCATAGTATCCTACAATTACAAATATGAGGGTGTTCCATAAATTCCATCATTTATTGAGCATGTATGTATTTATTGCATTTTCTTTAGGGTTATTAGCCCCAATTCACCATATGATGCATATTACATGATTTTGTGGATCAACATTATAATTTTTTACATCAGATGTATTCTAAACATGATTATAGATGCAGTAACATATTCTCATAATTTTAGACCATCATTTATTATTTATAACATATGATACAAGCATTATATATATTACTTAAAATCTGTGTTATATAAGCATAAAAAGACTTATATGATGCTTCCATGTTATTCTACTTATTTTTCTGAACATTTTCGTAGTTTGTTTATATTGTTCAGATTATCGAGCTAATTACTACAAATTATTGAAGCTCTGCATATTTTAGAAGATAATTACCTTCTCTGGCCACTCGTTGGTCGCCACGTGGTGACTCAGGGGTGCGGCTCTAAGCTTGGGTCACCTGGTTTATGACCTGGACCCACTTGGTCTGGCTTGAACCGATCTGGTTTTACCACTGGCATGTGGATGACCACTCGTGTCCACCTCTCTCTCGCGTCGAGTCTGCAATGGGACTGTTTGCTTCTATGGCGCAGCCTCCGTCTAGGACTTTACTCTAGCATACGATCGGCTACCACGTTCCTCCTCCTCAACATCTACTTCCATATTCCAACAACGAGTCTATCTCCATGGCGACTTCTCTACACAGTTTGCATCTCATGTCCATGATGCATCGTCCATCTTCCCTACACAGGACACCGCCGTAGGGTGTCTTCTCTGAGTGTTCATTGTTCTCCTATGCCTCATAGATAGAGAACAACGCATAAGGGTTCGTAGGTGGTCCCTCCATCATCCTTCCTCATTCTCACAATCCACCTGATTGTATTGCAATTTCAGCACCTCACACTGCGGCTGGTTTGTGGTTTGCTACTCTCGCACACATAGCTTCCGCCACAAGGGGGATTATTCTAGTGAAGGATTACTACAGATACTCATCTCTTCGATTGAGTTTGATGATCCCTTTAGGTTTAGCCTTGCTTCATCCTTGTCACTAGTTTCTCATGAATTCACTCAAAGCACCTCTTCGTGAGCATGTGAACCATGGTGGAGAAAGTAGATGGGTTGTCAGCTCACTCCTTCTCATATATTGTCTTCGCATCTCAAACGAGAGGTCGTTGTGGAGAACTCATTAATCCAAAAGCTAACTGCCCACTCAAAAGTTTCCCTCAACCCATGACTTATGATAATAGGTCATGGTGAGGGTTGTATTCCACGATTATGTAACCGAAAAGAAGGAGAAGCCATCCACTATTATTGGATGGCATCTAAGGGTCTGAATAAATCCTCCAAAAGCCTAATTCATGGATTCTTTCAGCATTGGGGTTGTGGCCACTAGATCCATGAATTAGCCAAGCAGACCCAACAACCAAGACAAAGGCCACGTGACACATCCAGCAAATAGGACTCATTCCATTTAATCTAAACTTTGTTAATTGAACACATCGGTGTACACATTATTTCATCATTTTGAAATCTAAATAAATTCATCCAGGATCCTCCATTAGCCACCAGATTTTAACCCTAGCTTTACAACAAATGAAGCTACATTCTTATCAAATTTGGTGCCAAACTCAAGTATTTGACTTGTCAACTAAATATCTCTGAAGGGAATAAACTTAGGCGTTTCAATCATGATATCTACACCAATCATCACACAGACTTCACCAAAACACTTGGAACTTCATATATCCTAAACACATGAATTCACTTATGTCAATAAGCATTTAAGCATTCTAAAAGTTCACGTCATCACAGTCATAGTCAAGTCTCACAATGATGGTGGTGGTGGTGGTTCTTAGACCTAAAATCACTGCACTCAACACATGTCGTTGGGTACATTTTGACATCATCAAACACAGTCCTCAAACATGGGTTGTTATAACAATGATGGATGGGTGGCTTTGACACATGGGGATCGACTATGAGTGATACATATGGGATTTGTCACTCCTACTAGAATATGATGTCCTAGGCCTCTTAATAAGTGAGACTAAGAAAAGAATGTCCATGCACATATGAGTCAATATGTGATATTGAGCTTACATATATCTCAGAAGGTCTGCTCTTGGTTCAAGAAACAAATTGAATAATACTGAGGGTGACTGCTCCATGCCTCTAGTTCAATCTGGACATTAGTGACAAAGAAATTATACAAACATTGCAACACCATACATAGATTATAGGTTGAAGTTGTTCCCCAACTTTCCTTCACTTGGGTAGCATTGATGTGTGACTAGGCACCACTCCTTGCTTGTGATGCCATAAGTTGTTATGGACATTCACTACCAATGTGATATGGGACCTATAGAGACACACACATAGGTCTTGACCTAGAAGAGGAGTTCATATTTTGAACTACATTTGAATTAAATGCTAAAGTGTTTAGGCATTTGAATCACACTACAAATAGACTGACAACACTGCCAAATGCCCATCTCAAGTGTTGAGATAGCCGTCTGGAGTGCCAAATGGTTGTCTCAAGTGTTGAGACGTGTGTCTGGGTGTCAGATATGTTGTGAGTTTGATTTGGATAAGGAACAAACTGACCCAACCAAAATGGCTTGACTCGGGTCTACATACGACCGTTTGGGTGACCGAGACGACCATATCACATGGGCGAGATGGTCTGGTTTGGTTGGGGAAGTTTCTTGATGTTTCCCTATTCGTTTTGCATGAGAAATATGTGTTGTACAAGGAAATCAATGGGTAACATTGATGCAAATTGATTTGCCAAATTCATGTACAACTGGGAAACTACAAAACGACCATCTCAAAGTTTAAGATGACCGTCTCATAGTATGAGATGACCATTTTGGCTGCCGTAGGTTGCAATGTTTCTAGAATTGTTGCAAAAATTTGAGTTCTTCCGATCCCTTCCACTCCAGCATAGATTGGGAGCCTGGACGCAAACCCCACTTATAAATAGAGGGGTACGAGGGGCTTCCTAGAGCATAACACAAACAATTGAGAAGTAATTGCTCTGGAAAACATTGTCCTCTCTACTTGTGGTAACCATGAGAGCCCGAGCAAGGTATACCTGACTAAGGAGGAACAACAAGGTAAAGAGCAATTGAGATCATTGTTGTTGTGGGAGACCAAGTTGGTGACTAGTACACCAACGAGAGGGATGACTCCTTCCTGATCATTCTAGAAAGAAGATAGGAGTTCTTGGAGGTCCATGTGGACTACCATAGAGGCGTGAGGTCATTGTTTGTTGCTTGGAGGACAACATCAACCAACAGTCTGTGACAAGAGGAGCTATTGAAGAAGACTACACTCGTGGTCGCAGTCCGTGGTGTAGACCAAGAGGTGCACCAGTCAGAAAAGTACCAGTGAAACAAAGATTTAGAAGTTGTACTTCTATGCCGATGAGGATTTTGATGGACTTGCTCCAGGACCAGGTATATCCTTGAAAGCATCCTTCCTACATTATAGTTATTGACGTGATCTACAGATTATAGAAAATATGGTAGATAAAATTTTAAATTCCATTGTCTATTGTCTGCTTTGTAGCCATATTTGCCAGAAGGAAGAGCGGGTTATCACTACAATGGGCAGATGGAAAGTAGCTTGGTGTGAACAATAATGTCTCCATGCCTAATGAAGCAATTGGATCCAACCAAAGGATGAAGGTGTGACCTAGACTGTCATCATGCAACAATCCTCTTCACCCTTCCTTCTTTCTTGGAATTGATCCACTGATGAAGGGAGACATGTAGATGGGTGGCATGATGAAGAATTCAACCATGTTTATGGTTAGATGAGGGACTTGGTTAGGTAGGTGCATAAAGGAGGAGAAGCTTCAATACCACAAAGGCATCCAAGGATGAAGGGTGTTTGAGATCGACTCATGAGGATAGGCACAGAGTGACACCCTTGTGGCATGAAAATGGAGAATACTGACCCCATCAATGGAGGAGGGGTGTACTATTTATAGGTTATAGATGTGCACAGTAGAGCAAATGGACTAAAAATATGAACTTCTTTGTCCATGACTTGCACGATATTTGTCATTCGTGACTTGTACGATCTTCATTGGCTTTGAATCTACTAAGTTGTTGATCGATAGGCTAAAGAGGTTTGAGTAACCATCGCTAAATAAGAATGCACTTCATCAGGGCTTGGACTCAGTTATCCTATTGGTCTATGTGTTTTTGAGGTTCAGTTGGGAAAATCTCATCATGGGTGTTTTGTAGAGGTGTTTTTGGGTAGAATACCGATTGGGCATCGTGTCGACGATTCATTGGGATATCAGGGTATGCCATTGGTCAACCATGGATTAGATCCCATCGAGCAACTCTCGTCTATTGACAGTCTTTCAGTGCATGATACATTGATTGATGGCCATGCTTCTTAGGAACAAACCCACCCCTGAGGGGTACGTTTAGTTGATTGTCAGAGGTTTGCATCGATGGAGGTTGGGTGGATGGGAATCTCAATTGATGAAGGGACTAATTGATGAAAGTCAAGTATAAAATATCAAAAGTTTCTTTGGCCCTCTAGTCCGTTAGTGGGACCATCCTGGCCTAAGATGGTGCACGTGATGTGAAGCTTGATCCTATCATGAAAAACCATGGATTTGATGAAAGCCCTAAATATTCACATAAAACCAAGAAAACTATATAGGGGAAAATCAAAGGTAGATTTATGGATATAAGTGCAAAATTGAACTAAATATGCAACTAAAACTGAGATGAATATGCATTTTTCACTTGTAAATGCATATAATCTAGCTTAGGCCAATAAGCCTTTTACATCTATCTCTATTGATCTTGATTCCTAGAATATAGGACCCATTTCCTAACTCCTTCATGGATATTGTATTTTACAACCAAGTCTTAACCAAATGTAGAGTATGTATGTCATTTATCATAAATAATATGTCATCAACATATAATATCATAATTACAATTATGCTCCCACTAAACTTCTTGTAAACACAAGGTTCATATTCATTTTTAAAGAATCCAAACTCTTTGACTCTCTCATCTAGATGAATATTCTAGCTTCTTTGATGCTTGCTTCAATCCATAGATTGACCTTTGTACCTTACAGACAGTTCATTTGCCAAACCTCATAGTCATGATAAGTTGCAATGGAAGCATGATCTTGATGGATTTAACCATGGAAACATTTGAAAGTTTTTCTTCATAGTCAACACCTTGAAAGTTTTTGAAACCTTTTGCAACCAATAATACTTTATAGATTTTTACATTACATTCATGTCAGTTTTCTTCTGGAAGACCCATTTTCACCATATGGGTTTTAAACATTTAGGTGCATCTACCAAAGTCCATACTTTATTGGCATAGATGGCATCCATCTGAGATATCATGGCATGAAGCAATTTACTAGATTCCATTCCCTCTTTGGCCTCATTGTAGGTTGTTGACTCATTATCTATGATCATCAAATCAACTAATTGAGTCACAAGAAATCAAAATCTTATTGGTTGCATATGTGTCCTACTCAACCTTTATGTTCTTGTGTCGCATGAGGAATTTGATATTCTACAAGTCTTTTGATTCTCTTTTTTCCTCATATAATTACATAGGGCTAATATTTCCTTACATGCCTTAAAATTCTTTAAGATCTTTTTTACTCCCATTGATTCCTTTGGAAGTGAACTCCTTTTCATGGAATACAATCATTCTACCAACAAACACTTTGTTACCATATGGAATATAGAAATAATAAAACCTAGTTTCCTTTGGGTATCCCACAAGAAACATTTATCCAATTTGAGTCCAAGCTTTTTACATATTTTTTCTTGACATAATATTCACATCTCCAAACATTCATAACGACATATTGGCACACTTTTCATTCCATTTCTCATATAGTGTCTTTTAAGCCTATTTGAAAGGTACTTAGTTAAGTGTAAATGTTGTGGTTTCAAGAGCATGTCCCCATAATGAAGTCATAAGATTAGCTAAACTCATCATTGATCATAATGTATACAACAAGGCGTGATTCCTTCTTTCTAACATGACATCATTTTTTGGTGTTCTGGGTGGAGTCAATTGTGAAACAATACCATGGTAGCATGGATGGGCCTCAAAATCTTGGCTCAGATATTCTCAACCTCAATATGATTATAGTGCTTTAATATTCTTGAGAATTTGGTTATGCACTTAATTCATGAATTCCTAGAACTATTTAAGAGAGTTATATTCATGTTTCATAAGATAGGCATATCCAAATCTACTGAAGTCATAAGGAAATCTGATGAAGTAATGATATCTACCTCTAGCATTTTTGCTAAAAGGTCCACACACATCAGTATGTATGAGTCCTAACAAGTCACTCACCCTCTCACTATTACCAGTGAAGGGTGCTTTTGTCATCTTTCCTAGTAACTGAGATTCACATGTCTCTATTGAGTCAAAATAAAAAGAGTATAGATAACCATCTTTGTGGAGTGTAGAAATGAATTTCTCATTTTTTGCTATAGACAATACCAGCACAAGTAACATTTTTTTAGTCATTGAGTTTTGAAATCTTAGTATTTATGTTATATACACTTGTCTTAAGTTCTAATAAAGAGAGAACATAAGATCTTGGTGAACTGTCATACAATATCACATATTTTAATATAGAAATTGACCATTCTTTATTAGAAATTCAAAACTATTCTTGTCCAAAAAAAGATACATAAATAATATTTCCTTTTACGGAAAGAACATTATAGAATTTTTCTAACTATATCACAAGTACACTATAGCTATGGAAACAAATCTTTCTCAATTAGCTACTTCTATATTCACCTCTCCCTCTAGTAAGAGATTACTTCTTTTTAATCTTGCATATTAGAGCATATGTGAGATACATATCTAGTTTCCAATATGCAAGATGAAGAAGCAGATAAGTTTATAACCATAATATGTATAAATAAAGTGGAGATCTCGACCCCTCCTTCTTTTTATTTAGTTCATCAAGGTATAAAGGGAAATTGCTTTTCCAATGTTCAGATTAGTGACAATGGTGACAATTTCCTTCTTTGCCTACTCCACCTTTAGCTTTAAGTGTAGAAGACATGAACTTTTATCTAGATTTAGAAATCTTCTTAGATTTTCCCTTGCCCTTCGACTTTCCCATTACTTTGTTAACCATAATACATAATGTTTGTTGTATTTCTTTGTTAAGTCTCAGCAGTTCTCAATAGCGAAGCAACTTTGTCAATTGTCAAACAACGTTATCCTTATTGTAGTTCATGAAAAACTAACTACATGATTCTAGAATAATTGAAAGATTTGATCTATGATAAAATTAGCAGAAGATATCCCATTCATTCAAGTCTTCCCACATGCCCAATCAAATTGAGCACATGTAGTTTTATTGGATCTCCTTTAGTCATGTTGTAGTTAAACATGACCTTTGTGACATGATACCTTTCTTGTCTTTCTTTTTCTTGGAACACATTCGTGAGATATGTGGACATATCCAAAAATCCCATGTTTTAATGTTTCTTATGAAGCTCATGATTCATGAATAATACTATGAGGTACTTGTCATTATTAGCATCATTTTTATGCTTACGATAACCTTCCCTTTTTTCTCTAGGTGTATTTGGAGTTGGTTCCTCTTGTTTTGGTGTTTCCAAGACATAGATCTTACACTCACAAGTGAGAATAATTTTCAGTGTCTTATACTCGTCAATGAACTTATTGACATTCATTTTTCTCATATAATGATTGCAATTAGAAGCTTTTATTCTTCTCTCCAACTGGATCCACAAAGAACACATAACATGAGTTAACATTTTGATTTAAATGTTAGTTTGATTTGAGAATATGCATATTTCCTTCCTTTAATTATTGACACTCTCACAATTTTGATTAAATTAATATTAGGAGCTCTTAATTTGAAAGATTACAATTAGAAATCTTCTAGTGATCCATAATACATTAAATTATTAGTCAACTTTGGATGACTTCTCACAACGTAATTATTTAGGTTGGTAATAGTTACTAATTGCATCCAATGCAACTCATTGTTAGATGTTTGCAAAACTCCTTGTCATAAATCATCTTATGAAGTATATGATTTCTTTGTGCCTCTATATGTTTAATCCTATTAAGTTCACCTAGTAAAACCCAAAAAAAGGCCAATACAATAAGGTATGCACCTAGTTTGACAAACCTACATACTTATTATCACGCTTCCTAAGATAGATAGATTGCTACACTTTGACTTATCCACACATATTTGATCGAGGATTTCATGTGTATTGCATAATGGAATACATATTAAACATTGATGTTATATTAAGAGATTTGATATAGTAATCATATGTATCCCACCACCACATAGATATTGTTGTACGTTTCATATACTACAATAGTCACCACAATTGATAAAAAATAATATGGAAACTAGTACACTGTCTTAAGACAACAAGAGTTGTAAGAAACATTCAAAATATTCACATCTAATCTGAACCTAGAGTGACTTTTATAGGGTTTTCTAGTCAAACAAATGGCAAGCCAGTCACCTGATTGGATTCCATATCTAGGTATTTCTTCAGTCGTTGATGGAGTTGTTTCTCCATCTTCATCATGAACCCTCCACTTGTTGGTGTAGGCTTTTGATTGTCAATTACTCTTCACCATAGTCCATCATTAATGTCAATACATCATCCTATTCTAATTGCAAGAATGAAACTTTACATGGATAATGTAGGGAGAGAGACATTGCATGCAAGCCCTATACATGTTACATATTTAGATCGTAATAAAAACATCAAATTACATGCTTCATATCACAACCATTCACCACAACCTAGTTTCCATATTTGCATCCACTAACAAATTTTTGAAAGGTTTTGCGTTATTGAATCTAATTTAGGTATATCATATTATATAAGATGTTTGATGATTAATAGGGATAAAATTGGAAAATATTCGTCCAACAAACTATTTTTAGTTCAAAATACAAACTGGCATTAAATTCATACTACATCAGATATAATACTAGTATAGGGTTTTGGTGAGGGGGACACAACAAAAATACAAAAAAAACCACTCAATAAGCCCATGTCAATAGATCCTACATTTTAAACATCACTGTAATGATGACATAGAAGGGATATCAAATATACCTTCGTGCAAACTAGTTATCCAACAACTAGATATGGATAATAGTGGAGTATAACTTGAACTTTTGAATCCAAATCCAAAGTGGTTGTTGTTTTCATCTTGTTACAGCAACAACACCTTGAATTTTCTTTAAGAAGTTGCTTGTTCTCAAACTTCGTCCCAAGGGCGTTAGCCTCTAGGTTGTCCATAGAAATGCCAAAACTCTTGGTTTACCACCTTGATCTCCAATAAGAAGTGGACTTAGAGTTTTGATGTGCTAGAGTCAGTCACTCTCCTTATCGCTGCTAGTTGTTGTCCTTGAGGTGAGTTTTTCTCTCTCTAATAGGAAGAAATATTTGACAACTTGTCTCAAAATGTTGTATTAAGTGAATCTCACCCCACAGACTTCCATCCCTATATATAGAAGATTCATGGTCTTGGTATTTCCAAAATCCAATCTTGTTCCTAATCACAAATAAAAGAACAAACTCAAACAAGAAGAACTCAGACATTAATCCTAGTCATTCGACTATATTGACCACTCAACGGACATAATGGGACCAGTTTTGATGCCCACTCACTTGACTCATTTGTCATGTTTCAATTTAGTTGGTCAATTTGATTCTAGATCAAACAAGGAAATTTTCCTTTCTCCCACAACTTTGTATCAGTTGCCCAAATAGGGTATTTGGGTGTCTGACTCAACACTTGCCCAAAGTGATGATCAATTAATTAATTGATTGTCAATCATTTCACTAACTCAAACCATCTAGCCAAATGACTATTTGTATGTATGTGACCCCATAGGAAATCATCCCATACAAGATTTAGAACCATTCTAATCATATAATTGATTGTGAACTTCAATTCCCTTACATATCTATACGTGTGTGACATCGTAGCTTCCATATTGGCTTTGTAATGATATTCATAACCTCACAAAAAATTATTGGTGTATAGAAACACATCATTTCTACCGAAGTAATTTGTATAAGTTGAGAACAACTTAAACATGTAATATGAGAAATGTTGCCATGACTTATAATTCCTTTGTTTCAGATTTATAGACTGGAAGTGAAAGATGAAGTTCTCATCCTCTTGACATTCATTATATGTTCCTTGAACTAGATATGAATATTTAGATTGTGCGAGCTTAATATCTTGTATTGACTCACATGATAATGACCATGCATTTCATGGTCTCACTTATATTAGGCCTTGATATTAGTCCAAAGGTGGGACTAATTCCATCTACATCAATCAAAATAATCCAAAAGTGTGACAATGTACTACATCATCATCTATATGGAAAACCTTATTCAGAGTCACAATGGGCTATTCTTAAGTACACATAACAACATGTGATCATTGTAGTATCTTTAGGATAACGACCACAATCACCACTACCACATTAAGATATGAATATGATGTTCCATGACATGGCTTCCTGTGCAATTCTCAAAGTGGGTCTATCTAGTACAGCATGTTCTCTTACAAGTGCATATGTATCTGAGTTGATATCTAATATAATGGCTAA
The DNA here is from genome assembly GCA_963693085.1 of Alisma plantago-aquatica. Lineage (NCBI taxonomy): Eukaryota > Viridiplantae > Streptophyta > Magnoliopsida > Alismatales > Alismataceae > Alisma > Alisma plantago-aquatica. Next base: position 1,416,223,923 of record OY856410.1, on the reverse strand, counting down.
ATACACATAGTCATCACTTAGAGTACACTTGTAATGACCCCACCCCCCAGAAACCTCCAATTAAGGAAGGCCAAGAAGCTAGAGCCATTATCCGAAACAAGATCATATGGTTTTGCAAATAAATAAAAATATTAATAAATTCTACCACAACTAAGCCTAATGTAGGATATAAATTTTTTTCTTTTCACATACCTTTTCAAAAATGAGATTTCGGGATTTTACCTAAGGCTAGAACTATCTAACTATATTCCTCCAAACATTATTTAGCCTTGTTCTTTTCAATGTCACCTTTTATTAAATATCCACTTTCCATTAATCTCAAAGACGTAACAACAAATGAACCTAAAATGCTGACAAATAAAACAATGGTCAGTTTAACAATTTATACTGGTATGTGGGGGAAACAAAATGTTTACATCTAGTTGTAACAACATATTGCAACGAAATTATTGTTTAATAGATCAAACTTTACATCATAAACATAACTACTCAATCTTGATCTATCCAAGCCTGTATGCTATCCCTATAGTGGACATGGATACTACCTCTCCCATATGGTAGATCCTCAATAGCCATTTTTGGTCCTACCCCAAAGGCAGACCAAGACTTGGAGTTGTATAGTCATATGATCCTACCCAAAGGTAGACCAAACCTCGACTCGTGGTAATCTGTTGATCCTACCCCAAGGTAGACCAATACCTAGATTATCAATTTCTCACATATACACAAAGCTAAAGAGGAGGATTAGGATCTGAGCTAGTCATGCACACATATATCGTGATAGCCATCGTCACTTTATAGTTGTAATAATTAAAGTTCATCCAAGAAATTAATTTCAAGCAAACTGGTGAAACCTCAAAAAACACCTTGAAACTAAGACAAGTAATCTTAGTTGTAGCCACATACCTAATTTTGGTAGTATCAAAACCAAGAAAGATAGCTAATCCAATCAAGAAGTCCATTCAACCAAAGTAATGAATCAAGCAACTTGATCCTGAAAAGTATTTATAACACCTAATTGTTAAATAACATCCAAACATCTTTTATTGACTTGGGATTCCATTCTAGGGTTTCTAAACCTTATTAGGGTTTCTTGGTTTCCAAACTTTTACTTTCCAAAATTACCCTTTTTAGGTCAACAAACCCTAAAAGCACTTTTCTACTCATAAAAACCATAATTACTCAAATTATCCAAATTAAGGGTCTTCATCCACAAATTAGTTTAAGAATATCATTTTCATGCCTTCCTGATTGAATTCCATATTTAAATCCATTAAACCTCATAATTATCAAAATAGGGTTTCTAAGTCCATTAATGTACTTTTATAATCATGGAACCCTAGTTAAGAAAATTATGAACAAATACCATCCAATTAGATCTAATCCATGTTTTTTATGTCAAGATGCTAGAATTTTCTCATAATAGTCAAGGACATCATTATATCCATTAATCTTCAAAAATTAGATTTTCAAATTAATTAAAACTATTAAAGATAGAATGTTTACACACTTTTTCGAGTTACAAGCAGATTTAGGCAATGAACATATTTTTATTAGAATCCTTGCATTCTTCTGGTCAATTTTCATATGTAACTTATTGCCATTTGAGTCACCAATAATTAGTTATAATATTTGCAAGATAATTATCAACTGGCTAGTAAGAAAAAAGCCACGTCATTTAAGAGAAGACTCCACCTCATTTCCGTGTGGCCCAGGCTTGTCCAATGAGGCAGTGCCACTTAGGCTTAAGGCTTCTAGCACGGGTAAGGTTGGGGTGGGGTCGAAAAGGCCACTTGCCCATGGCACTGCGATCCTTGGGAGTCCACGTCCTTAGGGTAGTTTGGTCATTGCAGTGATTTCCTTCTTCAACCTTCACTCTGTTGTGTTCGCAAACCTGGTCCAGACATTGGTCAACCGGTTGCTTGACCCTAAACTCTAAGGCATCAGAGCACTCGTCCAAGGCACACACACCTCCAGTAGGCTAGGCCGAACTCCCTGGTAGTCTTCAATCGACCAGAGGGGCTAGGATTTGGAGGGTAAAGCTTTGACCGACAGCGGAGTGCAAGGTAGGGGAAAAGAGATATGAGCGGTGCTTGGTTATGGAATTGGTGCAGGATGGTCTCTCTTTATTCTAAGGGATCTTGCCCTATCTCTGGGTGACAATGTGGTGCTTGGTGCCTTTTATAGGCATGGATAAGCAAGGCCATCTAGCTATGGATCTGTCCTCTTCGTATGATTGGGGAAATCCATTAATAGCTACCAAACTAGGGATATATGGGGATGGTTCTGCCAGAAATCATCTCTTAGTTTCAAATAGCAACTTCCTATACTCGATCATGGGATGGAGAGAGATAAGGGTGTGAAAGGAGGGTGACAGTTACTACTTCTTCTTTCCCGATTTGGTCTAAGGTGGAAGAAATAGTGTCCACCGTTGGTTTGATGATCAACGGTCCACAAAACTTGCACAACTAAAAGCTTGGGTTATATATATCCAAAAAATCATGATATTTAATTCTTTCCATCCATAATGGACACACATTAGGGATTTGTATAAAATCCATATCCCCCAAACCATTCATCCTTTTAATCTCAAATTTTAAGGGTTAGTCTTTGATGACTTAAACTACTTGTGTGCAAAGAGTGAAACTAAAACTCAAAAATAAAAGAGACTTTTCTTCATGTTCAAGTCATCCACTTATAAGGCATATATTATGCATTAAAATTCATCTTTTCTCCTTCTTTCTTTTTTATTTTCTTTATGTTGGCTATTCTTTATATTAGAAACCACATGGAACCAAAACTAATCAATATTGGCCATCCTTGCCACTTTCTAGAGAATTCTACACAATTCTCATATATGCACACAATTGTCTTTTATTTTCTTTTTCCCTTTTCTTATTATATATGATATTCTTTTATCTTTTTTCCTCTTATCTTTATTGGATTAATCAAACCAGTATAAACCATGAAATCATGCATCCAAGGGAAATTTTCAAAAGAACCCATTCTTTGAAAACAAATCATCCAAATCCCTTTTATTTGAAAATTTGCATTTCAATCAATACAAGCAAAAATCAGGTTATAACATCCTCCCCCTCTATAGGAATTTTTCCCCAAAAATTCAACCAATTAAACAAACAATTCAGGTAAGCCTTTTCCATGTCCGTCTTTAGTTCCATGCGGCTTCATCCTCTCCATGGTGCTTCTAAAGAACCTTTACCATCTCTATCTTTTTACTCCTGAGCTATTTCACCTTGGTATCCAGTACCCTCAAAGGTGACTCAAGGTATGTCATCTTCCATTGGAGTTCAATAGGTTCAATTCTCAACACATGCCTCGGGTCCTCCACATAGCACTTTAGACTAGACACATGGAACATGTCATGCATCATACTATACTGAGGGGGCAAGGCTAAATGATAAGCAACTTCACCAATCTATTCCTCAATCTCAAACGAACCCTTATATTGGGGACTCATATTTCCTTTGTTCTTATATATAGCTCGGAGGGGTTAGATTTTCAAAAACACATGTTCACTCATAGTGAAGTGCAAGCCAGTCCACTTTGCATCAGAAAATGACTTGTTTCGATACTGGGCTCTTTTCAACCTTTGCCTGATCGAAGTGACTTCATCAGCATACAACTACACTTCCTTTAACCTCAACAAGGTCCTCTCACCGACATCATCCTAGTGGATCGGTGACCGACATGGCCTCTCCTAAAGAGCTTTGTACTGAAGCATCCTGATATTTTCTTGGTAGTTGTTATTGTAAGAAAACTCAACTAAGGGTAGTACTGCTCCCATGGTCTACCCCAATCGAGCACACATGCTTATAATAGATCATCTAAAGTCTAGATCATCTTTTTTAGCTATCCATCAGTCTGGGGGTGATAAGCTATGCTAAAATTCAATCTACTATTGTGTTCTTCTTGCACTTTCTTTCACAAGAAGTGAACTTTGGGTCATGATAAGAAATAATCGATTTTAGAACATCATGCAGTCGTACTATCTCCCTGATATAAAGTTCAGCTAGATATGTCACTTTGGAAATGGTCTTTAAGGAAAGGAAATGTGCCGACTTGGTAAGGTGATCTACCACAACCCATATTGCATCATGACCTTTCTTGGTCTTGGGGAGACCCACCATGAATTCCATGGTGACCTGTTCCCATTTCTACACAAAAATTTCAATTGACTGCAGTAATCCACCGGGTCATTTTTGTTCAACCTTCACCATCTGAAATGCTAGAAAACTGGCCACATATGCCTCTATGTCTCTCTTCATTACAGGCCACCAAAAGTACCGCTGCAAGTCTTTAAACATCTTAGTAGTGCCAGGGTATGTCGTATACTTAGAATCATGAGCTTCTTATAAGATATGATTATCCAAGGGTGAATCTTCAGGAACCCAAATATGACTCTTGTAACAGATTCCACCATCTACTCCCATTGAGAGATGTGTTTGAGGTTTCTCCAACAAACCTTTCATCTTGTCAAGATTTGGGCTTGGCTAACTGGTCAGCTACAAACTCGATCAATAGGTCTAGTTTTATCTATATGTTCACCACATGGATCTGGTCTTCTAATGACTGCAAAGTCCTTCTAGAAAACTCTTCCAGTCCTCTCCACTGGGTAGATAATATAGTTGCACACCTGAGTTGTTTTTGACTAAGTGCATCTACTACTATATTAGTCTTCCCAGGGTGATAGGCGATGGTGAGATCATATTCCTTCATATACTCCATCCATCATCTTTGTCTCATGTTTAGGTCCTTATTAATTAGGAGGTACTTCAAGCTCTTGCATCCATTATTTTGGTCACCAGATTTAATATTATCTTATAGAATTCAAACTACACTTGATAATTATATCCACATCTAAAATTTCAATTTGGAGATTTCCTTTGTTCATTTATTTGAAAACTACTCATAGGGTGTGGTAATTCCTCCAATCCTTAGTTATCATAAAAATATTTTAACTTAAGTATTTATTCCTCATATCACTTCTAATCCTAGTATTGCATGCATCTATCCCATCTCCCACACTCATAAGAGGATGAAATAAGCATTTGGTTGCAGTCCAAATACAAAGCTCATCCCGTTCCAAGAGTAAATACAATGCATCACACATCACCATTTCATTTTCAAATCTAGGTTGAAACATTCTGCTCATACTATCATTCTATGAAAACTTGTATGAAAAACATTACACATAACCTTAGAGTCTTATCATAACTCCTATTTACAATCCTTATTCATTTCCTCAAGGTCTCTAGGGTTTTGGTACTTTTGGGTGATCTTACCCTTATGCATCTAGGGAGTGCCTCTCACATTTAACCCCCCAAGCCCATGAACTCATGAAGGTGTCCAACCTCCTAACTCATGAGCCTCATGCAAACATAGTCATTACCTCTCAACCCTATGGTATTCTGCATTTAGGGAAAAATCAACTCCTACTCCCATCGGCCTCATTCCTACTTGACCTTAGGATTGACTTAGGGTTCTATCATAACTTTATTTTATTTCATCACATATTTTTCTTATGGTTTATTTAATGATATCCAATCACGATGTATCCTTTAGAATTCTCATCCAAAATTTCCTTCATCTCCCTGGGCACTCATCGTTTTCCTTATGCCCCTTTATGGGAAACATGGCGAACTACCCATCTAGGCCTGGCCCCATTCTACCGATCATTTCCATAGTGACTTTTCTTCCTTTCCCTTAGAGATGGTCATACTTGGGTCTAAATAATCATACTCATTCTATGTGCTTTTGTGCTTTATTCCCTTAACCTCTATGTTTTAAGCAGTTTTTGATGTTACCTCAATTGTTAAACTTTTTTTTGGAACTCACTCTTTTAGGAAGGGTCCTTTCCCAGGACTATACAAAACTAATGCTTGGCAGAACCAAGGTTCAAAAAACATGCTTGAATCCAAAGTTTATATAATCACATGTAGGCATGTTTCCTACTATTCCACCCATGCATGTGTCTAGAAAGTAGACAACTTATTAAACCATTCTAAAGTTTTCCATTATGTCATACTTGTTCATCATTTATCATGGTTGGACCAATTTCATACATACATATGACACCAACTTGTGTGAGTGGTTCATCAAATATATATCTCAGTTCTAGTGGGGTTTCCTTTTACCCCAAAACTTGAGGGAGGTGCCATGCTTATTCCCTATGAACTCACCCAACCTCGTGAGTGTTATATCCACCAGATACCACCACTTCCTCTCTTTGGTCTATGAACCTCAAATTTACTTCCTTATCATTGGCCATCTAAACTGCATGACTTAGTCACTTAAGCACATATTGAACCACAAAATATGCTTGGATATTTCTTCCCAACATTCTCTTCCACGTAAACAAACCTTAGAATCCTACACAAAGGCTACCAATCTGAGTTCGAGGCTTCACATCATATTACCATTCCTTACATCTCCAGGATATTGGGACTCTTTTTCCCTCACCTAGATGGTAGGTACTCATATCATCTATAGATCTATATAAGAAGCCTCCTTCTCTGTCTCTAGGGTTTGGTCCTTCATTCAATAACTTGACCCATTCACCTAGGGGCAGTCTATTTTAGGACATATCATACAAATATTTCTCATAAGCATGTTGTTGTGTTAACACAAATAGATAATGATAATTGCATGCGTGAGTCTTGATGATAAGCAAGCAAAATAATTCATGGGTGATATGACTATTAAAAATGCTTGCAAAGAACACAATGTTACAAAATTTCTCAAATTGATATCTTTAAAAAGACTTGAGATATTAATCATGCTTTCATTGTTAAGAAAATGTTTTCATATTGAGTATCACTTAACATGCTTCATCATGATCATTATGTTTCATTGGTTTAAAATAAGCCTTGATTCATATATACAAATCATGAATGATCATTGTGATTCGGATAATTGCAAATGTCATTAGCTTAAAAGCATCGTGACATAATAGATAAAAATTGTGGACACAGCTTGTGATGAAGATGTTGCTATGTCAAGCCAAACGGTGCCTCTTAGAACAAAATATTAATATGTTTATCTATTTGCTTGTTCTAAGAAATCAAAAGCAAATATCTTGACTTTAAAGACATTAATCTTGCTTTCAAAATATATGTTTCTAAAAGAATCTTATGATAAGGGTATAAGAAGAAATGGGATTTGATATCTCTGTACCCATAAGCATATGAAACATCATTTACAATGAATGTAAAACATGCATTCTAGAAAAATCTAGGACAAAGACTTCACTAATGATGCTCATATTAAGTTTTTATAATGGGTATATCTTAAATGTGCTTCAAATTGATATTTATAGCTATCTGCAGAAATTATACTTCACATATGTTTATCTTGGAAATCTACAGAATTTGCCTCTTGGTTAAAATTAAAATTGACCAAGGGGCGCTATGGTCGTAGTCAAGGGCGACCTAAAATAAGCTTTGACAAAATGCTTATTTGGACATCAATTTATTGAACTTAATCTTAGTATACTTTTGATAAAGGTCAAAATCAAAAATTTAAAATCATTTGTGACCTTAAAAGCCTTAAATTACTTAAATTGTAAGATTAAGGGGGAGCTTATAAAAACAAATTTGATTATTTGATTATGAAGCTTACAAAAACATTTGTTAACATCATTTGGAGTTTGTTATGACCTTCGGATTCTTAAAAGTAATTTGTATGAAAAAGAATTTCATCAAAATAATATATCTTGCTCTTAAAGGAACTCTCTAAACAAATCAGGGGTTAACATCCCTTGCATTTGGTTGGAGACATTTTTATGTACTCTAAGATTAAAGGATTCTCATTTAATTTAAGGGCTTAACATACCTTGATAAAATGAGAAATCAATATACAATCATAAGCGTAAAAGGAATCTCATATCATTTCAAAGCTTAACATCCTTTACAAATAATTGAGACACAAATTGTGGATAAAATTAGACAAAAATGATATTAAATCCATGTTCCTAATAGGATATCTATTTAAGGGGGAGCTTAATATAAAATTAAGGTGGAGAAGAAATAAAATGTTCAAACTGGATATCTTTTTGAAATGACAAAGGGGGAGAAAGAATATAAAATCAAAAATATAAATGAGTTTCATCTTGATGGCCAGCACTCACTTGTAAAACAAGAATGGCTACAAAAGGTAATCCTCAGGTATGAAACTCACATGCTTTATATTTCCTTATTTCATATTTTAGGAAATGTTTGTCATCTTCAAAAAGGGGGAGATTGTTGGATAAATTGGACATTATAATAAATCCCTTTGTTTCGATGATGACAAACATTTCATTCTTATTGATCTAACGTGCTACTTGAGTGTTGCAGGAATAAAGTGGATGACAAAGCTCTAGGGAAACTATACGCTTGAATGATTGTAAAAGTAATACAATGTAATCAATTGTAAACTTGTACAAATATATAATGTACAAGTACTTAGATCTCATGTAAATCAAGCGTTAGATCTTCCCTAGCCAATCACCACACTTAGACAGGTCATCCCTTTCAAATAGGTTCACAAATGCACACTCATACATTTACTTAGTGCCTAAATTGAAAGATTGAAACAGGGTCAATCTCGGTCGACCAAACTCCTCGACCGAGACACTCTCGGTCGACAAACTTCTCGACCGAGAATGACCCAAGTAGCCGTTAGACACAGCTGACAAAGTAGTTGGCAGTTGCAAATGAACGTTGATCCAGAGAGCCTCTCGGTCGACAAAACTTCGACCGAGTAGGTATCTCGGTCGACAAATTGTCGACCGAGATGGTCTCTGACAGCAACTGCAGAATAAAGTAACTAGCCGTTACTAATGCACCTAACTTATATCTAACGGCTAGTTAAGCACTTAGAAGCCCCTAGAAGTTGTCTAGAACGTCCTTAAGTATCCATAGGCCACTCCTATAAATAGGACATGCCTTAGGACACCAAAAAAAAACCAAAGATATACTTGTGCTATACTTGAGCTTGAATACTCACTTGCAATCTGTTTTAGAGCAATAGAGCAATTCCTATACTTGCCATTCATTCCTATTGCTCCCATTTCGTGTCCTATAGGCTAGTATCTCCTATCCACTACAATCACATTGTCATACACATTGGTTAGGAGATCTAAACGCTTGATATAGGAAAATCAAGCCTTGTGCTTACAACGGTATTGTAATTTCTGTTTTCCTTCTTGTTCCTTTTTATCTTTTGTACTCTCCTTGCTACTCCTAGGGTTGGAGGCTGCGTATTGGAGAGGGTTGACTTCTCAGGTGGAGAAGGGGACTTCAAGCTACTTCAAGAAGGCTATCGCACGGGAAGCTACTTCAGAAGGCTGGTGCAACGGGAGTTGGTGCACCTACTTCAAGGGAAGGCTTCTTCAAGGTTGGGCGATTACTTCTGGGTGAAGGCTGCTTGAAGGGTTTGGGAAAAGAAATTGTATTTTATGTAAAGTCCTTGAGAGGTAATAAAATAAATTTCTTTTCAAATCCCGGTTGGGTAAGCAACCGGGTAGTGGATTGACGGCTATAGTATTTGCTATAGTTGGAACCACTCTAAACCTTGTGTCTCCTTGTCCAATATTTTCATTGTGGTTGTTTGAGTAAATTATTGTTAAAATCATTATAAAACTCTATTCACCCCCCCTCTAGTAGTTTTCAATTGGTATCAGAGCAGGCTTCAAGGAACCCTAACCAGGTCTTGAAGAATGAAGGGTGGAGGTGACTACGACCGCAGACAAAGGAGCAACTTGGACCAACTTTCAACAAGCTGCAATTGGTGTTTAGGAACAAACCATACAACAATCGGCTGTCCATGGAAAGAAAAGAAGAAAGAGGTCCATAAGAATTGTTTCATTGCTACAACCAATGAGGAAGAAGAAGAAGAGGTAAGCCTTCTTGATTTATCAAAAGAAGAGCTAATTTCTAGTCTTGAAGAAACTCACAATAAGTATATTGAGTGCAAGAAGAAATTAAAGAAATCTAGTAAAACAAACGATGAGTTAAATGCTAGACTTCTTGCTCTTACATCTGAAAATGACGATTTATATGCTAAATTGAATACTCTTGGTTTTGAAAAAGATGACATTGTTTCTGAAAACCGTACTTTGAAATCATCTCTAAGTAGTAGTGAAGTGAAGATTTTTACTCTAGAAACAAATTATGATCTTCTATATCAAGAAAAGGTTGAATTACTTGCAAAGTTAAATGACTTTCAAAAACAACCTATTTTGTGTACACATCTAGATTATGATAGTATAGTGAAAGAAAGGAATTCTTTATCATCTAATCTAGATCAAGCAAAACTAGATATTAAGAAAAGAATGGATGAGATCGTAAAGTTGCAACAAGAAGTTAGTAGGTTAAGCAACAATGGAATCCTTGATAGAATGTTGGATAATTCCTATCATCAAATAGGGAGAAGAGGACTAGGTTATAAACCCAAAGGGAAAACTCATCAATAACCTAGTTGGAGAAAGACACGAGCACATCAAGCCACATTTGTACCAAAGAACAACCTAGAACAAAACCATATAAAAAGACTTGAGGTTGATTCTATATGTTGCCATTATTGCTCTCGTCTTGGACATTACTCTTTTTCATGCCCATACAAGAAAAGGAATGTTGAGTTAGTATGGGTTCCGAAACCCCCAAATTGAATTGATTAGACTAAGTTGAGATATGACCGAAGACTTTAAATTGCACATCCTTATGTCTATCTCAACTTAACATAAAGGGATAACAAAATGATTCAAGTAACTAAAATCTCTAACTTGAAAACTTATCTTAATTAAGGTCCTCAAAACTTAATTTTTTTTATATGATTAGTTGAGATTTGATCTAAATATTACTTTGATATTCATATGTTTTATCTCAACTAAAACTGATTCTTAAACTGCATAATTGAATTAGACATAGTCTACATTTTACTCAAAATCAATAAATAGTTCTGTAGGTAAAACAGAAACCTTGTCGGTCGAGAAATCGTCGACCGAGCAGTCAGTCGGTCGAGAAATCGTCGACCAAACTGGTCACTAATTTCAGTCTGCAGTGAAATTACTGAACAACTGATTGATCAATGGCTATCTATCTGTTGTTAATGACTATTTTACAAAACAAGTTGAAGATCTTTTTGAATATAAATGACATCATTCTCTAAGTTAAAAATCAAGTTTAGAAATCCCTATTTTATAATGTTTTACATGATTTTCTTTAAAGAATCTATCTAGATAGAAATCATGTGTTATGACATTCAGTTTAAATGATTACAATCACTGTATTTCATGAAATTATCATTCTATTGGACATGCTTTCACTATTTCATCATTAAGCATGCTGTTGTGTTAACACAAATAGATAATGATAATTGCATGCGTGAGTCTTGATGATAAGCAAGCAAAATAATTCATGGGTGATATGACTATTAAAAATGCTTGCAAAGAACACAATGTTACAAAATTTCTCAAATTGATATCTTTAAAAAGACTTGAGATATTAATCATGCTTTCATTGTTAAGAAAATGTTTTCATATTGAGTATCACTTAACATGCTTCATCATGATCATTATGTTTCATTGGTTTAAAATAAGCCTTGATTCATATATACAAATCATGAATGATCATTGTGATTCGGATAATTGCAAATGTCATTAGCTTAAAAGCATCGTGACATAATAGATAAAAATTGTGGACACAGCTTGTGATGAATATGTTGCTATGTCAAGCCAAACGGTGCCTCTTAGAACAAAATATTAATATGTTTATCTATTTGCTTGTTCTAAGAAATCAAAAGCAAATATCTTGACTTTAAAGACATTAATCTTGCTTTCAAAATATATGTTTCTAAAAGAATCTTATGATAAGGGTATAAGAAGAAATGGGATTTGATATCTCTGTACCCATAAGCATATGAAACATCATTTACAATGAATGTAAAACATGCATTCTAGAAAAATCTAGGACAAAGACTTCACTAATGATGCTCATATTAAGTTTTTATAATGGGTATATCTTAAATGTGCTTCAAATTGATATTTATAGCTATCTGCAGAAATTATACTTCACATATGTTTATCTTGGAAATCTACAGAATTTGCCTCTTGGTTAAAATTAAAATTGACCAAGGGGCGCTATGGTCGTAGTCAAGGGCGACCTAAAATAAGCTTTGACAAAATGCTTATTTGGACATCAATTTATTGAACTTAATCTTAGTATACTTTTGATAAAGGTCAAAATCAAAAATTTAAAATCATTTGTGACCTTAAAAGCCTTAAATTACTTAAATTGTAAGATTAAGGGGGAGCTTATAAAAACAAATTTGATTATTTGATTATGAAGCTTACAAAAACATTTGTTAACATCATTTGGAGTTTGTTATGACCTTCGGATTCTTAAAAGTAATTTGTATGAAAAAGAATTTCATCAAAATAATATATCTTGCTCTTAAAGGAACTCTCTAAACAAATCAGGGGTTAACATCCCTTGCATTTGGTTGGAGACATTTTTATGTACTCTAAGATTAAAGGATTCTCATTTAATTTAAGGGCTTAACATACCTTGATAAAATGAGAAATCAATATACAATCATAAGCGTAAAAGGAATCTCATATCATTTCAAAGCTTAACATCCTTTACAAATAATTGAGACACAAATTGTGGATAAAATTAGACAAAAATGATATTAAATCCATGTTCCTAATAGGATATCTATTTAAGGGGGAGCTTAATATAAAATTAAGGTGGAGAAGAAATAAAATGTTCAAACTGGATATCTTTTTGAAATGACAAAGGGGGAGAAAGAATATAAAATCAAAAATATAAATGAGTTTCATCTTGATGGCCAGCACTCACTTGTAAAACAAGAATGGCTACAAAAGGTAATCCTCAGGTATGAAACTCACATGCTTTATATTTCCTTATTTCATATTTTAGGAAATGTTTGTCATCTTCAAAAAGGGGGAGATTGTTGGATAAATTGGACATTATAATAAATCCCTTTGTTTCGATGATGACAAACATTTCATTCTTATTGATCTAACGTGCTACTTGAGTGTTGCAGGAATAAAGTGGATGACAAAGCTCTAGGGAAACTATACGCTTGAATGATTGTAAAAGTAATACAATGTAATCAATTGTAAACTTGTACAAATATATAATGTACAAGTACTTAGATCTCATGTAAATCAAGCGTTAGATCTTCCCTAGCCAATCACCACACTTAGACAGGTCATCCCTTTCAAATAGGTTCACAAATGCACACTCATACATTTACTTAGTGCCTAAATTGAAAGATTGAAACAGGGTCAATCTCGGTCGACCAAACTCCTCGACCGAGACACTCTCGGTCGACAAACTTCTCGACCGAGAATGACCCAAGTAGCCGTTAGACACAGCTGACAAAGTAGTTGGCAGTTGCAAATGAACGTTGATCCAGAGAGCCTCTCGGTCGACAAAACTTCGACCGAGTAGGTATCTCGGTCGACAAATTGTCGACCGAGATGGTCTCTGACAGCAACTGCAGAATAAAGTAACTAGCCGTTACTAATGCACCTAACTTATATCTAACGGCTAGTTAAGCACTTAGAAGCCCCTAGAAGTTGTCTAGAACGTCCTTAAGTATCCATAGGCCACTCCTATAAATAGGACATGCCTTAGGACACCAAAAAAAAACCAAAGATATACTTGTGCTATACTTGAGCTTGAATACTCACTTGCAATCTGTTTTAGAGCAATAGAGCAATTCCTATACTTGCCATTCATTCCTATTGCTCCCATTTCGTGTCCTATAGGCTAGTATCTCCTATCCACTACAATCACATTGTCATACACATTGGTTAGGAGATCTAAACGCTTGATATAGGAAAATCAAGCCTTGTGCTTACAACGGTATTGTAATTTCTGTTTTCCTTCTTGTTCCTTTTTATCTTTTGTACTCTCCTTGCTACTCCTAGGGTTGGAGGCTGCGTATTGGAGAGGGTTGACTTCTCAGGTGGAGAAGGGGACTTCAAGCTACTTCAAGAAGGCTATCGCACGGGAAGCTACTTCAGAAGGCTGGTGCAACGGGAGTTGGTGCACCTACTTCAAGGGAAGGCTGCTTCAAGGTTGGGCGATTACTTCTGGGTGAAGGCTGCTTGAAGGGTTTGGGAAAAGAAATTGTATTTTATGTAAAGTCCTTGAGAGGTAATAAAATAAATTTCTTTTCAAATCCCGGTTGGGTAAGCAACCGGGTAGTGGATTGACGGCTATAGTACTTGCTATAGTTGGAACCACTCTAAACCTTGTGTCTCCTTGTCCAATATTTTCATTGTGGTTGTTTGAGTAAATTATTGTTAAAATCATTATAAAACTCTATTCACCCCCCCTCTAGTAGTTTTCACCCAAGAGTAAGGTAAGCTCCATGATCATCTTCAACCTTGAATTGATGGTTGAAATCAGATTTCAACATTGATTTTCTTCTCTTTTCCATCCAATGCTCAATCTTGGCCATCTTTTGCATCCAAAGAGTTGGAAACGAGCCTTGGCTAGTTGAAGGAGATTCATTCACCATTAGAGATGAGACTCTTGAAGCTAATTTGAAGGCGGGTTATATAACTTGAACCCATCAATGTTGTTATTGATTTCAATTTCTCATCATATGTTTATATTTAATTTCTTCTTGAATAATTGTTGAATTCCTCATATATATGATAATAGAAATTGGAGGTCTGAATCTTGATGATGATGACATCATCTTAGAACACGCCTCAAGAAATATCATGAGCAAATGGTTTCAATTTTGTTATGTTCAAACGATTTTCAAACCGTCAAAACCGTTTGGTGACCAAACGGTTTCAAACCAGTTAGAGGTCAAACAGTTTCAAACTATTAGGGGTTAAATAGTTCAAGAGTGTGTAAAAGTCTAAAGGTTTTAATATGATCTAGTCCACATGGTCTCAAACTTGGATGACCAATCAATTAGAACTCAATTGGTTTCAAAACCCTAGATCGATTGAAGTCAAAACCCTAATTTAGGTTCAATCGGTTTCAACTCTGATTTGACCAAACGGTCTTCAAACCGTTTGAGGTGTTAAGGATCAAGACCGTTTAAGGTCTAACGGTCTTCTGACCGTTTAGGGATTTTGAGACCAAGACCGTTTGAGGGTCTAATAGTCTTCAAACAGTTTGAAGGTGTAGACCAAGACCGTTTGAGGGTCTAACAGTCTTCAAAACTGTTTGGTGAATAAAGGGTTCAAGACCGTTTGAGGGTCTAACGATCTTCAGACCATTTAAGGATGTTGAGGTCAAGACCGCTTGAGGGTCTAATAGTCTTCAAACCATTTGAGGTTTAGAGACCAAGACCGTTTAAGGTCTAACGGTCTTTAAACCGTTTGAAGGTCAAGTAACCTCAAGACCGTTTGAAGGTCTAAACGGTCCCAAACTGTTTGGAGGTTCAATTGGCCGAAACTGTTTATAGATCTAATTGATTTAAACCATGTATATACTAATAACCCCATAAGTGGTTGAAGAGTATCTCAAGGATGATTTCAATGGAAGTACCTCTAAAGTACTTGGTGATTAGTATAATTAGAGTGATTATCCCTTGATGCCTATGAAAGTAATAAATTCAATACACTATGATAAGCATAGGTGTATGTACTTAGTGAGAGGTTAAGTCAACCTATTAAGGTATGATGATGATGTGTGTTCCTAAGTACATAGAACAATTATAAGTATGATTTAATACTTAAATAATGCTATGTGATCCAAGATATGTGGAGGCACTGACTTAGGGTTTGGATTAATGAGATAATCATAAAACCCTAATAAAAGGTGATGTTATGTGAAACCCTAATAAAATAGGGCGATGTTATGTGAAACCCTAATATAGGGTATTGTTATGTAAAACCCTAATATAGGGTAATGTTATGTAAAACCCTAAAATAGGGTGATGTTATGTGAAACCCTAATATAGGGTAATGTTATGTAAAACCCTAATACAGGGTGATGTTATGTGAAACCCTAATTGAAATGGAATGGGAAACCCTAACCCTAATATAGGGTAATGTTATGTAAAACCCTAATATAGGGTAATGTTATGTAAAACCCTAATACAGGGTGATGTTATGTGAAACCCTAATTGAAATGGAATGGGAAACCCTAACCCTAATGAGGGAATAGTGATGTTATCTTTGTATTGCATAATGTTGATATGTAATTGATATGGTTGTTATCAAGCAAACTAACCATGAAGGTATCATGAGATGATGAGCATAACTAGGTATGAGCTATAATGTTAATGGGCCTTGTGAGCCATTATTTTATTTGTTGTCTAGTGAAAGGTGACAAGAAGTTTAATATTCCTGGTGAACTATGTGAGATGCTTGTATGACAAGTATCATGAATACCTTGGTCAGATGACCTGGAGGTAATAGTTACCTGATAGTGGTAACCATGTTTAGTTATGAACTAAGGGTTTGAATACCCAGATCCAGTAAGCATGATGATGATATTGATTATGGTATTATTGAGGGATGTGAATTCCCAGTAATGAGATAAGGGATTGAGATCCCAATGTTTTATAAAGTTTTGAAAGGTACTTGATAGAAGTATTACATGTTTCTTTGTAGCATTTGTCATTGTAATTCTTGTTTGAAAACTTGACTGATGCTAAAATAATATGGTAATGTACTTAAATAATCAAGTAAAATCTTATCATGTAGAGCCATGGCCATAGATCCATCATCGTCAGTAGCTGGTGATGGTGAAATAGGTTTTCCCACGGGATCTCCTGGAGGGCATATTTTTGAATATGTGGCGGTGATGGGCGTGAATATCCTTACGCCCTAATGTGGGGTTGTCTTGAGATAAACACGAGATCTCTCAATCCTTCATTATATGTGCCGAGATGGATGTATCATGAATCTCCCGATGATGATTAATGCCAGATCGATGTGAGATAACATGAAATCTCTCGATTGCGAATAGAGTGCAGCCACCGCTGTAGCTCTATAGCGAAGTTGCCAGTATACCCTGGAAAGATATTTAGTAGAGACATTAGATGTCCTGCATGTGGTCTTGCACTGACCGAGACAGATGAGGTCATGGAGTCTGGCTCTTCCATTGACCTAGGTATGAAACTGATGCTTTACATCATCGTGGACAGTTGGAGTATGAGCGGTATACCTCATCTCCTCAGGGCATAAGTGTGATTGTAAAATGTAATCAACCATGTAGCATATTTGTTTTAATGATAAAATATGGAAAATATTGGTTGATGTTACATTGCTTAGTGCATCCTAAAATGGATCAATGATATACATGTTATTGATATTCCTTATTAAAATTTATAGATGATATTGCTCTATTCTACTTAATAATGATTTAATCATGTTGTTCTATTGAGATTACTCTACTCAGTTTAATACTGTTTACCTGCAATAATAATGTTTCTGGCAGAGAGTTATATCTCTCGCTGGGACAATTTCAATTGTCTCACCCCCCCTGGGATCCAACCTTTTTAGGTGGAAGGGGATGAGGAGGTAGAAACCCTACAGCAGGGGAAGGACAACATCATCAAGGATAGCAGTAACATCTCAGGTGGAGATACTGACTATCATGTCTTGTAAATATGAGTCCTATGATTCGTCTCTGTACTCTCAGGTCCTAGGAGTTGTAGTTAGTACTTTTATGATCGATCTGAGATTTCGGCATTGAATGCCTTGAGGTTTTATGTTGCTTATGTGTAGATTTAACAAAGCAACTATTATATGTAATCCTCGAGAAGAGAAGGTACATGGTATGTACTTTGTGGACCAGAATGTATATAATATTTTGGTTCTTGTTATAAGAGTTTCCTGGAAATGGATCTCTTTGTAAATGGTTTTATCTTTTAGTGATTTTTGTTAATTTGTTGCTTATGTTTTCTTCCACATTAATCATTATCCAATGTTTGGGGTCTATCGTCACAATTTAGTTGGCATTAGAGCTTAAGGTTCGCTGAGTCTACAAAGACATAGGATTAAGGTCATTGAGTCTGTTCTAGTGTCTTTCAGTTTATATGATAGTGACTTCTGCTCTCAGGAGAAGAAGTAAAGCTTGAAGATGGTTGGATCACACGAAGAACATGCTACTGAAAGCAGTGTTGCTACACCAGGAGGTGCAGGGGATCAGGCTAGAGAAGAACTAGTACCTGAACATCCCCGGTTTGACGAAGCTACACTAGAAAACCCAGCTTTCCATGATTTGTTTGGGCAGTTCATGGAGACTATGACGCATATGGCGGATAGAATGCCACCACCTACACCTAGGGCACCAACTCACAATGAGGGACATGGAGCTGGCAAGACTTTTGAACGAATTCACTGGGTAGGAGCCACTGAATATGCTGGTACAGCTGACCCAGCAGATGCAGACTTGTGGCTGACTGAGCTGGAGAAGGCCTTCAGAATTCTTAATATCCTAGAAGCTGAGAAGCTTAGGCATGTGGTGTACCTGTTGAAGGGGAGTGATGGCCATTGATGGGCCATAGAAGAAGGCAAAAGGCCAGGTGTTGAAGTCGGATGGGAAGAATTCCGATGTGAATACGTTAGTAGATATTTTCCCAAGACTTACCTAGATGAAAAGATCTCTCAGTTTGAGTAGATAAGGCAATGACCAATGAAAATTAGTGAGTATGAAGCTAAGTTTATGGAGCTTCTATGATTCTGTCTGCACATGGCTGCTACAGATGAGGAGAGGATTCAGTGTTTTGAGAAGGGTTTGAATGCTGATTTAACCACACCAGTGTCTGCTCTAGAGAATAGAGAGAGTTTTGCCACCTTTGTGGAGTCATTTAGGCAGATAGAAAGGTATGTGACTGAGAAAAGTCAGGCCAATAGTAAGAAGGTATACACCTAGTTCCAAGGACATAGGTCTGAGAGTTTTAAGAAACCAAGGTTTTTTTCACCAACAACACCACCAAGGTTCAATACCCAGACACAGTGGACATCCAGTAAGGGTAGAGGTCATAGTTTACCACCAGAGGGAGCCCACAGCTCAGCCTCAATGTCAGTAACAGGACCATCCAAACCACAACAGGAGAATATAGTTTGTTATAAATGTGGAAAGATGGGACATCTGATGAAAGATTGTCTAGTTAGAGATGTGAGTGTAACCCAACCACCGAGGCAGAGTCAACAAGGCTCTCATAAATGACAGTTTAGCAGTGGCACATGAGGATGTGGATAGGCATCCCAAGCTGGCTCATCTACATCCAACAACAGGGAAAGTGGTCGACAACCAGAAATGGAAAGATTCTATGCTATGAATCAGCCAGAAGCACTGGTCAATCCACGAGTCATGACAGGTCAGATGGAATTATTTCATTCTGATATGTCTTCATCTTGTTTTATATCTATTTTTATTTATCTGGGTGCTACGCATTCCTTTATTACTCAAGAAGTGATTCATGACTGCTATATGATTGTGAGTCATAGAGTAGATAATCTGTTATTAGAAACTCCATTAGTTGGATCTATAGTGTTGCGGGAGGTATGTTCTCGCTGTGTTCTTTCTTTTTCTGAACATAGCATTCAGGTGGATCTTATACCACTTGAGATGCATAGGTTCGACATAATTCTTGGGATGGACACCCTAGAAAAGTATAAGGTTGTCTTGGACTGTGGAACCAAGCAGGCTATGTTCACCGACAATGGTGTTACATGGGTCTTTCAGGGGGATAGAAAGATTCTTCCGACCTGTCTAGTTTCGGCTATGGTGGCTGAGAAGTTGATGAGACAAGGATGCTTCACATTCTTGGCACATGTGATAGATACTAGGGAAGAGATTCCTAGTCTTTCTGAAGTTCCGATTGTTAGAGAATTTGAGGATGTGTTTCTTGAGTAACTTCCATGTGTTCCTCCACCCTGAGAGATTGATTTTGAGATTAATTTAATCTCGAGTATGCAACCAATATCTCAAACACCATATAGAATGGCACCTGCTGAGATGGCAGAACTCAAGAAACAGTTACAGGAGTTGCTTGAAAAGGGTTTTATTCGATCGAGTACTTCACCATGGGGTGCTCTGGTTCTTTTTGTTAAAAAGAAAGATGGTTCTATGTGATTATGCATTGACTATAGATAGCTAAAGAAAGTAACCATAAAAACAAATATCATCTGCCAAGGATAGACGACTTGTTTGATCAGTTGCGTGGTGCAACTATCTTTTCTAAAATAGATATGAGGTCAGGATACCATCAGTTACGTATCAAGGAGAGTGACATACCTAAATCATCCTTCAAGACAAGGTATGATCACTATGTGTTCATAGCTATGTCGTTTGGACTAACTAATGCACCAACTGCATTTATGGAACTCATGAACAGAATCTTCTGACCATTCCTTGTTCAATTCATAGTAGTTTTTATAGATGACATCCTGGTTTACAGTAGAGATGCTCGACATCATGAGAAACACCTTTGTCATGCCCTGACTTTACTGAGAGAGCACAAGCTATATGCCAAATTCAGTAAGTGTGAATTCTGGTTCTCAGAAGTGTCTTTTCTTGGACACGTAATATCTGCCTCAGGTATTCACGTTGATCCTAAAAAGGTAGAATCTATCTTGGAGTGGGAATAGCCAAAGACACCAATAGAGATATGCAAGTTTCTAGGACTAGTAGGCTACTATATAAGGGTTATTAAAAACTTCAGTTCTATAGCATTACCCCTAACCAAGTTGACTAGGAAGGAGGTTCCTTTTGTCTGGAATGACAAGTGTCAACATTCTTTCCAGACATTGAATGAAACGTTGACTAGTGCACCTGTGTTAGTGTTACCTGAGCAGGGAAATGGGTATATTGTTTTCTGTGATGCTTCTAAGAATGGTCTAGGATGTGTGTTGATGCAGGATAAACAAGTGATTTCTTTTGCTTCTCGTCAGCTTAAGAAACACGAGGAAAATTATTCGACACATGATCTAGAATTAGCTGTTGTGGTTCATGCGTCGAAGATCTGGAGACATTATCTCTATGGAGAGACATTCCAGATTTTCACGGACCATAGGAACCTAAAATACATCTTTTAACAACATGAGTTGAACATGAGACAACGCCGCTGGATGGAGTTAATCAAGGACTATGATTGTACAATTGATTATCATCCGGGAAAGGCTAATGTAGTGGCTGATGCACTAAGTAGAAAACCACCATCACCAATCATAGAAAAAGCACAGTTGAACTCTTTAGTGTGCTTTAAATGAGACATGTTTGTCTCTTTGAGGCAAAACAATGTACAACTTAAAGTATCCTTGTTAGCTGGACTGTTAGCTGAGATGCACATAAAACCTACTCTGAAACAACAGATCAAAGAGGCACAACAAGTTAATGTTGTGATTCAACAGATTAGATCAGAATATGGTAATGAGAAACGTGATGGGTTTCATGAGTTAGATGATGAGGTAGTCTGTTACCATGATAGGATGGTAGTACCTGATGTCAATGACCTAAGGAAGTTAGTCATGGAGGAAGCTCATTCATCTATGTATGCAATGCATCCAGGGAGCACCAAAATGTATCATAACTTAAAAGATATGTATTGGTGGCCTGGTTTGAAGAAAGATGTAGCTGAGTTTGTTATGAGGTGTCCAATATGTCAGCAGGTTAAAGTTGAACATCAGAAGTCGCAGGAACACTGCAACCTTTACCTATACCACGGTGGAAATGGGATCACATAACCATGGACTTTGTGGTTGGTTTGCCAAGAACAGCCAAAATTCATGACTCCATTTGGGTGATAGTTGATAGGTTGACTAAGTCAGCACATTTTCTTCTTATCAAAACAACCTATACTGCTGAGAAACTTGCACATATCTATATAGATGAGATAGTGCATTTACACGGGGTTCTAGCTACAATTGTTTCTGATAGAGGTCCCCAATTCACGAGTCATTTTTGGGAATGACTACATAAAGCTTTGGGTACGCAGTTAAGGTTTAGTACCACCTTTCACCCACAGACAGATGGACAATCTGAGAGGACTATACAAACTTTGGAGGATTTGCTTAGGGATGTGTCCTTCAATTTGTAGGAAGTTGGGATATACACTTGAGCTTATTATAATTTGCTTACAACAATAGTTATCAGCATAGTATTGATATGGCACCATATGAAGCATTATATGGTAGACGTTGTAGATCTCCATTGTGCTGGTATGAAATAGGAGAATCAAAAAGTTGAAAAAGAAAGACATAGCTCTTGTGAAAGTTCTTTGGAATCATTGTGGCATTGAAGAATCTACATGGGAGCTAGAGGAAGAAATGAGGAGGAAGTACCCTTCTCTTTTCTCTTGATGATTTCAGGGATAAAATCCCTATTAGGGGTGGATAATTGTAACATCCCTGACCTGGGTTAAGGCTTAACCCTAGAAGTTTTGCTTAAGTAAGTCATTTAGATTCTTGTCTTTATCTTTTGAAAAGTAATTAAGACTAAAGGAGAAAATATGTTTTAATTTTGGTCCTAATTGAATAATGTTGAAACAATATTTTACCTATTTTGGACTAAAGTGCAATTTACCCAATTTAAGGGGTTACCTTGCAAATGTTACATGATAAATGTTCCTTAAGTGTTATAGAATCATAAGAATGAGAATGATGATGAGGTATGGCTTCCACAAGCCTAAGTTCTAAAAATGAGCTTGTTTGAGTAATGCTTGTGTATTGAATGCTAGTTTTGGTGTAATTTGCAAATTACCCAAAACCTAGGGTTGAATGTGTAAAACACCACTTCTATTATGTCCCTACTGTTTCTTGGTATCATTTAGAGAAAATAAAAAGAATGGGGCATCTTGTTTGAGCCACATTTGAGGAGAGATAATCTTGATAATAAAATAATCAAGAAATAAGTATAAATGAAACCCTAATTTATTTTGTAGTAAAAATAAATATATTAATTGAAGTGCCCATCAATTAAAAAGGCTTTGGTTGAAATCCTATAGTGCAAGGACGACCAAATGCCTTGAGTTGCACCGAAATATCCTAAGTAGGTGAAGAAACCCACTCACATTTGTTAATTAAAAAGTAATGTCCACTAAAAATAGATAATAGTATTATATTAATTAAGGTGCTTAAGTGATTGCTTTTAATTCAAGGATAAATGAGAGGATATTGAGGATGAAGGAAGATGGCTTCGAAGGCAAGGAAGGGAGGGTGAATGTGGAAAGAAAGTGGGTGAATTTTCCCCTACTTTCACTCTCCTAGAAAATCAATTACATATACTCAATTTTCTCTTTACTTGAAAGGCCATTTTGCAAACCACTTTCTTTCTTTTCTTTGGCCGATGACCAAGGAGCTTAGGAGCAGGAGGAAAATTTTCCCAAGCTGAAGGTAAGATCCATGATCATCTTCAACCTTGAATTGATGGTTGAAGTGAGATTTCAACATTGATTTTCTTCTCTTTTCCATCCAATGCTCAATCTTGGCCATCTTTTGCATCCAAAGAGTTGGAAACAAGCGTTGTCTAGTTGAAGGAGCTTCATTCACCATTAGAGATGAGAATCTTGAAGATTTGAAGCTACTTTGAAGGTAGGTTATATAACTTGAACCCATCAATTTTGTTATTGATTTCAATTTCTCATCATATGTTGATCTTTAATTTCTTCCTGAATAATTGTTGAATTCCTCATATATATGATAATAGAAATCGGAGGTCTGAAGCTTGATGATCATGACAGAATCTTATCACACACCTCAAGAAATATCATGAGCAAACGGTTTCTATTTTGTGATGGTCAAACAGTTTTCAAACCGTTAGAGACCAAACGGTTTCAAAACCATTTGGTGACCAAACGGTTTCAAAACCATTAGAGGTCAAACGGTTTCAAACCGTTAGGGGTTAAACGGTTCAAGAGTGTGTAAAAGTCTAAAGGTTTCAATATGATCTAGTCCACATGCTCTCAACCTTGGATGACCAATCAATTAGAACTCAATTGGTTTCAAAACCCTAGATCGATTGAAGTCAAAACCCTAATTTAGGTTCAATCGGTTACAACTCTTATTTGACCAAATGGTCTTCAAACCGTTTGAAGTGTTAAGGATCAAGACCGTTTAAGGTCTAACGGTCTTCAGACCATTTAGGGATTTTGAGACCAAGACCGTTTGAGGGTCTAACGGTCTTAAAACCGTTTGAAGGTGTAGACCAAGACCGTTTGAGGGTCTAACGGTCTTCAAAACCGTTTGGTGAGTAAAGGGTTCAAGACCGTTTGAGGGTCTAACGGTCTTCAGACCGTTTAAGGATGTTGAGGTCAAGACCGTTTGAGGGTCTAACGGTCTTCAAACCATTTGAGGTTTAGAAACCAAGACCGTTTAAGGTCTAACGGTCTTCAGACCATTTGAAGGTCAAGTAACCTCAAGACTGTTTGAAGGTCTAAACGGTCCCAAACCGTTTGGAGGTTCAATTGGCCTAAACCGTTTGAAGATCTAATTGATTTAAACCATGTATATACTAATAACCCCATAAGTGGTTGAAGAGTATCTCAAGGATGATTTCAATGGAAGTACCTCTAAAGTACTTAGGTGATTAGTATAATTAGAGTGATTATCCCTTGATGCCTATGAAAGTAATAAATTCAATACACTATGATAAGCATAGGTGTATGTACTTAGTGAGAGGTTAAGTCAACCTATTAAGGTATGATGATGATGTGTGTTCCTAAGTACATAGAACAATTATAAGTATGATTTAATACTTAAATAAAGCTATGTTCTCCAAGATATGTGGAGGCACTGACTTAGGGTTTGTATTAATGAGATAATCATAAAACCCTAATACAGGGTGATGTTATGTGAAACCCTAATAAAATAGGGTGATGTTATGTGAAAGGTGACAAGAAGTTTAATATGCCTGGTGAACTATGTGAGATGCTTGTGTGACAAGTATCATGAATACCTTGGTCAGATGACTTGGAGGTAATAGTTACCTGATAGTGGTAACCATGTTTAGTGATGAACTAAGGGTTTGAATACCCAGATCTAGTAAGCATGATGATGATATTGATGATGGTATTGTTGAGGGATGTGAATTCCCAGTAATGAGATAAGGGATTGAGATCCCAATGTTTTATAAAGTTTTGAAAGGTACTTGATAGAAGTATTACATGTTTCTTTGCAGCATTTGTCATTGTAATTCTTGTTTGAAAAAACTTGATTGATGCTAAAAGAATATGGTAATGTTCTTAAATAACCAAGTGAAATCTTATCATGTAGAGCCCTGGCCATAGATCCATCATCGTCAGTAGCTGGTGATGGTGAAACAGGTTTTTCCAAGGGATCTCCTGGAGGGCATACTTTTGAATATGTGGGGGTGACAGGCGTGAATATCCTTACGACCTAATGTGGGGTTGATGTGAGATAAACATGAGATCTCTCAATCCTTCATTATATATGCCGGGATGGATGTATCACGAATCTCTCGATGATGATTAATGCCGGATCGATGTAAGATAAACATGAAATCTCTCGATTGTGAAGAGAGTGCAGCTGCCGCTGTAGCTCTATAGCGAAGTTGCCAGTATACCCTGGAAAGCTATTTAGTAGAGACACTAGATGTCCTGCATGTGGTCTCGCACTGACCGAGACAAATGAGGTCATGGAGTATGGCTCTTCCAATTGACCTAGGTATGGAACTGATGCTTTATGCCGTCGTGGTTGGTTGAATTATGAGCGGTATACCTCATCTCCCTAGGGAATAAGTGTGATTGTAAAATGTAATCAGCCGTGTAGCATATTTGTTTAAAGGATAACATACGAAAAATATTGGTTGATGTTACATTTCTTAGTGTATCCTAAAATGGATCAATGATATACATGTTCTTCATATTCCTTATTAAAATTAATAGATGATATTGCTCTATTATGCTTAATAATGATTTAATCTTGCTGTTCTATAGAGATTACTCTGCTCAGTTTAATACTGTTTACCTGCAATAATAATGTTTCTGGCAGAGAGTTATATCTCTCGCTGGGACAATTTCAATTGTCTCACCTCCGTGGGATCCAACCTTTTTAGGTGGATGAGGATGAGGAGGTAGAAACCCTACAGTAGGGGAAGGACAACATCATCAAGGACATCAGTAACATCTCAGGTGGAGATACTGACTGTCGTTTCTTGTAAATATGAGTCCTATGAGTCGTCTTTATACTCTCAGGTCCTAGGAGTTGTAGTTAGTGCTTTTATGATCAATCTGAGATTTCGGCATTGAATGCCTCAAGGTTTTATGTTGCTTATGTGTAGATTTAACAAACAACTGTTGTATGTAATCCTCGAGAAGAGAAGGTACATGGTATGCACTTTGTGGACCAGAATGTATATACTATTTTGGTTCTTGTTAGAAGAGTTTCCTGGAAATGGATCTCTTTGTAAATGGTTTTAATTTTTAGTGATTTTTGTTAATCCGCTGCTTATGTTTTCTTCTGCATTAATCATTATTTGATGTTTGGGGTCTGTTGTCACATGGTAGATCCTCATTAGCCCTTTTTGGTCCTACCTTAAAGGTAGACCAAGACATGGAGCTATATAGTCGTATGATCCTACCCAAAGGTAGACCAAACCTTGACTCATGATACTCTGTTGATCCTACCCCAAGGTAGACCAATACCTAGATCATCAATTTCTCACATATACAAAAAGCTACAGAGGAGGATTAGGATCTGAGCTAGTCATGCACACATATGTGGTGATAGAGATAATCACTTTTTAGTTTCAAGAATTATAGTTCATCCAAGAAGTTAATTTCAACCAAACTGGTGAAACCTCAAAAAAAGTTGTGAAACTAAGACCAGTATTCTTAGGCATAGCCACATACCTGATTTGGCAGTCTTAAAACCAAGAAAGATAGCTAATCCAATTAAGAAGTTCAATCAACAAAGAAAAACAATAAATCAAGCAACTTGATCCTAAAAAGTATTTATAACACATAATTGTTATAATTGCACCCCAACATCTTTAATTTACTTGGGGTTCCATTCTAGGATTTCTAAGACTTATTACAGTTTCTTGGTTTCTAAACTTTTACTTTTCAATTTTACCCTTTTAGGTCAATAAACCCTAAAAGCACTTTTCTACTCATAAAACCCTAATTACTCAAATTATCCAAATTGAGAGTCTTTATTGACAAATTAGTTCAAGAACTTCATTTCCATGCCTTCTTGATTGAATTCCATATTTAAATCCATTAAACCTCATAATTATCAGAATTAGGGTTTCTAAGTCCATTAATGCACTTTTATAATCATGGAACCCTATAAGAAAATTATGAACATATACCATCCAATTAGATCTAATCTATCCTTTTTATGTCAAAAGGCTAAACTTTGTGCATAATAGTCATGGAACATCATTAGATCCATCAATCTTCAAAACTTAGATTTTCAAATTAATTAAAACTATCAAAGATAGCATATTTACACACTTTTTCGAATTACAAGAAGATTCAGGAAATGAACATATTTTTATTAGAATCCTTTCGTTCTCCTGATGAGTTTTCATATATAACTTATTACCATCCTAGTTACCAATATTTAGTTATAATATTTGTGAGATTATTATCAACTAGCCAGTAAGAAAAAGCCATGTCATTTAAGACAAGACTCCACCACATTTATGTGTGGCCCAACTTTGTCCAATAAGATAGTGCCACTTTAGATCGAGGCTTCTAGCATGGTTAAGGTTGGGGTGGGGTCCAAAAGATCACCTTTCCCATGGTGCTGCGATCCTTGGGAGTCCACATCCTCGGTACAGTTTGGTCATTGCAGTGATTTCCTTCTTCAACCTTCGCTCTGCTATGCTCGCAAACTAGGTCCAGACAACGGTCAACTGGTAGGTTGACCCCAAGCTCCAAGGCATCAGAGCACTTAGTGAGGGTACACACACCTTCAGTACACTAGGATGAACTCCCTGGTAGTCTTCAATTGACCAGAGGGTCTAGGATCTAGAGGGTAAAGCTTTGACTGGAGGTGGAATACAAGGTAGGGGAAAAGAGAGATGAGCGGTGCTTGGTTATGGAATTGGTGTCGAGGATGGTATCTCTTTATTTTGAGGGATCTTGCCCTATCTCTAGGTGGAAATGTGGTGCCTTTTATAGGAATGTATAAGCAAGGCCATCCTACTATGGACCTGTCCTCTTGACTCAATTGGGGAAAGACATTAATGGTTACCAAACCAAGGATATTTGGTGATGGTTATGTCTAGAATCATCTCCTCATTTCAAAGAGCATCTTCCTATACTCCTTCATGGGCTAGAGAGAGAGAGAAGGGTGTGAAAGGAGGGTGAGAGTTACTGCTTCTTCTTTCCCGATCTGGTCTGAGGTGGAAGACAAAGTGTCCACCATTGATTTAACAATCAACAGTCTAAGAAACTCACACAACTAAAAGGTTGGGTTATCTATATTTAGAAAATCGTGACATTTAATTCTTTCCATCCATGATTCCCACACTTTTGGTATTTTTATAAAATCCATATCTCTC
This sequence comes from Alisma plantago-aquatica, assembly GCA_963693085.1. Taxonomy (NCBI): domain Eukaryota; kingdom Viridiplantae; phylum Streptophyta; class Magnoliopsida; order Alismatales; family Alismataceae; genus Alisma; species Alisma plantago-aquatica. The sequence goes on along the minus strand of OY856410.1, from coordinate 1,416,195,439 downwards.
AAACCATCCATCCTTTTAATCTCAAATGTTAAGGGTAAGACTTTAATGACTTGAACTACTCGTGTGAAAAGATTGAAACCAAACTCAAAAATAAAAGAGATTTTTCTTCATGTGCAAGTCATCCACTTATAAGGAATATATTATACATTAAAATTCATCTTTTCCCTTTATTTATTTTCTATTTTCTTTTTTTTTGGCTATTATTTATATTAGAAACCATGTGGAACTGAAACTAATCAATAGTGACCATCCTTGCCACTTTATAGAGAATTCTACACAATTCTCATATATGCACACAATTATCTTTTATTTTCTTTTTCCCTTTTCTTATTTTAAGATATTCTTTTATCTTTTTTCCCTCTCATATTTATTGGATTTATCAAATCAGTATAAACCAAGAAATCATCCATCCTAGTGAAAGTTTGCAAAAGAATCCATTCTTTAAAAACAAATCATTCAAATCTATTTTATTTTAAAATTTTCATTTCAATAAATACAAGAAAAAATGAGGTAATAACAACACTCTACTCTCATGTACTAAATTTATCTTATAGTATGCACATAATAACTAACTATATACATAACAAGAATGGATAATATTAGATATACATATGATCTCATGTTTAGGTTTTGAATCAAGACTATATATCATAGAGTCAAAACATTCTTACGACATTTATACATTTATTCATTATCCCAATACTACAACAAACATAATAACTAGATTCACCTTTATTAATAATCAAATTATATACAAAGTATCCCTATTAAAATCATCACATGATGACTCTCAGGACATACAACCAACAATTATGCCAACCCCTCCACAAATGTATCCACCACATGCACTGATAAAACTTTACATCCATTCCTCATCAACTATTCATTCACTACTACCAACATCAAAATTATGAACATTGCATTTCTCTCTCTAGAGAGGACACATTATAATTTGTCCATCTGGAAAGAAACCTTCTTATTTTAGCTATCCAGTTGGAATCCATACACCCCCATAAACTCCATATTATGTTGATATTGAACAAATTCATATCTAGAGGTATACAATTGACTACAAAGTTGCATCCTCTAAAGCCAAACAAGATACTTGGGAACACTCTAAAGATAAATTGTAAATCTACAAGGAAAATCCTTGCATTGAGGTAAAAGGGGAACTCAAGAATAATTAGGTTCATACTATCAAAAAAGCATCACCAGATTAATTCATATGTCTCACCCAGATCAATTAAAGTAGAAACTATGAAAATTTAGCCAATCTATATGAAGCACTTCCTAAGGTATAAAAGCACATAAATGACGTGTGTCCATCATCCTGCCACCCTTTCCTCACTACACATTGTTTCTAGAAACGCCAACTTATGAGCCAAAAGAGTCAATGATGTATGTCATCTAAACAAAGGGGGTTGTAGGGGAATATAGAATTGTGGATAATGAAATAGGATAAAGGATAGTGAATCTAGGGACACTTTCTTTAGAAATGACACTAAAAGGAACTCCTAGAACCACAATGGTGGGTAAACCATACAATTTACCTAGTCTAGGTCTACATTGACCTCCATTACATGAAACTCCTCAACTTCCCTAACAAACTTCATCCACCACCAGTGAAACCTCCTAGAGTGATGTCAGGAAACATATTCTTCACATCCATATGATTTGAGGTATTTACAAACTCCTGTCTACCCATAACAAGCTCTCTAAATTTATCATGATCCCTCTTGGTAATAAAGAATTAAGGATGTATTCTGTTAACATTTAGGAGTGCTTGGAATGTAAAATCCCTTTTTTTACTTCATAGTTCTAAGGGATCAAGAGTGAAAACTCAATATATAATCTAATATTTGTGCCAAAGTAATTTAAAAAATAAATATAATCTCACAATACCACAACACACATAAACAATTACATATGCACTTGTATAGCCACCAACATATTTATTTAAAACATTGACCCAAAAGTTCATTATGCATATTGAGAAGTACATGATTGCTAAAGTTGGGATTTTAGGGACATATAGCACATGGATCATGTTCTACTACTTCTTTCATGTGTCTATGAATCCTAAAAATCCTAAAATCAAGTGTATTTTCTCAAGTCTATTGAGTACATGCGACAAAAGGAAAAACATAAGTTGTAATGATTAGTGCATACGAAAAGAAAAAACATAAAGAAAATGAAACTTTCTCTTTTTATTTGAGTAAACAAAATTAAAACTTTGATTTCATTTTCTCTTGATATGGCCACACTAGTGGACTAGCAAAATTTACTTACATCTAGTGTCATACCTTATTGGGCCTCATAAATGTAGAATCAGATTTCATTTATCAAAATTTGCATTGTCAATGTGTAAAAATATCGTATTATTTTTGTCTTCATGTTAACTAAATCTAACATATACATTAGGTACCTTTCTATCAATATTGTGTGTTATTTCCAAAGTCATGCTAAATTTTTGTAGGGTTTGGAGTGTTTTCTCTAGTTTTTTAGGTAATGGGTTTTCCCCCAAAAAAACAAATGATGCAACAAAATTTTGAATCATCTATGTATGTATTGTGGTTCCTTATCATATTAGATATGAAAATTAAATATATAAAGCAATTGGATAGATAAAAATGAAATCTATTATTCAAAATGAAGACATTAGATCATAGTATTACTAATCTCTAGAGAATTTACTATGTAAAATAAGGCACACGTACCATGCATGTGGCCTACATGTGCAAAAATACTATCAATGATCCAAACCTAGATTAACATGAAACCCTAGATTATCCATCTTGATTTTCCTAATTTCTTCTTATTTGAGTTAATCTAAAAAACTAATTCCATGATTAGATCAAAATGAAATTCTTAACCGTAACTTGTGTGTTTAATATGAATGTGAATATATTAAGAAAATTAAAAACCTAAAGTTGGATAATGGACTAATACAAGCATGTTCTGTGAATAACAAACTCTAGATCTGTGTTGAATTTATGAACCTAGAGTTTTTGCATGAATTGCATGTACAATTGATCTAATGTGATCTTGATGTGTTATTTAACTTGATTAAAGAAAATAATATATGTGACATGCACACAAGTCTTGGTTGATTATTATATGATAACTTATATATTTTACTTGTAATGGTATGACTAGAGAATCAAATAAGGCTAATAATACTTGACTAAGAAGTTTGTAAGTTTAAATATTTAATGAGGCAAGAGGAATATGAAAAAAGGCTTCACATGCATGATCGATAAGATTTTCAGACTTGAAGGATATAAATAATTATCTAAATTATAATTTATACATTTCATTAAAACATTGGTAGATATTGGTAAATATTTAGATTAGGCAAAAATAATCGGTGTAATATGAGATTAAATGAGAAAGATATAGCATTTTTCATAAAACTTCTACATTGCAACCTAATGTGAGATGTTTGGTGCCCATGCATCATGATGTGCATGCCGCTGTTAGCTCCCAACATGACAACAACTGCATAATGCATCATTGTTGTGAGCACATACAATCACTTAAAATTATGCCCACCAAATTTACTTAACTATGTTGACAAAATATTATTTCTAAGATTGATAGTTTAGGTAGCTACCAAAATAAGTCTCTAAAATGTACTACACATGATGAATATAGTTCATAAAATTTTTATGTCATAACTCAATGGATTTATTGATTCAAATATTATGCTTTGGATACAATTTAGACCTGTAGTTTAAAAATTCATTTAAGTAGTTGTCTTGTTGCCATTTAGACTATTTGGAAGTATTTCAGATATCATGATTCTTTCCTTATCATTAACTAATTCTACCTTTTTCACCAATAAGGGAACTCTAGAAGTCCAAATTTAGCACTGCAACAATGAGACATGTTGTGCACCCATTAGTGCAGGTCGTTCCCACCTCTTTCTTCTTACTAAAGTTTCCCAACATTAGATACAACATACCTTTCCAGTTGAATAACATGCCCAACATAAGTAGTTACAATCAACTTCAACATTAGTGAGCATTGGTGCTTCTGTTGAATAGGATGTGTGAAACATCAGTAGTCGTAACCAAATCAATCATACACATGCACTATGTGTTTGACTAACAAACTTCACCCAATCTTGAAAGTAACCATTTGGAAAAACCTTAAAAATGTCTTATTGATCCTTTGGAATGAATTTTTAAATGGTTATAGCTCAACTCATGGAAACTACCGAGGAACTTGACATGCCTCATTCTAGGCACATAGTTACCCCTCATGTAAATAGGAGACATACCATTTCAAAGAGTGGTTATGAAGGAATGTCTCTCATTTGGTTCCATTCTAACTTCAACAAATGAGGCACCCAGAAGGTGATTCCACTCTAGAAGAGGTGTAATGGAATAAGAAAAAGCTTATGGAGATAGAATTCCTTTTCCCTGAGCTTAAGAGGCTTCTTGTGCCACTCCTTTGTAGATCATTCTTCATCTACTAGTATTTTATCATGTTTCCCCATCACTTCCAATCTGGTTTCCATCTTTTACTTTATTGAACTTGTTACATTTGTGGAATACAACCTTGTTTGTGTATGACCTTTACATATGGAGTATGTTTTCATGTATTTGGTTCCATTTTGGCATGTATTACTCATGTGAAGAACAATTGATATAACATTATGAATTTCTGAATAATTGATATAACATTATGAATTTCCTTCTTTTTGTCCAAATATTGTTAATTGTTTATCGGTATCGATGGGTATGGTCCCCTACTTCTCCAAATTTGGTATACCAAAAGGAATACAAATTTAGTGGAGGGTAGTTAGTTTCCCTATGCAAGTAATAAAGATGGATGGATACATGATCTACTTTAAAGGGATCATGGAGAACATATTATCTTGTACTTGATCTATAGTTAAAAGACAATATTCTAGCCACCTAGGTGATCAATAGGTGAAATTATTTGAGTATTGCAGTGTGATATATTGACAAGAGGAAGTTTATATATTTTGTTTTTATGTTCGTCACATGATTGATAAGTGTCATGACACCAAACACATTTACCTCAATTTGATAAATTGAGCGATTATTATTATTATTATTATTATTATTGCTTGAGAGATTTTGTGACAAATCTTTAGTTAATTTTTATAATTTAGAATTTAATAGAACCAAATCTATTGATTTTTGAGTTGCATGTTCAAATGAATCAATTAGATGTTAAAATGCATTAGCTTGCTATGGAGTGACCTTGAACTTTACAAGTATTAAGACTTACTATTGCAGGCATCAAGTGTGTGTTATTTAAGGTTCGTTTCATGCACACCCCTTGTGAGGTAGACATCAATTTTTAGCACCATCTCCGGGAAGCTAAAGTATTTTTATTATTCAACCTGAATATGTTTTAGATTTTTGCAATTATGTAGGATTAGTTTCCTACACCCATTTAGTTCTTGTGTTTCATGCCACTTCTCATAGAACTAAACTTTTCTTTTTGTCTAAAAAAATTCATGAATGATTCACACTCCATCTTGTTGGGACTATATTACATAAATCATTGGCAACCCCAAGGTTGCACTATCCAATAAACAATCATGAGCAAGGAGGAAAAAATGATGCCAAAGGAACTACCATTTCTAAAACCACAATGGAAACTGAGAAACATTGCCAAACTATACATACTCATAAACAAATGAGGTGTCTAGTCCAACAACTTAGAGACTAGTTTTTTATGCCACCTTCAAGATATTACACCCAAATCTAATAGATATTATGAAATAGAACCAATTAACAGGCTTGTCCAATGAAGATCCAAATCTTCATGTGGAGAAACTCCTTTATTTATGTGCAGTGAATGATGAATTGGGCGATGATGATAGTTTGTGTGGCATCATCTTCCCATTTACTCTATGGTCTAGGGACAAGTACTGGATCCAAGACATGGTTAAAGGGTTATTCATACCTATACTGCCTTACTGAGAACTTTCCTTTAGTACTTATTTCTTCTAATAAAGACTAGTTATGTACTAAATAATATCTTGATCTCTAAGGAACAAACCAATGAGACATTAAATGATTCTTGGGAAAGGTTCTAAGATCTATTTTTAAGGTGTCAACATCACAATATTTTTTATTGCACGATGTTGAGCACATTCAATGGAGGTCTATCACATGATATAACCTCAACTATTGATCCAACCACTAAAGGGAGATTCTTGACCAAGAAATCAAGTGAAGGTAGGAAATTGATAGATATCATGTTCATAAATCAATCATCTAGGGGAATGGAACGTGGAAGAGTTAGCAATGACAAGAAGGCCATTTCAGCTCTCAATGCATAACTTAAAAATCTTACCAAACATGTGAATTCTATAGGTTTCAACTGAGCACACTAAGTGATGGTGTGTGATGTTTGTAATGGACCACACTACAGTGTGGATTGCAATGCTTCGCCATAGGATATATTGAGGTGCAAGTTGATTTCATTGGGAAGCACCCAAGGAATAGCCCATTCTCAAACTCCTATAATCTTGGGTGGAGAATACACTAAATTTTAGTTGAAAAGATAATAAGAAACACCATCAACACAAAAACAATAACCAGAGGCAACCTAAAAATAATGAATGTCTTGTTCAACCATTATGAAAAATCAAGCAGTCTCAATTAAAGGACTTGAAAATCACATCAGGAAACTAGATTCAGCCATCAGTGAGATCAAAATAAATGAAGGGGGAATTCCAAGTGACACCAAGGTGAACACATGAGAGAGTGTCAATTTCATCAAGGTTGACTACTTAAAGCAAGTTGAAAAAGGAAGAGAGGCAACAAAGCATCCCATGCAAGTGATTCCACCATATGAGTTTTCCAAGCTATTCCTTAAACACAAAGACTCTCCACTTGACAATCATAAGAAGAAATCCCACCCAAGATGATCTAGAAAACAATACTATAGATGTAAAACCTAGGCCCACCACCTAAGGATCTAGTAGAGTTTCAGGAATACTGACTGTCCCCATAGACCACCAGTAGCCTTAACTACATGCTTTGTCATTACTCATGTGCAAGTCAAGATAAACTTTCCGACTGGTCACCTACCCTAGTAGTACTCCCAGGCTGAGCATGCTTAACCACAAATTTCTTTAGTGATGGGCTCCTTGAAAAGGAGGTGCACATTGGTGATATGGGTAGTCCAACAAAGATCATTTTATCTAAGGCCTCAAATCCTTGGATGTTACAATCTTCCCCACTTAAACTCTTGATGTCCTCATCAAGGCTCAACTATCTCATAATGTATCTCTATTTCAGTGTAGATCCAAATGGCCCATATACACCTAGCTCCCGACCATGGCTACATGTGCAAGGGTGGCTCCATCAACTTAGATAGCCCTTTCCAACATGCCTGGACCGCATAGCTCAAATACTGGCATGCCACAAACCCAAGTGAGCCCCATCTACCGGTGGGGAATTGACTTTGATATCATTTGTAACACTTAGGCCCACTACCCAAGGCTCTGTAGAGTTTCAATAATGATGATTGGCCCCACAGACAACCACTAGCCTTAACTATGCTCTTTGTACTCACTCATGTGTAAGTGAAGATTGACTTCCCAATTGCTCACCCATCCTAGTACTACTCTAGGATGTGCACACTTAACCACAAAGTTCTTTAGTGATAGTCTCCCTAAAAAGGAAGTGCATCTTATTTATATGAGTAGTCCAATCATTGCTTTTAAGATCATTTTCTCTGAGGCCTCAAATCCTAGGACATTACAATGTCCCCCATTTAGACTCTTGACATCCTTGTTAAGGATCAACTATATAGCCTCATAATCTATCCCCATTTTAATGTATTCCAAAATGGCCCATGAACACCCAGCTCCTGACCACGACTACCAGTGCAAGGGTGGCTCCATCAACTAGGATAGCCCTTTCCAACATGTCCAGACCGCACGACTCAACGAGTAACATGCTACAGACCCAAGTGGGCCCACCTACTAGTAGGGAATTGGCTCTGATCCCATTTGTAAAGATCGGGCCCACCACCCAAGGGTCTAGTAGATTTTTAGGAATGACAACTGGCCCCACAAACCACCACTAGGCTTAACTATGCACTTTGAACTCACTCACGTGCCATCCACAATAACTTCCTGACTAGTCACCCATCCTAGTACTAATTTGGGCTGAGCTCGCTTAACCAAAAAGTTCTTTAGTGATGGGCTCCATAAAAAGAGGTGGAAATTGGTGATATGGGTAGTCCAATCATTCCTTTTAAGATCATTTTTGTAACGACTATCGCCAAACTGACAAACAAATCATTAATAATTAAGCAAAATAAACATAAATAGTGGATTAACAAAAATCACTAAAATTTAAAACCATTTTGCAAGGAGATCCTTATCCAAAAAACTTTTACTGAAAGATCCAAAACCCATACATATCATGATTCACATTGTACAACATTGCTTCATCTCATATCGAGGACAACATATAATAGTTTCTCTATCAAAACACATATTAGAGCAACATAAAACCTCGAGGCATTCAAGCCAAAATCACATATCATTCATAAAACTAGTACGAACCAACTCTAAGGACCTGAGAGTATAGAGATGACACATAGGACTTCTATCTACAAGACATGACGGACAGTACACTCAACCTGAGCTATCAATGTTGTCCCTGCTATTGTTGTTCTTTCTCTATAGTACGGTCTCAATCCCCCTCGTGCACGTCCACTTAAAAAAATGTGGATCCCACCGGGTGACACAATTGTCCCAGTGAGAGATATAACTCTCTGCCAACAATGTTATTATCACAGGTAAATAGTATTAAACTGAGCAGAGGATAAGCTGTTTAGAACATTCTCATCTTTGAAAGCATTGCAACTTTCTATGATAGAGTAGTAATTCATATATTCACTTTAAAAGGAATATGTAGAACATGTATGTCATTTACCCATCATACTATATCAATATCTCAAGCTTATCCTGTGATACTCATTATCATGGTATGACATTCATGAATCATTCTCATTTCTATCTATTGGCCTCAGCCAATCTGCTAACCAGATATTGAATTGTACCAGTCATGTGAATATACATCATCATAATCTGTCCAGGTATTATCTTTGCCAATCCTATGCAACTATTCTAGGTATCAGACTATGCCAATCCTTTGATAACAACTAGGTGTTGGGTTATTACCAACCCTGTAATAACAACCAGGCATTGGGTTATTACCAATCCTATGATTAACAACCAAGTATTGGGTTATTACCAATCATGTGATTAACAACCAAGTATTGGACTCTACTAATCCTATGATTAACAGCTAGGCATTGGGTTATTACCAATCTTGTAACAGCTAGGTATTGGGTTATTACCAATCTTTTGATTAACAGCCAGGTATTAGACTCTACCAATACTGTGATTAACAACCAGGCATTGGGTTATTACCAATCGTATGACATCCAGGTATTGGGTTATTACCAATCCTATGATTAATAGACAAGTATTGGACTCTACCAATCCTGTGATTAACATCTAGGCATTGGGTTATTACCAATCCTGTGAAAGACAGGTATTGGGTTATTACCAATCATGTGATTAATAGCCAGGTATTGGACTCTACCAATCCTGTGATTAACAGCCAGGCATTGGGTTATTACCAATCATGTGACATCCAGGTATTGGTTTATTACCAATCCTGTGATTAATAGCCAGGTATTGGACTCGACCAATCCTGTGCAACTCATCACTGAATACCACATCACCTTCACTAGGCATTATACCTTGGCTAAGCCATCATACTTATTGACATCCTTTATATAATACAAGTATTCCTCTTATATCCTTTAAGCATATTCAAAACACTATAGCCCTTATTTGGCTATAAGCATAAGGCATGTGTGATTAAGATTTCATTATTATTATTGTATCCTTTTATTGTTAACATTATGTTACTAATTTTCCATTTATTAGTTTATTTGAACATTATCAATTCTGACATGACACTTTTATAAACATCTTGTTACCTCTCACAAGGCCACAACTCTTCTCATGGCTCACAAGGCCCATTAAACATCTTGTCATCTCTCACTAGGCAACAACTAATCACATGGCTCACAAGGCCCATTAAACATCTTGTCACTTCTCACTAGGCAACAACTATTAGGGTTAGGGTTTCTCTTTATAGCCGGATAGGGTTTCAAGTTCATATTATCAATCCAAACCCTAATTCATTGCTCCACACATCTAGTAGCATACATTAATATCATAAGTATTCAATCATACTTATTTATTCTCATCATTTGTCATTAAATGATTATCAACAGAAAGTATGAGTTTCACTCTTATCCTTACTAGGATATTGATTACATCATACTTTATTAACTTGGCTTAACCCTTTCTCAAGGTATATTAGCCTACACTTATCAAAGTGAATTAAACTCATTACATCTCAATGTAACCATTGACATGACACACTTCATGTGTTACTTATCCAAATAAATTGGATTTAAGGTGCATCAAGGTTCATCAACCTTGAAGTGCTGGATGTGATACTTTTCATGAATTGATGTATCACTTCCCTTATCACTTTTAACTTACTTAAGTTCATCAACTTATTTTTTATTAGGGTATTTCCCATCCTAATACTTTATCCACTAACTTATCACATTTATCATGTAGTGTATTGGTCATAAGTCACATATTTGAATTGTCCAACCATCATCAATTGATATGGACTTATCTCAGGTTGAAGCATTGTTGATATAAAGTTATCCATTATCAATCACTTTAGGTGTTTCACTTATCAAGGTATTACCCACACCCTTACTTGGTATTATATTCATCACTCCTAAGAGTGTTTTTCCCTCACCTTTACAAAGTGTCTCAGGTTGGAGGTGTGCATATATTCACCATATTAGGTTGTAGGTGTATAGACACCACCATATCGGGCTAGAGGTGTATGAACACCATCCATATCGAGTTGGAGGTGTTTGTATGTGTGACCCATGTCATGCATGAGGTATTAAACCATCACCATGTCGGGCTAGAGGTGCATTCAATCACCATATCAGGTGGCTCACCATCTAGGGTTGTGTTTCGGGCTACCATATCATGCAATAGCACTTGCTATTCTTTACTCATATTGAGTTACCCAAATTAGGGTTTCATATCAACTTATAAGTATTCATTTAACCTTGTATCATGTATGGAGTATATACTTGACTTCCTATCATGCAAGCATATCATGCAAGCATCTTGTGCAAGCATATCGTGCAAAGCATATCATGCAAGCCATACCCATATCGGGTTAGAGCTACTTGTGTATCTACTTGAACCCGATATCACTTTTTCAAAGTGATACCATCTTCTTCAAGATCTAGAACTCCATTCTAACAGTTATAGTTCATGGAAATAGGTCTAAGAAACTACGAAAACTCATAATTTCATCATCTATTTTAGGACATTTCAGAATTAAAAGTAATTCATTAAGTATAGCAATTTAGGTGATGAATAATAACATGGTTCAGTTCAAGTTATATAACCTTCCTTAAGAACAACTTCAAAGCTCCAAATATCCACATTCCTAAGGTTGAAGATGAACTTCAAAACTCCTCTATATGCAAAGAATCACCATGGATAAGCAATTGGTGAAGAAGAAAAGGAAGGAAGATCATAACCCTAAAATCATGCTTCATTCCAAGGTTGAAGATGATCGTGGTCTCACCTTAGGGTTAAGTATGAGCTACTTCTTTCTCCTTAGCACCCTTGCACGATACCCTACTGCTCTTGAACAATATGCCACCACTCATGCATGATATGACACTCACTCGCACGATATGCCACTCACTTATGATCAAAACACTTCACTATGGGTGATATCACCCTTCTTGGTCGATACCACTTTACTTGGTCGATATGATCTTGCTATGGACGATATCCAAGGCCCTATGCAAAATACCACTTCACTCCTGCACGATACAAGGACCCTATTCACGATACCTTAGGGAAGGAGGGTGGTAAGGGTCAAAAAATTCCACTAAGGGGTGAAACTAGGGGTATATATACTTGTTGTTCATGAAGAAGTGTGAAAATGAGGTGTCATCAATTTGAGCTAGTAGGTGCCACGTGTCCATGCATGGATGACATGTGTACATGCATGAAGAAACATTTATCTTGACATGCAAAACAGTTGAGGATAAGCTAGGGATGAATTTTAATCAATTACTTATCCCTTTGAATAAAATTTATCAACAAAATCACCACTTTATTCACAACCCGATACAACTTTTCTAAACCGATACAATTCAACTACTTGATGTGATTTGCACGAAATGGACTTTGACAAGAGTCCACAAAACGATATGGGACTCCTCCTATGGCTCCTTGGCCGATAGGCACTCATATATAAGCTTTTCAACTTGATACAACTCAAGTTAGGCTTTCATATTCAACCCTTTTCTTAGTCATTTCATCACCAAGATTACCATCACTCATAATTGATTCAAACATGGTGTCTCCTTCTTTATACATCCTCTAAATGATACTAGGTGGGATTAGGGACACTCTAGAGGTGGTAATTTGCATATTAACCCTAAATTTTGGGTAAATTACAATTTGTACCAAAATTGGTGCACAATGCACTAGCATTATTCAAACAAGTTCAAACTTGGAATTTAGGCTTTCCGCAAGACACAACCTTGAATAATTATCTCTCTTAACATTCTAAAACACTTAAGGCATTTTCAACATGTGACATTTTGCAATATAACCCCTCAACTTGGGTAAATTGCACTTTGGTCCAAAACAAAGGAACATTGCTCAAACAACATTCAATCAAGACCAAACTTGGAACATAAGTGTGTCACATGATAACAAAACACCTTAGAGGATTATATTAAAGTTATAAGAAACTTACTTAGCCAAAACAAATAGGGTTAACTCATAACCCAAGTCAGGGTCATTACAAGTTATAAACCCCTAACAAGGATTTCATCCCCGAAATCCCAGGTAAAGGGAGACAGATATTATTCATTCATCATATCATCAAGCCTCCACATAACATATAAATGTCATGGAGATGCCATAGAACTTTGACCAACACAAAGTTCTTTCACACAGGGTTTTCATAGAATCTGTCATACAGGACACATACTCCATTGTCCTTTTCATTATTGATTGTAGAGTCAACTCTGTGTCAGGTAACATTTTTCTTAGTTGGAGAATCATTATACATACCTTATTTAACTCAGGTGTCAAACCTCATTGATTTGTCACCTTTTCCACTTACATCTTTATGTAATAAGATCCTTGATCTTGGGAGTTTTCCATACCCCTTACTTAGTTTGCCATTTCTCTTTTAAGGAAAGACCAGAGTGACATTCTATCACCCACTTGGGGACTACAAGTATTATCATGAATTTATTTTGCCACTCAAATCTGCTGACACAACACTAAACTTTCTTATGACTTGTATCAATTATCCCTTTATCTATTTATTTTCTTGTCATAAGGAGAGGCTACTTATTAAGAAGAACCATCTCAGATGTATCTCTAGATGTTATGTATAAGCTGCCTTAACAAATCTAGATAGAGATATTCTAAGAAATTATTTTTAGCTTGATCAACTTTTCCCAAAACAATTTTTACAATTGTTCCTTTGACTCATACATCTTTGTTGATGTTATGTTTATGCAGGTCATAAACCCCTAACATATGGTATCCATACTACAAAATATAACTAGACTAATTTCAAAGTTGGCCCTTCTAGGTAACCAAACATTACTTCTTATCAGGAGTCATGTTCCCATTTTCTCATATCATTTCCATCTCTCTGTCGTTATTACCAAAGCTACACATATAAAAGGATCTTTCTTTCATCTTTGGGACATTATTTATTACACATATCTTTATCTCGGAACCAAAGTCCAAGATGAACTGATACTTTTCTAAGTATCCATCAATAGAACACTTCTAACTCATGCACATCAAGTGTCATAAGACTTACTTGATTGTCATGTCCCGAAAGAGAAAGAGCACAAGGAAACATAGTCCTTTTTTTATCACCCCACCATTATTCAGGGTTGTTTATTAAAGAAAAGAGATTATCACCTTCTTTGAGTATTACATGAACTTTCAATTGTTCATGTGTCATTCAATCTTATTTCCTCTTAGGTTCCTTGCCATTAGCATAGGAATTATAGAGATGATTACATGTCACCACCTCTCAGTATTATCATCATCATAATTACTAGAACTGGGTATTCAAACCCTCAGTCCATCACTGAACATTGTTACCTCTCATCGGGTTACTGTTACCTCTAGGTTCTCAGACCAAGGTATACATTATACTAAACATCTTATTTTGTTTATAAGTTGATCTAAGATTAACTCAGATTTCTCCATATATCAATTAGGATGTGGTAGAAATATCCATGCCACATCTCCTACTTCATTAGGCTCTTTAGATTGTCTCAAAATGACTACTTGATCAGAGTAATCAGAAAGGTAGCAATCTAAGAGTGGCATACTTACCTTATCTCTAATAAATGAATACCTGGGTAGGGTATTCAAGAATTGAAATTTGGTAGTATGCATTGGTTTTATATTATGTTTCATATATTTAAGTTTTACTACTTAGTATCTCAAATTTTCTCTGGGTGTTTCTTCTATATCTCTTCCCTTTTTCTATATGAAGAAAGACATTTCAAAACATATAAGAGAATATTAATCTGAATATAGGTTCTCATCCTTCTTATCTCTTCCTCATGTCCTCATAGGACTAATTAAAGGAAGCTCAACAACAACTACCTTCTTATAATTATCAGATAAAATCTAGAAAAGACGTATCAGAATGAGATAGCTCTATCTGATTGTCACCCCTCGCAGTCATCCACCACTTCAGGTTGACTCAAACATAGATTCTAGCTATTTCATGTTATTTCTTTTGCCTTTTTACACTATTAGTTGTAACTTTTGTAAGCCCTATCGAGTCTGCCTCAGTTGTTGGGTCATTTACTTTCTTCTTTTTGAATAAAAGGGTTTAGTATGCTTAACATGTCCATGCCTTATCCTCATACCATAGTCTTATCGGTCTCATTACCGATTTAGAAGTAAAGTCAGGAGTTCTTATAGGTGGAAAGTTAGGACTTTTGCCCTCACATAATGACTACTGCCCTGGTGCACTAGGCATTTATTGCACTGGTGGCACCAAAACTTTGGCTTTTTAGAACAACTAGGCAAATGTCTCTAGAATTGTAGAGACCTTTCCATCATTCTCAGCTTATTGCCCCTCCTTGGGTACTGCCATTACAAATGTACTATCTGTCTATACTTATGGAAGAGTCTGCTTTCTTGCCTTATGTCATTTCTTCCCACATTTTCCACTATTCCAACATGACTATGTCATTTAGGAACCTTTTCAAAACCCAAAGTTTTTATATTGAGGACTGGTAATCTCAGTTGTAATGCTAATATCCAGTCTATTATATGCATCACTATTGTCCTAACTTGCCTCTCAAGAGCATAAAAATCAGAATTCTCTATCTTGATTGGGTCAAGATGGGAATTCTTAGGCACTCATTCTTCTCTTGCTTGATCCCTTGCACCATCTCCTGGTGCAACAACATTGTTCTCAACAATGTGTTCCTCATGTTCCCCAGTTATTTATAAACTTTACCCTTTCTTCTGCATAAGCAGAATTCACTATAGGGTATACTAGAGGACACTCACACAAACTCAACACCTTAGTCCTATGTCTCTATAGACTCAGTGAACCTTAAGATCTGATACCAAACTTGTAACGACCGTCGCCAAACTGACAAACAAATCGTTACTAATTAAGCGGAATAAACATAAACAGTGGATTAACAAAAATCACTAAAATTTAAAACCATTTTGCAAGGAGATCCTTATCCAGAAAAATTTTACTGAAAGATCCAAAACCCATACATATCATGATTCACATTGTACAACATTGCTTCATCTCATCTCAAATACAACATATAATAGTTGCTCTATCAAAACACATACTGGAGCAACATAAAACCTCGAGGCATTCAAGCCAAAATCACATATCATTCATTAAACTAGTATGAACCAACTCCAAGGACCTGAGAGTACAGAGACGACACATAGGACTTCTATCTATAAGACATGACAGAATATACACTCAACCTGAGCTGTCACTATTGTCCCTGCTGCTATTGTTCTTTCCCTGCAGTACGGTCTCAATCCCCCTCATGCATGTCCACTTAAAAAAATGTGGATCCCACGGGGTGAGACAATTGTCCCAGTGAGAGATATAACTCTCCACCAACAATGTTATTATCACAGGTAAATAGTATTAAACTGAGCAGAGGATAAGCACTTTAGAACATTCTCATCTTTTAAAGCATTACAACTATCTATGACAGAGCAGCAATTCATCTATTCACTTTACAAGGAATATGAAGAACATGTATGTCATTTACCCATCATACTATATCAATATCTCAAGCTTATCCTGTGATACTCATTATCATGGTATGACATCCATGAATCATTCTCATTTCCATCTGTTGCCTCAGCCAATCTGCTAACCAGATATTGAATTGTACCAGTCATGTGAATATACATCATCATAATTTGTCTAGGTATTAGCTTTTCCAATCCTGTGCAACTATTCTAGGTATTGGACTATGCCAATCCTTTGATAACAAACATGTGTTGGGTTATTACCAACCCTGTGATAACAGTCAGGTATTGGGTTATTACCAATCCTGTGATTAACAACCAGGTATATATTGTGTTATTACCAATCCTATGATTAACAACTAGGTATTGGACTCTACCAATCTTGTGATTAACAGCCAGGCATTGGGTTATTACCAATCATGTGACATCCAGGTATTGGGTTATTAGCAATGTTGTGATTAACATCCAGGCATTGGACTCTACCAATCCTGTGATTAACAGTCAGGCATTGGGTTATTACCAATCCTGTGACAGCCATGTATTGGGTTATTACTAATCCTATGATTAACAACCAGGTATTGGACTCTACTTATCTTGTGATTAACAACCAGGCATTGGGTTATTACCAATCATGTGACAGCCAGGTATTGGGTTATTACCAATCCTGTGATTAACAGCCAAGCATTGGACTCTACCAATCCTGTGATTAACAGCCAGGCATTGGGTTATTACCAATCCTGTGATAGACAGGTATTGGGTTATTACCAATCCTGTGATTAACATCCATGTATTGGACTCTACCAATCCTATGCAACTCATCACTGAATACCACATCACCATCACTAGGCATTATACCATGGCCAAGCCATCATACTTATTCACATCCTTTATATAATACAAGTATTCCTCTTATCTCCTTTAAGAATATTCGAAACACTATAGCCCTTATTTTTCTATAAGCATAAAGCATGTGTGATTAATATTTCATTATTATTATTATTGTATCCATTTATTATTAATATTATGTTACTAAGTTTCCATTTCTTAGTTTATTTGAACATTATCATTTCTGACATGACACTTTTATAAACATCTTGTTACCTCTCACTAGGAAACAAATATTCTCATGGCTCACAAGGCCCATTAAACATCTTGTCACCTCTCACTAGGCAACAAATAATCACATGGCTCACAAGGCCCATTAAACATCTGGTCACTTCTCACTAGGCAACAACTATTAAGGTTAGGGTTTCCCTTTATAGCCGGATAGGGTTTCAAGTTCATATTATCAATCCAAACCCTAATTCATTGCTCCACACATCTAGGAGCATACATTAATATCATAAGTATTCAATCATACTTATTTATTCTCATCATTTGTCATTAAATGATTATCAACACAAAGTATGTGTTTCTGTCTTATCCTTACTAGGATATTGATTACATCATACTTTATTAACTTGGCTTAACACTTTCTCAAGGTATATTATCCTACACTTATCAAAGTGCATTAAACTCATTACATCTCAATGTAACCATTGACATGACACACTCCATGTGTTACTTATCCAAATAAATTGGATTTAAGGTGCATCAAGGTGCATCAACCTTGAAGTATTGGATGTGATACTTTTCATGCATTGATGTATCACTTCCCTTATCACTTTTAACTTACTTAAGTTCATAAACTTATCTTGTATTAGGGTATTTCCCATCCTAATACTTTATCCACTAACTTATCACATTTATCATGTAGTGTATTGGTCATAAGTCACATATTTGAATTGTCCAACCATCATCAATTGATATGGACTTATCTTAGGTTGAAACATTGTTGATATAAAGTTATCCATTATCAATCACTTTAGGTGTTTAACTTATCAAGGTATTAGCCACACCCTTACTTGGTATTATATTCATCACTCCTAAGAGTGTTTTGCCCTCACCTTTACAAAGTGTCTCAGGTTGGAGGTGTGCATATATTCACCATATTAGGTTGTAGGTGTATATACACCACCATATCGGGCTAGAGGTGTATGAACACCCTCCATATCGAGTTGGAGGTGTTTGTATGTGTGACCCATGTCATGCATGAGGTATTAAACCATCACCATGTCAGGCTAGAGGCGCATTCAATCACCATATCTGGTGGCTCACCGTCTAGGGTTGTGTATCGGGCTACCATATCGTGCAATAGCACTTGCTATTCTTTACTCATATCGAGTTACCCAAATTAGGGTTTCATATCAACTTATAAGTATTCATTTAACCTTGTATCGTGCATGGAGTCTATACTTGACTTCCTATCATGCAAACATATCATGGAAGCATCTTGGGAAAGCATATCGTGCAAACCATATCGTGCAAGCCATACCCATATTGGGTTAGAGCTACTTGTGTATCTACTTGAACCTGATATCACTTTTTCAAAGTGATACCATCTTCTTCAAGCTCTAAAACTCCATTCTAACAGTTATAGTTCATGGAAACAGGTCTAAGAAACTACTAGAACTCATAATTTCATCAACTATTTTAGGAAATTTCGGAATTAAAAGTAATTCATTAAGTATAGCAATTTAGGTGATGAATGATAACATGGTTGAGTTCAAGTTATATAACTCTCCTTAAGAAAAACTTCAAAGATCCAAGCTCCAAAGATCCACGTTACTAAGTTTGAAGATGAACTTCAAAACTCCTCTATATGCAATTACCATGGATAAGCAATTGGTGAAGAAGAAAAGAAAGGAAGACCATAACCCTAAAATCATACTTCATTCCAAGGTTGAAGATGATCATGGTCTCACCTTAGGGTTAAGTATGAGCTACTTCTTGATCCTTAGCACCCTTAAAAAATACCCTACTTCTATTGCATGATATTCACTCACTTGCACAATATGCCACTCACTTATGATCAAAACACTTCACTATGGGTGATATCACCCTTCTTGGCTGATACCACTTTACTTGGCCGATATGATCTTTCTATGGATGATATCCAAGGCCCTATACACGATACCACTTCACTCCGGAATGATACAAGGACCCTATGCATGATATCTTAGGGAAGGAGGGTGGTAAGTGTCGAAAAATTCCACTAAGGGGTGAAACTAGGGGTATATATACTTGTTGTTCATGAAGAAGTGTGAAAATGAGGTGTCATCAATTTGAGCTAGTAGGTGCCACGTGTCCATGCATGGATGACACGTGTACATGCATGCATAAACATTTATCTTGACATAAAAAACAGTTGAGGGTAAGCTAGGGATGAATTTGCATCCATTACTTATCCCTTTGAATAAAATATATCAACAAAATCACCACTTTATTCACAACCCGATACAACTTTTCTAAGGAAGTTGTAAACTAATACACTTCACCTGATTGAGTTGCTTTGCACAACATGGCCTTTTACAAGAGTCCAAAAAAAGATATGGGACTCCTCCTATGGCTCCTTGGCCGATAGGAACTCATATATAAGCTTTTCAACTTGATACAACTCAAGTAAGTCTTTCATATTCAACCCTTTTCTTAGTCATTTCATCACCAAGATTACCATCACTCCTAATTGATTCAAACATGGTGTCTCCTTATTTCTATCTCCTATGAATAATACTAGGAGGGAGTAGGGACACTCTAGAGGTGGTAATTTGCATATTAACCCTACATATTTGGTAAATTACAATTTGTACCAAAATTGGTGCACAATGCACCAACATTATTCAAACAAGTTCAAACTTGGAATTTAGGCTTTCCACAAGCCAAAACCTTGCATCATTCTCTCTCTTATGATTCTAAAACACTTAAGGCATTTTCAACATGTGACATTTTGCAATATAACCCCTCAACTTGAGTAAATTGCACTTTGGTCTAAAACAAAGGAACATTGCTCAAACAACATTCAATTAGGACCAAACTTGGAACATAAGTGTATCACATGATAAAAAAACACCTTAGAGGATTATATTAAAGTTCTAAGCAACTTACTTAGCCAAAACAAATAGGGTTAACTCATAACCTAGGTCAGGGTCATTACAATTTTATCTGAGGCCTCAAATCTTGGGATGTTAGAATCTCCTCAACTTAGACTCTTGACGTCCTCATCAAGGATCAACTATATATCATCATAATATATCCTTGTTTCAGTGTAGGCCCAAATGGCCCATGTACACCCATCTCCTGACCATTTCTATGAGTGGAAGTGTGTCTCCATCAACTAGGATATCTGTTTCCAACATGCCTAGACAGTACAAATCAAAGACTGACATGCAACAAACACATGTGAGCCCTACCTACTGATGGGAAATAGTCTTTGATACCATTTGTAACACTTGGGACCACTGCCCAAGGCTCAAGTTAGAGTTTCAAGAATGATGATTGGCCCCACAGGCAACCACTAGCTTAATTTAATGCTTTGTCCTCACTCATGTGCAAGCTGAGATCAACTTCCTAACTGGTCACCCACCCTAGTATTACTCTGGGCTGAGCATGCTTAAGCACAAAGTTCTTTAGTGATGGGATCCCTGGAAAGGAGGTGCACCTTGGTTATATGGGTAGTCCAATCATTCCTTTTATGACCATTTTATCTGAGGCCTAAAATTCTAGGACGTTAAAATATACTCCTATGTGGCATAACACTTGAGCAACAAACTAACAAGTGCAGATATGCAATGTTCTCCTACTATCATTGAAAGAGAGGAGGTGGAAGATGATCTCACTCCATAATTTCCTATTAGATGAGTTCATCTACTAAAGGAAAGAGGGATGAACTTCAAGTCTTGGTTCTTGCATATGATGTAAGTACTACAACCCTATCACGCCTATCTATCAAGTAGTCAATTTGTGGATCTTTCTACATATCAGGTTATATTGGTACAATCCACTTCCATACAATGTTATATGACCAAGAAGCTACTTTAAATGTTATGACATTGACTATATCTACTTAGGTACATTTTAATGCACCCAAGCAAACAAACACTACTTTTCATATGGAATATCATTAAAGATCAAGTTTTGTTGCCATGATGGAGCATATTTTTATGAGGATTGGTGGTTTCTATGGTGATAATAAAAGAAATGGGTGGTACACCGGGAGACATCATCTTGCAATGCCCTTTTTTGGAACGTTTCAAGGTGGTGATTGATGTTGATAAATGAGAAATTCATATGAGATATGACAAAAGAAAGTTACTTTCTCTTTGAATCTTCTGGATTAAGAATCAAGATTACTCAATATTGGATATGTATGTGAGAAGAAGGATGATGTACATGATGACTGATTCATCCCTATTTGAGGGCTTCATCTTATGTCAAATTTCATTTCAATCACATGTGTACCTATTATATTACATTTTATTTCCCCTAATATGCATATTTGTATAAAATGCACTCATGGACATTATTTGCCTATTTTTCAGGCATTTGGACCATGCTTGATGGAAGAGAGAGAGGAGTGATCCTAGGGTTTATCTACCCTTAGGGAGGCCTAAAGTGAATTCTGAGGCTCCGTCAACCTACCCCTAGTAGCCAGATCTCTATTGAAGCAAAGGTGTCCAAGAATGAAAAAAATGATCAAGTCAAAGTGTTGCAATAGAGGCCACCACGGACATGGTACCTCAGAATGGCCATGCTGGCTCACCAAAAACCAAAAGAGTCACCTTGGAGAAAATCAAGAATCACCATGGTCGTGCCACTCAGAATGGCCATGGTGGACTGACCTAGAACGACCGTTCCACCTTGCACGTACATGTGACAGCTGAAGCAGAACAACCATTGAGCCAATAATGGGAAATGTTTTCCAAGACACCACAGCCGTGGTAACCACAACGGACGTGCTACCCTAGCCGCACCACGAGCGTGGTGACCACCATGGTCGTAATACCTCTTGTACATTTTTTACCAAATCTCTGTGATTTTTTCCCATTTCTCACCATGATCGTTCCCATCCACCATGATTGTTCTCACCCCTTCTCACCACAATCATTCTCATTCAACACGACCTTTCTCACCCCTTCCTACCACATCCACGGTGACCACCACGGCCGTGCTACTCACAAAAACCTAGCTACTTTTGCACTGCATTTCCCATTTACCCCCACTTGACCTATTGCTTCCCCCCACACCTATATATACCTAGGTGGCAGCTCTAGCAGGATGTTAGCTACCTTCTACCACCTCTTAGCTCCCCATTTTCTCATTCAACCCATTCCACTTCATTTCCACCTCCATTCCACCCCAGTTCACCATTTCCACCACAAAAACCCTAGTTTCCTAGTATTTTGACCCTATTCCACCATCATCCCATGCCATTGCACATTGGAGGAGAGAGGAGGACGTCTCATAATAGTTGAAGTGTAGGATTTCTTCATATACACTAAGCTCCATGGCTTCTTCTACCTCTTTCTCCTTTCTTTTTGTATTTTTTATTGCCATGAGTAGCTAGGCCCCTTTGGTGGGGTGTTTGGGGTGAAAATGTTACTTTGATACCATGTTGGGGGAAAATGATATGTAAACATTGTAATTTCATTTGCAAATGATAATGTTCTATTTCTATCTCACTCTTCATAAATTTCTTGTTGTTTTGTGCTTGAAATCACCTAGGAATTTAGGGAAATTGCTTATATGTGTGAATTTTGGGATTTGCTCCTAGGTCCAATTCTTGGATCCCTAGTTACACATCCATCTTCCTACATTCTAATAAATTTTCCTAACCCTAGTTGAGAGATCTAAGTAGCTAGTTCAAATGAATTTGGTGTGCTTAGCATGGAGTTTTCTCAAGGTTAGAATGTGGGTGATGGGAGGCCTAAAACCATACTTCCACCCCCATTACTAACCTTAGCCCCTAATCACCCTAAGATCATCTAACATAAAACCTAGACTTTTTTAGAATCTAATTGAATTACACCTAAACCCTAACCCAATTGAGCCTCACAAGGGTAGTAGGGAGTGTTAGGGACTAGTTCCCCTATGCATAACCTAGCATATCCATGGCCAGTTAGTAGTTTAGGATAATTCATTAGACTCTAGCTTGTTGTTTGGTTTGATAATCTAAATGAAATCATTATGTTCTTATGTCACCCCCAACCTAATTGGAAGTGCATCCCATAAACATCCCACACCTCTCTGTATTTCTTTAAAACCCTAATTGCCTTCTTACTTAGCTAGTTTTAGCTTAGTTAGCTCTTTACTTGGTTAGTTAGCTTCTTTCTCTGTTCTTGCTTTGTTCTTGATAGTTTAGGTCTTTACTTGCTCTTTTGCCCCGTTTGCTAGCTTAGTGTAGTGTATACCTTTCTTTGCTTGCCTTAGTGTAGATTGCTCTTTTTCTTACTTGCCTTGTCTTTTCTTGCTTAGTAGAATTAACTATCTAGGGTTAAATTAGCTTTTGATCTTGTTTGCTTTCTTTTACTTGCTTTCTTACTCAACTTTGTGTAATCAACAAATCATATTTAAACCCTTCAACCCTAGAATAGCCTAAAAAATTAACCTAGCTCTAGTGCCCCCTTTTCTCCCTATGGATCGACCCTATACTTGCCACCTTGCCTATACTACGACACGACCTCATGCTCTTGTGGGTTAGCATTTTAGTAGAAGTAGGTTGTTTGTGTAAGTCCTTATAAATTTTGAAAGTGATCCTACCATGTGTGTCTATTTGAGGAGTTGTATCTATTCAAATTCCAATTGAGTAGTATGTAACACCATTGGAAGAGACGCACCAATATTTTTGGCACCATTGTCAAGGAGAAAGGTCCCCGGCCTAGATAGTTAGTTTTACTTTGGATTTTCCTACTTCCCTCATCATTTCTATTATTTATTCTTTATTCTTTGTATTCTTTGGGCATATTGGTTTTATAACTTGTTGTATTTTGTTTGGTTGTACCTTGTGCATGTGACAAGCCATGTGGCGAAGACAAGATGGAAGGACAAAATTTACCTCACAATCCACTTCAAGATTACTTCATGCCTAGCAACTACAAATTGCCAATTTATACCAGGGTTGACCCATGTACACCCATCTCCTGACCATTTCTATGAGTGGAAGTGTGTCTCCATCAACTAGGATATCTGTTTCCAACATGCCTAGACAGTACAAATCAAAGACTGACATGCAACAAACACATGTGAGCCCTACCTATTGATGGGAAATAGTCTTTGATACCATTTGTAACACTTGGGACCACTGCCCAAGGCTCAAGTTAGAGTTTCAAGAATGATGATTGGCCCCACAGGCAACCACTAGCTTAATTTAATGCTTTGTCCTCACTCATGTGCAAGCTGAGATCAACTTCCTAACTGGTCACCCACCCTAGTATTACTCTGGGCTGAGCATGCTTAAGCACAAAGTTCTTTAGTGATGGGATCCCTGGAAAGGAGGTGCACCTTGGTTATATGGGTAGTCCAATCATTCCTTTTATGACCATTTTATCTGAGGCCTAAAATTCTAGGACGTTAAAATATACTCCTATGTGGCATAACACTTGAGCAACAAACTAACAAGTGCAGATATGCAATGTTCTCCTACTATCATTGAAAGAGAGGAGGTGGAAGATGATCTCACTCCATAATTTCCTATTAGATGAGTTCATCTACTAAAGGAAAGAGGGATGAACTTCAAGTCTTGGTTCTTGCATATGATGTAAGTACTACAACCCTATCACGCCTATCTATCAAGTAGTCAATTTGTGGATCTTTCTACATATCAGGTTATATTGGTACAATCCACTTCCATACAATGTTATATGACCAAGAAGCTACTTTAAATGTTATGACATTGACTATATCTACTTAGGTACATTTTAATGCACCCAAGCAAACAAACACTACTTTTCATATGGAATATCATTAAAGATCAAGTTTTGTTGCCATGATGGAGCATATTTTTATGAGGATTGGTGGTTTCTATGGTGATAATAAAAGAAATGGGTGGTACACCGGGAGACATCATCTTGCAATGCCCTTTTTTGGAACGTTTCAAGGTGGTGATTGATGTTGATAAATGAGAAATTCATATGAGATATGACAAAAGAAAGTTACTTTCTCTTTGAATCTTCTGGATTAAGAATCAAGATTACTCAATATTGGATATGTATGTGAGAAGAAGGATGATGTACATGATGACTGATTCATCCCTATTTGAGGGCTTCATCTTATGTCAAATTTCATTTCAATCACATGTGTACCTATTATATTACATTTTATTTCCCCTAATATGCATATTTGTATAAAATGCACTCATGGACATTATTTGCCTATTTTTCAGGCATTTGGACCATGCTTGATGGAAGAGAGAGAGGAGTGATCCTAGGGTTTATCTACCCTTAGGGAGGCCTAAAGTGAATTCTGAGGCTCCGTCAACCTACCCCTAGTAGCCAGATCTCTATTGAAGCAAAGGTGTCCAAGAATGAAAAAAATGATCAAGTCAAAGTGTTGCAATAGAGGCCACCACGGACATGGTACCTCAGAATGGCCATGCTGGCTCACCAAAAACCAAAAGAGTCACCTTGGAGAAAATCAAGAATCACCATGGTCGTGCCACTCAGAATGGCCATGGTGGACTGACCTAGAACGACCGTTCCACCTTGCACGTACATGTGACAGCTGAAGCAGAACAACCATTGAGCCAATAATGGGAAATGTTTTCCAAGACACCACAGCCGTGGTAACCACAACGGACGTGCTACCCTAGCCGCACCACGAGCGTGGTGACCACCATGGTCGTAATACCTCTTGTACATTTTTTACCAAATCTCTGTGATTTTTTCCCATTTCTCACCATGATCGTTCCCATCCACCATGATTGTTCTCACCCCTTCTCACCACAATCATTCTCATTCAACACGACCTTTCTCACCCCTTCCTACCACATCCACGGTGACCACCACGGCCGTGCTACTCACAAAAACCTAGCTACTTTTGCACTGCATTTCCCATTTACCCCCACTTGACCTATTGCTTCCCCCCACACCTATATATACCTAGGTGGCAGCTCTAGCAGGATGTTAGCTACCTTCTACCACCTCTTAGCTCCCCATTTTCTCATTCAACCCATTCCACTTCATTTCCACCTCCATTCCACCCCAGTTCACCATTTCCACCACAAAAACCCTAGTTTCCTAGTATTTTGACCCTATTCCACCATCATCCCATGCCATTGCACATTGGAGGAGAGAGGAGGACGTCTCATAATAGTTGAAGTGTAGGATTTCTTCATATACACTAAGCTCCATGGCTTCTTCTACCTCTTTCTCCTTTCTTTTTGTATTTTTTATTGCCATGAGTAGCTAGGCCCCTTTGGTGGGGTGTTTGGGGTGAAAATGTTACTTTGATACCATGTTGGGGGAAAATGATATGTAAACATTGTAATTTCATTTGCAAATGATAATGTTCTATTTCTATCTCACTCTTCATAAATTTCTTGTTGTTTTGTGCTTGAAATCACCTAGGAATTTAGGGAAATTGCTTATATGTGTGAATTTTGGGATTTGCTCCTAGGTCCAATTCTTGGATCCCTAGTTACACATCCATCTTCCTACATTCTAATAAATTTTCCTAACCCTAGTTGAGAGATCTAAGTAGCTAGTTCAAATGAATTTGGTGTGCTTAGCATGGAGTTTTCTCAAGGTTAGAATGTGGGTGATGGGAGGCCTAAAACCATACTTCCACCCCCATTACTAACCTTAGCCCCTAATCACCCTAAGATCATCTAACATAAAACCTAGACTTTTTTAGAATCTAATTGAATTACACCTAAACCCTAACCCAATTGAGCCTCACAAGGGTAGTAGGGAGTGTTAGGGACTAGTTCCCCTATGCATAACCTAGCATATCCATGGCCAGTTAGTAGTTTAGGATAATTCATTAGACTCTAGCTTGTTGTTTGGTTTGATAATCTAAATGAAATCATTATGTTCTTATGTCACCCCCAACCTAATTGGAAGTGCATCCCATAAACATCCCACACCTCTCTGTATTTCTTTAAAACCCTAATTGCCTTCTTACTTAGCTAGTTTTAGCTTAGTTAGCTCTTTACTTGGTTAGTTAGCTTCTTTCTCTGTTCTTGCTTTGTTCTTGATAGTTTAGGTCTTTACTTGCTCTTTTGCCCCGTTTGCTAGCTTAGTGTAGTGTATACCTTTCTTTGCTTGCCTTAGTGTAGATTGCTCTTTTTCTTACTTGCCTTGTCTTTTCTTGCTTAGTAGAATTAACTATCTAGGGTTAAATTAGCTTTTGATCTTGTTTGCTTTCTTTTACTTGCTTTCTTACTCAACTTTGTGTAATCAACAAATCATATTTAAACCCTTCAACCCTAGAATAGCCTAAAAAATTAACCTAGCTCTAGTGCCCCCTTTTCTCCCTATGGATCGACCCTATACTTGCCACCTTGCCTATACTACGACACGACCTCATGCTCTTGTGGGTTAGCATTTTAGTAGAAGTAGGTTGTTTGTGTAAGTCCTTATAAATTTTGAAAGTGATCCTACCATGTGTGTCTATTTGAGGAGTTGTATCTATTCAAATTCCAATTGAGTAGTATGTAACACCATTGGAAGAGACGCACCAATATTTTTGGCACCATTGTCAAGGAGAAAGGTCCCCGGCCTAGATAGTTAGTTTTACTTTGGATTTTCCTACTTCCCTCATCATTTCTATTATTTATTCTTTATTCTTTGTATTCTTTGGGCATATTGGTTTTATAACTTGTTGTATTTTGTTTGGTTGTACCTTGTGCATGTGACAAGCCATGTGGCGAAGACAAGATGGAAGGACAAAATTTACCTCACAATCCACTTCAAGATTACTTCATGCCTAGCAACTACAAATTGCCAATTTATACCAGGGTTGACCAAATGACAGGGGAGCAATTCTCCATCCCTCTAGGTCTTCTTGGGCTCCTGCCCATCTTCTACGACTTAGAGAGTGAGAACCCCTACAAGCATTTGGACTCATTTCTTGAAGTATGCTCCACCTTTTGGATGTCGACGGTTAGTGATGACACAATCCGATTGACCTTGTTCTCTTTCTCCCTCAAAGATAAAGCCAAAGATTGGTATGATTGAAGGAGGGACATCATGAGTTGGGAAATGATGAAGAATGCCTTCTTAAGGTAATTATACTCTATAGAAAGGTTAACACAAATGCAACATACCATAACAAGTTTCAGTCAATTGGGTAATGAACATTTTAACAATGCATGGGGGATATTTAAGAAGATATTGAGAGAATGCCCACACCATGAGATCCCTTTGTGGAAGCTAGTTCAATCCTTTTACTCCGGTCTATCTCCAAAGAGATAAACCTTAGCAGATTCCTTTTGTGGAGGAGTTTTTATGACTAGGCCACCCGAGGAGATATGGCCCTTATATGAGCAGTTGGCAGAAGGTTCAAGAATCTGAGCTTTAAGAATGATAAATGATGGTGGTCATGCATTTGATATGACATCTTTGACTCATAATGATTCAAGCCCGCAATTGATGAAGATTCTTGGTGACATGGTGAGCTTCATGAAGAACCAAATGACAAATGTTCCTTGCCACTCGGTCAATTTTATTGAGTTCTATGGTGAAGAAAAGAAGACGCCTCACTCCTATAGCTACCAGGAACCACAAAGTCCAAGATATAGCTCAAGGTTTGAGGAAAAAGTTCTCTCTAGATTGAAGAGATTTGATGACATACAAATGAATGTGACAAGGCTAGAGGAGAGGATAGAGAAGCTATCTTCCATAATTGCTCTCCAAGAAGAAAAACTGTCTTCAAAACCCATCTTGTGTTTCAATGAAAAGGTGGACCAATGCCTTCTTCACAACTTTTCTATAGTCCACCCCCCATGCAAGTGCAGCCCATGTATCACTTCCAATGCGATCCCAAGCCTTATATACCACCTCCAAATCCATCACCACAAATTTCTCAAAAATTCACCTTCCAACCTCAATTTCCTCCTCACCTCAGTTTCAATATCAATTACCACCTCCACCTCCTCCACAACCACAACTATCTCCCCCTCTCCACCATGAGAAAGAAAGTGCTATGACAGTTCTAAGGAGTGTGAAATCTCTTGAACAACTTGCAAGATAAAGAAAGGTTGATAAAGCAAAGCAAAGGTAGCCATGTGGTGATACTGTGATTGAGATTGCCGAAGATGATTCTATAACATCGCCTGTTGATTTTGGGATACAATTTGGTCCACCTCACACTCCATTTGTGTATCCCACCATCCCTAGTGTTCCATCTCATGTCGATGCAAGAAAGGAAAAAGTTAGTGAGCCACCATTCATTGAAGCATTAGATGATCCACCACAAGTAAGGAGGAGACAAAAACACAATGTTGACATTCCTGAGGTGTTTTGCCAAGTGAAGGTCAATATTCCATTATTGGATGCTATCAAGAAAATCCCATCATATGCCTAGTTTCTGAATAACTTATGCACTATGAAGAGAAGGTCAATGGGGAGAATATCAAAGAGAGTGAAGTTGACTGAACAAGTGAGCTCTATCATTCAATACTCACTCTTCATGAAGAGGAAAGACCCAGGAGCCCCACTCATACCTAGTTACATAGGGGGACACTGCATAGACCGATCATTACTTGATTTGGCATCTAGTGTGACTTTGATGCCACACAACGTCTATGTGGAGCTGGGATTGGGCAACTTGAAGCCAGAACATTACACTCTTCAATTGGCATATCGTTCCATAAAAATTCCTAGAGGAATAGTGGATGATGTTTTAGTAATGATAGATAAAGAAAAGGGTGTAGTGTTCCCAGTGGATTTCATTATTCTTAATATGGAGCCGGAGGATAGGTAGATTCCTATTATCTTGGGGAGAACATTCTTATCAACAACTAACACCGAGATACATGTTCACAGTGGTAAAATGACACTTTCATTCATAGGAAATGAAGATCAAGATCAAGATCAACATGTACAAGACTCCAACCCGGCAAGCCCAAGATGAGGATATTGGACATGATCACTTCAAGAGTTTGAATGGTCATTGGAGAGGAGGGGATCTCGATGAAGGATTTGATGACAATTTTTGTGATCAAAGGGATGAGGAACATAGGTTGAGTGCAAATGAGAGATGCATTTATTGTAAGAATGGGCACATGAGGATGCCAAATGGATGAATGATTAAAGAATCTCAAATAAGCACAGCTGAAGGCATGAAACTCAACGCTTGTGGAAGGTAACCCACCTAGGTTTGGGAATTTTTCACCCAACCTTCAATTTTTGATACTTTTGTTTTGTTTTTACACTTTCTAAGAAAACACAGACACACTTGTTTTTAATAGTTTTTGTTTAGTTTTAAGATGTGCATGTGAAAATAGGCTGAAATGAGGAAAATTAGATGAAATTTTGACAAGTAATCCATGAAAAACCATTTTGGATCAAATATTTGATGTTTTGATGAGATTCGAGTTGAAATGAACTGCCACAATACTCACCAAAGATGTGGTCCCATGGAGCGGCCATGGCGGTGCATCACAATCAATAGGGAAATTGAGAAAAAAAATCAAAGAATTCGAGAACTGAAGAACAGACCCAGCACGACTGTATAGCCACCCACCCAGAACGGCCGCGTAGGTTTCCACGATCATGTAGAAGGCGAGCCACCACAACCGTGTCATGCAGCACGGCCGTGGTGCTACCCGATTTAGTACTTAATTCAACATTTCGCAATTTTTCTCTACACTTGTTCATTCACCCCCACACAAATAGAACGGTCGTTCCGCGTGAGAGAGACACCATGCAGCACTACACAAGCTCCATTCCACCCCTGATTCATCACAAATCACCCCCAATTCATTCCAAATCATATCCTTACCATTTTCCATACCTTTATCCATCATTTCCACACATTTTCACCCACCGATTTCTCCACTTTCTCTCAATTCTGCCCCACATACGTAGAACAACGAAAATCCCTAAAATTTCACATTTCTCCACCAATTTCAGTCCAAGATGAAGAAAATGGCTAAGAAAGCTGTGGCTAGGACCAAGGATGTGATCTCGTAAGGACGTCGGCCCAAGAATCTTTGGCTCCTTCGACACCTCTAGCCCTTCCGCTACCATCGGGAGCCTTCAGGTCACAAGGAGAATCACCCCACATGACAGTGACGATGGATCCCATGATGGAGGAGTTTTATATAATACCTATAGGAGGTGGGGTAGCAGCCCAACCATCAGTTTCGGATGCCCGCCCTTCAGTTTCGGCAGCTCGACTGTCATTTTTAGCAGCACAACCTTCGATGTCCACAACACCACATCCACATCCAAAGCTAAGAGCACAATAAAACCTACTGATAGATGATGAAGATGAAATAATGTCAGATGCACAGTAATAGGATGCACATGAAGTGCATAATAAGGCAACACCTATGGGTAAGAGTAAGAAAGTGAAAAATCCAAAGCACCCAGAGTGCTTGACACACTGAGTGATTGCCACTCGCTATGCATGCCAGGAGACAGTTGGAGCCCGTAGGGCTAGTTGAGGTGTTGATCATAGTTTAGGAGACCTGTGTGGAGCTTACACAAAATTTCTTTACAACCCTAAAGAAGGTCTCAAAGGATGTAATTAGTGTCACTTTGGGGAATGACACTTACCTTATCACTGCATCTTTCATCAATTGCATTTTTACTCCAACCCCTGAGGCAGCATCATCACTTGATCAAGGAAGCACAGATAGAGAAACCAATGTGAACTACACTGCAATGTGGAAGAGTCTTACAGGGAAAAGTAGCTTTGTGGTGGGAAAATCAAAGACAGGTCTAATTCACAGTCCCATCTTGAGGTACATTCAGAAAGTCTTAGCGAACACCATCTTCGCCTGGTATGAAAATCGAGGTAGTTGTACCAAGAAAGACCTCATTGTGTTGGGATGGATGGTGTATGGAAAGTATGTAAATCGGGGGTCACTCATTATGGATCACATGAAGACAATCCCATCCAAGAGAAAGAATCCTTTTATCATGGGAGGGATTGTGATTTTCATTGCTTTGGCCCTAGGGCATGATGTATCTGGATACACAAAGGTAGAGGGAGGAAAGTTCATTGACCTACACTACTTGACTCACTCATCTATGATTTTAGTGGTTGATCAAAAGATTTTCTACCAGGTCGACCCTCCTTATGGAGGGGTTTTACTAGAGCTCCCCTACCATGCCATAGCTCTCCTAGAGGCATGTGATCCATCTCTGGATTTTCTAGACATCTTGAGGAGGTGGGAAGAGGAGCACCCTAGAGAAACGTGGTAGTAGCAGCGTAGAGATATTCCTAAAGGAATTGGAGAGTCACAGGTAGCTACCGAGAGGAGGAGGATAGTTGAGGAGTGAGAGACATGCAAGGTGAGGTGATGTTAGATGGAGACATAACAATAGCCACATCAACCCACAGCGAACACATATGGCATGTCCACTATACATGCACAGTTGGAGGGCATCCAGAGCACGCAAGATAGCATTTTAAGAACCCAAGAGGACATTTTGAGGGCACAGGAGGGTTTCCAGTGTACCCAAGATGCTATGTGGTTATATCATCAACATATGCACTATCAGGTCAACCACATGTATCAGTTTTAGCATGCCTAGGCCCAGAGGAACCCCCAGTGGGGGTGAAGATTGATGAAGCTCACTATCAGCATATGAGGACAACTACACACCTCTAAAGTCAGACTACTGGGGTTCCTACTACCATCATCATACACCAAAGGGAGGACCACCATCGGAGCCACCACAATGATCATCTACCCTATCACTCCTATACTTTAGTGTCATGCTGAGGACAACATGATTCAAAAGTTTGGGGTGGTAGGGAAGTATGCCCTTTTTCCCATTTCTCTCTTTTTACATATCACCTGCCATTTCATTTTGTTTTCTTGTTTTGTTTCATGGCTCTTTCTATCTAGATTATATTTTACCTACTTTGCATGTTTGCATGTCATGTAGTTTACTTTCTGTCAATATATGCGTAATTTTCAAAAAAATTGCTCTTTTTGTCATGCATTGCATATCATGTAGATTTTTGGTAATTTTTGCATGTTTTAGTTAGATTATGATTGTTTCCTTCTTTATGTTCAATAATATAAGATTATATGTGATTGAAGGCAACTTGACACCATTTTGGCCAATTTTTCCCAAATTTAGAACTGCTTGCCTAAAAAGTGTGTTTTGACCCAATCTCTACTTTTTGGATTGAAAATGATGACCTTTGACAAATGCAAGTGATTTATCATGATTTATTGTTAAATGGCCTCATTTTTTACTTTTTACTTGTGCATCACCTCTCTTATGCTTGTGAAATGTTTGGTTGAATTGTGATTGAAGCAAGCTGCAAACATTTAGAGTTTTGTAGAATCTCATGATAAAAATGTGGTTTTGATATAACTCATTTATGTAGTGTGTCATTGCTTGATGAAATTGTTGTACTTTTTTATGCAGTAGATCTCATGTTGATGTCAAAACTAGTAACCCCTCTTTGACCCGATATTTCTTCCACCATCTTCTTACCTCTCCGCCTCATAAAAGGATGCCAAAGTGCACATATCAGTTGTGGCCACCTCCAAAAGTTTGGGGTGGCCACATCTATATCCCCCCACTTCACTCTAATCATCATGCTTACTATCTATACCAAGGTAAATGAAAAGAAAAGGAAAAAGAAAAAGAAAATACAAAAAGAAAATAAAATATGCTCCTACTTAAGAGATCTAAATAAAGAAAAGATGAGTGAGTAAAAGCACTATGAATCCTTACTGCAACCCTTTCTTCCCTTTACATTCCCAACTAGGAAATGTCAAACCAAGATCATTTTACCCTTTTTCTCATACACATGGGTTACTTAGTGTGGATGGACATATGAGATTGAATGCATGAATGTAAAACAACAAATTAGTCATTTTTGACCTTTGCTACCATGAAACGGTTTACCCGGAGTGATATGGTAGCCATGTGGATTGATTGTGTTTTCTATGATCTATATTTAAAGATTTTAGGCTTAGTGCATAAATCATGATTGGTTTTTGAAATAGGAGAGGAGAAGGTGGAATGCATGCACTTAGTCATCCTTGAGCCCATTTAGTCAATAATCACTTATTGCATCACATTTGTCATTTCTTGAATGTGGAAAAATTGTAGAGAGATTGAGTTGGAGCATACTTGAGGAAAGTATGTTTTAAGTTTTGGGTGGTGATTCAACCCTATTTTAGGGCTCCATCTTGTGTCATATTGCATTTCAATCACATCTATACATGTTAGTTACATGTTGTTTCTCCTAATATGCATATCTGTATAAAATTCACTTATGGACATTATTTGCATGTTTTTCAGGCATTTGGACCACACTTGATGGAAGAGAGAAGGAGTGATACTAGGGTCTCTCTACCCTTGGAGAGGCCTAAAGTGAAGTCTGAGGCTCCCTCAACCTATCCCTAGTGGCCAAAGATCTATTGAAATAAAGATGTCCAAGAATGAACAAAGGATCGAGTCAAAGTGCTGCAACAGAGACCACCATGGTCGTGGTACCTCAGAACGGCAGTGCTGGCTCACCCAAAACCAATAGAGTCACCTTGGAGCAAAGAAAGAACCACCACGACCGTGCCACTCAGAATGGATGTGGTGGACTAACCTAGAACGTTCATCCCAACTTGCACGACCGTGTGATAGCTGAAGCAAAAGGCCATGGAGCCAAGAACGAATAGTGTTTTCCAAGCCACCACGATTGTGGTGACCATCATGACCGTGCTACCATAGCCCCACCACGGCCATACTACCACATGTACATTTTTGACCAAGTCCTTGTGATTTTCCCCCATTTCTCACCATGATCATTCCCATCCACCACGACCATTCTCATCCCTTCCCATCATGGCCATGGTGACCACCACGGCCGTGCTACTCACAAAAACCTAGCTACTTTTGCACTACAATTTCCCACTTTACCCCCACTTGACCTATTACTTCCCCTACACCTATATATACCTAGGTAGTGGCTCTAGCACGAGGTTAGCTTCCTTATTCCACCTCTTAGCTCCCTATTTTCACATTCCACCCATTCCACTTCATTTCCACCTCCATTCCACCCCATTTCACCATTTCCACCACCAAAACCCTACTTTCCTTGTGTTTTGACCTTATTCCACCATCATCCCATGCCATTGCACCTTGGAGGAGAGAGGAAGACGTCTCATAGTAGCTGAAGTGGAGGATTTATTCATCTAAACTGAGCTCCATGGCTTCTTCTATCTCTTTCTCCTTTCTTTTTGTATTTTGCATTGCTATGAGTAGCTAGGCCCCTTAGGTGGGCTGTTTGGGGAAAAAAATGTTACTTTAATACCATGTTGGGGAAAAATGATATATACAGATTGTAATTGCATTTGCTAATGATTATTTTCTATTTCTATCTCATACTTATGAATTGCTTGCTGGTTTGCGCTTGAAATCACCTAGGAATTTAGGGAAATTGCTTATATGTGTGAATTTTGGGATTTACTCCTAGGTCCAATTCTTAGATCCCTAGCTAGCCATACATCTTCCTACATTCTAATCAATTTTCCTAACCCTAGTTGAGATATATAAGTAGCTAGTTTAGATGAATTTGGTGTTATTAGCATGGAGCTTTCTCAAGGTTAGAATGTGGGTGATGGGAGGCCTAAAACCTCACTTCCACCCCCATTACTAACCTCAGCCCCTAATCACCGTAAGATCATATAACCTAGAAACCTAGGCTTGATTAGACTCTAATTTAATTACACCTAAACCCTAACCCAATTGAGCCTCACAAGGGTAGTAGGGAGTGTTAGGTATTAATTCCCCTATGAACAACCTAGCATATACATGGCCACTTAGTAGTTTAGGATAATTCATTAGACTCTAGCTTGTTGTTTGGTTTGATAATCTAAATGAAATCATTATTTTCTTATGTCACCCCCAACCTAATTGATAAGTACATCCCCTAAACAACCCACACCTCTCTTTATTGCTTTAAAACCCTAATTGCCTTCTTTCTTAGCTAGTGTTATCTTAGTTAGCTCTTTACTTGCTTACTTTGCATCTTGCTCTGTTCTTACTAGTTTAGGTCTTTACTTTCTCTTTTGCCCTGTTTCCTAGCTTAGTGTAGTGTATACCTTTCTTTGCATGCCTTAGTGTAGATTGATCTTTTTCTTTCTTGCCTTGTCTTTTCTTGCTCAATAGAATTAACTATCTAGGGCTAAATTAGGTTTTGATGTTGTTTGCTTTCTTTTACTTACTTTCCTTCTCAAGTTAGTGTAATCAACAAATCATCTTTAAACCCTTCAACCCTAGACTCCACAGTAGGAACCTAGCCTAAAAATTAGCCTAGCCCTAGTGACCCCTTTTCTCCCTGTGGATCGACCCTATACTTCCCACCTTACGTATACTACAAAATGACCCCGTGCACTTGCGGGTTAGCATTTTAGTAGAAGTAGGTTTTTTGTGTAGGTATTTATACATTTTGAAAGTGATCCCACTGTGTGTATCTATTTGTAGAGTTGCATCTATTCAAATTCTAATTGAGTAGTGTGTAACTCCATTGGCAGAGACACACCAATGAACTTGTTGATCAACACAATCCTTTTGGCCCCAATTAAAATGAGAGACAATGTCTAGATGAGTAAACAATAAAATCAAGCAATCAAGATAGGAATAAAAATAATTCTATTATTTAGATTCACATGATCAATTTTTAGCATTTAAATCACATATTTGCATGTAAATATTTGTAAGTAAGAAATTAGGTTCATTAGTGATGAATATTGATTGATCTATGAAGTAAACAATGCATTCACAAGAAAAAAGGAGGACACAATTCCTTAGTACATGATGTGCCCAAAGGTAGGCACATTGTGCACCAATTTTGAAGAAGTGAGGGTGAGTTATGCACTCATCAAGCACAATATGTCCCTGAGTGAAACACATTACCTACTCTCCCTCAACAAATTACGTGCTACTAAGGAAAATCACCTCATGCCCATGATC
Source organism: Alisma plantago-aquatica (assembly GCA_963693085.1). NCBI lineage: Eukaryota > Viridiplantae > Streptophyta > Magnoliopsida > Alismatales > Alismataceae > Alisma > Alisma plantago-aquatica. The sequence goes on along the minus strand of OY856410.1, from coordinate 1,416,158,014 downwards.
CAGGGTTTCATGGCATATGGAGTAGCGAGAGGCCAATGACTGTGACCTCAAGCACACCATCCAAGATTAGATGCACAATGTGTCGATATTCTTGAACTTTTTGGGTGACATGGATAAAGACATGTCATGCCCTATTCAAGGAATGTCATGCATTTCTGTGGGAATTCAAAATTTATGAAGGGGTGAAGCTTCAAATAGTGGGAAACACGTACCCTAGGTTACCACCCTCTCCTTATTTTGCAAGCAAGAGTCGTTCCAAAGCCTCTTCCGCCACAAACTACAACTATAATAGCAAATATCACCATTTGAGCTACCCTTTCCGTCTATGAAATTTTTCTTGTTTACCGAAGTAGAGAAGGGGAGGACTCACCTTCATAGAAGCACCATCACCCCTCTTGAAGCCAAGAAGATCAACATCCATAAGTAAGGCATGTGATTAATTCTTCTTCACCAATGAACGTCATGTAAAAGTCTTCACCAAGCACCAATGAAGCCAAAACTGCCTTGTCCCCCTTTTGTCTCTTTAATATCACCACCATCAACCACTTTGCACCCTATGACTTCACTTTATGGTGTTCTCCTAGACACACACTCTATGCATTCCTCTCCAAATTATGAAATTCATAAAGTTAGAGCATGTTGAGCCTCTTTTAGTGCACATCATGCCCTGTCCAAGGCAACCACATTCACTCCTATTTGAAGCATGTACCCATCTCTCTCACCATTGCCACTATGGTTAGAAGTACAGGAGGATGCAAGCACCCCAAGGAAGAGTTATCTCACACTTGGGTATCTGATCCCAAATGCAAGTTGGAGAATAATGAAAGTGAAGAAGAGGAAGAGTTGGGAGCATATGCATCAATGCATTTTACTCTCTACTTTGATGAAGAGACACAGCTCATGCAAAATGTTGTTGCTTGTGAAATCCACCCCACATGATTCTTATGCAAAGAGACAACTAGAGGAGTTTAACATCGACAATGAGGTTCATCCCCTTCTCATGCACATGTGCATCCTCAAAGTAGTCTCCAAGAGCATCACAAGGATTTACCATTCTCTTATTTTCAAGTTTCTTACAACCTTGCAAGATCAGGACAACCGGGGACATTCAATAACTATTTTTTTATTGAATGTTGAAGAATTCGTGAAAGTTATAAATGATTTTTATGGATGAATGGATTTTTCTGATGATGGTGAGACTATAATCTACCCCTTTTTTAATTATATTTTTTTTGGTCTAAGATAATTGATGATGTTTCTCATAATACTAAGGAGGTAAGGGCATCCCACATCCACAATGTTGTGCTTTGCATACTCCACCAGGTTTTATCACACCATCTTTGGGATGAAGGAGACACAAGGGGTGGTATCTAGGGATTTATTTTATTTTCTGGGGTGCATGTTGCACAAAAATAGAATCAATGTTGGTCATTAATTTCTTGATTGATAATATTTTGAAGGGTAGGATCTTGTAGGAAGTCAGATGGAGACACTATCATTGGAGTTCTAATCTTCAATCTAGCTTCAAAGTTGATTGTGGTCTCCAAACCACATTCAGTTGAGGGTAGTATACGAATGACACCTGCATTTCTCATGGATACCACCATTCTAAGGGAAGATGTTGGAAAAAAATGTATCATGTTGGTATACACAAGCAACCACATACCTCCTTCTCCTTTCCTTGTCTAGACCAAGTAACTTTGTCTATATTGAGGAACTCCAAGTGGAAGACAAAATAGTAGAAGTAGGACACAAACACAACTGACCCTACTTCAACACGTTTTTCCCTACTAGGTATGCATCCCATTGGGACCCAAATAGAATGTACTTGGTTCACATAGGACTAGATGCATATCTACATACTTTTTGTTTTCTTCTTTCTAGCAGCAGTCATCCTAATTGAACCACCAGAATATAGAGATCTAGGCCCTTTATAGATTGTATAAGAATATGTCTTCTATCCTTGGCTAGATGGATGATTGCCATGTCAGATAGAAATACTACCCATACCTGCATGATCCATAGGTGGGCCCCAACGACCATATAGCTTACATGTGTCGTACTTAGCCATAAGAGATGCTCGAGTCCTTTGACGCCCATAGTGAGTGTCAAGTTGTTCCTTGCACAGTCAAATTACTACAACGTGGCCATTGCTTGGATTAATCTTGGGGTGGTGTGGCAACTAGACTTCTTCCCAATTGTCTATTGTTATTTTTTATTTCTTTCCTACCATGTTCGTGCATCACAATATCTTAATATTTCATGTATGTAGCTCATGATTGAGCTATATATTTTTTTGGTTTTCTACTTGTAGTGTAATTATGTTGATTTTGTTGTTTGTTTGTGTACTTGCAAGTTAAATTGTAAGCAAATGTAATATAACTTGACAATTTTTAAGAAATCTACATATAAAATTGGAATATGATTTATTGTATAACTAGATAATAATCTCATTTACATACATCATTGTGTTTTTAGTCTATTTTTTAGATAATTATAAGAATAAGCATGATGTGGGATGGCAAAACTTGTTAACTGAACTTATCAACTTAATTTTTTTTAGTGTTGTAATTGATTAAAAGACATGAATGATGAAATTGAGTATTGCAGTTGTTCAAATGGTTTTAAATGTGGATGTTTTAGTTTAGAATGAGGAGTCAACTTTCCTTGTAATCATCTTCATTTTACCAGTCTAGAGTACTTCATTCCTTGGCATTAGAAACTTATATGTTTTAACTTAGTTTGTGAAAAAGACATGAATTTCCCACTTAGTATGCTAATCTAGATTAAAATATTGTTGTTATTGATATGGTTAGGTACTTCATAAAAAATTGAACTGGACATTGAATGGTTGAAACACATAAAAGAGGCAATAAAATTCCATTGAATATGCTAGCCTAATTTAAATTACTTATCTAGTCTCAGTGATTCAATACCTTCAGCTTAAGTGAAGACAAAATTGTCAATGTGCCTTAAAGTGAAATGATAGATTTCCTTCATATGGAAATAGAGAGGCATAGTTGTACCTAGGTGAGAAGAAGCTAGCATGAGGTGAGTCATTGATTTGTTGTTTTGGGGAAAATATTATTGAGTGATGGATTCTTGAGGAAAGGGGGAAGAAATTGTATGTTTATATCATTTGGATAGAATTAATTTTTTACTAAAAGGATTTCTCATTCGTGTTAGAAATCCATTGAATAAATTTTTTTTTTGGATAACACTAATTCAAAATCATCTTGTAAAAGCATGGGTTTTTCTTTGAATGTTGATTTGGATCTTATTACTTGAGGATGAAAAATGGTTATGTTTTAGGTGATTTAATGGACATAGTTCATAACACTTTTTACGCCCTATTTTAATGCATTTATTGATGCAAATTTCATGCTTTAGCTACATTTTAGACTTGCAATTGCATGTTTAGTGTAATAAGTTATGTTGTCATTGTTTAGAGTGACTGAAGGTATTTTAGTATAGATACCACGAGGCTTGATTCTTTTAGAACAAATGCTAGCTTCTTGACAACCAAGGGGCTAAAGAAGTCCAAACTCAGTTGTTTTGGACTACACCATGTTGTGCACCCATCAATGCACATCATGCCAACCTCCAAGTTCTCACTTTGGTTTACCATAATATGACATAATATACCTTCTTAGTTCAGACCGTATCTGACATTAGTAGCTATAGTCATATTTGACTCCAACGACCATAATGTCCTTCTCTCAAGTGTGGTATGCCCAATATTAGTAGCCATGACCACATCAATCAAGCACAACCATTACATCACTAACCAATGACATAGTGTGCAATCTTATTAATAACAATTTGACAAACCTTTCAACATGTAGGGATGATCTATCAACACAACATACCAAACATTTGTCAATCCCAACAATTAGCAACTATAGAGGGACACAATGTGCATGCCTCATCCCAATCATGTATTTTCACCTTACATAAATGGGAAAATATAATATTGGGAAGTGGTTATGGTGGATATCCCTCATTTAGTTCTATTTCAACTTTGAAAAATGAAGGAGGAAGCCTAGATAGTGATTTCACACTAGGATACACTAAAAACAGGAAGAAGAAGAAGAAGAAGAAGACTACAAAGGCATATTTCCTTCAACCCATGCTTGTGAATATTCTTGTTCTGCTCCTTTGTATATTTTTACCTCAACTAGCATTGTATTACATTTCTCCTTCTTTTCTACTCCATTTTCCTTTTTGACTCCATGGAACTTGTTACATTCTTGTTATACAACTTTGCATTACATGTTTGCATATGGATTAGTTTCCCTTGTATTTGGTACCTTTTTGGAACCTATTAGCCATGTGATAAACAACATTATTCAATATTAGAAATTTTCTTATTTTTATCTAATTATTGTCTATTGTTTATCAGAAATAGTAGTCATGGTTCTCTACTTTTTCAAAAATCAGCATACCTAAATGGTATATATATTTAGAGGAGGATAATTTGATCTCTAACTGCCTATTACAAGAGGGTGTTTTGTGGGGTGATTTTAAGAAAAAATGGATTGAATGGAGGAAGAATAGTAACCCAAGGATATACTAGTCAAGGGTCTATAGCTCAATTCTTATTTTCCAAAGTTTTATGTTATTGTTATGCCTCTTAAAATATTTCTAGTTTTTAGTTGATGCAAGAACAATGTTCTAGGCATTATTATTATTTCTTCTTCTTTCCTCCAATTTTTATTTACATGGCTTCAAAGGTTGATCTACGTCGAGATGCATTTTTTATAGGTTTCCCCTCTACATTTTACAAAAGTTGTTAGTTTTCTACCACTATCGTACCGATTTGGGGTGAGTAGATATTCATATTGCAATAATATGGTACTGTTTCATTTTTCTAGCTCCCTTATCATGTTTTAAGTCAATCAATAATGATAAAATGTTAAAATTTACCCTCCTTATTGCATAAAAATGTATATATCTTATTATTCTAATGAGGCCTTGACATGAAAGCTTATAAAGAGTCTTAAGATATTGCTATAATATTTTTGTCAAGTATGCAACAATATATCCTTGAATTCATAAGGAAAAGGCTGAATATTACCCTTTTGCATGAGACATTATATCTAGAACATATTACTTTCTATAGAAGTAAATGGGAAACGTTATATTCTTGACATTTCATATTTCTCATGCCTAGAAAATAAAAAATGCATAGATGTATGATACTCATTGTTGTATACGCAAGCATATATTGAAATTGCCTACAATTATCTAAAAAGGCCAAAATCAAGGTATATCCAGTCTTGCTAATATTTTTGTAGCCTTATTGTGATAATAAAATTATGGATAATGAACATTTTGTCCTCAAGCAACATAAAAATGTTGAACATCAAGTATCCAATAATTATTAGTGAACATCTTGGCCCAGATCTACAATGAAATGATGATATCATATGATTTCCAATCATGTTACACTATTCTAGCCTTGTTTGCAATATTCTAGTCATCTAGTAGGTTATAAACCTTATGGATATGCAAAAAAGTTGGGATTAAGCTCTTTATCAATATAAAAATACATGTAATCATGTTATTCTTACTTCCGAAGTGATTGGAATAAAATGAAAGATGAATTTCGAATTCTGTTGAATTGTACATTTTGAAAAATTCCTAAGACTAAGAGAACATTTTTCACTATATATGTTTGGTCATGGTAGTGAACATTGTGTATTGAAAAGGCTAACATTATGTTATTCTAGCCTCGTCAAGCATAATGTTTAGCCTTATGACATTGTGTAAAAGCCTAGAGATCCATTTTCCTAATCTTATTTGAGAGGGTTATTATCTTCTGTATCTGAAGTCAATATAACACATATGTAATCTTTGTGAAGATAACATTTCAAAATATAATGTTGTGTATGTGAAGTCATTATAATATATATGTAATCTTTGAAACATGATGATGTTGTGTATCTGAAGTCAATGTAACACATGTGTAATCTTTGTGAAGCTACCATTTTAAACTATAACGTTTTAGCCCTTGTGTCCCTTTTATGTGTTGAATGATATGCAAAAGCCCTACTTCTATTTTGTTCATTTCTATGCAAAACCCTACTTCCATTGGTGATGGAAAATTATGAAAAGATATGTAATTGAGATCAATGAACACATGAAATTACCTTAATCAACATAAAAAATAGATAATTGTATATGCATCAAGACACCCTAATCTTGATATTGCTTATTCTCAAGCAAAGCTATCTTGAGATTTGACAAAATAGTCAGTTTGAAGAAAAATATAGTAAATACAACTCTCCTAACTGGCATCTACAAAACAATCTTGAACTGGTTCAACCAACCGCACAACATTTAGTTACTCTTAAAGTAGTGAATCATTAAACGACAAAAAGATTGACAGTAAGATTAATAACACAATTTGGTCAAAGCAGAAAGATAACATGGAAAGTGGGACACATGTTGAGTGTATCATGTGATCCCACTATCTACATCGCTTTGTGAAGATGTATCAATCTAAAGTGAATACAATCCTCAAATAAATATGTATGTGGGGAACGTATCATGGTAGTGGCCTACCATATAGAGCAATGGGTAGTTGGAGTTGGCTAGCCTTAAATAAGAGTTACAGTATTATCTAGGTCATTATGCAAAAAAAAAATGATGCACCTAAATGATGGATAATATGAAATGTCTTTGAATGGCTATAAAATGAGGGTAGAATGATGCATGCACAAAATGCCTTATCCTAGTGATGAGAATGAAGGCGGAATGCATCACTTCAGAACTCAGTCCACAAATTTTTGTTCTTTGTAATGTAGAGAGAACACTTTGAATTGTATTGATTCCTTTTCTCCTTTTTATATCGTTTTCTTTTATTTATTTTCTTAATCCATTTTTTCGTATCAATATTTGCACCCTTCTTTTACCAATATAAGGAATTAATGCTAAGGACTTCATAAAGGAAATGTAGTAAGGACACCCTTTTGTCTCTGTTGATTCAATTTTGGTTCATAGTCATAATAAACCTTCTCAAAATGTACTAAAATGCAATCTAAATGGGATTTATATGAAATTCTAAGTGAATTTAATTTATGCAAGACTAATATTAGGCATACATATTTTTTAGCTAATGGAAAAACAAAATATTTGAATCCTATTACGGTATGCAATGCAACAAAGGATAATGATTTGGATTAACATGTTCATCTTATGGTGGTGATAAATGGAATGTGGTGAATGAGATCATGTGACTAGGAGATATTATCATTCTAGACCATGAAACGTCTCTCTCTTGTTAAATTGTGGATTAGAATCATCCTAACATCTATTTTGGAAATCATATGATTGGTTACGCTACAACTTTGTTGCTTTGGACTCCAATACCTTGGTCATTTCACAAACCAAAGGTAGATTTAGGTGTGTTTTGTTAATTCTTGATGTCTTTAAGTTGCTTGGTTCAAGGAAATTTGAGATTTTGTGCACTTTAGATAAACAATTATTGCTTACAAGGAATACATGAATACGCAATCCGTAAATGTGGATACCATGCTGCAAGAAGACTTACCTAACTATTTTCTTGATATACATCCATAATTACACAAGATGAAAGTGGACATCAAAAATAAAATCAACACAACTAAGATAAAAATAACTTAAACATCACATAAAAGTAGAAAGATAATTAAGTAATTATAGGAGGATGTATCGTTCCGTCCCCTCCCTTCCCTCCCTTACAACAAAGAAAAAACTTGAACTGTTATAACTGTTAATGTGAACATAAGTGTACGTTCCAAATAATATTGGATCCTTGAGGTTCCAAAAGTCTAATTCGGGAAGCTATGAACACTAAAGACTACTACTAACTTGTTCCAATTAGATACACCAAAGTAGAGGTTGATTGATTTGAAATACATCTATAGAACAAGCAAAGAAAGTGACTTTAAAATGGATTTTGAATCAAGATGATCAAAATCTCTAGGATTGCATATTTTTCCATAGTGTTGTACACATTTATTTATTTTCACTTATAAAAATAATCATTGATTAAAATTAGGGATCTTAAACTAGTAACACCCTCTCTCAAAGCATGTGACCATGTTCAATTCGGCCCAAATCCTATTTTCATGACATTCCTTATTCCAAATTGAATTGTGATGTTTGACATCTTGATTATTTCCTCTTAGTTGTTATCCCACTTTTGTGGTGCATTATTAAATGAATTTACGGAAATTCTTTCAACATATAATCCCTCTTTCAAATGAATAAACTCTTTTCATATTACATCAATCAGGCATTGACAATAATAGTAGATCTGAATTCCATAGTACAGTGCAATGAAAATTATATTAAAAATTGTAATAGTCAAATATAGAATCACACTGGCTACTCTTAGGTTCTAATTATGAAAGGGATTAGCCATAAATTGTCTACATGGTATCACCATAACAATTTGAAGAAGAAGAAAATATTTAATAGACTAGATGGAATTATGAGGATGATGATAATGAAATGTATATAAAATTAGGTCACAATCTATTATTATTTCCACACCCTAGATCACTTCTCAAATATGTCAAGTAGTTTGTCTTCTTCTACTTCACTTTTTATTATTCTCCTCTCCCTCTCTGTGATTTTATCAATACTGGGATGGAATGATGTCTATGTTTTCATGTCTTAAGTGGTTCAATCTAATTTTAAACATCAATTATTGGATTTAACAATCACAATCTTAGCCTTTTCTATCTCAGGGTTGGTGGCACCATCTTGGGTTGGTTTTCTGATTGTAAAAAAAATTAGCACCACAAAGTTGTCCATTAGACACATTCTCCTTTGTTAGTAATTTCTAATGGATGCATTGGTGCCACCGATTGGGTTGTCAGCAATATTGAGTATTGGGTCTTAGTTCAACCGACCAATGTCGATTCATTGAATCTGGAGCATGAAAGTCCATGTAATTTTGGGGGTGATTTTTCACATCTAAGTTGATAATACCAATACTCAACTCATTAAAATCTTCAAACCTATCAAGTTTAAACTTTATTTGTATTACTATTAAGATCCCACATACTTCCAAAGTCCTAGAATGAGAAAGAGGATTAGAATCACTAGGTGGGTATGCTATCAATGGAGGAGGAAGAATGAATGATAAATGAAGAGTTATATCGAGAGAGTGATATGGATAGAGGAGATGATGTAGCATCACTAGGTGGGTCTACAGTCAATGGGGAAATAAAATTCACCATATGGATTATTAACTAGCTACATAGAAAACTAGTTGTTATATTTCATAGGAATAATTAGTCTTTCTAAGGTATTCTCTTTCTGATTTTGTTTAAAATTTCTATAATTATCCAATCCTAGGGATTTGATGTATTACCAATTGTGATAGTGTGGAATTCGAAAATGTAGTAGTTTTTGAATTTGGACAACTTACTTTCATGAATAGTTATTTAGAGTCTGGGGGTACAAAATAATAAATAATTACTTTAATATATTCATTTCACCTAAATTTTGGATTCATCCTATTTTTGTAACTAATCATGGAAAAAATATTTGGAATCATATACTAACCAAAAAAAGGTTAGCTATATTATTACCCCTGATAGGTCATTAGTTACATATTTAAAGCTATATATTAGGAAATAATGGACCATGAAGTTAACAACTTTTGAAACATCGTTAAATCTTGTCTAGATTTTATTGATTCAAGTTTAACATACACATGTTTGCACCCAATTAGATCAATTGATCCATGATTTTGTATATTTAGATTTGTCTTAGGTAAATTAGGATTTACCATGTATATGTTTGTAAAAGAAATTGAGAACTGAATGCAATTACATTTAGAATTCTAGAAATTAGGGTTCAAACCCAAAATGGGCTTTTGATATTTTCTTAGGGTTTTTATAGAGGTACCTACGGCTCATTTCCCAGTAAATTCCACTATAATCCAATCAATTAACTAGGTAAGTGAACATTTTTCATTTTTTATGGGTGAAAGAAAACATGGATGAGATTGTCATGGACTCATACCATCGATCCATCACATACATCCTTTGGTTCTAAACACATGTTATATAAATATCCTTACTCTTTTCTCTTAGTTGGAAATGGGCTTCTATTTCACCTTCCCTTGTACTTAAATTTGGGTAAGGATGTACTGTGTTCATGAATTTTTATGTTTTCGTTGTGATGTTAATGTCCATCACACTTATCTTTTTATAATGATTCATTACAATCAGCTTAAATCTATAATTTCACACTTCTTGATTCATGATATCCATATTCATCATTCATACATGGTATTTGAATGATAGATGAAATTATAGTTGATTATTTGATTAATGCAGATAAAATTATATACCTAGTTTATTATAAGTAGGGATTTGAATTTTCCTATCAACACATTTATGTTAATTATAGGTAAAGTGTTTCATATTGATAAATTATGTGCATCAACAATTATTCCAAATGATATCATTTAGTTCAATGTTAATCATATAATTTCAGGAACACATTAACTATTTCATTAATACATTGATATTAGAAATTTCATTATAATTCAATCTAAATATACATCAATATAGTCATTTCCCACATGAAGAATTTTTTGCACTATAACTACATAGAATAATTGAATGCATTGTTTGGTATATGATGAAATTAAAATTGAGTTGGGCACCTTCTACCCCAAGAAAGTATCAACCCCTAGTGTTCAAATGGATAGAGGCCTTCTTGGATTCAACTATATGATATGCACTTAAAATTAGATCATCGACTACTTTCCTCTCCAAATTAAACCTACCATCCCAAAACAATAGAAAACGGGTTATATGTCCATGTAAATTTGGTTCAAAGATTAATTGGATGTGTATAGTACATAATTATGTTACCAAACTTTGTCTTGAGGATCATGATAATCACTTGAGATTATATAAGAAGATCAGGACCTTTGGAGATTATTTGATATTTAAGTTGATTCAAATTTATATTAAATGATACAATTCAAGAAATATAATTAAGTTGTTGGACATGATCAAGTTGGCCCATTAGGATCATATTATAAAGGTGTGCCCCTAACTTTACTATATGTGTGTCTAGATTTACAAGCCATACATAGGGATTGTCCATGGGAAGGGGAACTGATTCATGTTACTAGGTGTCTTCTCTCCTCCCCTTGGTCCAAAATTTGCTAAGTAGATAGATATTTATTTTACTACATTCTCTATTTCTTGCAACTAGACAAAGCATCCCAAGTGTGTGCATGAAGGTTGTTCTTCATATATGTAGAATGACATCTTCAATAGATGGTAGATCAAAACCAATGACTATATAAGTTTGAGGCAAAAACCAAGTGGTCCCTCTGACCTGCATGGATAAATGTCATCTCTACTTAATTTGGGATACAACAAAGAAGTATAAAAATGTGTACCACCATAAAAGGGATTCTAAAAGGCATCAAAGGAAGATGAATATTATACTAAAACTGATGAGTGATATAAATTAAGATATTTGGTTCATTTTCACATGCACATTTAGTGTAAAAAGTTAGCTTACTTGATAGATTTTTTTTATTATTTTCTTTTCATGTTTTAGTAAAATTGTTGTGGAAAACTCATGGAAAATATTGCTAATTTAGTTGAATCAGTGGGAGTTAATTAGTTGATGAATTAACATTGATAATGATACATGTCTGGATAAAAGTAAGAATGTTAATTAGATTCCTAAAGTTGGTATGGCCTTTGACTCTCATGACGAAGCTTATCACTTTACAATAGTTATGCCAGAGTTAAAGGGTTTAGTGTTGATAACATTAGTTTTCATGAATATTTCATATCTCTTTTAGACCAGAAATTTATCCTCATATGCAATAAAGATCACAAAAGCCTTCATTATGCACTTAGTTATCAAAGTATGTTCTAACTAAATTCCCTTTGAAAAACATAAAGAACTTAAGTCTAAGTCAAGGAGTTCGATCAACAAGCTATCAACCCCAGAGGAGATATTAAGCAAGGGGAGGAAATTCCATTAATCGACCCATAGAGGTTGATCGAGGGAGCATAATCAAAGAGTTGGACAAAAATCTATCGAGCTACAACATCAACCTAGGAATAGATTAATTGATCTAGATGGTCTATTGACCCCAGCTTGAGCAGTCTTGACATAAATCAAAGTAAAGAAAGTCATCAAGCTCTCGAGCTCAATACTAAACTCATCAAAGGGATAAAATCGAGCTGCCAATCAATCTACATGTTGATAGTTCATAAAGTCATTTGAGCTTGAAGAAAAGGGATAAATCTCGATCCACTACATCAATTAGTCTCTCAAGTAAAGATTGCCTTAACTCAAAAACTAATCTATCAACCAAGAATCCCATTGAGATCCAAAGCTCGATCCCTAGAAGTTGAAGGGTCAATTCCCATTGACTAATCACTAGTCGACATGAGACTAGTCAAACCCTATAAATAGGATCCTAAGGCATCTCTTTGAAGTAATCTTATTTTCTACAAACAAGAAATACTAGTGAAGAGTGCAGGGACCAAGGTTAGTTCCAACGACCTTACAAGATCCATCGGTCTAGCGAGAGAGAGAAACCTCTAACCATGCCACTAGCTAGCTTCACCATCATATTGATAAGATTCATCCATATTAAAGCATCACCAACCACCAAAGTGAAGACTCTCAACCTTCAAGGTCAATAGTGAGATTGATTGACCTCTCCTATAATATCCTCAATTTTGGTAAAATTGGAGTATATAAATCATGAGTGGAATTACATAAATGAGTTGATAAGTAAGTGACTCAATAGTATTGTTCATGTAATATTAATTTCCTTATGGCACAAGTTAAGAAAATAAAAGGGATTTCATTTGCAATAATCCATTAACAATATTGCACAAATGAAAGAATGGGAAATCCAATAATAAAGATATTTCTAAAGATAATAGATAGTTGATATTCTCAATATGTTATTATTAGAATACTCTGGAAAAGAGAGTTTTGGTGCATAAATGAAATATGGTGGCTTTATGGTTTACAAAGTAACTAAAATATTGAATAGTATGCAAGTTGCCAAAATAATTAAAATAGAGAGTATCTAGCCAAGATGGCAACACAATGTAGGAGGAATCAAACAAGAATGTCTGATATGAACTTTGTAATACTTGAAAAACAATAAGGAAATATGATTACTCACTTTTTAAAATAATTGAAAAGAAGAACATGCCTTATCTCTCTCATAAGATCACTTGGTGCTAATTTTAAAGAGGAAGGTATCTTTTTCAGTTATTGGAAAAAGATGTATTTAGAAAAGTATTAATTAAGTTGCTAGGGGAAACAGACATTGCTAAATCCAATTCTTATGAGAAGGTGGGGATTCCCTTCTCACAACAATGAGATTTAAAATTAAAAGGTTGATAGTCCTTATCTAAATAAATGTAGAAGAATGTAATTAATTTCTTCCTAGACTAGATCTATACCTTTTCGCTTGGAGGGGATGGTCCTTTCCTCTCTCGACCCAGACTCCTCAGTTTGAAAGGGGTTGTAGAATTACACCCTTTACCTATAAAAATATATGAATATGTGTGCCCTAGGAGGGGGATCACGTTTGCGATTCCTGCACCTAGACCAGACTTCTCCTCATGACCGAGATGTACGGTCTTGATGCATGCATGCACTGAATAATAGAAATAGGAGTTCTGAGTCCATCACACAACCTAGATTTCTCCCAGAGGTGTTGATGGGAGTATACTTGTAGAAGGAGAAGGCGGTGATGAGGGGGCAGGGAGGGGCGCCCCTAAATCATCTTCTTCAATGAGAGGGAGAGGTACTAGTAGGGTGTGGGCCAATGAGACCGATGTGTCTAGCATCTGCAACAACGGCTGAGAAATATTGACTAGGGTGGCCAAAGAGGGCATGAGAAAGACTCGTTGATTGACTCTAGAGTATGGATAGGAAGTGGAAGGCCTCTAGGAGGTCATTCACTCCCAACATGATTCATAAGAATGCCTTGGTATGTGCTTCAAATCGTTGCTTTTATATTTCTTGACCTGCAACAACTCTAGCAATGTAGGACCCTAACCAGCTACCTCTTATTACCTCCAGCCACACTAGAGACCCACCTAGGTCCAACAAGGATGGTTAGAGCCTCTCTGGCCACCACTGAGGCTTGGCAACAAGGGGATCTGTGAGGCCAAACCACGATTGCGTCACATAAGGCTAGAGTCCCCTCCCCCCATCATGACGTAGGGGGTGACTATGAGTTAATTGACCAAGATGCCCCTACCTATAAGCATAAGGCACAGGAGCAGAATAGTCTTCTCCTATACACATCATTGGGTCAACTGATAATAACAAAGGGGGGATTCATTGTGACGTGTCAATGTACCATTGGTCTAAAAATATTAAACATTGTTTTATTTGTAGAAATTAAACGATAGATGGGAATGTGAAAAATTATATACTCAAAATGATCCGAAAGATAAGAGGAACCTAAATAAAATGTAATTGAGACTTAGTTCTAATCCCAATTCCAAAAGCAAGGCAATTGATAAAATGGTGACCAGTATAATAAAACCCTGGATTTGGGTATTTAAATGTTGGATACATTAAAAAACCTCTCTATAGTATTATCATTTGACATTGTTGCATCTAGGATAATCTAATAAGATCATCATAACAATGATGATAATATGCAATCATGTTTTTTAAGATAATGAACATTGACATGCATAATTTAGATTGAGAAATCCATAATATAATTTGTGATGTTCTTAATGCTTATGATTTGATGTTCATAATAGCCTAATATGTTAGTTTGATAATCCAAGTCTTTGATATGTTTTGAATAACTATCATCATGATTAGAGGTTCTGAGTCACTAATATGATACTTAGGGTTTAAGGCATAAATCTACTTAACCCTAATCTGACATAGTTGCTTAAAATTGTCTAAAAGACTGAACTTGATGAATTAGGGCTATAGGTTATAACTTGATAAGTTATTAATAACCTAAGATCTAAGTAACAAATATTATGGATCCAATGGTTAGGGTATTCACCTAACATTAATATGTCATGGAAAAGGGTTTACACCCTTATTCCATACCCTAAATCTGAGATGACTCTAAACCTATATTAGGACCCGATTAGGGTTTAATCTGTTTAAATGTGATGGTGATACTTTAGGATTTATATTCATGCAGAATAAAATATGGATTGCTTGATTTTCTTGTTGGTTGGGTAATTGGATTGAAGTGTATTTTTGCACGATAATATGCACGGCTCACTATCAAGGTACGTGGTTACGATTATGACTACTCGGAATATAGTTTGCCAATGTTTTTTGAATGATTTCTGAGGATGGATTTGATGAATAAACTATTAGTTCAACTATAATGCCAGTATGAGTATCACATAAGTAAATGATAATATTCTAAACCCTAGGCTGAGTATATCAAGGGGTGATGCACACAATCCCTAGAGGGGATAGTGATCATGCCCAAGATAATATGTCCACTAAGGGTTAGAATATGTAAAGAATATGGCAGTTCTTATGTGCAATACTTGATGCTTGTATGTGATTATCTTAGTTTCACACTTTATGGTTGCACCCCATGTACACATTATAACTTGTTATACTGATTCACATTTTGTTTGTTGACATTTTAGGTATGTGCTAATTATGAAGATGTCAACATGTGATAAACCGTATGGAATTTACCTGAAAGCATTAAAAATAATTAAAGGAGGATTAGATAGCTAGTTACTCCTTGTCAATAGGTATTAGTTTGATGAGGAATATCATTATACAACTTGTAAACAATATTTGGAATAAATGAAATTATTTGTTTTTATTTATTATTTGCTAAGTCTGGATCCTTGGGAATATAGGTAATGGCTCTCAACTTGAAGGTCTTTCCTTAATTGGATGATGCTAAAAGTGAGGTCGTTACATTTGGTATTAGAGTGCTAGATTTTTCAAATAATATTTAATAGCTTATCCTTTCAAGTAATCAATAGAAATATGAAGGAATTATTAGGGAAATTTCTAAAGATGATGGTATCTAGAAGGGACCACGACCGCAGGCTGGAAAAATTTTCCTCCGCACTGCTAGTCGGCTTACAAGGACTCCCGGACCTATGAATCTAGCCTGGACAGAGTCAGAAGTTTTTTCCCGAAGTAAAATACCTTTAGGGTCTCTTCTCATCTCTTTCATCCACTTCTCATCCTCTTGTTTAATAAACACTAAAAGGAACTTCTCTCCTCATCTCAAGTTAGAGTTTTGAGAAGAAGTAGGATTAAGGCATCCTTTGCCAATTAATGCATATGTAATGAGAAATAATAATAATAATAATAATATGGAAATAATAATGTACATGCGTAAATAATGATAAAGTAAAGAGAAGAAAACTATTTTATGGGTTTTCCTTGTGTGGATAACCATAGATGGAACTAGGGTTGGTTAGGAAATGCCCTAGTGGGTCAAGGGACATAAAAACCCTAAGAGATAGGGTGTAGTTTCTCTAACCTGAACTCAAACTGTAATCTTGGGAAATGGGAAAAATGGAAACCCTACCCGCATGAACCCTAATTAGAGTAAGATTAATGAGAATCAAGCAAAATTTTAATAAGTCTATATGACATAGATTTCCATGTATGAATATGGACAAATGTATGCATGATGCATGTGAAAAAGAAGAAGAAATTGAATATACATGAGACACATAAATGACCAATGGCTATACATGAAAATGGAAATATGAATATAACTTGCACATTGCCTTACTGCTATCTCTAGAAGTTTAGTCATTCTGAAAATGATTGTGAACCAAGACTGGATGGGAAGGCCAATAGAATTCCAAGCCTGGATAGGATGGTATATGAAGTGCCAAGCCCAGATGGAAAGGCTAACGGAATACCAAGTCTGGATAGGATGGTATATGAAGTATCAAGCCCATATGGGAAGACCAGAAGAATACCAAGCCCAGACGGGAAGGTATGAAAGTCCATTGGGACTAAAACCCCATGAGAGGGTATCCTAGAGATTGAGCAAACAAGGGTTGAGAAGTTATAACAAAAAAATTCAAATTTAGGTTATATAAAGAATGAAAATGTAAAACCCTTAATTCAACTTTTAGGTCTAGTGTGCCAACCTAGGAAGGGTAAACCCAAGCATGGGAAAGGACCTATAGAGGAGGCAAAACCCTAGACCTATAGGGTCGGGTTGTGGCTAGAGAGCCTAACCTCCCCCTGTGAGGAAAGAAGTCACCCTAGGTTAGGACCTTTCCTAGAAAGGTAAGTTGACCAAATCAATTTAAAGATTTAGGTAACCTTGAATGTCACCTAAAGTGTAAAGAACTGAAAGCACATGTATTCAGTATGATTCTTTGAACCCAAGTATGCATCTTTGAGGAACATAAGGAAAAGTCAGTATGGAATTGGCTGACCGTATGAGATCGAGTACGGAAAAGAAATGTTGCCATTAAATGTTTCCATGAGTCCAATGAGGGGATATAAAGAGAAAAATGAACATTACAAGAGATGGAGGAATTAGGTTTAAATAATTACATAAAAAAATAATGTGTTATGAATGAACCCTTGGAAAGGGTAGAGCCCGAAGTCAATCATAAGGTAAAGTAGGGAGTATTAAAGGTGCATGCACCAATGGGATTAGGAGTTGATTGATCCCTAAATGTACAAGACCATCTGTTCAGGAGGTAATAACTATGTTTGCCCAAATCCCACAGCTCAAGATATTGGCCACCTTCATGATGTCCATGTGGCTAATGGGTGAATGTGAGGGGCCCTCCCTAGATGCATAAGGATGAGGTCACTCTGAAAGTACCTATACCCCTAGAGGCCTCAAGGAGGTGCCTAAGGCTCATAATGCATGAGGTGTAAATATAAAATATATAAAGAAGTCATGAAAACTTGAGAGAAATTGTACCCAAACTAAAGAGTGAGAAAGGGGCACTTGACTTCATGAAATGTAAGAATATTGTGGAATTAAAAGAAAGTATGGTTTAGAATCATGTTGACAATGACTCAACTTAAAATATGAAGTGGAAAGATAATGTGTAGATATACCATCTCTGCTCTTGGAATGGAATGAACTTTGTGTTTGGGTTGTAGTCAAATGCTTATTTCATCCCATTATGAGGGAGAGAGATCAGGTAGACACATGATAGGTTTAAAAGTGACATATGAGATTGAATATATATTAAGTTGAATCTTAATGGAATGATCTAGGGTTGGTGGTGTTACCTCACCCTTATGAGGAAATGAATGGATGGTAGGTTTAGAACCTAGGTGAAAAGAGTAGTCGCCTAGAGAAATTGAAATCATAAATATAATAACTAGGGGATGATATCATGTAAAAACTAAGGATTTGGGTGGACCTAGAACTCAATTTCAGGTACCAATCTTTGTAGTCTAATAAGGGTTTCTAACCCAAAGGTTTGAAACTAAGATGAGTTATCATTCACCTAAGATTACCAGGTTTGAATTTTAGGGACAAAATTTCTGTTAAGGTGGGGTGAATGTAATATCCTCAATTTTAATAAAAATTGGAGTACATAAATCATGAATTATATTATATAAATGAGTTGATAAGTAAGTGCCTCAATTGTATTATTTATGGAATATTAATATCCTTGTGGAACAAGTTAAGAAAATAAAAGGGATTTCATTTGCAATAATCCATTAAAAATATTGGACAAACAAAAGAATGGGAAATCCAATAACAAAAACATTTTTAAAGTAATGGACTATTGACATTCTCAGTATGTTATTATCTAGAATACTCTATAAAAGAGAATTTTTGGTGCATAAATGAAAGATGGTGGCTTTATAGTTTACAAAATAAATGAAATATTGAATAGTATGCAAGTTCCCAAATATAATGAAAGTAGTTAATATCTAGCCAAGATGGAAACACAATGTAGGGGGAATCAAACAAGAATGTCTGATATGACTTTTGGTATATAAAAAAATAAGAAATATGATTCCTCACTTTATAAAATATCTGAAAAGGAGAAAATGCATTATCTCTCTTGTAATATCAAGTGGTGCTAATTTTAAAGAGGAAGATATTTTTTTATTTTTTGGAAAAATATGTGCTTAGAAAAGTATTAATTGAGTTCCTAGGGGCAAAAAACCTCGTCAAATCCAATTATTATGAGAAGATGGGGATTCCATTCTCATAACAATGAAATTTAGAAGTAAAAGGTTGATAGTCCTTATCTAAATAAATATAGAAAGAATGTGATTAATTCCTTCCTAGACTAGATATGTACCTTTTTTCTTGGAGTGGAGGGTCCTTTCCTCTCTTGACCCAGACTCCTCAGTTTGAAAGGGGTTGTAGAACTTCACCTTTTACACCTATAAAAAGATATGCATATATGTGGCCTAGGAGGGGGATCACGTTGGCGATTCCTACACCTAGACCGGACTTCACCTTGTGACCGAGATGTACTGGATTGATGCTTGTGTCTAGAGAATAATACTACTCAATGAATTATGTCTAGAGAATAATACTACTCAATGACTTATGTCTTCAAGCACGTGACTTGGAAAAATGAGATCATACGGATGTTAAGAGTACATATTTACATTCTCATTATGTCTCTGATCGGTTGTTATTATGGAAGGTTGATAGATAGCAATACCACATAAGATCAGAGTGTGAGTTGGTTGATGACTAAGTCGCATTGGTCATGATATGGTGATATCAAACCAATCACACAGATACATGTTAGAGAATAGTGTATCAGATAGACCCACCGTGAGACTGACACATGGAATTCATAGTCAACTCTCACAGTGATGGTGGTGGTTGTGGATCTTAGACCTGAAATCACTGCACTCAACACATGTTGTTGGGTATACTTTGACATCATCAAACACAATCTTGAAACATGGGTTGTTATAACGGTGATGATTGGGTTGCTTTGACACATGGGGATTGACTATGAGTGATAGAAATGGGATTTGTCCCTCCTACTGGAGTATGATGTCTTGGGACTATTGATTAGTGAGACTGAGAAAAGCATGGCCATGAGCATGTGAGTCAATATGCGATATAGGGCTTACATATATCTCAGATAGTCTACTCTTGATTCAAGAAACAAGATTGAATAATAATGAGAATGATTGCTCCATGCCTCTAGTTCAATATGGACATCAATGACAAAGGAACTATACAAACATTGTAACACCATACATAGATTGTAGGTTGAAGTTGTTCCCCAACTTTTCCATTTACTTGGGTAGAAATGATGTGTGAATGGGCACCACTCTTTGCTTGTGATGTCATAAGTTGTTATGGACATTCACTGCCAACATAATATGGGACCTATAGGGTCATACACATAGGTCTTGACCTAGAAGAGGAGTTTAGATCTCGAATGATACTTGAATTAAGTGCTAAAGTGTTTAGGAATTTAATTCAAGCAACAAATAGGCTCACAACACTGCCAAATGCCAATATCAAGTATTGAGACAGCCATTTAGAGTGCTAAATGGTAGTCTCAAGTGTTGAGATGTGCGTCTAGGAGTCAGGCCTGGTTGGGTGTTGAAATTGGAAATGGAACAAACTGACCTGGCCAAATGGGCTCGACTTGGGTCACCAAAAGACTGTCTGGGTGAATTGAGACAGTCGTCTCGCATCGGCAAGATGGCCCATCTCGATCAGGGAAGGTTCTAGTTGTTTCCCAATCCATTTTTCTTGAGCAATACTTGTTGCACAAGGAAATCAATGTATAACATTGATGGGAATTTATTTGTCAAATTAGCAACTAGAAACTACAAAATGGTCATCCCGTAGTGCGATACCACTGTCTCGTGTGCGAGAAGACCATCTAGATCTGCCAAATGGCCGTTTTGGTTGTCGCAAGTTGTGCAATTTCTAAAAAAGTTGTGAAAATTCAAGATCTACTTGTCCTTTCCACTCTCATTTTAATCCCGCATTGGTTGGGGATTGGGAACCATGACCCTAACCCCTCCTATATACAGAGGGGTACTGGGGGCTTCCCAAAGTACAACTACAACACTGACAACTGTTGTCCTCTCTAGTTGAGGTAACCATGACATCTTAGGAAAATCCTACCCGACAAGGGAGGGACAGCCATGAGAGAAAATAATTAAGAGTTGTTGTTGTGGGAGAGAAAGTCAGTGACTAGTACACTGATGGAGAGGGACAACTCCTTCTTGTCTAGTCTAGTAGGATGGTAGGAATTCTAGGTGGTCCATGTGGACTACCATAGAGGTGGAAAGTCGTTGTTTGCCACTTGGAGGACAACGTCAACTAGTAGTTCATGACAAGAGGAGTTGCTGAAGAAGATGATGTTCATGGTTGTAGTCTGTGGTGTAGACCAGGAGGTTAGAAGTCAGACGTGTCCCTGAGCAACTAGGATTGAAAGTTGCACATCTACAACAATGAGGATTGTCACTTGACTTGCTCCAGGACCAGGTATATCCCATAAACCATCCTTCTTGCACTATAATTATTGACGCAATCTACTGTTTATGGGGAATATAGTAATAAAATTTTAAATTATGCTACCCACTCTGTACCATATTTCCCTATAGTGGTATTAGAGCAAACATTAATTTACTATATTACGAGATAATTGATATGATCAGATTTTGGTTTTGT